>CM055116.1:596315492-596948109 GCA_029206835.1 Rana muscosa | reverse complement strand
AAAACAAAACAGAGCTCCTCAACTAAGGAGTTGTAACTCTAAACAGCCGCCTGCAAAACTTTGCGGCCAAAGAAGCATCCGAAGATGCAGTCACATCAACTTGTTTAGTGAAAGTTTGAACGGACGACCAGGTCACCGCCTTACACACCTGGGAAAACAGACGCTTGATGTCAGAAAGCCCAAGAGGCACCTCTTGCCCTGGTCAAATGCGCCGGGAAAGGGAGGCGCCCGACCCTTTATGGAGTAAGCCTGATCATGATCTGTCGGATCCACCTCGGAATTGTGGCCGACGAGACTGCTGGGCCCTTCTTGGGACCAGCCACCGAAACAAACATGGAGTCTGAACTCCGGAACGGAGCAGTAACAGACAAGTATACTCTCAGAGCTCGGACAACGTCCAAGGAATGCAACGTCGTCTCCTTAGGATTCGATGGAGGAGGACACAAGGATGGCAGTACAATGTCTTCCTTGAGATGGAAGGTCGAAACGTCCTTAGGAAGAAAAGAAGGCTGCGGACGCAGCACCACCTTATCCTCGTGGAAGATCAGATAAGGAGCCTTGCATATATGAAAAAAAGGGGGGGGGGAGAGACTGCGCCAAGATCAATATTGGCAGTCTAGTGCGTGCACAAGAAATGCCTGGGGCTCAAATTGGAAGCAGCAACTATCCTGCAAACATCAAAACCAGTGGATAAATAAGAAAAAATATATAGTTGCGCCAAACCTAAAATACACCTAAAATGTGAAAAAATTATGATAAGCTGAAAAATGACTCCAACTTATAAACACAAATGGGTGAATAAAAAATCACACTCTAAATAAAACAAACAGTGTAAACAAATGAAATGTACAAAAAATTGAATTGCAAAATATAAAGTTGGGTACGTAAAGTACAAAAATACCAATAATTTAAAAGTGCATGAAAAATAGTCCAAGTGTAAATTCAATGATGATATAAAAACACCAGTGTGTAGATCCAAAAACATCCAAATCTTCAGATGAGGACGCAAACCAAGTGACTTCCACCACCATTTGACAAATAAATCTGCTTACCAGAGCACCATGGTCCCCTATGACGAAGGACCTAAAATGCTTGTAATGAATCCCAGCTGGATGATTCTAACACTCTGTGTTCACAGCCTCGTTAGTCAGCACATTCCGCAGCAGTATGCCAGTTGATAATGGTAAAGCATGCAAGGAAAACAATTGCCTCAATAGTGTAAAATCCTCCAGTAATTTATCAAGACAAGGGAATAAAAATAACACTCACAATATTTGTAAAAGAAAAACCAGCTTTAAGCCTGCTGCGCCGGCCGAATGCAGGCAGGCAGACCCGTCCGTGTGGAGATCGAGCAGTGGAGGGTGAAGATGTCAGCACGCCACTCGTTCCGCCCTACGCGTTTCGTGATAGGTCACATCGTCTTGACACAACAGCCACCAAAAGGACCACTTTCTGAGAAAGTGTCAACAAGGGAATTTCCCTATGTTCTCAAACGGTCGTTTCTGAGGCACCTAGAGGCCATGCCGTTAAGCCATTAACTGTAAGCAGGATGGCGTATGGGACCTTGCGACAGCAGGTCCTCTCATAGCGGTAGACGCCAAGGGACGTCTGCTATACAAGCCTCACGGAGGTAGTGGAGGGCGGACCGGAGGGGCCGCATGCCGAACCCCCTGAACAAATGTTTTCACTAGAGAGTGAGCCACCAGGGGTCGTTGAATAAAAAGACAGCCAGGGCAGATATCTGCCCCTTAATTGCCCCACGCTGTAAGAACAGCAGGACTCTGGAACCAAATAAGTACACGGATGCCACCTCATTTCCTCACAAATGGATATGTAGGTCTTCCAAGTGCGATGGTAAATCTTCCTAGAGGACGATTTCCGAGCACTCCTCATGGTAGAGATCACTGAGTCTGACAGGCCCCGGTCTCTTAGCACCTGGCTCTCAATAGCCGTGCCGTTAAAGCCAGTGACTGTAAAATAGGATGGCGTATGGGACCTTGCGATAGCAGGTCCTTTCTTAGCGGTAGACGCCAAGAGGCGTCTGCTATCAGACGCACTAGATCAGCGTACCAAGGACGCCGAGGCCAATCCGGAGCAATAGGGATTCATTGGAATCCTCTCTGCCTCCAGTCTGCGAAGCAGATGAGGAAGGAGCTTCAGAGGAGGGAAGGCATAGATTAGCCAGTACTGACTCCACGGTGCCACCAACGCATCTGTCGCGTCTGCCCATGGGTCTCTTGACCTGGCCACAAACCTCAATACCTTCCGATTGAGTCGAGAAGCCAGGAGATCTACGTCTGGTGAGCCCCATCCTTGGCAAAGGAGCTGAAACACCACCGGGTGTAGAGACCATTCTCATTGGTCCAGCATCTGGCGACGACTCCTGCCAGTTTTCCATGCCCGGAATGTATACGGCCCACAGGGTCGGTATGCTCCTTTCTGCCCACCTTAGGATGTGAGCTACTTTCGACGCTGCAGCTGAGCTACCAAGTTGAGAGGCACAGCCTGATCGCCCGGTGTTCCAGGACCTTGATCGGCAAGTAAAAAGGAAGGAATGACTTCCCGAACAGAAGTGCCGGTGATGCCAGCCAACAACTAGGGAAGTCCTAACTAGGTGGCTCACCCGGATTTGACAATCCAGGGATGAAGGGCACTTGTCTCTTCTGGACAGAATTACTTTCTGTAGCACTCATGTGTGAAATTGCGCATACGGTACCGCCTCGAAGGAGGCTACCATGAGGCCCAGGACTCGCCTGCAAAAGCGGCGTGACGACCATCTTGGGGATGTCAACTGCCGCACCGCAGCTTGAAGGGTCTGCAACCTTCCCATAGGGAGAAAAAAACTTTTGCCTCTGAGGAGTCCAGAATAAACCCCAGATACACTAGGAGTTGAGTCGGTACCAATACTGACTTCTGAGTGTTCAGCACCCAACCAAAGTATCGGAGGGTCTGACAGGTTATGGACACACTCCCCTCTATTTCTGAGCTTGAAGTGGCCCTCAGAAGAATATCGTCCAAGTAGCCCACGATAGCGATGCCACGCTGTCTTGGTAGGGCCAGAAGCAGGGCGAGCACGTTTGTGAACACCCTTGGTGCTGATGCCAGGCCAAGGGGGGCGCCACAAGTTGGTAGTGGTCTTCCCCAGCCGCAAGTGCAGATCTCTCTGATGCCTGGTGCATACGGGGACCTGTAAGTATGCGTCCTTGTCAAAAAAACCCCGGATGGAAAGCAGCGACAACAGAGCGAACCAACTCCCTCCAGAATCGATGTACCTTCACAAAGCAATTGAGGGCCCTGAGATCCAAGATTGGACGAACCCCCTCCTTCTAGGTACTATGAACAGATTTGAGTAAAACCCCTGAAAAACAGTTCCTGTACTGAAACAGGAATTATGACCACGCGTATCAGCAGGTCTTGAACCGCCACATATAGGGCTTCCCGACTCGGCTGAAGCTGGCGGTTGGAGGGGAAAATACAGTTGCAAAAAAAAGTATGTGAACCATTTTGGAATGAGATGGATTTCTGCACAAATTGGTCATAAAATGTAATCTGATCTTCATCTAAGTCACAACAATAGACAATCACAGTCTGCTTAAACTAATAACACAAATAATTAAATATTACCATGTTTTTATTGAACACGCCACGTAAAAATTCACAGTGCAGGTGGAAAAAGTATGTGAACACCTAGACTAATGAGATCTCCAAGAGCCAATTGGAGTGAGGTGTCAGCCAACTGGAGTCCAATCAATGAGATGAGATTGGAGATTTTGGTTACAGCTGCCCTGCCCTATAAAAACACACACCAGTTCTGGGTTTGCTTTTCACAAGAAGCATTGCTTGATGTGAATGATGCCTCGCACAAAAGAGCTCTCAGAAGACCTACGATTAAGAATTGTTGACTTGCATAAAGCTGGAAAGGGTTATACAAGTATCTTCAAAAGCCTTGCTGTTCATCAGTCCACGATAAGACAAATTGTCTATACATGGAGAAAGTTCAGCACTGCTGTACTCTCCCCTAGGAGTGGGCGTCCTGTAAAGATGACTGCAAGAGCACAGCGCAGACTGCTTAATGAGGTGAAGAAGAATCCTAGAGTGTCAGCTAAAGACTTACAAAAGTCTCTGGCATATGCCAACATCCCTATTAGCGAATCTACGATACGTAAAACACTAAACGAGAATGGATTTCATGGGAGGATACCACAGAGGAAGCCACTGCTATCCAAAAAAAAACATTGCTGCACGTTTACAGTTTGCACAAGAGCACCTGGATGTTCCACTGCAGTACTGGCAAAATATTCTGTGGACAGATGAAACCAAAGTTGAGTTGTTTGGATGAAACATACAACACTATGTGTGGAGAAAAAGAGGCACAGCACACCAACATCAAAACCTCGTCCCAACTGTGAAGTATGGTGGTGGGGGCATCATGGTTTGGGGCTGCTTTGCTGCATCAGGGCCTGGACGGATTGCCATCATCGTAGGAAAAATGAATTCCCAAGTTTATCAAGACATTTTTAAGGAGAACTTAAGGCCATCTGTCCACCAGCTGACCTCAACCCGATTGAGATGCTGTGGCATGACCTCAAGAAAGCGATTCACACCAGACATCCCAAGAATATTGCTGAACTGAAAAAGTTCTGTAAAAGGAGGAATGGTCAAGAATTACTCCTGACCGTTGTGCACGTCTGATCTGCAACTACAGGAAACGTTTGGTTTAAGTTATTGCTGCCAAAGGAGGTTATTAAATCCAAGGGTTCACATACTTTTTTCCACCTGCACTGTGAATGTTTACATGGTGTGTTCAATAAAAACATGGTAACATTTAAGTCTTTGTGTGCTATTAGTTTAAGCAGACTGTGATTGTCTATTGTTGTGACTTAGTTGAAGATCAGATCACATTTTATGACCAATTTGTGCAGAAATCCATATCATTCCAAAAGGGTTCACATACTTTTTTTTGCAACTGTATAAAATAAAAATAAAAATCTGTTCGGTGGTCGTCAGAGAAACTATCTTGTACCCTGAGGAAACTACTTTGCAAACCCACCGTTCGGGGATCTGAAATGTCCACCAAGTCGCAAATTTGCGAAGACGTCCCCCTTGCCCGAGAGATGGGTGGGGACAGACATTATGCGGACGTAGATTTGGTTGCAGGCTTGTTGGGTTTGCGAAACCAGGGACGCCTCTGTCCCTCAGCAGGCGCTTTATTGGCCTGGGATCGTGTACTTGCCGCACTAGGCGGACGAAAAAAACGATTGTGCACGGTGAAGAAGGGTCCTTGCCACGGCGTGGCTCCTTACCCTTTTTGGATTGTGGGAGCAGCATGCTCTTACCTCCTGTGGCATATTTAATAATGTCATCCAGGGATGCTCCAAAAAATCTGTCGCCCTTAAAGTGGTTGTAAACCCACTTATGCAACTTGCACCTACAGGTAAGCCTAGATTAAGGCTTACCTGTAGGTGCAAGAAATATATCTCCTAAACCTACACGGTTTAGGAGATATTTGCTAAAACTTGCATGCATCGGTGTCTACAGCGCATGCGCCGTAGACAATGGCACATTGATAGGGTTAATTTCATTCACAAATCCGGCTTAGCCGGATTTGAGGGCTCCCGCGAGCATTCGCAGAGTCACGTCTTCGCCGCTCCGGCCAATCACAGCGCTGGAGCGGCACTGTGATTGGCTAGAGCGGCGATGGCTGCGGCTGAAGAGGGAGACGAGGACGGCTTCAGGGGCCCCGATCTAAAAGGTAAGTGATGCATAATGAGCTAGTATGCTAGTCATACTAGCTCATTATGCCTTTGTCTTGCAGGTTGTTTTTTTTTTTAAAAACTTTTTTTTTTTTTTAGAGGGTTTACAACCACTTTAAAGGGCAATCCATCAGGGCCTTCTTGGAAGATTGGTCCGCCGACCAACCTTTTAGCCAGAGCAGACAGCGTAACACCACTGCATAGCTTGAGGCTCTGGACAGCAGAGGAATAGTGTCCACGGCTGATACGCAGACAATTTTGAGGCAGTGTATCAACTAGTCGGCCATAGCCACCTCGTCCGAGGGAGCCTCATGTGCCTTAACCCATGGAGCAGCATTTTTGCCCCTTCAGTGAGTGTCTGAGACACCAGGGCCCCAACCACCGTTGGGCGCACAGCCGAGCCGTATAGGTAGCGGATGACCGCTTCAGCCTTCTTGTCCGCAGGGTCCTTGAAAGCAGGAGCCCCTTCCACTGGAATTGTGGCTACCCTGTTTAATCTGGACACCGGAGGGTCCATTATCGGAGGAGAGGTCCATCTTTTCAGGAAACTCTCCTCAAAAGGGTAACGCATCACCAAACCTTTTTGGGGACCGAAAACCTTTTGTGGTTTGTCCAGCTCCTTGTATAAAAGCTTGTCTGGTAAGATGCAGAAATAACACCTTAGCAGTGCGGGTCGGCTTTACGGAACCCGAAAGGGACCGACGCCTCTGACATTTCTGCAGGCTCCTCTATCTTTAGAGTATCCCGCACTGCGGTGATAAGGTCACCTATCAGAGACTTATCGCGTGGTGACCCGGAGTCATCCGCACTGTCCGCCGGCCACGGTCTGCATCCTCTGAAGTGTCAGAACCAGGGCCATGAGCCGTAGCTGGGCCCGGCTCCGCATCAAAGTTGTCCCTAGAAGATGGCGGGGGCACTTTTTACCCCCGTGCCCACGCGCCACTTCCACCTTGGCAACAAACCAGGACGCCGACACAGCGGGTGCAGGAGCACCAGATGCCAATCCAGGTGCATCGGGGGGAGAAGCGTCTGCTTCTGATGCCATGCTGAACCACGCACCTGACACAAGGACTCCAGTAAAAGGTACCAACAGCCCACCATCCTTGCTGCAACAGAGACGGGGGGTTCCCCCCCCCCCAGAGGACTCACCACCCTTGAACAGTAGTACGGCTGCCGTCCGCTTCCTAGTAGAGCTGCTTCCTTGTCAGCTATCAGTCTGACCACTCTGCAGCGTGTGTCTGTAGGCTTGTGCCGTTTAAATGCTATTTGATCGGCGTAGACCGTGAGAAAATGGCCGCCGAGCGGCAGATAGAAACCAAAAAACGCAGCGGGCCACAAGAACATGGCCACCGAGTGGCACACAGCGTGATCATAAGATACAGCGCGGACCACAAGAACATGGCCGCCAGCGCAGAAAAGGCCAAACACAGCATGGATCACAAGAAAAATGGGAGCCGAGCGGCCGATAGAGGCCAAACAGCACGGACCACAAGAACATGGCCGCCAGCGCAGAAGAGGCCAAACAGCGTGGATCACAAGAAAAATGGCCGCCGACAACACGGAGCAGAACACACAGGTAAGCAAACCCTCTTTTCATGGCAGCTCATAATCTTTATCTAGCGGACGTACATGCAGAGTTCCCACACAGGTGTTCCGCCAATCACAGACATCTGCTGGGAAACTGAGGATGAGAGAATGATCGTGATAGGCGATTCTCATCAGACACTGTCCGCCTATCACGGAAGGAACAGGAAGAGACCGCGGAATTCGAACGATGGACGCCGCAGCCGCAACGTCTTTACAGGTACTATTTTCAATGTAAATTTTTTTGCTGACTCGAGTATAAGCCGAGGGGGGGACTTTCAGCCCAAAAAAAAGGGCTGAAAATCTTGGCTTATACTCGAGTATATACGGTACTAAGAATTGCAGGCCTAAAATACATAACGCCAAATTTCCATGCAAAATAATTGTATCGCTTTTGGTACATAATTCCAGACAGAATCATACCACCAGGGAGGTTAAAGCGAATGGCAGGAGTCAACAGCGGGTCAGAGGAGGAGCCGCTGCGGGACAGAGATGACAGTTCGAGTTTAAAGGAACACTGAAAGGTGCGATTTTTTAATTACCAAACATGTTATACTTGTCTCCACTGTGCAGTTAGTTTTGCACAGAGTGGCCCTGAACCTGGTCTTCTGGGGACCCTCGGCGGCTGTCTCGGCTCCCCCCCCCGCAAGAATTCACCACCTTCATGCGAGCGAGCTCGCATGGTGGCGAGTTCTTGCGGGCGCGTTCCTGTGATACAGCCGGTGGCTATAGCCGCTCACTGTATCACTCGGCCCCGCCCCCCAGCGCACCGCGTCATTGGATGTGATTGACAACAGCGCGAGCCAATGGCTGCGCTGTTTTCAATCAACCAATGAGCCGAGAAGCCTGGCCGAGAAGTAAGCACGTTCTTGGCTCAGGACTTTCGAGGGGTCAGGTAAGTAAACGGGGGAGGGGGGGCCCGCTAATCTGCCGATGTTTTTTCACCTTAAGCCCAGGTTCACACTGGGGCTGCGGGAGTGAAGCCCCTGCGAATTCAGCTGAACTCGCACGATTTCACTCCTGCCTGTCAGTCCCGATTTCAGCTCGATTACAGAGACATCTGACACAGATGTCAATGTAAATCGCGGCTGAAATCGCAAAAAGTAGTACAGAAACTACTTTTTGAAATCGGTGCAGCGCCGCAGATGCGGCGTCGCACCAATTAGGACGGTGCCATTGCCCGCAATTTGCGGCAAATTTCGCCGATTTGACATAATGCATAGAATGAATTAAGGTGATAAAACTTTTACCTTTACAACCCCTTTAAATCGAGTGGATTTAAATCAAGCCTTTTTACTAGCGATTTAAATCATGATTTAAATCAAATCCACCCTGGCTAAATCTATGCAAAATTTTGGGTACTGAAGTTTGTAACTGTTTTATGGGCACAAGTACTTATAAGACTTGACATGCTGGGTATCAATTTACTTGGCGCAACCTCATATACCCCCTATATCTTGTGACATAAAAAATTGGAACTACCACCATTTTATTCTTCAGGGTCTCAGCTTTTACAAAATATATAAAGTTTGAGGGTTTTATGTAATCTTCTGGCCAAAAATGATTTAACGTGAGACCAAAAAAATGCAACAGCAGTTCTCATAGACCCCTTTCACACTGAGGCGTTTTGCAGGCGCTATAGTGCTAAAAATAGCGGCTGGCAGGGCGTCAGAAAAAGTCCTGCTAGCAGCATCTTTTGGATCGGTGAAGGAGTGGTGTGTATACTGCTCCTGCCCATTGAAATGAATGGGCAGCACGGCCGTACCGCCGGCAAAGCACCGCTTTACGGATGGTTTTAACCCTTTTTCGGCCGCTAGCGGGGGTTAAAAGCACCCCAATACCCCCACAAAAACGACAGTAAAGCGCCACTAAAAATAGCGGCGCTTTACTGCTGACGCCTCGGTGTGATAGCGGCCTTAGTAAAAAGATTTAAAGTGAAATCTGAAGCACCTTCATCTTGGAATTTTCACATTTCTATGAAATTTCAGTGTTTAACCACTTAACGACCGCTCACTGTATATATACGTCGGCAGAATGGCACCGACAGGCACAATCACGTAGAGCATACGTGATCACCTTTGTACAGTTGGGGGGTCCGATCGGACCCCCCTTCTATACAGTGAGCGGCCGTTAATCGCTGGGGAGCGTTCGGAGATGAGGGGGCGACCATTCGATTTCGGCCACCCCCTCGCGATCGCTCCCGGCCAATGAAAATGCTTCCTCTGCCATGTGATGTAAACACAGGCAGTAGGAAGTGATGTCATCTCCCTCGCGGCGGTCTTTTCGATTCCGGCGCCGAGGAGAGAGGAAGCAGGTTAGTGCACCAGCAGTCCACTGACACGTAGGTACACATAGGCACACATTTCACCCCCCAGTCACCCCCAGATCACCCCCCAATCACAGTGTCACTGATTGCAGTGATCATTTATTTTACTGATCACTGCTTTTAGTGTCATCTGTGATAGTAAAAAGTGGCAGGGCAGTTAGGATTAGGCCCCTTTAGGTCCAGGGTAGCCCCCTAACCCCCCCTAATAAAGGTTTAACCCCTTGATTGCCCCCCAGGTAACCCTTTCACCCCCTAACGCCAGCGCCACTAAGCGATCGTATTTTCGATCGCTGTATTTAGTGCCGGTGGTGCCCTAGATAGCCAGTTAATTATTTTTAGGTTCGCCACAGGTTTTTATTAGCGTCAGGTACCCCCATATATTATTTTAACCCCCTGATTGCCCCTAGAGTTAACCCTTTCACCAGTGATCACCGTATAAGCGTCACTGGTGACACTGGTTACCCAGTTAGTTATTTAGTTATTTAGGTAACCCGTCAGGTTTTTATATAGCGTCGGGTACCCCCATATTTAACCTAATAAAGGTTTTAACCCCCTGATTGCCCCTAGTTAACCCTTTCACCAGTGATCACCATATAAAAGGTTACGGGTGACGCTGGTTGGTTAGTTTGCTTTTTATAGCATCAGGGCACCCGCCGTATATAACCCAATAAAGGTTTAACCCCCTGATCGCCCGGCGGGTGAGATCAATTAGGTTTTAGCGCCAGAGAGGGTCTGCGTCGCCCCAGGCAGCGTTAGGTTAGTGCCAGTAACGCTAACACCCACGCGCAAAGCATACACCTCCCTTAGTGGTATAGTATCTGATCAGATCTATACTAGCGTCCCCAGCGGTTTAGGGTTCCCAAAAACGCAGTGTTAGCGGGATCAGCCCAGATACCTGCTAGCACCTGCGTTTAGCCCCTCCGCCCAGCCCAGCCCACCCAAGTGCAGTATCGATCGATCACTGTCACTTACCAAACACAAAACACATAACTGCAGCGTTCGCAGAGACAGTCCTGATCCCTGCGACCGCTAACAGTTTTTTTTGTAGCGTTTGATATATTTGCTGACGACAGTCGGGTGCTTTTTTTTCCTGTGAATCTTACTAGTGTACCCCTAAATTTAGAGCCCAAAATGGCAAGTCGAAGGTACACTAGTAAAGAGGCCTACGAGATTCTGAGCATGACAGATAGTGAAGAGGAGGTCACGTATCTGTCAGATTCAGGCTCAGAATATCTTCCCGTAGAAGACAGTGACGTCAGCGGCCCCACGTCAGATAGCTCTGATGACGAAGTTGAGGTCCCTGCTAAGGTCAGGTGTACCCGATCCCGATCTTCTGAGGTTGTTGAGGAGCAAGAACCGCAGGGCTCTCGTATCATGGAGCAGAGGAGTACTAGCGCCGCTATTCCTTCTGGTGAATTGGCAAGCACCAGCGGCCTAGTACAGCCTGGGCGTACATCCAGCACTGCAGTATCACGTGGTGACGTGGCGAGTCCCATAAGTGCAGTTCAAGCTGGCGAGGTGGCAAGCACAAGTAGTGTCCCGCTGCCACCAATAAGAAGACAAAGGCAGGCCCGTCGTACCCATAGTGCCCTTCCTGCAGAATTCGCCTATCCTGATTGGGTCCCCACCACTTCTGCAGAACCCGTACTTCCCCCATTCACTGCCCAACCCGGTATTCAGGTGGAAACAGCTGATTTTATGCCAATCGATTATTATTCGCTGTTTTTCACGGAAGATCTCTATAGATCTATTGTGGACCAGAGTAATTATATGCTGGTCAATTCATCGCCGCTAATCCCCAGTTGCCTTCCATTGCCAAAGATTGGAAACCAATTACGGTTTCCGAATTTAAGACCTTTCTGGGCCTTTCCCTCAACATGGGCACACATAAATTCCCGTCATTGCGTGCTTATTGGTCCACGCACCCAATTGACCACATGCCCGTGTTCTCTGCCTCCATGCCCAGGAAACGATACGAGCAGATTTTGCGGTTCATGCACTTCAACGACAATGAACTTTGTCGTCCACGTGGGGACCCTGAATACGACCGGCTCTATAAAATTCGGCCCCTCATAAACCACTTCAACGAACGTTTTGCAGCCTTGTTTATTCCCGATCAAGTTGTCTGCGTTGATGAGTCCCTGATTAAATTTTCTGGCCGCTTGGCTTTCAAGCAGTACCTTCCCAGCAAGCGTGCCAGATACGGGGTCAAGCTCTATAAGTGTTGTGACAGGGCAACAGGCTATGTATGGAGCTTTATGGTTTATGAGGGAAAAGACAGTCAGGTTGAGCCGGTCAACTGCCCGGATTACATAGGGAGCGCTGGCAAGATAGTGTGGAACTTGGTGTCACCCTTATTCGGAAAGGGGTACCACTTGTATGTGGACAATTATTACACGAGCGTGCCACTGTTTAGTCACTTGTTTGATCGTCAGATTGGAGCATGTGGCACCGTGCGACCTAATCGCCGAGGCTTTCCCCAGCGGCTTGTAGATGCCCGTCTTAGGCTGGGGGAGAGAGCCTGCATAAAGTGTAATAACTTGCTCGCTATGAAGTGGAGGGACAATAAGAATGTTTTCCTTCTTACCTCCCTTCATGCAGACACGACAGTCCAAATTCCTACGGCGACTGGTGTTGTGGAGAAACCCCTCTGTGTCCACGAATATAACAAAAATATGGGAGGGGTGGACCTCAACGACCAGTTGATGGCGCCGTATCTAATTGACCGTAAGGCGAGACGCTGGTACAAAAAAGTGTCTCTATCCTTATTTCAATTGGCTTTGCTGAACGCTCATGTGCTATACAGAGCTTCAGGCGGGACTTTATCTCTTCTAAAATTCCAGAATGAGATAGTCACAGAACTCCTGTATCCAGGCGGTTCTGCACCTCACCATCCCCTACCAAATGCAGTAAGCCGGCTGCATGAGAGGCATTATACGCATCTCCTCCCGAGTACCCCTACCCAACGAACCCCCCAAAAAAGATGTCGTGTCTGTAGCAAGCGCGGATTTAGGCGTGACACCCGTTATTATTGTCCACTCTGTCCTGACAAACCTGGTCTTTGCGTTGGTGAATGTTTTGAACGCTACCACTCAAAAGTGAAGTTTTAGCGTAGGGTACAGCATTTCACAGACTAGGACACACTTACACAGGGTCTCCCAAGATGCCATTACATTTTGAGAGACCCGAACTATTACAGTTGTTAAAGTTTAAAAAAAAAGTGTAAAAAAGAAAAAAAACAAAAAACACAAAAAAATATAAAATAAAAAAAAACAAAAATAGTTGTATTGTTCTCTCTCTCTCTCTCTATTTTCTCTCTATTGTTCTGCTCTTTTTTACTGTATTCCATTCTGCAATGTTTTATCATGCTTGCTTTTCAGGTATGTAATTTTTTGTTTTCAGGTGCGCCATTCAACTGCAGCGCGGAATTATTTATCTTGACAGCAACAGCGTTTGCTCCCACGATACATAAAGCCGTGACTCCAGTGCTGTAGGAGGTGATTTCACCACCACAGTTAAAAAAAAAGAGCATATATGCCGAAGCATGGGGGCAGCAGGGGCGGAGGAGCGATTTTGCTCCTAATGCCGCGTATATATGGTCGAAATTCCGACGGAGGCTTGCCCGTGGAAAAGTTTGACCGTGTGTACGCGGCATAACCTTTTATGCCGCGTACATACGGTCGAAATTTCGACAAAGGCTTGCCCGTGGAAAAGTCAGACCGTGTGTACGCGGCATAACTTTTTTGCGGGAGGATGCCCCCATGCTTCGGCATATATATATTTTAAGCACAGGTTGCGTTAAAAAAATGTTTTATTTTTTACTAGGTTTTGTTTTGGTATTTGCTTTGCAGGTATGGTATGGTAAGGTCTTACTGTTGTACTGTAATGTTACTTTGTTTTAATGTTAACCATCATTTGCTTAGCAGGTACGCCATTCAGTTGCATCGCGGATTTATTTATCTTGACAGCAACAGCGTTTGCTCCCACGATACATAAAGCCGTGACTCCAACGCTGTAGGAGGTGATTTCACCACCACAGTTAAAAAAAGAGCATATATGCCGAAGCATGGGGGCAGCAGGGGCGGAGGAGCGATTTTGCTCCCAATGCCGCGTATATACGGTCGAAATTCCGACGGAGGCTTGCCCGTGGAAAAGTTCGACCGTGTGTACGCAACATAACCTTTTATGCCGCGTACATACGGTCGAAATTCCGACGAAGGCTTGCCCGTGGAAAAGTCCGACCGTGTGTACGCGGCATAACTTTTTTGCAGGAGGATTCCCCCATGCTTCGGCATATATGCCCATCATTAGAAGTGGGTGGATGAAGGGAGGTATTCTAATGGTGGGCATACCCACCGATCAATCTCTTTTTTTCGTTCAGCCAACAGGCTGCATGAAAAAAAAGATTACAATACATGTCCAACAAGGACCAGCAACGTACTGGTATGTTGCTGGACTTTGAATGGTTATACCAGATTGATGCCTGCGGGTATCATTCTTTTCAGCCAGCGGCCGGCTTTCATGTAAAAGCAATCCTAGTGGCTAATTAGCCTCTGGACTGCTTTTATAAGCAGTGGGAGGGAATGCCCCCCCCCCAGATATAAACAGCGCCATTGGGAAATTGGGAAAGCATTTTATCACACCGATCTTGGTGTGGTCAGATGCTTTGAGGGCAGAGGAAAGATCTAGGGTCTAACCCCCCCATTTTTTTTCAAAAAAAGAGTACCTGTCACTACTTATTGCTATCATAGGGGATATTTACATTCCCTGAGATAACAATAAAAATGATTAAAAAAAAAAATATGGAAGGAACAATTTAAAAATAAAATAAAAAAGCAAAATAAATAATAATAAAAAAAAAAAAAAAAAAAAGCACCGCTGTCCCCCCCTGCTCTTGCGCAAAGGCGAACGCAAGCGTCGGTCTAGCGTCATATGTAAATAGCAATTGCATCATGCATGTGAGGTATCACCGCGAAGGTCAGATCGAGGGCAGTAATTTTAGCAGTAGACCTCCTCTGTAAATCCAACGTGGTAACCTGTAAAGGCTTTTAAATGCTTTTAAAAATGAATGTAGTTTCTCGCCGCTGCGCGTTTGTGCGCAATTTTAAAGCATGTCGTGTTTGGTATCCATGTACTCGGCCTAAGATCATCTTTTTTATTTCATCAAACATTTGGGCAATATAGTGTTTTTTAGTGCATTAAAAATAAAAAAAGTGTGTTTTTCCCCCAAAAAATGCGTTTGAAAAATCGCTGCGCAAATACTGTGTGGAAAAAAAAATGCAACACCCACTATTTTAATCTGTAGGGCCTTTGCTTTAAAAATATATATAATGTTTGGGGGTTCAACATAATTTTCTTGCAAAAAAAAAAATGTTTTCATGTAAACAAAAAGTGTCAGAAAGGGCTTTGTCTTCAAGTGGTTAGAAGAGTGGATGATGTGTGACATAAGCTTCCTAATGTTGTGCATAAAATGCCAGGACAGTTCAAAACCCCCCCAAATGACCCCATTTTGGAAAGTAGACACCTCAAGCTATTTGCTGAGAGGCATGTTGAGCCCATTGAATATTTTTTTTTTTGTCCCAAGTGATTGAATAATGACAAAAATAAAAAAAAATAAAAAATTTACAAAAAGTTGTCACTAAATTATATATTGCTCAAACATGCCATGGTTATATGTGGAATTGCACCCCAAAATACATTGTTGCTTCTCCTGAGTACGGGGATACCACATGTGTGAGACTTTTTGGGAGCCTAGCCGCGTACAGGACCCCGAAAACCAAGCACCGCCTTCAGGATTTCTATGGGTGTAAATTTTTGATTTTACTCCTCACTGCCTATCACAGTTTCGGAGGCCATGGAATGCCCAGATGGCACAAAACCCCCCCAAATGACCCCATTTTGGAAAGTAGACACCCCAAGCTATTTGCTGAGAGGTATGTTGAGTATTTTGCAGATCTCGCTTTTTATCACAAAGTTTTAAAAATTGAAAAAAAAAAAAAAAAAAAAAAATGTCTTTCTTCATTTTCAAAAACAAATGAGAGCTGTAAAATACTCACCATGCCTCTCGGCAAATAGCTTGGGGTGTCTACTTTCCAAAATGGGGTCATTTGTGGGGGTTTTGGACTATCTTGGCATTTTATGGCCTTCAAAACTGTGATAGGTAGTGAGGAGTGAAATCAAAAATTTGTGCCCTTAAAAATCCTGAAGGCGGTGCTTGGTTTTCGGGGGCCCGTACGCGGCTAGGCTCTCAAAAAGTCCCACACATGTGGTATCCCCGTACTCAGGAGAAGCAACCAAATGTATTTTGGGGTGCAATTCTGCATATAACCATGGCATGTTTGAGCAATATATCATTTAGCGACAACTTTTTGTACATTTTTTTTTTCTTTTTGTCATTATTCAATCACTTGGGACAAAAAAAAAAATATTCAATGGGCTCAACATGCCTCTCAGCAATTTCCTTGGGGTGTCTACTTTCCAAAATGGGGTCATTTTGGGGGGTTTTGTGCTATCTTGGCATTTTATGGCCTTCAAAACTGTGATAGGTAGTGAGGAGTGAAATCAAAAATTTATGCCCTTAGAAACCTTGAAGGCTGTGCTTGGTTTTTGGGGTCCCGTACGCGGCTAGGCTCCCAAAAAGTCCCACACATGTGGTATCCCCGTACTCAGGAGAAGCAGCAGAATGTATTTTGGGGTGCAATTCCACATATAACCATGGCATGTGTGAGCAATATATCATTTAGTGACAACTTTTTGTACATTTTTTCTTTTTTTTTTCTTTTTGTCATTATTCAATCATTTGGGACAAAAAAAAAAAAATATTCAATGGGCTCAACATGCCTCTAAGCAAATAGCTTGGGGTGTCTACTTTCCAAAATGGGGTCATTTGGGGGGGGGTTTGTGCCATCTTGGCATTTTATGGCCTTCAAAACTGTGATAGGTAGTGATAGGTAGTGAGGGGTGAAATCAAAAATTTATGCCCTTAGAAACCTTGAAGGCGGTGCTTGGATTTTGGGGTCCCGTACGCGACTAGGCTCCCAAAAAGTCCCACACATGTGGTATCCCCATACTCAGGAGAAGCAGCAGAATGTATTTTGGGGTGTAATTTCACATATGCCCATGGCATGTGTGAGCAATATATCATTTAGTGACAACTTTGTGCAAAAAAAATAAAGTTTGTCATATTCTTGCAACTTGTGGCAAAATATAAAATATTCCATGGACTGAACATGCCTCTCAGTAAATAGCTTGGGGTGTCTACTTTCCAAAATGGGGTCATTTAGGGGGGTTTTGTGCTATTTTGGCATTTTATGGCCTTCGAAACTGATAGGTAGTGAGGAGTGAAATCAAAAATTTGCGCCCTCAGAAATCCTGAAGGCGGTGCTTGGTTTTCGGGGGCCCGTATGCGGCTAGGCTCCTAAAAAGTCCCACACATGTGGTATCCCCGTACTCAGGAGAAGCAGCAGAATGTATTTTGGGGTGCAATTCCACATATAACCATGGCATGTGTGAGCAATATATCATTTAGTGACAACTTTTTGTACATTTTTTCTTTTTTTTTGTCATTATTCAATCACTTGGGACAAAAAAAAAAAAAAAAAAATATTCAATGGGCTCAACATGCCTCTCAGCAATTTCCCTGGGGTGTCTACTTTCCAAAATGGGGTCATTTGGGGGGGTTTTGTACTGCCCTGCCATTTTAGCACCTCAAGAAATGAGATAGGCAGTCATAAATTAAAAGCTGTGTAAATTCCAGAAAATGTACCCTAGTTTGTAGACGCTATAACTTTTGCGCAAACCAATAAATATACGCTTATTGACATTTTTTTTACTAAAGACATGTGGCTGAATACATTTTGGCCTAAATGTATGACTACAATTGAGTTTATTCGATCTTTCTTATAACAAAAAGTAGAAAATATCATTTTTTTTCAAAATTTTCGGTCTTTTTCCGTTTATCTCGCAAAAAATAAAAATCGCAGAGGCAATCAAATACCATTAAAAGAAAGCTCTATTTGTGGGAAGAAAAGGACGCAAATTTCGTTTCAGTACAACATTGCATGTCCGCACAATTTACAGTTAAAGCAGCGCAGTGCAAAATTCTGAATTCACCTCTGGTCCTCTAGCTACCAATTGGTCCGGGGCTTAAGTGGTTAAGAAGTGAGGGAAAGAATAAAAGATGATACTGTATACAGTGGGTACAGAAAGTATTCAGACCCCCTTAAATTTTTCACTCTGTTATATTGCAGCCATTTGCTAAAGTTCATTTTTTTTCCTCAATGTACACACAGCACCCCATATTGACAGAAAAACACAGAATTGTTGACATTTTTGCAGATTTAATAAAAAAGAAAAACTGAAATATCACATGGTCCTAAGTAGTCAGACCCTTTGCTGTGACACTCATATATTTAACTCAGGTGCTGTCCATTTCTTCTGATCATCCTTGAGATGGTTCTACACCTTCATTTGACTCCAGCTGTGTTTGATTATACTGATTGGACTTGATTAGGAAAGCCACACACCTGTCTATATAAGACCTTACAGCTCACAGTGCATGTCAGAGCAAATGAGAATCATGAGGTCAAAAGGAAATGCCTGAAGAGCTCAGAGACAGAATTGTTGCAAGGCACAGATCTGGCCAAGGTTACACAGAACGTCTGCTGCACTTAAGGTTCCTAAGAGCACAGTGGCCTCCATAATTCTTAAATGGAAGACGTTTCGGACGACCAGAACCCTTCCTAGAGCTGGCCGTCCGGCCAAACTGAGCTATCGGGGAAGAAGAGCCTTGGTGAGAGAGGTAAAGAAGAACCCAAATATCACTGTGGCTGAGCTCCAGAGATGCAGTCGGGAGATGGGAGAAAGTTGTAGAAAGTCAAGCATCACTGCAGCCTTCCACCAATTGGGGCCTTTGGCAGAGTGGCCTGACGGAAGCCCCTCAGTGCAAGACACATGAAAGCCCGCATGGAGTTTGCTAAAAAAAAACACCTGAAGGACTCCAAGATGGTGAGAAATAAGATTCTCTGGTCTGATGAGACCAAGATAGAACTTTTTGGCCTTAATTCTAAGCGGTATGTGTGGAGAAAACCAGGCACTGCTCATCACCTGTCCAATACAGTCCCAACAGTGAAGCATGGTGGTGTCATCATCATGCTGTGGGGGTGTTTTTCAGATGCAGGGACAGGACGACTTGTTGCAATAGAGGGAAAGATGAAAGCGGCCAAGTACAGGGATATCCTGGACAAAAACCTTCTCCAGAGTGCTCAGGACCTCAGACTGGGCCGAAGGTTTACCTTCCAACAACACAATGACCCTAAGCACACAGCTAAAATAACGAAGGAGTGGCTTCACAACAACTATGTGACTGTTCTTGAATGGCCCAGCCAGAGCCCTGACTTAAACCCAATTGAGCATTTCTGGAGAGACCTAAAAAGGGCCGTCCACCAACGTTTACCATCCAACCTGACAGAACTGGAGAAGATCTGCAAGGAGGAATGGCAGAGGACCCCCAAATCCCGGTGTGAAAAACTTGTTGCATCTTTCCCAAAAAGACTCATGGCTGTATTAGATCAAAAGGGTGCTTCTACTAAATACTGAGCAAAGGGTCTGAATACTTAGGACCATGTGATATTTCAGTTTTTCTTTTTTAATAAATCTGCAAAAATGTCAACAATTCTGTGTTTTTCTGTCAATATGGAGTGCTGTGTGTACATTGAGGAAAAAAATGAACTTAAAGGATTTTAGCAAATGGCTGCAATATAACAAAGAGTGAAACATTTAAGGGGGTCTGAATACTTTCCGTACCGTGTGTGTGTGTGTGTGTGTGTGTGTGTGTGTATATGTGTATGTATGTATGTATGTATGTATGTATGTATGTATGTATGTATGTATGTATGTATATCTGCTAGTAAGTCGAATATTCCCCTCCCCCCCAGACTGACAATGCTGCAATCCACATGTGTCCCTGTGTTCCTTCATCCAGAGTGGGGGCAAACTAATACAGAAGGTGTTTTACTGGCCAGAACAAATAGGTGAAAACAGAAGGAAGAAAGCCTAAAAATAGAAAACCAATGCAGCCACCACATCAAATGATTGGTAAGCTGCAATAGAATACATTTTGGGTTTAATAATGCTTTAATGCACTTCTGTAAAACTATTGATGAGATTGTAAGCTATTTATGTTATATGGTAATACACAACTTGGGGAAGATACCCTATGCATTATTTAAAAACAGCTTTTCAGGTAATACCTATTCCACAGGTCGCTGTCTTCAGAGTACTTTGGACATAAAGTGATTCCAATTCCATGTGTATCCTGGTGTCATATTGCTTTGCACACTTAATGATGTGTCTGCTGCATTATTGATAACTGTTCTATAGCTGTCTGATCAAGTGTTTAATAAACGCTTCACTCCAGAAGGAAACAAAGGGAGTGATGACACGAGTAATGTAGTAAGCAATGTTCAAAGCTGGATGTCATTTACCCAGGGAAATCATTGCGTTAATCCACAAAAGCAGAAAAAATCCCTCCAAAAAACATTGACTGCTGGCAACAACATTTTTCCCCTCTATACAAGGTACTGAAAGGGTAATATGTGCTAAAGAGTCAACATAACACATGAGGCATACAGATACTTAAAATATAAAAGTAGGCCCTTGTACTGAAGCATCCACTTGTGCGTGGGAGAATGAAGGCTGCTTCAAGAGTGGCGAGAACCCATACTGGCATCACAGGCCTATGGGTGCACTTTGTCCTCCTTCCATCTTATTAATAGCTTTGTATAATGAGATAATGGAAAGAGGAGACCCAAGTGAGTACACAATTTCCATATATCATGTGTCACCTGGGGTGAGACATTAACAATGTGAGAAGGTTTAAGCTTTCCCTCTTAAAAAGGTAATCCACAGTCTAAGGTTTTAGATCAGCCAAGTGTAAATTTTATTACAGTGTGTTAAAGTTCTAAAGAATGTTTTTATTTGTGGTTTGCTATAAATATGGTGGCTGCCATATAGAGTACGCTTCCTATACTACCCATTTGTCAGTGCAGCACAATGTTTGCATTTACGGTTCCTACTTCTCACTGCTAGTCTACTATTCAGCTGCCTTAAAAAGACATTCTATTGCTAAATAAAAATTAAGTAAAGAAAAAAAAAAAATCATCTCATCTGATTACACTATCCACACTAAACAGCAAAGATGGAGGAATCAACATCATCCTATTGCAGGAAACACATTTTAGAGAAAATACTCTACCAATACTTAAGAACAGATTCTACCCAGTGGTCTACCACTCCATGTATACAGAGGCTAAACCCAGAGGGGTCTCCATTCTAATTTCAGCTAAGATACCCTGGGCACACATAAACACGAAGTCTGACAAGGAGGGTAGATACCTATTCCTGAAGGGTCGGATTGGAGACGTGAAGGTAACCTTTGCAAACCTTTATGCCCCAAACGTCCACCAGGACACATTTCTAAAACACCACCTAGAACAGCTTATGCAATACTCCGAAGGGCAACTAATCCTTGGCGGAGACCTTAACGTCCCCTTGACGCCAACAGAGGACACTTCCTCTGGAACGTCCTCAACCTCGCGAGACATGCACAAACGCATTTGCTCAACACTCCACTCCACACAACTGATAGACGCTTGGCATCTTTTCCACCCGGGAGAGAGGGACTACACATTAGAGTCCGATTACGTGGTCAGACCACGCCCCGATAACCTTGCGTTACGCTATTTCAGGCATCCGGACAGCGCAAAGACCACCATGGAGACTGAACTAGAGCTTGCTGCAAGACCTGGAAGTCCTAGCAGATAGAGTCAAAGCAGTAGTGTCCCACCTCTTTTACTACAACAGCACTACTGACAGTGATGCCGGGGTAGTGTGGGAAGCACACAAAGCAGTGATAAGGGTGGTACTCATTAAACACGGCTCCTGACTCAAACGACAAAGACTGCACAACTGAATTCACTACTACACAAACTGCAAACACTAGAGACGAACTACAAGCAGACCCCGACCAGGCAACTGGGAATTGACCTTGACACTGTCCGTACACAGGTCACTGATCTATTACACTTCACAGCCAAAGCAGCTTTGCAGGTCTGTCGGAGAAAAATATACGAAATCAGGCAACAAATGCAGGAGACTATTAGCCCAAGCACTGCAAGCACAAAGGCTAGCGTCTTACATACCACACATCATATCCTCCACAGGACAGAAAGCTTCCCTGCCCCTGCACTTTGTGCAGGAGTTCAGATCCTTCTATACCTCCCTGTACAACCTGAACACAACACCACTCGCCCCAGATGCAACATCAGAGTACATAACTACGTCCCTCATGCCCTCCCTACCAGCTGAAGCTAAAGACCTATTAGAAGAACCCATCACACTACCAGAACTTCAACTTGCATTAAGGAACGCCAAACCAGGTAAAGCTCCGGGTCCGGATGGTCTTACCATTCCATATTACAAGACCTTACTCCCTTCCCTAGGCCAACATCTAGTAAAACTGTACAATGACCTCAGCTCAGGGAAAAAAAACTCCACGGATCCACATTACAAGCACAAATTTCAGTCATACCAAAAGAAGGTAAGGACCCTGCCCAATGCAGGAGCTATCACCCAATCTCCCTCTTGAGCACCAACCTTAAAAAACGCTTCACCAAGATCATAGCCTCCAGATTACAACACCTTACACATCTAATACACCTAGACCAAGTTGGCTTTGTGCCAACCAGGGAGGCCAGAGACAACACATTCAAAGTCTTAAACTTTATGCACATAGTCAATAGCAACAAAACACCATGCATCTTCCACAGAACGGACGCTGAAAAAGCGTTCGGCCTGGTAAGCTGGAAGTTCATGTTCGCGACGCTGAAACATAGGCGTGGGAAACAAAATGTTGAATTGGATATCTGCGGTTTACTCGGAATCCGATGGCTAGAGTTAGAGCGAACAGTGTGCTCTCGGTAATCGGGAAGTTATCTAACGGGACTAGACAGGGTTGCCCACTCTCGCCCTTACTCTTTGCGCTGTCCCTAGAACCCTTCCTGTGTCATGTGAGATTGAACCCAGATATTACCAGGGTAGAAGTTACCAAGTCGCAATATAAAGTGTATGCGTACGCCGACGATCTGATGTTCTCCCTCACGAACCCAGCCATTTCCCTCCCCAACCTAAATCGGGAATTTGACGCATATGGACAACTCTCAAACTTAAAAATGAACTTTAACAAGTCAGTAGCGATGGGTATGGGAATCCCTCAACCACAACTCGCTCATCTCCGAGCCAGCTTCAACTTAAAATGGACTGACACGGCCCTGAAGTACTTAGGTACACACATCCCTTCGACATTCTCCCAACTATTCAAACTCAACTTCCCACCCCTCCTAAAAACCGTACAAAAACGACTCGATCAATGGAACAGTGGCCTACACTGTTGGTTTGGCCACTGTAACATCCTCACAATGACGATCTTACCTAAAATTCCTTTAACTCTTACAGGCCCTTCCAATTCATATACCCGCGGATTACTTCAAACAAATACGCTCAGCCTTCATAAAGTTTCTATGGGCAGGGAAAAAAACCCTGCCTACACAAGAAGATACTCTCAGGCCTCGTACACACGAACGAGTTTCTCGGCAAAAACCAGCAAGAAACTTGCTGGCAGAGATTTCTTGCCGAGAAATTCATTCGTGTGTATGGTTTCTCGTCAAGAAAAGCGACAAGAATCTCGACGAGAAAATAGAGAACCCGCTCTCTATTTTCTCGTCGAGATTCTCGTCAGCCTGTTTCTCGACGAGAAAAGTGAGTGTGTGTACACTTACCTGTCCTCCGGGAAGCCCGCGCATGTTCGAAATGAATTTGATGCATGCGCGGTAGCTTCCTAGGCATACGTAGGGTATACCAAGATGGCGGCGACGGCATCGAATGTGACGAGCGCATGCTCGTCGTAGTCGATGACGTCACCGCGTACGCTCCATTCAAAGAACCGCGGGTTCTTTGAATCGAGCGTGTGTACACTCGGCCGGGACAATTTTCTTGTCCAAGAATCTCGTCGAAAAAAACGACATGTTTTTTTCGACGAGAATCTCGGCCGTGTGTACGAGGCCTCACTCCCAAAGCCCTACGGAGGCCTAGCAATGCCAGAAATCCACACCTACTACCACGCGACCCCGTAAGTAGGCTTATTGACTGGTGCTGACATAAAGACACCAAACTGTGACCACAGCTGGATCAAGCACAGAGTGAGACTCCCCTACATAGAGCTCCATGGTGCTACACAGCCCTTCCATCATGCCTCAAACGCCAACCACTGATAGTTAACACCATCAAAATATGTGCACAACTGATTTCTCATTCCTCCCTCTGTACCCGCGTCTCACCCCTGCGACCCATATTAGGTAACCCCTAATTCGAACCGGGCATGCCTCTCATTTCAGCGTTATGGGACACTGGAAAACGATTGCGGAACTCTCGGACCCCGAGGGCCAGTTCAGTCTGGACTTTATGAGAGCTCTTCAGCTCTGCCATTTTCTTAACAGCTTGCCACCCCCCCAATGCTACCAATCAGCCTCTCACGACTATGGAAGAGCTCTTTACAGAGACAGGGGTGCTATTGCACTCACTTTCACTGACATATAACGTGTTAATCACACCACCGGAGGGATATCAACTTCAAAGCCTCACCAAGTGGGAAAGAGACCTAAACTGCCACTTTACCACCAACAAAAAACACATTCTTAAATTTACACACAAATCCTCCCTGTGCACCAAAATTCAAGAGACAAACTACAAGATCCTCACACGCTGGTACAGGACCCCAACTCTACTAAATAAAATTTCCCCTTCGACGCCAGATCTTTGCTGGTGCTGCCAGGGGGAAAAAGGCACGCTACTTCACATTTTCTGGTCTTGTCCCTGGATCCAGAGCTTCTAGGGGGAGGTCCACCGGATAGTCCAAATATTTACAGACCGCATTGTCCCGGCTGACCCAGCATACTTCCTTCTACACGCCAACGACACCCCTGCACGTGTTTACAAAAAATCTGTGGTACGCCACTTACTAGATGCAGCCAAGGCTTGCATTCCACTCCATTGGAAATCCCCACATCCGACAACCATTGCCTTTTGGCTCAAAAAATGGCAATTATGGAATATTTTCAAATATTCAGAAGAGGGACAGGCCCTCAGAGGAGGAGACCCGATAGCTTGAAAACCCCCAACTTAAATTGCGGAGGCCCCCCATGTCAGTGTATATAACATACAACTAGAGAGAGCACCATCTGACGGGTGGAAGCTTGGATCCATGTTCGTGAATCCCCCCCCTCCCCATCTCTGTGATTCTCTTGTATCTCCCCCTCTTTCTGCACTTTAGGGCACTGCCCGCTTAACAATTTTTTCTATTTTCTGTTACTGTTAAATATTTTGAAAAGGACAGGGAACTGGACCCTGGACAAAATTCAACCTAATAGGGCCTGTAGTACCGCATTTGGCCTGAGGTGCAGGGGCGCTGGAGCCGAGCAGAGCCAAACAGCGACGATCGCAGCCATTCGGCAATGCTCGGAAAGACACGGAAATACTCAGCTTCCGATGTTTGCCGAGGTCAGCAGACGTGTCCTTGGGCCTTTCCGGCCGTTTCCTAGGCTCTCTGGCGCCCCCGCCTGTGGCCGCATGCGGTATTGCATCCCATTGAAGTCAATGCGGAACAAATTATTTTAGTTTCCATTGACTTCAATGGGGAAACTCGCTTTGATATGCGAGTACTTTGGATTACGAGCATTCTCCTGGAACGGATTATGCTCGTAATCCGAGGTTCAACTCTATATGTCAATCAGTATGTAAATACCTCCATTTTGGGCTAATGACAGGGAACGGTCATTGGTGGAACACTGCCGACATGTGCATTATACCCAGTTCTCCATGGTAGAGTCATGATTAGACAGAGCAGGTGCAGCGAGACATTGTTGTTAGAATATGTATGTTGAATGACAGAACATTTTGTACTTGAAGCAAGCCGATTTCTTCTCAACTGTACTGCAAACTGATGATTTGGGAGTGAAAAAGTGAAATGTGGCAAGCTGGGTCACAGAACAAACCTGAACATATTTGGAATAAAGCACTTAAAATCACTGACCTATTTCTATCTCCAGGCTACTTTCTTTTCATGAGCTGTCCTTAATGTCCACGATTACAAAAGGCAAAAAATATATTTCTCCAGACAAAAGCAGATGTCCTACGGGAGCGATGTCTGGTAATGCAGAAATGCACAAAGCTTTTCTGGTGGGGATCAGTAATGGATGATCCCTAGGCATCTAGGAAAAAAATAAATAAACTCCCTGGGCCTGTTCTTATGAATGAGAGAGAATGAGTCCATCTTCATTCTTCTCCATTATCTTAGCCCTCTCCACCAGAAAGTTTTAGAACAGAAGTCTGACAAAACAATATCCTAATTTGTCTGGTCAAATGGTTGCCCTGGAGCAGCTCATTGTGTCCCAGTTAGACCTTCAATTCGTTTAAGCTGTGTGATATGTCCTAAATTCTTTTTAACTCTCTCTTGCTGGTAAAGAAAAACAAACACTAGGCAAAAATGAAACCACTTCAAATGACTTGTCCTATATTCACAAATGAGATTTTATATATATATATATATATATATATATATATATATATATATATAATCTCATCACACACAAACACCGAGTACAGTGCAAATATTTTAGGGCAGGTGTGAGAAAAATAAAATAAAAAAAATTTGGTCCAACTACCATTGGCTTCAAACCAGCATCAATTCTTACACATGTACATCAGGGATTTTGTAAGATCAGAGTCAGATGTATGATTAACCAATTATACCAAGCAGGTGCTAATGATAATCAATTTCACATCTAGGTTGAAAATAACAAACAAACAGATCAATTTATAATTAATATGTTAAAAATTTCTTTCAACTACAGTCTTGAATATATTAGTACAAGGATTTATTTACTTTCTATCTCATTTAAGTCCTTATAACTTTCATTAGGATATATTCTGTAGACCCTATTTGTTATTTTTCTATATTTGTAAATAATTGGACAAATATCAACAACATGTATTACATATGATCTGTATGTGACTAATATATATGTCCAATAAAGTACTTTGACAAGGAAAATAACAAACAAACAGCTGTGTAGTAGGCTTAAAGTGTTACTAAAGGTTTTTTTTTTTTTTTTATAAAATAACAAACATGTTATTATACTCACCTGCTCCGTGCAATGGTACTGCACAGAGCGGCCTTGATTCTCTTCTTGGGTCCCCTGCCAGCGATCTTGGCTCCTCCTCCTCTTTGTGTGCCCCCATAGCAAGCAGCTTGCTATGGGGGCACACAGTGGTGGTCGCTCCTGAGATGTGTGTGTCCATGGGGCTGTGGTCAATAGACATACACAACGGGTTTAGCCCCCACCTCACTGCATTTGATTGACAGCAGCAGGAGCCAATGGCTTCTGCTGCTGTTCGAGTCCCTGTGTAAAGATGAAGCGAGGGGAGAAGAGATGCAGCCGTGCACAGCTCTGGACCTCTTTCCTCTCTCTTCCCCTTCACACAGGGAAGGGGGAGGACAAAAAAAAAAAAAAAAAAGATAAGAATGCATTAAGGTAAAAAACATTTTGGCTTTAGAACCATATTAAAACTGGGTGAGAAACAGACAAACTCTACCACTAAAAGGTGAGTTTTTGAAAGGCAGTTTCATGTCACAGGTCATACACCAAGGCAAGACTGAGCACAAGACACAAGGTAGTCATACTGCATTCAGCAAGGTCTCGCCCAGGCAAACATTTCAAAGCAGAATGGGGTTTCAAGATGTGCTCTTCAAGCTCTTTTGAAGAAGCACAAAGAAACAGGCAACCTTGAGGCCTGTAGAGGTAGTGGTCGGCCAAAGAAACTTAATGCAGAAGATAGACTCATCATACTTACTTTCCTTAAACATCAGATGATGTCCAGCAGTGTCATCAGCACAGAACTGGTGGAAACCAGTGGAACCCAGGTACACCCATCTACTGTCCAGAGAAGTCTGGCCAGAAGTGGTCTTCATGGAAAAATTGAGGCCAAAAAGCCATGCCTCTGACATGGAAGTAAGGCCAAGCGACTCAACTATGCATGAAAATATAGAAACTGGGGTTCAGAAAAAAAATGGCAGCAGGTGCTCTGGGCTGATGAGTCAAAATTTAAAATATTTGCCTGTAGCAGGAGTGTGTTGCTATGGCCATTTGTATAGTGACTGTATTGCAATAATATGGAGTTAGCTATATTATTTAAGAGCATGTTTACAGAGGCTTTTCCCCTTCCATTGATATGTAAATAAACCAGTTGGATAGGTTTTGGAGCTGTTGGTATGCAGGAAGTTGGTGGGAGGGTCTTGGGGTCCTTTGAAACAAGCATGTGGAGAGAGGAAGGGAGATGTGTTTGGGGGGGACCAAGAGGAAGACATGGATGTGAGGAGCTCAAGAACTTGAGACGTTTTGAGTTGAACTAAGCAAGGAACCATGAAGGACATTAAATCTTGAACCAAGTTGAGTAACTGTTTAGTTTACTTAACGTGTACATATTGTACATGCTTATATTTGTAGGCATATTTTAGTAGGCTATGAGTTGTGTTGTGTTTTCTACAGTTGTATGTGCAGCTTTCCTGTTTAGTGAAGCATTGATACACTACAGAAGTCTGAAGGTTCTTGTGGTAAAACCAAGGAAGCGAAGAGATAGACACAAAGCATAACAAGGGGGCAATTTGTTCACCAAAGGGCTGGAGAGCGGTAAAATAAGTGTTTGCAGGAAGCGTGGTAAAGGTTCCTGGCAAGTTTGGGTCTGCATTTGTGCAAATAGAGTTGGAGATTTAATCAGGATCAATGGTGGTGTACTCAATGCTGAGAAATACAGGCAGATACTTAAACATGATTGTAAAGGCTTGTTTTTTTTAAAATAACAAACATGTTACTTTCCTCCTCTGTGCAGTTTGTTTGCACAGAGCAGCCCAGATCCTCCTCTTCTCGGGTCCCTCTTTGCTGTTCCTAGCCCCTCCCTTCTTTGAGTGCCCCTCAGCCAGCAGCTTGCTACAGGGGACATCCAAGCCATGTCAGAGCTCCGTGTATCCATTCAGACAGAGCCCCGACCCCTCTCCCCCGATTGACTGACAGCCATGGAAGCCAAAGGCGCCGCTGCTCTGTCTCAGCCAATCAGGAGGAGTGTACTGGATGGCTTTCTGGAATCATGGACATCACTATAGAGAGAAAAAGCTCAGGTAAGTAATTAGGGGGTGCTGGGGAGGCTGCTACACACAGAAGGGTTTTTATCTTAAAACATAGAATGCATTAAAATAAAAAAACCTTCTACCTTTACAACCCTTTTAAAGTTGATATAAACCCAATTCATGACATTCGAGCTGGGCACATATATCTGTTGTATTTAAAAAGGCCCAAAGAAAAAGGGGAACACTGCGCTAGATAGAAACGTGAATTGGTTGATGAAAATTACACAGTGATAGTGTAAAAAGCTGCCGGTACTGAAAAAATGGATACCAAATTTACATAAAATATATAGAAATATATTTTCTACATATATCTGTTGTGTTTTCTTATCTCTCTCCAAAGCCCTGAGTCCTGTGTGTTTCTTCTGTTCCTAGTTCGATTATCAGCCTGATAACTTCTCACAAAGTTCTCAGAGACAGGAGATAAAAGCAGCAAAAGCAGTTTGTGTCATGGGAGGTTGCTATAAATAGATTAGCAGAGTGCTGCTTGATTCTGAGCAGAGCTCTGCACATTTTTTCCTTCCTTTGCCTATGAGGAGGTGGGGTGTGTGCCTTTCCTCCAATCAGCTGTGTTGGCTGTATGCCAATAATCCACTCTCAATGATGAACAGGAACAGAAAATCTGTAACACAATGCGCACTTTCTAAAGTATATATAAAGCTGAAGACAGCAGATATACAGTGCCTTGCAAAAGTATTCACCTCCCTTTGCATTTTTCATGTTTTGTTGCCTCACAACCTGGAATTAACATGGATTGTTTGAGGATTTGCATCATTTCATTTACAGAACATGCCCACAACTTTGAGGATTTTTTTTAAAAAAAATTTTTTTATTGTGAAGCAAACAAATAGGACAAAATAACAGAAAAAGTCAAGGTGCATAACTATTCACACCCCTAAAGTCAATACTTTGTAGAGCCACCTTTTGCGGCTATCACAGCTCCAAATCGCTTTGGATAAGTCTCTATGAGCTTTCCACATCTTACCACTGGGATTTTTGCCCATTCCTCTTTGCAAAACTGCTCCAGCTCCTTCAAGTTAGATGGTTTGCGCTTGTGAACAGCAATCTTTAAGTCTGACCACAGATTTTTTTATTGGATTGAGGTCTGGGCTTTGACTAGGCCATTCCAACACATTTACATGTTTCCCCTTAAACCACTCAAGTGTTGCTTTAGCAGTGTGTTTGGGGTCATTGTCCTGCTAGAAGGTGAACCTCCATCCTAGCCTCAAATCACACACATAGTGGTACAGGTTTTGCTCAAGAATATGCCTGTATTTAGCACCATCCATCTTTCCCTCAACTCTGACCAGTTTCCCAGTCCCGACTGCTGAAAAACATCCCCACAGCATAATGCTGCCACCACCATGTTTCACTGTGGGGATGGTGTTCTTTGGGTGATGTGACATGTTGGGTTTGCGCCAAAGTGTTTTCTTTGATGGCCAAAAAGTTCAGTTTTAGTCTCATCAGACCAGAGCACCTTCCTCCATACATTTTGGGAGTCTCCCACATGCCTTTTCGCAAACTCAAAAACGTGCCATTTTGTTTTTTGCTGAAAGTAATGGCTTTCTTCTGGCCACTCTGCCATAAAGCCCAACTCTATGGAGCGTACGCTTATTGTCGTCCTATGTACAGATACTCCAGTCTCTGCTGTGGAAATCTGCAGCTCCTCCAGGGGTACCTTAGGTCTCTGTGCTGCTTCTCTGATTAATGACCTCCTTGGCCGATCCATGAGTTTTGGTAGGTCTCTTGGCAGGTTTGCTGTTGTGCCATGTTCTTTCCATTTGGTTATGATATATTTGATGGTGCTCCTAGGGATCAAAGATTTGGATGTTTTTTTTTTTTTTATAACCTAACCCTGACTTGTACTTCTTAACAACATTGTCCCTTACTTGTTTGGAGAGTTCCTTGGTCTTCATGGCAGTGTTTGGTTAGTGGTGCCTCTTGCTGAGGTGTTGCAGCCTCTGGGGCCTTTCAAAAAGGCGTGTATATGTAATGACAGATCATGTGATACTTAGATTGCACACAGGTGGACATCATTTCATTAATTATGTGACTTCTGAAGGCAACCAGAGCTTTTTATGGGCATAATAACAAAGGGGGTAAATACATACGCACATGCCAATTATCAGTTTTTTTATTTCTGAAAAATTGTTTTATGTATATATATTTTTCTAATTTTACTTCACCAACTTAGACTATTGTGTTCTGATAGATCACATATAATTCAGGTGGATTGGTTTTTTAACTATGTATCATCTGAGGCTGTTCTTTTCACTGGGTATATGTGAGGGTTTACATCCACTTTAACCATCATGCAATATCATCAGGGAGGCGTGTGATTGGCCTCAAACATACAGCCAATGTCATTAAGAACAGCATAAAGAAGAACAAGGAGATCTCAACATCATGGAGTCTCTCTGAGATTACATGAAGGGGCAGAAGGATTTGAGGCAGCCGACATCCACAGAAGATCTGTGGTTAGTTCTTCGAGATGTTTGGAACAACCTACCTGTCAAGTTCCCCCAAAAACTGCGTGCAAGTGCACCTAGAAGAATTGATGCGGTTTTGAAGGCAAAGGGTGGTCACACCAAATATATTTATTTGATTTGGATTTCTCTTCTGTTCATTTGCTTTCCATTTTATTAAGTGATAAACAAACTATCGACGCTTCAATTTCTGAAAACTTTCTTAAAGTGTTACTAAACCCACAACAGTAAAATCTGTCTGTATATGCAGCATAGCATGCTTGTTATACTCACTGTGGAACTTAAGGGGTTAATCCTCTGCATTGTGTATAAAGGCTGTTTTATCCTGTATGCACAGATCCTCCCCTCCTGCACTGTCTATCTGGGGAAGGCCAGCTAACACGGGCAGGGTAGCCAACCTGCACATGCTCAGTTGTGTCTTTTATGCTGGAGTTACTTGTTACAGTTACTTGATCTCAGAGCTAGCCAGGTCACATGATATTAGCATCACACAATTGGGCGTGTATACAGGCCGAGGTGGAAATCTCTTCCTACCTGAACTCTGTGATAAACTGCACAGTTTCTCCAGTGCTAATAAAAGAAAACTTGTCTCACCCACAGCAACTCATCTTTCATTATTTCTAGCTTATACTGGAAGAATGAAAACCAATTTGATCAGATGCCACGGACAACACCAATCTAGATAAAATTGAATGGGCACCAACCATGTTAATGCATGCTTTGCCACAACACATGGGTGTGAAACTGATCTTAAAGGAGAATTTCATCTTTTGGAACATGTTATACCTGTATTTATACTGTAACCTGTTTGAGCACATGTTCCCCTCACTCCCTTGATCCCGTCTTCTCAGCTGCTGCCACAAATAAAATCAGCACGGCTGTGCAGGGCTCTGCCCACAGATCTGTGAGTGAAGAAAGTACAAGCCCAGTCTGCCATTGCGGCAGATAGCTAGTAGTTCTCAATAGAGTACAAGTACGCTCATCAGCACGCTTTTAGTCCATTCACACTTCCTCCAGCTTTCCAACAGAAAGCCCATACAGATGTATGGCCAGAAAGCTGGAGGTCCCGTCTGCAGGAGCCTGACATTGCACCCATAATCTATTGATTTTGGGTGCAAAGCCTTCCGGCTCCCGAAAAAAAAAAAAATACATATTTTTTTCATGCAAAAAATATGTGCATTTGTCACTTTTTCCCTAAAAAGGTAAAAAAAAAGGCTTTAAGGAGATACTATGGGCATAGTGACCATGTTTAAAAAATGTCCTGTTAGCAGGGCTGGACTGACAGCTAAAGTTTAATAATTTTTATCTATTTTTTTATGACACTTGGGGCTAGATAGCTATATATTTTTTTTATTATATTAATTTAAAAACTGTCAAACACCAATCCTGTTCATAAAGAAACTTCTATAGTATGAAAACTATGCCAGTTAGATGAAGATAGTCATGATCCCTGTTCACGATTATCTCTATCTAAGGGGCATAATTTTCATACTCTATACTTTTTTCCGCACCATACATATTATACGCAATGATGTGCGTCTCGTTACCTGCAGGTGTTTGCTTCTGCCTAAAATCTCCCCTCAAAGCTGCAGAATAAAGTCCTTAGTGGCTGTCCCTGGGTGCTGTGAGAGTTAACTACGGTCTTTGCAACAGAGAAGACCTACACTGCTCATGCGCCTGCCTGCATCTGCTCTCTCCACCATTCACAGAACTCATCTTAATACATACACAAAATGCATCGCATTCTGTGAATCGACAGAGGGAGCAGTTGGTTGACAGGACTTCTCTGCCCATTCACAGAATGTGATGCATTGTGGGACAATAACAGTAAGTTCTGTGAACGGCACAGATGGCAGAATGGTGCGGGCAAGCGGTGCAACTTCTAGCGGTCGCAGAGTATACAGTTAACTCTCCCAGCACTGGAAGACAGCTCCACATGGGTACATCACCTCTTGACAGTCTACCTGGCTGGGGCTGTACAGGAATCAGATTGCAGGGGTAGGGGAGCTGCTGTGTGCTCATAAGCAGACCCCTGTAGTGTAGGTGTAAGACTGGGGAGTAGCAGTGTGAAAATCTCCCCCCCCCCTCCCCCCATGAAAAAAAAATAGGGAAAAATGCTCTCTATTTCACATATGCATTACCCCTTCCTGATAATAAGAGGCTGTAAACCTCAGACATGAAATATGAAAGCATATCCCTCCATAGTGTATACTTGTCTTAACTAAGAGCCTGATTTTGCACTTTCCAGCTTTAATAAATAAACCCCCGAATGTAATTTCTGTCTGCTGCTTTGTTCCTCTGCTAGCAACATGAAATGCTTCTGACAAGTTTTCCTGGAACCAAGAGAAAAAAAGGTAACGGGGAGGGATCTCCAGCTGATTGGCAGCCTCAGCTGTTCCTGTGAGCGGTGAACCTTCCCTCCAATCGACTGTCAGAGCTCTCCTCACTGAGCTCTGCAGGGTGTAACTTCAGCTCTCTGCCCCCTTTAAGAACTCTGACAAGCCTTATAATTCAGCACTTTGAACAGAAGTAGAGAACAGAGGGCTGCAGATATACAGGTACAACTTAATGTAGGATATTTTTTTTTAATTTCTGTGCATCACCTGAGGCCAGTCACTTCACTGGGAATATGTAAGGGTTTACAACGACTTTATGGCACATTCAAGAGGGATATATCCTAGCAAAAAATGTGGTATGTCAAGGGGCAATTAAACAGATCAGAACAGCCATAGTAACAAATAGTTACTTGGGAAAGTTGTTTTTTTTTTTTCCTCACACTGCTCCCATTGTCCCATAAAATAACATATACAAAACAATGACATTTAAAAACAAGCAAAGAATATCTCATCACAGACATCCACCAACCTATGCAAATCCACTTGAAGCTTGACAGCTATAACTTCTGATGTAAAAAACACTTTTTTTTCTTTTTTTTTTTGGAGGCAAAGATTTTTCACTTCAGTAAAATGTTAAAAATATTTGAAAAAGGTGTGCCACTGTAAACACTTGCACATGTCTTCAAAAGTGATCCGCCTTTTATTCTTGTCACCACATTTACTGTACATGTGTGACAATTTAACAAGCTATAAAAAAGGGGCGGATATGGAATTACTTGTTATGAAGAGGAGCAGATGATCTTGATAGCAATGCTCATTTCCCTGGGAAATTCTGTGAAAAGATACTAGATTCTGCTGTGCTGGCAAAAAGTTTTAGACAGTTTCACATTCATCAACTTATTCCAAGTCAGCTTTCTTGACAAGATTTTGAAGGATTTTCCTTCACTTGCCTTTAAAAAGAGATGGATATGGTATTTTACAAAAGATACATGGTGCACTCTAGTGGATGACTGGGGCATAGAAGTTCATAAAATGAACACAGCCATATCAGAGGCATAGAGAATCACTTCGACATTAAAGCTGGATGTGCTGTATAAACTGTATGTAGCCGAGACTTCCTGTCTCATACCTGGAACACCGCAGAGTCAGCAATTCAAAGAAAGCAATGTATTCTAGCAATGAATAAAAAGCTTTCTCTGATGGCAGGCTGATGTCACAACCCCTGACTCAGCCAATCAGAGGAAGCTTTTTATTCATTGCTAGAATACATTGCTTTCTCTGAATGGCTGAGTGCAGATCAGATAGACTCTGTGTTCCGGATAGGAGACAGGAAGTCTCTGCTCCAACCCGGCAAACAGTACAGTATGCTGTATGAAGCCTCAGCTACATACAGTTTATTCAGCACATCCAGCGGCCTCACGTTAGTTTGGCCCAAACGATGTAAAGTGGATCAAAAGCTGGAGTTCAACTTTAAAGATAATCTTCATTCTAGAAAGAAAAAAATAAAATAAAAAAAGTAAGCAGCTACAAATCCTGTACTTGCTGATCTTAATAAAAAGGACACTCACCTGTCCAGGTATCTAGCGCTGTCCTCACCCAAGCCAGTTCTTTGACGGTCTTCGGGTCCCTGGCGCCGGCATGTTTACTGTGGATGAAAGCTGCGACTGCTTACGGCGTCACAGCTGGCTTTCCACTGCACACGCACGAGTCAGTCATTCTGTGCTTTGTGAATGGTACCACAGCCTTCTTGGACCTGCAACGTGGCAAGGAGACTGGGGATCAAACTCTCTCTCAGATTGCCTAGGCCAGTGATGGTGAACCTTGGCACCCCAGATGTTTTGGAACTACATTTTCCATGATGCTCAACTACGCTTCAGAGTGCATGAGCATCATGGGAAATATAGTTCCAAAACATCTGGGGTGCCAAGGTACGCCATCACTGGTCTAGACTGAGCGGATATCTATCAAATCTAGGTACCTGCTCCCCCCAAAAAAATTATAATTCAAATCAGGTAAAGGAGGGGGGAAAGAGGACATAAAGCAGAACTTCCCCTTTAGAGTAAGGCCGGGTTCACACTTATGCGAATTGGATGCAGGTTTCTCTGCTTCCAATTTACATGACAGGACACTGACCAGCTTTCAATGGAGCCAGATCACAAATCTCCGAGGTGGCTGCGTAGCGGATTGCACAAGGGTCCTGTGCATCTTTGGCTCCGTTTCAGGTCCGAATTTAGGCAAAAATTTAGGCTCGATTCGTCCCTTAGACAGAGAACAGGGACGCACCGAACTCATGCTGTGAGCCACATCCTAATTCAGTGTGAACCTAGCCTGAAGTTCCGCCTTAAAAAGGTTCATGGAGGTTTAGATCTCTCTTGATCAAACAGCTGCAGTGCAACTTACCGAAGTATAGAGGATTGTGGGGTTGGGTGCAATTCCCATATATTATTTGTGATCTAGGCTTAGGTTGGTAAATAAAGGCTTCATAAAATTTGATCCTGGTTTATTGAGCCCCAGATGTTGAAGTGTCACATTATGGAAAAATATAGAATTGACATAAGTTTCCATGTTTTCAGTTTTAAGGGCTCATTCACACCAGAACATTTTGTGCAGGTTTCTCACCCTGAGTTTCAAATGCACTGGGTATGCAAACTGCTGCAGGTGTCAAAAGATTCCCAACACCCCCACAAAGGCAAATCAAACGCACCAGATCACATGGAGCTACAGAGCGTTTTTAAAAGTAATGCATGCACAACTTTTGGTGCGAACCAGTGCAATTTCAGCCCATTCAAATGAATTCATCACACAGGAATTGCACAGGAACATAGAGTGCGCTCCTGTGCGATTTCGGTGAACGGCCACTAAAGCAGTATTAAACCCAAAAACAAAAAATGTAATATTTTGAAGCTTACCAATGCTTAACTGTGGTGGCTTCTATAGGTTTTTTGGGGGCAGGTTTGTTCCTCTCCCCTATTCTTGTGATCCAGCCAGTAACACACTTCATGCCTTAGGGTGGCTCCATTCTTGATAGAAGATCAACAAGGACACCTTTGAAAAGTGGCAGGGCTGTGCGAAGGGCTGTCTTTACATGCACGGGTTGCAAAGGTGTTCCATTGCATTCACGTGCAGGCAGTCCCACTCATGCCTATTGGGATGCAGTAGCTACTTTGAAACAGCCACTGGTCCCTATTTGACAGCCGTGCAGATGTGGGTGCATGTTCCCAAACGCAGACAGTGGGCATTTAGGGACACATATCCTCACTTGCAGTGCTGTCAAACCATGACCAGCTGCTGTGTCCGTGCATCCACTGTATCCCAATAGACATAAATAGGACTGCCTGCATGCGGATGCATGGTACACCTGTGCATTCCATGTGGGCAAAGACAGCCCTTTGCACAGATGTATGGATAAGTACACCATGTGAACGAGGTCATAGATTAATTTGTGGGACTTGACTGACAAATTAAACCTGAACTCAACTAACACTTTACAAGCAGTTAGAGCTGCTGCTTTTTTTTTTCCCTTTTGACAAAGGTTTTACATGAATGAGTAAAAGCTGACCGTTGTAAGCACCCCTGTCAGTGTTAAATGGTTTGTCTCACTCCTCTGACTGACACTTTTGCTTTACAGCTTAGTCTGTAAAAGCAAGTTGAAAAATAACAGATTTACTGGCCAGATCACCAGATAAAAATAAAAAGATAAAACGCCTAACAAATGAAAACTAAAGCAGTCTAAAACATCTAACAACTGGTAAGCTGCAATTTATTAAACCGTTTTTGGTTTTAATACCGATTTAAAAAGAAAAGCTGGGAGTGAGAAAGCTATGGAAGCTGCCTTTCCAACTTATTCTGCAAATACTAGGCAGATTGTCTATTATTCTTTGGTTCTATATTAATCTTAGGAAAGATGTACTTTTCTAAGAAATTATAACTGCCCATATTTTTCAACAGGTTGCTCCTAAGATATGCATGAAGTGCACCATATTTGCAAATACATTCCCATTGCGCTCTTTTTGATTTAAATATATGAATTTCCGGTTATTTCATAGTTATTAACCACTTCAGCCCCGGACCATTTTGCAGCTAAAGGACCAGGCCTCTTTTTGCGATTCGGCACTGTGTCGCTTTAACTGACAATTGCGCGGTCGTGCGACGTGGCTCCCAAACAAAATTGACGTCCTTTTTTTCCCAGAAATAGAGCTTTCTTTTGGTAATATTTGATCACCTCTTCGGTTTTTATTTTTTGCGCTATAAGCAAAAATAGGAGCGACAATTTTGAAAAAAACAAAAAACAAAAAAAAAATCTATATTTTTTTACTTTTTGCTATAATAAATATCCCCAAAAAATATATAAAAATCAAATTTTTCCCCCTTAGTTTAGGCCGATACGTATTCTTCGACATATTTTTGGTAAAATCGCAATAAGCGTTTATTGATTGGTTTGCGAAAAAGTTATAGCATCTACAAAATAGAGGATAGTTTTATGGCATTTTTATTTATAATTTTATTTTTACTAGTAATGGCGGCGATCAGCGATTTTTATCGTGACTGCGACATTATGGCGGACACATCAGACACCATTGTCATTTTTACAGTGATCAGTGCTATAAATATGCACTGATACTGTGAAAATGACACTGGCACTGAAGGGGTTAACCACTAGGTGGTGCTGTAGGGGTTAAGTGTTCCCTATTGAGTGTTTCTTACTGTAGGGGGGATGGGCTGTGTGTCACATGACACCGATCTTCGCTCCGAGCACACGGAGCGGAGATCCGTGTCATTGTCACTAGGCAGAGCGGAGAGATGCTTGTTTACACAAGCATCTCCCCGCTCTATACCTCCGTGAGACGATCGCGGGGATCCCCGCGGCGATCGAGTCTACGGGACCCGCGGTCCAACTCACGGGGAAGGCGGCAGGGTAGCCGGCGCGCGACCACACGCCAGGCACGTAAAGGGCAACGTACAGGTACGTGATTGTGCCTGTCCATGCCATTCTGCCGACGTATATGTACATGGGCCGGTCCTTAAGCGGTTAATTAAGGCACTATAATCATATCCAAAGACATTGTTGGCCAGCTGAAAATAACTTTTCCACCGTTTTCACCGAAGGGGACGTGTCTTTTTGTCACTGCTCTAAAACAAAGATCATTTTAATGAACACATGCCAAATCAGTTCTTCTGTAAGGTTACAGTGCCTACTTAATCTTTTTCTTGTTCCAAATAAAAAAAAAAAAAAAACACACAAAAAACAGTATGCACCATCGTTCCAAGAGATATTTTTCCATCATAACCCTGCTATGCTTAAAGGGGTTGTAAAGGTTTGTTTTTTATTTTCTAAATAGGTTCCTTTAAGCTAGTGCATTGTTGGTTCACTTACCTTCTCCTTTGATTTACCTTCTAAATGTTTTTTTTCTTTGTCTGAATTTCTCACTTCCTGCTTCTCCTCAGTAAACTTCACACCATCATCCGAGTGGTGTGGAGTCAGCCAGAACAGCTTACTGAGGAGGAACAGGAAGTGAGAAATTCAGACAAAGAAAACAGAGAAAAAAAATATTTAGAAGGGAAATCTAAGGAAAAGGTAAGTGAACCAACAATGCACTAGCTTAACCCCTTCCATACCGGGCCATTGTAAAATGACGCTGGCAGGAACCCTCTCTCTCTCCGGGTGGACATCATATGACGTCCTGGGTTTGAGGGGGGATATCTGAATGATGCCTGCAGCTAGAGGCATCATTCAGATATCCGTTTGATCAGCCGGCAATCCTGCGCACCATAAGAATGATCATAGCGGCGGTTCCGGATCGTCGGAGGCCCGGGCGCGATGTGATTACGTCACGCCCGGGTCCTCAAATGTAAACAAAGCCGCCATTGCGGCTATAAGTATGAGATCAGTGAATTTTTTTTCACAATCTCATGCTTTCCAGCCTGGAGGAGAGATGTGGTGTCTTATTGACCCGCATCTCTCCATAAAGAGGACCTGTCACACACATTCCTATTACAAGGGATGTTTACATTCCTTGCAATAGGAATAAAAAAAAAAAAAAAAATTTTTTTAAAACGCCCGTCCCCAATAGCTCGTGCTTAGAAGCGAACACAAACGCAAGTCCCGCCCGCATATGTAAACGCTGTTCAAACCACATATGTAAGGTATCGCCGCGTGCGTTAGAGCGCGTGCAACAATTCTAGCACTAGACCTCCTCTGTAACTCTAACCTGGTAACCTGTAAAAATTTTCAAAGCGTCGCCTATGGAGATTTTTAAGTACCGAAGTTTGGCGCCATTCTAGGAGTGTGCGCAATTTTAAAGCGTGACAAGTTAGGTATCTTTTTACTCGGCGTAACATAAGCTTTCATATTTTACAAAAAAAATACGGTTTTGTTATTTTTTAATTCATGAAACCATTTTTTTTCCCCCAAAAAAAAGGCGTTTGAAAAATTATTGCGCAAATATCGTGATAAAAAGTTGCAACGACCGTCATTTTATTCCCTAGGGTGTCTGCTAAAAAAAACATATATAATGTTTGGGGGTTCTGAGTAATTTTCTAGCAAAAGAATGATGATTTGTACATGTAGGAGAGAAGTGCCAGAATAGGCCCGGTATGGAAGTGGTATAAAAGCCCTGTATGGAAGTGGTTAAAGGAACCTATTTAGAAAATAAAAAAACGACCTTTACAATCCCTTTAAGCCATCCTATTGCCACTTCAGTACTAGATGGTTTGCTTTTAATAAGTATCTCACCTCCCCCCTCAAAAAAAGGGCCGATAGGCTTTTTGAAAACTGCTTACACATTTTTTCACATTGACAAAAAGTATACAGGTTTTAAAACCTCTTTACTTAAAGTGGAGCTCCACCCTAAAGTGGAACTTCCGCTCATCGGAACCCACCCCCCCTCCGGTGTCACATTTGGTACCTTTCAGGGGGGAGGGGGGTGCAGATACCTGTCTAAGACAGGTATTTGTACCCACTTCCGGGAGTCCTCTCTCTGCGGGTAGTAAGTCACTTCCCGCAGAATACCTGTTGTGTTCTGGGAGACACTCGGCTCCCAGAACACAACAGGGACCAGTGAGAACATTGCAGCGCGACTCGCGCATGCGCCGTAGGGAACCGGGCAGTGAAGCCGCAAGGCTTCACTTCCTGGTTCCCTCACCGAGGATGGCGGTGGGGGCAGCAGAGTGACGAGCGATTGCTTGTCTTCTGCTGCCGACGTCGCTGGACTCCAGGACAGGTAAGTGTCCTAATATTAAAAAAGTCAGCAGCTGCAGTATTTGTAGCTGCTGGCTTTTAATATTTTTTTTCGGCGGATCTCTGCTTTAAGCCAGTCAATTATCACCAGCAACAATCATAACCACTCAGTTATTAAAGAAACAATCTCCTACGACTGTACTATGCAGCTTCTTCAGCAAATGAGCACATGTAATCATAAATACACTTTTAACATCACTTATCGCCTTTAATGCTACAGTGTGCATTATATGTACCATTTTGATTTTGTCCATAGTTACAATTTAACCCTTGCAGTGTGGGCACAGCCCCACTGTAAAGGAGGCTTTTAAGGTTTCCTGGAAATAGGCTTTAATTTTTTCTTGTTTAATATTTTTATTAGATTTTACAAGTAAATAGCAAATATACTGAACATTACATTCTGATCAAGAATAGAATTGTAAATAAATACAGTAATCACTAAAAATACATATTGAAAGAAAGGCAGTAGAGGATAAACCTCAGTAACAATTATATCAATACAAATAGAGGTATAAAAGATTAGAGCAATGAAGATAAGCAATATTCAGGATAGAATATCACGTCTCCAGACCAACCACTCACCCCCGAAGGGAGCAAGCTGTGAGCAGATGGGGGCTCGATTAAGTATGAGAGAATATGTTGGGCTATCCAGAAGGATACACCAGATGAACGTTGTCATACCTCAATTGTTTAGTGAAGACTTTCCTAACAAATCTTTAAGACACAAAGATATTAGTGATTGATAAAGTGAAACTTTAAAGTTATATATATATATATATATATATATATATATATATATATATATATATATATATATATATATATATATAAGTCATGTAATGAACATCACATGTGTAAAAAATCTGTATTACACAAGTAACAAAACTAACCAGAACAGAAAGACAGAAGAAGTAAGAGAGAAGAAGAAGAAATATGGGAGAAAAGTAAAATTTATAGAAAAGAAGGTATGGGTATAGGAAAATAGAGAAAAAGGTGAAGGTTGTCTCCCCGGGTGGCGGACCAGTCAGATCAAGGCCCCGTTTAAATATTATATTAATAGATAAATATTAAAGTATTTCAAAGAGGCATCAACAATAGTTGATCAAAATCTGGGGGTAAGAAGTGTTTAATCCATGGTTTCCATATTTTATTATATGTTGCAATGTTGTCATCTTCAATAGCAGACATTTTGGAAAAGATAAGGGCTCTGTTAATTCTATGTTTAGTTTCAGCCACAACTAAAGTTTGGGTTTTCCAGGCCTTAGCTATAGATTGTTTAGCCGCCGTGGTGAGATGTAGTAGTAATTTGAATTGTGACTTATTCAAATTAGGAGGTTTGAGGTTGAGGAGAGCCAGTGCCGGGTCTGGCGGGATTGGTATTTCCAAGGCCGTAGAGGCCATGTGAAATATTTTACTCCAGAAGGATTGAACGATTGGACATTGCCACCAAATATGGAACTGCGTGCCCGGTTCAGAACAGCCTCTGAAACATAGATTTGGGTACGAGGGGGCAAATTTGGCAATCCTGGCCGGAACCAGGTACCATCGAGAAAGGACCTTATAATTTGTTTCCAACGCAAAACAGTTTGGCGAGGAATGCTTAGTAGCTGACCATATAATATCCCAGTCACTTTTACTGAATGTTCTATCCATGTCGTGTGCCCATTTAGTCGTATAGGATGGTAAAGTATCGTCGGATGTGGAATTGATGCGTTTATACAAAAGTGATATTAATCCTCTAGTATGGGGATCACTGTTACAGATACGTTCAAATTGAGTCATTTGGGTGAGAGGGGATCCCGTATCAACGAGGGGTGTATAAAAGTTCTTAATTTGTAGATAGCGGAAGAGCTCCTTCATGGGGAGTTTGTATAAATCACATAATGTTGGGAACTTAAGAATATCATTGGAGGAAACTAGATTATGGAATTGAAGTAGGTTTCTTCTGGACCAAGCTGCAAATGATAGGGGAAATTTCCAGGCGGGGTAAAATTAGGGATTTCGAAGAAAAGAGAGTAGAGGGTTATGAGTGGATTGTAGGCTTTTTGTGGATCTATATTTGCCCCAGATAGCTATAGAATGTTTGGTTACAGGGTTAGATAAGTTTAGTCTATCTTTAGGAGCTAACCAGAGCAAATTATTCACAGAAATGGGGTCAATATCCACTGATTCAATCGCTACCCATAGAGGGGATTCTATTGTAGAATGGTATTTGGGGAGTTGTGCTAGCTGAGCAGCAAAATAGTATGAGGAAAAGTTAGGAATTCCCAGACCACCTTTCAATTTATCAAGATAAAGAGTCGATCTAGGTATACGGGGCTTTGTAGAGCCCCATATAAAAGCCATCACTCTCTTTTGAGTGAGCCTCAAGAAGTAAGGAGGTATATGTATGGGGAGAACTCGGAATAGGTAAAGGAACTTTGGTAAGATTGACATCTTAGTAGCATTAATCCTCCCAATCCAAGATAAAGGAAGAGAAGACCATTGTTTCATCAGATTAGTAGTTGACTTCAATAAGGGTAAGTAGTTAGCTGAAAATAAGTCGGATATAGAAGAAGTGAGTTGGACTCCAAGATATGAAATATGATGCAATTCCCAATTGAAAGGTAAAGACGTTTGAGCTTGTTGTAACTCAGATGGCGAAAGGGAAATATTAAAGGGCATTAGATTTGGCATGATTAACACACAAACCAGAAATCTTTGCAAACTTGTCTAAAGTATTTACTAGATTTGGGGCTGAGACGTGGGGATGGGATAAAAAAATCAGGATGTCATCTGCAAAAAGACTCAATTTGTGGTGATGTCCACCTAATTCTACACCTTTGATATTAGGATTATTTCTAATAATACATGCGAAGGGTTCAATAAGTAGGGCAAAAAGCAAAGGGGATAGGGGGCAACCCTGTCTAGTACCACTCCTAATATCCATCATAGCTGATTTGTAGCCCATATATTTAATATAAGCTTTCGGAGTGCTGTATAGTGAGGAGACCCAAGTTAAGAAATTTTCCCCAAAACCCCATTTTTGAAGACTATATTGTAGATATGGCCAGCTAATTGAGTCGAACGCCTTCCTAATATCTAATGATATAAGGCAAGTTGGGATACGTCTTTTTTTGGCGGCATGAATTAATAAAAGTGCTCTTCTGACATTATCCCCTGCTTGACGCAAGGGCATGAAGCCAGTTTGGTCACGATGGATAAGTTTACCTATAATGCTATTCAATCTAGTTGCCAAGATCTTAGCTAGTAACTTAATGTCTAGATTTAAAAGAGATATGGGGCGGTAATTAGACCAAGAGGTAGTGTCAGATTTAGGTTTGGGAATCATTGCTATGATGGAAGTTAGTGTTTCGGTTTTAAACGAATGACCAGCTAACAAAGAATTGAAGGCTCTAGTCAATAGAGGCGTTAAAATCGAGTCAAATTGTTTGTAGTATAGTGCAGAAAACCCATCGGGGCCCGGTCTCTTGTGAGGCTTCAATTCTTTAAATAGCAGCTTTAACTTCCAAGGCCGTTATGGGACTCTCCAAATATTCACACTGTTCCGGTGTCATTGTGGGAAGTGTAACATCTGAGAACAAAGTGTCTGCTTTGTTTTTATCAAAGATTAAGCCAGGGTCATAGAGCTTAGCTAATTTAGATTGAAAGATGTCCAAGATCTTTAATGGGTTACTAGTGTATGCATCTCTGGAGGTTCTAAGTCGGAATGCAGCTTGTGAACGATCAATAGACTTGAGACTGCGGGCCATTGGGGTATCGGGCTTATTGGCTTTGCGGTATAGGGTATGTTGCCGCTTGCGTAAGAGTTTGTCTGCCGAATCTGTCAGAAAAAGATCCAACTCAAGCCGGGCCCTTTCCAATTTAGTGTTAGTGTTTGCATTCGGGGTAGCTTGATGAGCCAAATGACAAGCGTTAAAATTTGCTTCAAGTTTGGTGAACAGAATCTTGCGATCTCTTTTAATAGATCTCGCCTTTTGTATCAAGCTGCCCCGAATGACAGCTTTATGGGCTTCCCATAGTGTAAGGGCAGAGACATCAGTAGTGTCATTAAATGAGATATAATCATTAAGAGCCAGTTCAATATCTGAACGGTGTGAGGGGCGAGTTAGGATGGAGTCGTTAATACACCAAGTGGTGTCATGTGACCTAGGTATTGGAGAGGTAATTGTAGCAGTGACCGCACAATGGTCTGTCCATGGAAATGGGATTATATTAGAGGATATTACTTCAGGGAGCATACTAGAGGGGAGGAAAATATGGTCTATTCGTGAAAAGGATTTGTGTGGATAAGAATAATGTGTAAAATTTCTGGAAGTTGGGTTAAGTTCCCGCCAGGTATCAACAAAATTAAAAGTAGTAAGTAGAGATTGGAAGGACCGTTTATGGGTAGGAGAGTTAGGAGATGACGGGGATTTATCCAAGAAGGGATAGATGGTAGTATTGGAGTCGCCACATAATATTATTGTTCCAAATTTATGTGATTCGATTAGTTGGAAAAGATGTGATAGAAAAGCTTCAGGACGCTTATTTGGGGCGTAATACGAAACTAATGTGACTTCAGTATCAGCAATAAAGCCTGTTAATAAAACATATCTACCCTCAGGGTCACATATTTGTGTATTAAGGGTAAATGGTGTAGAGCGGTGGAATCCAATCAGGGACCCACGTTGCTTAGTTGTAGCTGATGCTGCGTAGAATTGAGGGTAGGAGGAGGAAAGAAATTTAGGGGAGGCGTTATTGATAAAGTGCGTTTCTTGAAGGAAAATGATGTGAGCTTTTCTAGCTGAAAAGGAACGTAGAGCTTTAGTTCTTTTTTGTGGAACGTTGAAGCCTTGTACATTTAAGGACAAAATGTTTATGGGGGCCATGACATAGTAAGGGTAAGTTTTATATAAGGGTTAATGAAACCCATATTATGAGTTCGAACCGCCACCAAGGGAGACAGAAGAGAAGAAGAAAGGAAAGACAGAAAAGAAAGAGTAAAGAAGAAACCAAATAAAAAAGAAGCCCTAATGACTGCAATTAGTGTCATAAAATAATGATGTACTAGTAGGGCGCAGGAACATCTCGGAGAGATAACAAAAAATCTCCGAGGGGTTCCATGGTCACCGACCGACTCCTGCATAATAGTAGCAGGAGTCAGGGGGTACGTAGGGGTCCGCAAGAAGTTCCGGAGGGAAAAACAACGCCGGAGAACACTTAAGTATTATAATATAAAACATAAATAATTCTCTATCAAGAAGACTGGAGATGCACTAAACAAAAAAAGAGAGAGAAAGGAAGCATACCAACTTTGGGAAGTATGTTGAGTCAATTTCTAGATGAATGCGTCCATAAGGAGGCTGTAAAATATCAATCTTAACACTTGTGAAGCAAACCGTCAACGCAAGCGAAATAAATAATAAACAAGCTCGCAAATATAGAGGAAAGGGAAGGGAGAAAAAAAAAATGGAAATATAATATAGACCTTCTGGCTGACTAAAACAATAAATAATTACCCAAATTTATATTTCATAGGTACAATATAATATGCATTTAAATTACTAAGTAGACCTATTTGTCAGAAAGGGGACAGACACACAAAAAAAAAAAAAAAAATAGAAATGTAATATAGACCTTCTGGCTGACTAAAACAATAAATAAATGCCCAAATTCATATTTCAGAAGTATAATATAATATGCATATAAATTACTAAGTAGACATATTTATCAGAAAGGGGACAAGACAAAAAAAAAAAAAAACCCTTAAAAACACTTGTCTCAAAAATGTAAATGTAATATAGACCTTCTTGCTGACTGAAACAATAAATAATTACCCAAATATATATTTTCATAGGTATAATATAATATGCATTTAAATTACTAAGTAGACATATTTGTCAGGAAGGGGACAAACACAAAAAAAAAAAAAAAAAAAAAAAAAAAACCCTTAAAAACACTTGACTCAAAAATGTAAATGAAATATAAATCTTCTGGCTGATTAAAACCCTAAATAGAAACCTAGATTCATATTTCATAAGTACAAATTAATATGCATATATTATGTGCATATAGGTTAAAGAAATAGACATATTTGTCAGAAACAAAACACCACTAAAGAAAAGAAAAAAAAAAAAAAAAAGATGGAGAACAGGATTCTAGTTCATCAAGCATAGATAGTGCAATGCTTTTCAGAATAAAGCAATGGGGCTAATACCCTACAAAAGGGGAGAAACATGGATAAGATTAAGGAGAAGTGAACAATCAGTCCATTGAGTCGACATTTATCGGTGCCTGACTATCAAAACGTCCTCTTTTATGAAGATTCTGTCTAGTATAGCCAGAGGGGTTTGGGTCCAGGTCGGTTTCATTTGGAGGTGATCTAGAAGCCGCACGTCTACGAGGTTGCTCCTTAGAATTGGTGTGATCCATCAGGCCTAGATCAATTAAGGCTGACCGAAGTTCATCGGACGTGCGACAGGTATATCTGGTTTCCAAGTATGTAAAGCGGAGAGAGAATGGAAACCCCCAGTGGTATATGATTTGGTGCTTTTGAAGTACTTGCAGCAGTGGTTTCATAGAACGCCTCTTAGTAACAGTTAGAGGGGAGAGGTCTGTAAAGAGCTGATAGGTATTGCCCTGGAACTCAAGAGTGTTTTTACCTCTAGCAGCAGCAAGTATTTGCTCCTTTGTTTTATAGTAATGAAATTTAACTATAATATCTCTAGGGGGTCCATTGGGTTTGCGTTGAGTTAGGGCCCTGTGGACTCTGTCCATTTCCAATCTCTCAGGTGAAATACCTGGTAACAGTTCCTGAAACAGTGCACATATAGTTCCCTGTAAGTCTATGATTGATTCAGGGAGACCTCTGATTCTTAGGTTGGAGCGACTGTCCCTGTTCTCCTGGTCTTCCAAACGGTTTTGTAATAAAAAGTTCTCATCCTTAAGCTGTTCAATAGTAGTATTATAATGCTGTGTGGTAGTTTCTATATCATCTACCCGCATTTCCAATTCAGCTGTTCTATGCCCCAGCTCCCTAATCTCCCTTGTCAGCTTTTCTGTTATCTGGTCAGAAGTTTGTTTCAATGCTTTTTGAAGCATTTTCTCAAATTGTCTAAACATGCTAGACTGAATAACATTTTCAGGTGTTTAATAGTCAGAATCAATCTCACCAGCTGTGTCCAGAGTTTTGACATTGTGTGACAGGGATTTAGGAACCCGCTGTGTGCGAGTCTGTGAGGTACCAGGCGCCGCCATCTTGGATGTCTGCCGGGCCTGTGTATCCTTAGAGATACCAATCTTATACTTTGTTTTTGGCCCCCTCGTGACCATCCTCAATAAGCCAAAGTGTACCTGGTATGAATTTGCGGGAGCTGGTGCCGTTTGCGGTGAAAACAGCAGTCAGTTCTCCGGTTTGTTTAACCCGGGAGCGGAGCTCTAAGGGGATGCGACTTCTCCCTCAGGCATCCGCGCATGCGCCCAGGCTTTAATTTTTTAATTCCAGCAGTGAAAATATCTGAATTTTTAACAGTTATCAGTTTAATGCAGACCCTGTACAGCAAAACTCCGATTGGGAGAGGATGAAGCAGCAGAAGAAGCCATTTACTTGTGTTTCAGTGCTCATATGCCAACAAGGAACATGCTAACAGAAGGAGAGAGAAAAGCAATACACAGAGGAGTACAGTAGCATGCCAGTGTGCTTCTTCCCCTATTACAGTACTGTCCTGTCAGAAGCTAGGTGAGGGACAAGACATGTAAATGTTCCCTTACTGCAGCAGAGAAAAATCAGGTCTCCTTCCTTGCCAGACAGAGCTGTGCAAATCTTAGAACTGAATAGCCATAGATAGAAATTAGTTGACAGGTAAAACTAATATTCTCACACACACACACACACACACACACACACACACACACACACACACACACACACACACACAAAAAACTGTGTTAAAGAGGAACTTTGATCAGAAAATTAGGACTGGCTAGATCACTTCAGGTTGGCCCCTTTTGCAGATATAGACTATATGTAAAACATAAGTGCCTTAATAAGTGCCTATACTGTTTAAAACCCAGTAATACACTGTCTCAACCTGCTCTGCACATGCTCAGTTGCTGTCCATTTTTAGGCACTGTGCCGAGTTTGTAGAGGCTGATCTGCTGACCACCTTAACGCAGAATTAAACCCTCCTATACTTTACAGCAGGGGTAGGCAACCTGGGGCCCTCCAGCTGTTGTGAAACTACATTTCCCATGAGGCATTGCAAGGCTGGCAGTTACAATTACTCCCAGAGGCATGATGGGACTTGTAGTTCTGCAACAGCTGGAGGGCCCCAGGTTGCCTACCCCTGCTTTACAGCCAAGGAAGCGTCTGTTTAAACTGCACCTGCCTTGGTTGGAAGGATGGAAGGGGGCGAACTACCCGCTCAATAAGCCGCGGCGATCCGACCTGGATGTGGGAGCGGGTACCTGTCAAAACCAAGTCTGGAAGCGGAGGGGGGAAAGGTGCAAACAAGTGGAGCTTCCTTTTTGGGTGGAGCTTCGCTTTAAGGCGATAAATAGTACCTTCCCTTTTGCTTAAAACCCAATTCAACTTCCAGGTCAAATGCTTTACATGCACTTCGGGAGTATGAAAACAAAAAAAAAGGAGAGAAAAGTCTTATGCCGCATCCACACGACCGTTATTCATGTCATGGAAAAAAAACTAAGTTTTTCCTCGACATGATTTTTCGTGTTTCCTCTCAAGCCTGTCTTGCATACACATGTTCACGAAAAAAAACGCTCAAGCAAAGCACGGTTACGTACAACGGCACTATAAAAAAGGGGAAGTTCCATTCGAACGGCCCCACCCTTTGGGACGCTTTTGCTGATCCTCGTGTTAGTAAAGTTTGATGAGACGATTTGCGCTTTTCAGTCTTCGTGCTTTTCAGTCCATTACAGCATGACGAATGTGCCATCTCCATTACAAACGCTAGTTTTACTAGAACGAGCGCTCCCGTCTAATACTTGATTCTGAGCATGCGCGTTTTTATTTCCCCTCGTAAAAGCATACACACCATCGTTTTTCACGACGTTAAAAAACGACGAGAAAAAATAGAGCAGGTTCTAATTTTTTTTCGGTCATTTTTCTCGTTGAGAAAAATGCTCTGGAGCATACACACGACCGTTTTTCACAACCATTTTTAAAAATGGAATTTTTCTCATCATAAAAAACAGTCGTGTTTACGCAGTTTATTTACTTAAGAAAGCAGCCATAGTCTAAGTAGATAAGCCTGTCCCTTTCCACTATTCTGTAGAGAAGGACCCTTGTTCTCTGTTAGGAAGCAGTGATGTCTCTACATCAGAGTGTACAAACTAATATGCAAACTATAATGGATTTTGGTCCATTTTATTTGAATGCTTAAAGTTTATAAACTGAAGCTAAAGGGGAACTAAAATTCTACAACAAAAAATCAATTAGGAGGTTGGGGTTTTTGGCAGAAGAGATATGCAAAAGCCCTTTTGCCCAAAATCCTTCCCCCCTCCGACTCCTAGTGATTTTTAGCCTTGTATACACCTCACAGAGCATGCACAGCACAGTGTACATCACAGTTCAATTTTTGGCATGGTGAAAATAGAGCCGGGTGATAGGGCAAACACAACTCCCGGGGGGACAAAAACAGTGACAGGATCCAGGACCCATCCTTGCTGCAATAGCACATAAATTTGCAAACTAGCACCTCAAGAGCTAATCCCACTACCAAAAGTTTAGTTCTTCTGCAAAGAAGCTGGCATGGAAGTACCCTGTATGAAAGCAGAACATGCTGGCTGCTTCTAACAGAAAAGCCATATGGAGGAAACAAGGGAGAGAAGTATCCCTCCACTGGTTTAATCAGCTCTCTGTGTTTTGTTTTATAAATTCTTTATTTTTTATAATTTTCACATTCACATTATAATTTTCAACACTTTTATACCATCTAATTTTACCAATCTATGTATTATCTTATATTCTCTTATCTCCTACTCAGTTCATTTCTTCAATGTGAATTGCCTTTTCCTTCTCTACCTCCAACTCCCTTCTCACTACCACCCCCCTCCCTTCCTCCCGAGAGAAAAAAAAAAAAGAGAAGGACCAAGGAGAAGGGTAAAAGCAGACTCTCTCCTCCTCCTCCCATTCCTCCCCTCCGGTCTAACTCAATTTTCCTCTTATCCCCTCTCTATACCTCATGTAGGGCGCCCATATCGTCCGGTACCTCTTATCTTGATCTTTCATTGTCATAGTAAGAGTCTCCATTTGTTGGATTTCTGCGATTCTGGTGAACCACTGTGTACTAGATGGGGGAGGCCCCTCCTTTTACCACAGGACAGGGATACACTCCCTCGCGGCTGTGAGAAGATGTCTGAGCAGTGAGTTTTTATATTTTTCCATTGATATAGGGATGTCGAGTAATAGAATGGCTTCTGGTCTGTCTTCTAGAGACACTCCTGTTATTGTTTTAGTAATTTCTATCACCGTTCTCCAGAATTCCTTAATTTTCTCACACTCCCAAAAAATATGTATTAACGTACCATCTACTTCCTTGCACCTCCAACAAACATCTGTCGTCTGGGGGTAGATTCGGTGTAGTACAGATGGTGTTCTGTACCATCTAGTTAGAATTTTATACCCTCCCTCTTGGTATCTGCTCGCTACTGAGGCCTTGTGAAGGAAACAAGGGAGAGAAGTATCCCTCCACTGGTTCAATCAGCTCTCTGTGTGTTTTAACAGAGAGATCAAAGTATTACATCCTGGTTCAGCATTCGCAGAAAGGCTCAGTGATCACACTCTACAGCGCCACTGACTGCAAAGACAAAATATTATGTAAAATGTCATAATTTACCTTTTTTTTTGTCACAAACACAAAATCGAGAAATGTATACAAAATTCCAAAGATTCTCTTTAAAAAGTAACTCCAGGAAACAGCATTTACATCTAAAACTATTCCCTTTGCAATTACCTCCAGCCCAAATGATTTTTTTTAGAAGGGTTACAACGTCAGAGTTTTTCACTGCTGGTTCTGCAGCCAGTGGAGATTTTCCCTCAATTTCTTTGCGAGCAAAATATCCCCAATGGAGAACTGGCAGTGATAAAATACTGATTTGTAAGTACAGTGGGAGGGGTGAGAATCTTTGTTAGGATTTTATGGCGATCTGTGACTTCACTGGGGAAGATTTCAATGCAATTCTTTTTTTTTTACTGAGCTTCAAAAAGGCAATAACTGAATTGCCCATGTAGTGGCTACAAGTGTACAAGCTTGGATATAGAGCACTGGTGGAGATTTCTTCACTTCATGTGTTGTTACAGAGAAAAGTAGTGAGGAGAAATCCCCTCAGCAGGGACACAAACCATAATAAAAACTTGGTTGAGGTGTGTGAACTAGTTCAAGTGTAACACTTGAAAGACACATATCCTTGCAAGTTTTTTTTTTTATGGCCTTTCCTTGCTTTAATTTTTCCTTAACAAGATTTCCAAACTGTTATACATGTGGAGATTATTCAGCATTTCTCTGCCAACAATCAATCAATCCTTCCTTCCTTCAGCCCCTGGTTTACTCATACAGCTCCGCCCCACGTGTTTAGTGCGCACAAATGCTAATGCTCAGCTGTTCCCTTGTTACATGGGCTCCTTGGGGTGGGGGAATGAGCCCTAAACCTCAGTCATCTTCCTTATGAAATCTGCATGCACCTAAACACTCAAGTGTTGGAGACTTCATCCCTCCCAAGTCTCTACAAAGTTCTGGGTTACAAGACCCATACTTGGTTTTACCAATCTCTGAGAAAATGGAAAATTCAGTTTCCTCCATATGACATAAGCAAGCCAGAGAACCTGAATGGGCGACACAAAACCTTTTCACTGTCATGACAATACACTGTACTTTCACAGAGGTTAGAAACATTCCCTACTTTAACAAAACTCCTCTGTTGATTAAAGCTGATCGCCATCAATGATCTGTATTGCATACTTGGTCTAGCTTAGCACAATGTAAGTACAGTAAAACCTAGGACTGCGAGCATAATTCGTTCCAGAAACATGCTTGTAATCCAAAGCACTTCTATATCAAAGCAAATTTCCCCATAAAAAATAATGGAAACTTGGATAATTCATTCCACAACCATTTATTCATAGGTCCTTCAGTTTATAGTCCATATAAAAAGATTATAGCAATGTGATATGGTTACACAACCTAATATGTCCATCCAAAAATGGAAGTCTCCACAAGGGGATTAGAACCAAAAACCAGCAGGAGCTACAGGGTATAAAAGAGAAGAGAGGAGGGGGGCATGGCTTGCAGATGGCAGAGTAGAGAGTAACATTTGCTGAGCTCCGACCCTCCACCCCACCGCATGCGGGATAGATAGAAATGCAATCTCCTAGCTAGCCCCATGAGACCAGCCACTTCACGGTAACTGGGGATGAAGAGGAGAGTGAAGCCAATGCCGAGACCGGAGATTCTGCAGCCGGAGATAGACCTTTTCTTCCTCCATGCGCGAGCCGCAGCTGCTAGGAAGTTTAAAAGCGGTACCACGTGACTCGGCGATAAGCGGGGACGAACAGCAAGGGAGTGAGTGTTGTCAGGAGACGGGAAGGAGCTTAGATCCCGTGGAGCATAGACCTGCCACCCCACAGATACAGACACAGGGGATGATGGAAACGGGGACACAGAACGAGCAGGGGGGGGGGGGGAAATGAACCTAATGCACGGGAGCAAGGAAAGGGGCAGTCGGCACTGAGGGACCCCAGAGACTCGGACCTTAGAACCCTCCTCCAGGCTCTACCAACCCGTGCCGACATTAAGGCCCTATCGACCCGCAATGACATTGAAGAAATGGTAACACGCATAGAGGAAATGCACTGCAGGGAGATGAAGCAGGTGCACATGAAAATACAATACATATCAGAGAGACTGAAGGGAGAAGAGGACCAGTTGGCGTCCCTGGAGATCCGTGTTCAAACGCATGGAGCAGGTACAGAGCACACAAACTGTATATGTTTCTTCTATGCAGCTACAGTTAGAGGAATATGAGGACCGTAGCCGCCGCCAGAATCTGCGGTTCAGGAAGATCCCTGAAACAATAGGAAGGGAAGCACTACAGGCAACGGTCCTGGCAATATGCCAACAGTTAGCTATACCTGCCCCCTCCCATGCACTGGAATTTGAGAGAGAGTACATAGAACTTTGGGGCCCCCCCTCGGTAAATGTGAACCGACCAAGAGATGTCATCTGTAGCTTCCACCGCCACGCACACAAAGAATTGATAAGTCGTAGAGCATGGGAGGTGGGAGATATAGTACAGGACGGAGCTACGGTGAAGATATTGCCCGATTTATCACGGGCCACCCTGCAACGAAGGGCAATGTTACGACCACTCTTGGACAAAATTAAAGTATCAGGGCGTACCTATCGGTTGGGATATCCCATTTCATTAAACGGTAAAGAAAAACTCATACATTTCACCTGCGACATCCAAGGGAACTCCCAGACCTGTTCTCTTTTTTAGAGACAGAGGCTACTCCGATGCCAAATTGGCTGAAGGTAATACCAGGCCCCGTGAGAGACAGAGAATACACAGGGGGCAGAAGAACATCAGCTACTAAGGGAGATGGAGAAGACATTAAAGACTATACCCACTTTTTTTTCTCCTTGAGAGAAAGGATGATAGTAGATGGAACCCAGAGGTGGTCTCCGAGAGTACACACACACACACACACACACACACACACACACACACACGAGCTCATCTTCCCTCCTCTCTAAAGGTTTTTTTTTGGGGGGGGGGGGGGCTGCCTGATTATAGGAGGATTTTCTGTTTGTCCGGCTCCCCCCGAGGGGTGGGGGGTTTAAGTTATAGGAGACAAATGGCAGACATAGGGGTGGGTATAGACCTAGATTTCCCCCACTATTTATCTTTAGTAAGGTGGAGGGGCAATGTCTAATCACTAAAAAGTTTAATTATTAAAATTGGACAAAATGATGATAAACATGATATTAACATGGAATACGTAAAGCACGCTAGAGGAATTATTATAATTCCCCTCCCTTTTTTTTTCTCTCTTCAATATAAAGATGTACACAAGCTGAAGCCCAAGGTTGCAGGGGCGGGCTGGTTATTGTTCACTTTTTTAGTGTGTAGGAAGATGGTGTTTCCTTTCTCTCTTTTTTTTTCTCTCTTGCTTCTTTTTGGGGGGAAAACCTAGATTGAAAACCTGGGATGGAACCCCCCCCCCCCCCCGTTTCCCCCTTTTTTTCGCCTTTGAGGAAGGGGAAAAAAGGGATTTTTATAACAGCTTACCTGTAAAATCCTTTTCTTGGAGTACATCACGGGACACAGAGCGACTTAGTCATTACTAATGGGACGTCCCAAAGCAATGCCAAATGAGGGGAGGGATACATAAGCTGGGCGCCATCAGGCATGAGGATCTTTTGCGGCCTGCAACACACTGCGCCCAAAGGCGACATCCTCCTGACTTCTAACGTCTACCTGGTAGAATCTAGTAAACGTGTGTACCGAAGACCATGTTACGGCCTTACATACTTGAGCCAGGGAGGCCTGGTGATGCACTGCCCATGAAGTTCCAACTGCTCTTGTGGAGTGCGCCCTAACTTTGAACGGAGGCGGTCTCTTTCTCAAGCCATAGGCTTGTATTATGACCTGTCGAATCCACTTGGCTAAAGTAGATTTTGATGCTGCCTGACCCTTTCTAGGGCCTTCCGGCAGAATAAACAAAGTATCCGTTCTACGAATCTGAGCAGTGGCTTTTAGATAAGCTTTAACTGCTCTTACTACATCCAAAGAATGTAATAACTTTTCCTCTACCGAGCTAGGTTTGGGGAAAAAAGAAGGAAGAACCACATCTTGGTTCAAATGAAACCTTGATACCACCTTGGGAAGAAAGGCTGGATGAGGACGTAATACTACTCTGTCCTTATGGACAACCAGATATGGCTCCTTACAGGACAAGGCGGCTAATTCCGATACTCTTTTAGCCGAACAAATGGCTACTAAGAAAATCAATTTCCTGGTGAGAAGAACCAAGGAAATGTGTTGCAATGGTTCAAACGGTTGTTTCTGTAGAACCGACAGAACCAGGTTTAAGTCCCATGGACATATGGGAATACTAACCGGAGGGCTAATACGCATCACTCCTTGTATGAAAGCTTTGACTAGTGAATGCGAAGCCAAGGGCCTTTGAAAAAATATTGACAAGGCCGAAATCTGACCCTTGATAGTACTCAAGGCCAGTTTCCTATCTACAGCCCACTGTAGGAAGTCCAAAATCCTACCTATCACGTACTTACGTGGATGCCATTTCTTGGCCTCACACCACGTAATATACGCCTTCCAGATCCTATAATAGATCTGCCTGGATACCAGCTTCCTGGCATTGATCATGGTAGATACCACAGAATTAGAGAGCCCTCTCTTTTTCAGAATGTGGGCTTCAATAGCCAGGCCGTCAAACCTAGGGCTGGTAAGGAAGGGTGGTATATCGGTCCTTGCGACAGCAGGTCCGGACGATGTGGGAGGGTCCAAGGACTCCTCACTGACATTTTTACAATCTCCGCGTACCATGCCCTTCGGGGCCACGCTGGAGCCACCAGAATCACTGGTTTCTTTTCTACCCTGATTCTGCGGAGTAATCGCGGTAACAATTGTGGCGGTGGGAATGCATATATCAGCTTGAACTGATCCCAAGGGAACACTAGGGCATCCGAGCCGCAAGCTAGGGGATCCCTTGTGCGAGACACAAATCTGTCCACCTTTGCGTTGAATCTGGATGCTAGCAGATCTACATCCGGTGTTCCCCACCGCTGGCATATTGCCTGGAAAACCTCGGGGTGAAGAGACCATTCCCCCGGGCATAATTGTTGGCGACTTAAAAAGTCCGCTCTCCAATTTTCCACTCCTGGGATGAAAACCGCGGATATGGCTGGAACATATCTTTCTGCCCACTCCAGGATGCAATTTGCTTCCCTCTGGGCTGCACGACTCCTGGTGCCACCCTGGTGATTGATATATGCCACTGCTGTGGCATTGTCTGATTGAATTCTGACAGGGGACCCTTGGAGTTTGGATGTCGATGCTACTAGGGCATACCGGGCTGCTCGTATCTCTAAGAGATTGATGGGCAGGGCCTTTTCTGCTTCTGACCACTTGCCCTGGAGAGACCATTGCTCCAGTACTGCCCCCCAGCCTATGAGGCTGGCATCTGTAGTGACCACCTTCCAAGAAACCGGACTGAAGGGTTTCCCTTTTTCCAGATTCTGGGGCACCAACCACCAATGGAGGCTCTTGCGAACGGAAGGGGACAGGGACATTGGTAAGTCTAAAGCCTGAACTTTTTTGTTCCAGGCTGACAGTATGGCCCTTTGCAAATTCCTTGAATGGAATTGACCGTAGGGTACCGCTTCGAATGAAGCCACCATTTTTCCCAGCAGCCTCATGCACAGGCGTATGGATGGTTTTCTTTTTGTACCCACTAAGTGGGTCAAATCTTTTAAAGACGACACCTTCTCTGGAGGTAAGAAAATCTTTCTCTGATTTTAAGCCAGCCTTAGCCCTAAGTATTCCAGACTTTTGACTGGTCTTAGAGCTGACTTGTCCCGGTTGATAATCCAACCGTGATATTCCAGATACTTGATTGTCTTGTGAATAGCTACTTCCAGCTTTTCCACTGAGTGGTCTATTAGTAGCAGGTCGTCTAGATATGCCATTATCGTTACACCTTGTGTTCTTAGATTGGCCAATAGTGGGGCCAGAACCTTTGTGAACACTCGTGGTGCTGTGGCCAGACCGAAAGGTAAGGCTCTGAACTGAAAATGGCGCCCTTCTACTGCAAAGCGTAGAAATTTCTGGTGGGCCGGAAAGATGGGAATATGCAGATAAGCATCCCTTATGTCGATCGAGGCTAACCATTCCTGCCCTTGTAGGGCGGTGGCCACCGATCGGATCGACTCCATCCGAAAAGTCCTGATATTTAGGAACTTGTTTAGCCCTTTTAGATTTAATATGGGCCTCACGTCCCCATTTGGTTTGGGGACTGTGAAAAGGTTCGAGTAAAACCCGAATCCGCTTTCTTCCAGGGGAACCTTCATGATTACACCTTGGAGCAATAGTTGTTCTAGTGCCAGAAGGAGGGATCCTCTCTTCTGGGGATCTCTTGGCACGTTTGACCTCATAAATTGGGCAGGAGGAGTGCCTTTTAACTCCAGCTTGTATCCCAGACTTACTGCGGAGAGCACCCATCTGTCTCTGATGGTGTCCCGCCAGGTCTCTGTGAACAACTGAAGCCTTCCCCCCACCCGATTGAGTGGGGGCAACGCTTCATGACCTGGGGGGAGGTTTTGTACCTCTCTTGATCCAGGGCTTCTTGTTACCCTGTGATTGTCCCTGATTTCTGCCCCCTGAATTTGACCGCGGAGGCCGTCGGAACTGCTTCACAGCCGATGTGCCCGGGACTGGAGAAGTAGGCCTCTTAAAAGAAGGACTTCTACTCTTGTTCTTAACCGGTAAGAGTGAACTTTTACCGGCAGAAATTTTCTGGATATATTTGTCCAGATCTTCTCCAAATAAGCGTTCTCCATGAAATGGGAAGCTAACCAGCAGTTTCTTACAGGGAGCTTCAGCAGACCAGTTTTTGAGCCACAGAAGCCTACGCATATGTACTACAGACAGCGTAAAGCGGGAGGCCTGTTGGATTTTATCCTTTATGGCGTCCACCGCAAAACACAAGGCTCTAGGCAGGTCAGCTAGGGCAAGAGCCTGCTGATCTGGTAAGTCCCTTAAGACTTGTTTCAACTGATCTTTCACTGCTTGGCAGACTCCAATCGCTGCTACCGCAGGTTGTGTCACCATGCTTGCTGTAGAGAAAGCAGATTTTAGTAAAGACTCCAATTTTTTATCTATTGGGTCTTTGAACATTGGAACATTATCTACTGGACATGTCAGTGATTTGTTCACAGAAGAGATGGCTGCGTCCACTGTAGGGACCCTCCATTTTTTTATGAACTTATCCTCCATGGGATAGATCACCAGAAATCTCTTGGGGGGAGCAAATATTTTATCAGGATGCTCCCAATCCTGGTAAATAAGCCCTTCTAATAAAGGGTGGATTGGGAAGGAACAGACAGCCTGGGGAGCTTTTAGCGACCCCAGCGAGGAAACCGTAGTGGTTGGTGGTTCCGCCAGAGGCATTTTAAATGCTGATCGGACCATGTTAGTCAGAGACTGAACCCATAATCTTTCAGCCTGAGATGCTGAGAAAGGTTCTTCCACTGTTGATTCCTCCATAACTGAATCAACCTCATCCTGATCCCCTTCAGGTAGGTCGATCTCTGTGTGGGGCTGTTCCTCCACTAACAGGCACTCTGAAGGAGGAGACGGAGATCGGACGCGCTTTCCCTGTGACAGGGAAGCAGCGATCAATGCTGTTAATCTGTCTTCCAATCCTCCCAGAGTTGAGGATAAAACCTCCTCTGTTATATATACAGGAGCAGGTGGACTGGGGACAGCCGCAGCACCAGGCACTCCTGCGGGGTTTCTACGGCTACTGACCTCTGAATTCTCAGGGGAGATTGGTGCAGTACAAGCATGCCCAATATCCTCAGAGCCCGATGGAGACCCCTTTGGCTTCCTGGAAGACTTATTTCCGGAGCGTCTGGACGACATATCCTTTAAGCACAAAGCTGAGGTATTCCCGTCGTCATACACCAATTTTGCTGGTAATAGTCTAACACAGTTGCTGCTATATACCAGCTGGTGTCCACTAAAGTGCCTTTCTATGGGGATGCCTGCATCAACCGCCTCTGTGTGCCACTGTTTGTTGCTAGCTCTGTTTGCATCTAGCTGACACTTGTACTGTGTCTTTATACAAGCTGGGACGCCTGCACATGCGCAGAAGCGCCGTGGCGCGCATCGAGCGTCATCCACCCGCCCCGCCCCTTTTTTTTCATAGGAGGCGCGTGCACGCGCCCGTGCGCCATTGGCGCCCTTTTCGAAAATCAAACAGGGACTAGGAGCCAGGGCCCTTTTTGCCGGAGGGCCTGTGCGGTGGATGAGCGCAGCAACAGGGCAGAGGAAGTGGATTCCCACAGAGAAACTTACCAACTGCCTGGATCTTTTGACTTGAGAAAACCAAAGATCCACATGACAAGAAAAATGGACCACAGCGGCCTCTAGTGGTTTAACACAGGTACCGCGGTCCTCTTTTTTTTTTTTTTTTTTTCTTGACTACTATTAAAATTTTACATTTTCAGTAGTTACAGGCATACACAGATATTAGCGGGAATACCGTTAGGTAACAGACAGAAAGACAAATTAGGCTTGGGGGTCCCCCAATAGAACCAAGTTCCTGGGGGCCCCCACTTACCTGTTCCCCGCCGCAGGACTCTGTTTGGTCCACAGAAGCCCAAACTTCACCTATCACGGCAGGCATTGTAATTAAACCTTCAGGGACCGGGTTCCCAAGGATTCCACTCCCCTGGACCTGTATAGCACCCTGCACAGACAACATCTTGGTCGTGGGTATGACCAGAGCTCTGGATCCCAGGGTCCAGCCCTCCTAAGAGAGGCATTACAGGCAAAACCTTGCTCTTCTGTTGCAAGGCCCGGGTACCGACCGTTTAGCTATGAAGCTTTTTTGGTGGGATCCGGAACAGCTTACTAAGGCCCAAAAGAACCTGTACGCAAGCCCAGTGAAAACACATGTTACTCTTTGGCCAACACCTTAGACACTGGCAAAAAACTGAGGTGCTCCCGGATGGGAGGGGCTTATATAGGGGAGGGTACTTCCGGTTTGGAAGTTGCCAGTACCTGAAGGTAAACTATATAACCCATTAGTAATGACTAAGTCGCTCTGTGTCCCGTGATGTACGAAAAAGAAATATATGTATGTGAGAGAGGGATGGGTCTGGGTCTGGGGGGGGGGATGGGTCAAGGGATAAATTGAATAAAGTGGTAATAAAAGTGGTAAGAATTAAAAAGTTATGATGAAAAAGTAGGGGTAAGACAAGAACTGAGAATCGTAGGAGGAAGTAAGATGGGCTTCCATGCATAAGAACACCTAAAATTAGGGGATAATTAGGAAGGGTTATAGGTCCTTACAGGGGTGAAAGAAAGGAATATCCCGCCAAGTGGGGCGCCTACAATACACACAAACACAAGAGGGGGAAATGGGGGGGGGGGGGCACGGGGACTTATTTACACATTGTTATAAACAAGGAAAACACTAGGAAGAGGGAGGTAGGGACTCCCTACATAGGTCACCGGGAGGAGAAGTAAGGTTATGTAACAGGAGGACATAGGGTGGCGGGAGGGGGTAGGAGATGGATAGTTCCAAATAAATTAAGTACAAGGGAAGAGGGAGGGTAGGGGGCACCAATGTTTTTATTTTACTTTTTTTTCTCTTTATGGGTAATTTTGGGTTTAAGGCGCACACATATTACGGATATTGATGGGTAAAATCTGCGGTTAAAAAGGAGGATGAACCCCTGGGATCTAGGACAAGAAGGTTGTGGAAGTGGGAATTGCGGGTGGTTAGTATTTCCCCCTTGAACTGGAAGGGATTTGAGAGTAATAAATATGGTTCAGGCCCTGAAAGCTTTAACATCTAGAAAAGTCAGGATAACTTACCCCCATAAGAAGTTCAACCATGGGGTAATTTGTAAATAGTAGAAAGAGGTGCGACTCCGGACCACTCACCAATAGGGGGGGGTCCAGGCCCGCACCCCACTATAGTAGAAGTAGTGTATAGAATACTTTTGGGAATGTAATGTAGCTGAATTGTAGATCCATTGAACTAGGGACCTCCAGGCGAGTAAAGGGAACCTTCGGATTTAATATTCTCCTATTCTTCTATAAAATGGAGGGAGCTGGGAAAATGGGTCTGGGAGGGGAGAGCTTGGGGGGTAAGTGGGGTGGAGGGAAACTGGAGGAGAGCACCTCTGCCACTTCAAGTTAAGCCCCCAATTAGGCCTGCACCCACGGGAACCGCAAGTCGTGAGGTCCCGGTCCCGCAGAAGGTGCCTCTCTCCTTAGGGGTTGGGGAAGGTGGGGGGGGGGGTTAGTGGTAATATAGGGGGAAGGGAGATTTAAGGGGGGGGGTATTGCCTCCCCTTTTTTTTTTTTCTTCTTTGGGGTTGTTCTTGTTTCCTTCCACTCTCCGTCTCTAGGTCCCTCCTCCCAAGATGGAGGGAATAAGGGTAACTACTATAAATGCTAAAGGACTTAATGTCCCGGAAAAAAGGAAAATGTTACTTAATGAGCTTAAACGAACACGCACAGATGTGGCATTTGTACAGGAGACTCATTTTAGGACAGGCGGACTTCCATATCTACAGAATAGATTATTCCCATCAACTTACCATGCATACAACCCAGTATCAAAATCAAAAGGGGTGTCTATTTTAATCTCCAATCAAATCGCATGGTCCTTGTTGGACAAAAGGGTAGATGGAGAGGGATGTTTTTTATTTTTAAAGGGATGCATCGGGGGCGTGAAGGTGACACTGGCCACCGTATATGCACCAAGATACTTTTTTAAAGTAAAACCCTGCCCAAACTGGCTAAATTTGCAGAAGGGAAATTGATATTGGGAGGAGACCTTAATATACCATTTGATCCCAAATTGGATACATCATCCGGGTTCTCCTCCATACCAGTGGGCACCAGGAGGGGAGTTTTGTGAAAGTTGCAGGAGATGCAATTGGTGGATGCTTGGAGATTACTACATGGAGGTGAGAAGGATTACACATTTTTTTCCAATCCGCATCAACTGTACTCCCGCATAGATCTTTTTCTGGTGCCGCACATCTAATGGCAGCAGTACATGATGTGATTATTTGGAATATAACATGGTCGGATCATGCACCAGTGACACTTTACATCTCCATATCAATTTGGGCTCCCTCCCCGGGGCGCCGCTGTCGCCTAAATGAAAGTTTGCTGCAGATCCCAGAAATCCAGGAAGATGTAGCAAAGGAAATGGAAGCATATATTTTCAGACGAACAACACCCCGGGGAGTGATCCAGGCATGGTATGGGAAGCGCACAAGGCAGTAATGAGAGGGGTGCTGATAAAAATAGGGTTTTTATTACAGCTTACCTGTAAAATTCTTTTCTTGGAGTACATCATGGGACACAGAGCCTTAAGTAATTTACTTTTTTTTTTTTTGTTTACAAAAGTTTTATTTGGAAGACAGGAAAATGACAAACTTCAGTATAAAGTGATATACAAAATACAGTAGTGCTAGGGTTTACAAAGGTTTGTACATGAGAATGGCAACAAGGGTTATATCCATATGCAATCGGTATCAACCATAAGGACAAGATAACATTTGGGTGTGAAGGTGGGGTGGGAAAAAAAAAGGTCCCATATGAGTACGCTCAATAGTATGTTATAGCGGTATGTTCTGTTAAGTTGGAGACCAATACATCCACTTTCCATTGTATGTGTGTATGCTATCAAAGAGAGTATGGTGGATCCTTTCGGATAATCTAAGAGCCTCCATTCTGGATAAGACCTGGGACCAAGGAAGGTTGTGCGTTTTCCAGTTTAGGGCGATCATCCATTGAACGGAGCTTATCAGTGAATGAAGTAGTCTAGTACAAGGTAAGGGGATATCTGAAACCTCAGCATAAAGAATGCAGATTTGTGGTGAGAGGGGGATTTTTTTCTTGAGTGTGGGTTCTAAAGTGGTTACCACTGCTTGCCATATGGGTTCAAGAAGTTTGCAGCTCCAGAAGATGTGGAGATAGTTCCCTTCATCAGGGCAGCCTCTAAAGCAGGTATTGGAGACTGAGGGATAAAATGAATGGATCTTGGCAGGGGTCATATACCATCTAACAAAGAGTTTAAGGGGGGATTCCCTAAAGGCTGCAGCGCGATTGCTTTTGCGGAGGTTGTCTATCATCCTTAACCAGGTTTCTATGGGGAGGGAGCAGCTCAAGTCAGCTTCCCAACGTATCATAGGGCCTGTTTTCTCGGGCTGGTGAAGATCATTTAAGAAATTGTACATTTGTGAGATGACACCCTTATCTCTATAAGAGGAAGTGCAGATGCGCTCAAAAGTGGTGCATGGGGTGTCGATGGAAAGGGAATAGTGAGTGGCAAAAAAGTTTTGGATTTGGAGATATTGGGGAAGTTCAGAGTCAGGGAGTTTGTGACTAGATTGGAGGGATGCGAAGGTTGGGAATTTTAGGTTGATCACTAGTGATTTAAGAGTGGTTAATTTAAGTTGAATCCAGTGATGAAAGAGATTGTAGTTTGGGAACGCGGGGGTAAATCTGGGATCTCCCAGGAAGTTGGCCAAAGGGGGGGTAGTTGAGGACAAGGCGTAATAGTCTTTGATTTTATTCCATAGTTGCAAAGAGTGGGCGATAATCATGTTTTTCTTAAGAAGAGAGCGGTAGAGAGTTATAGGGGACCATAAAATGCCCTTTAATGATAAAGGGGAGATGGAAGAAGATTCAAAGATCAACCATGGAATGTGTGTAGTGGGGGAATGCCATTGGGCCATATGTGAGAGTCTGGCTGCTAAATAATAGTGCCAGAGGTTTGGGAGGCCCATGCCGCCTTTGTTTTGTGGGTTATGCATAAGCGCATAACTACACCTGGGTTTTTTATTGTCCCAGATAAATTTATTAATTTCCCTTTGAAGGGATGTTATTCTGGATTTGGGGACATTAATGGGGAGCGCTCTGAAATAGTAGAGAAGCTTGGGGAGGATCGACATTTTGAACGCACAGATTCTGCCTAAGAAGGAGATGTGATGATTGGACCATGATTTAAGTAGTGAATTTATGTGGGAGAAAAGAGGAATGTAATTGGCTTTATAAAGAGATGTGTGGGTGGGGGTAATATAGACTCCCAAATATTTGATTGAGTTGGATGGCCAGATGAAGTTAAAATTATTTTGGAGTGTGCTTAGCATGTTTGGGGGGTAGTTTATAGGTAGAGCAGAGCTTTTGTTGGTGTTTATAGATAGGCCGGAGATTGCATGGAAGGAGTTGAGTTCATCTAATAAGTTGGGAATGGAGGTAATTGGATCGGTCAGAAATATTAGAGCGTCATCAGCATATCGGATAATTTTAAATTGAGTGACGTTTTTCTGATATCCTTTAATGTTAATATTTTGCCTGATAGCTATGGCAAGGGGCTCCATTGCCAAGGCAAACAGGAGGGGGGAAAGTGGACAGCCCCGTCTAGTACCTCTATTTATGGGGAAAAATTCGGAGTTGCTACCTGGAATTCTAATTCTAGTCTTTGGGGAGTGATAAAGGGCATTAAAGCCGTGTATGAATTTTTCTGAGAGGCCAAGTTTAGGAAGGAGGTGATTGATGTATGACCAGCTGACGCTGTCGAAAGCCTTGTGTATATCAAGGCTTAAAAGGCAGATTGGGCGGGAGTGAAGATTAGCGTCTTGTATAATGTTGGATACTAGTCTGATGTTATCCGTAATTTACTTAATGGGTAATAGGCCTACCTTCAGGTGTTGACACTGGTAAACCCTAATTAAGGAAGTTTACTCCCTATATAACCCCTCCTCCTTCCAGGAGCACATCAGTTTTTGTAGCAAAGCAATATGTCAAAATCCCAAAAGAGGGGAGGGACCTCTGTGTCCCATGATGTACTCCAAGAAAAGGATTTTACATGTAAGCTGTAATAAAAATCCTATTTTCTTTATCGTACATCATGGGACACAGAGCCTTAAGTAATTTACTTAATGGGACGTCCCATAGCAATGCCACTTGAGGGGTGGGAGAAACAACCCGCAGGGTACACCCAGACTTGAGGATCTACACTTCTGCTTGCAGCACACTGCGCCCAAAGGTGTGAATATATGCACTGAAGACCAAGTTGCGGCCTTACAGATCTGAGCCATGGAGGCCTGATGACGCACTGCCCAAGAAGCACTAACCGATCTGGTAGAGTGCGCCTTAACTCGAAACGGGGGGAATCTTGCCCCTTAAATCATAAGTTTGAATTATCACTTGCCGAATCCACTTAGCGACCGTGGATTTCGACGCTGCCTGTCCCTTCTTAGGACCCTCCGGCAGAATAAATAAGACATCAGTCTTACGAATCTGAGCAGTTTTCTTTAAATAGATTTTCACTGCTCTCACCACATCAAGACAATGTAGAGACTTTTCTTCCCTGGAACATGGTTTTGGAAAAAACGATGGCAGGACAATATCTTGGTTCAGGTGAAAACCTGAAATTACTTTTGGCAAAAAGCCTGGACGAGGGCGTAGTACCACTCTGTCCTCATGAAAAATTAAATACGGCTCTTTACAAGAAAGAGCAGCCAACTCTGATACCCTCCTTGCTGAGGATATAGCAACCAAAAATACCAACTTCCTTGTCAGAAGGACTAGGGGAATATGTTGTATCGGTTCAAATGGCTGTTTTTGTAACACAGACAAAACTAAATTTAAGTCCCAGGGATTCAAGGGAGGTTTGACGGGCGGATTAAGCCGCGTTACTCCTTGTATAAAGCCCCGGACTAAAGAATGAGTAGCAAGTGGTCTCTGAAATAAGACCGATAAAGCTGAGACTTGGCCCTTAATAGTACTTGAGGCCAATTTCATCTCTACCCCTAATTGTAGAAAAGGCAAGAATTCTGCCTATGATATATCTCCGAGGGTGCCAACCCTTGGATTCATACCAGGAAAGATAAGCCTTCCAGACTCTATAATATATTGTTCTGGAAGCTGGCTTCCTAGCATTGATCAGGGTGGAGATAACTGACCCGGAAAGCCCACGTCTCTTTAGAATGTGGGTTTCAATAGCCAAGCCGTTAAGTTTAGAGACCGTAAGGAAGGATGGAATATCGGTCCCCGAGAGAGCAGATCTGACCGTAGTGGGAGGGACCATGGGCCCTCCACTGCCATCTTTACGATTTCTGCATACCATGACCTTCTGGGCCATGCTGGTGCTACCAGAATAATCGGCTTCCTTTCCAGCTTGATTCTGCAAAGAAGTCGAGGCAGCAACTGGATGGGGGGGAAATGCATATATCAGTGAGAACTGATCCCATGGGGTCACCAACGCATCCGTTCCGCATGCGAATGGATCCCTTGTTCTGACCACAAAGTTGACCAACTTTGTGTTGAATCTGGATGCTAGGAGATCTACGTCCGGAGTCCCCCCATCTTTGGCAAATAGCCCGAAATATGTCGGAGTGAAGCGACCATTCCCCTGGGAATAACTGCTGGCGACTTAAGTAGTCCGCCTGCCAATTCTCTACTCCGGGAATGAATATTGCAGAAAGTCAAGGAACATTCCTTTCTGCCCAAGTTAGAATATGGTTCACCTCTCTCTGCGCTGAGAGACTCTTGGTGCCCCCTAGGTGATTGATATAGGCCACAGCTGTGGCATTGTCGGATTGAATCCTGACAGGGTAATTCTGTAGCCTGTAAGTCCAGGCCTTTAGAGCCAGACGTACTGCCCGAATCTCTAGGATATTGATGGGCAAGCCTCTTTCGGTCCTTGACCATTGTCCTTGGACAGTTGTCCTTTCTAGTACTGCTCCCCAGCCTGAGAGGCTGGCATCCGTCGTTACGACCTTCCAGATAACTGGTCTGAAGGATCTTCCTTTCAGCAGATTCTGGGTTAGTAACCACCAAGTGAGGCTTTGGGCCACTCTTGGGGACAGCCGCATTGGCGAGTCTAAGGCTTGAATTGTTTTGTTCCAAGCAGACAGGATACTGTTTTGCAACAGTCTTGAATGGAACTGGGCAAAAGGAACTGATTCGAATGAAGCCACCATGGTTCCTAGTAACCTCATGCAGAGGCGAATGAAGGGATTGCCATTTGACCTGACCCGCCGTACCAATTCTTTTATGGAGTTGATCTTTGCTAGAGGCAAGAACACCTTTTCCTGGGCTGTGTCTATGATCAGACCCAAGTACTCCAGTCTTTTTAGCGGTATTAAGGAAAATTTCTCCAGATTGAGAATCCAACCCAATGCTTTCAGATAGTCGGTTGTAGTGCGTACAGCTTGCTCCAAGCGAATCACTGATTGATCTATAAGTAATAGATCGTCTATGTACGCTATGATTGTTATGCCCTGTGCCCTTAACCTGGCTAGAGGTGGGGCCAGCACCTTGGTGAACACCCGGGGTGCTGTGGCTAGCCCGAAGGGCAGGGCTACAAACTGGAAATGCTGTTGTTCTAATTCGAACCGCAGAAATTTTTGATGAGCAGGGAATATAGGGATATGCAGATATGCATCCCTGATGTCGATTGACGCGAGAAGTTCTCCTCCTAGAAGGATAGAAACTACTGATCCGATTGTCTCCATGCGAAAGGAGCGGATCTTCAGGAATTGATTTAGCTTTCTTAGATCTAGAAAGAAATCTGACGTCTCCATTTGGTTTTGGTACCATGAAAAGATTTGAATAAAACCCCAGACCTTGTTCCCTTGTGGGGATCTGTATGATCACCCCTTGAGATCTTAATCGGTCTAGTGCTTGAAACAGAGATTGTTTCTTCTCTGGATCCTTGGGTACGTTTGATCTTAGGAAACAAGATGGTGGAAAGTTCCGGAATTCCAGCTTGTATCCCAGCGTTACCGTGGAGATGACCCATGTGTCCTGAATTTCCTTTTTCCAGACTTCTGAAAAGTGCAGAAGTCTTCCCCCCACCTTGGTGAGGGGGGTTGCCTCTTCATGACGAGGCTTTAGGATTCTGTTTTGCAGATTTCCTACCCCAGGGCTTCTTTTCAGCCTGGATCTGACTCTGAGGTCTTCCTCTAGAGTCTGACGGCGGAGGCCGTCGCCACTGCTTAGAGGCGGAAGCCCTTGGCGCAGGGGAAAGGGCCCATTTAAATGAAGGGCGTTTGTATTTTCTTTTGACGGGTAAAAGCGTGCTTTTCCCACTAGAAATTGTCTATACATATTTATCCAAGTCCTCTCCGAAAAGTCGCTCCCCATGGAAGGGAAACCCAGTTAGGAGGTTCTTACATGGTGTTTCAGCTGACCAATTCTTTAGCCACAGGATCCTGCGCATATGTACAAGCATAAGCGTAAGTGAATGGAATCTTTAATGGCATCTATGGCAAAACATAATGCCTTAGGTAATTCAGCCAAATCCCGAGCTTGTTGTGTAGGAAGTTCTCTAAGGGCCAATTTAAATTGGTCCTTTAGGGATTGGCAGACGCCTATTGCGGCGACTGCTGGCTGAGTGACAGCACCTGCTATGGAAAAGGCAGATTTTAGCAGGGATTCCAACCTCTTATCTGTTGGATCCTTAAGCATTTGTGCATTGTCTACAGGACAAGTCAAGTTATTATTCACATTGGAAATCGCAGCGTCAACTGCTGGTACTTTCCATCTTTTGAAGAATCTTTCCTCCAGGAGGATAGCGATTTGCAAAACTCTTAGGAGGGAGAAAATGTTTATCCGGATGATCCCATTCCCGGAAAAATAAGCTGTTCTAGCAATGCATGTGCTGGAAACGCATGCAAAGCACGGGAAGGTTTCAAAGAACCTAAGGAAGAGGCCGGGTTTTCATGAGACTCTGTTAGAGGCAGCATGAAGGTGGAGCGAACCATTTCTGTAAGAGATTGTATCAGCAATTTCTCAGTTTGGGAAGCTGAAAAAGGTTCATCTACCGTTGTCTCCTCCAAGGAGGAATCATCGGTTTGTCTTTCTTCCTGATCGATTAAGGGTAACACCTCATCGTGAGTCCACTGTTCCCCTAGTAAAGCTAAAGTGGGGGAAGGGCTAGTACGTTTCTTATCACTCTGAATAGAGGATGCGATTAAAGCCGCTAATCTTTCTTCCATACCCTGGAGGGAGGAGGAGAGGGCATCTTCAGTCACATATCTAGGTGCTGAGATATGAGAGGCAGTTGCACCATCAATTTGTTCCAATGGCTCACCCTGTGTTGCCATAATTGGTAATTCAGGCGAGAATGACAGCATGGAATTACAGCTAGAAGTCTCAATGCCTGGGGGTGAAATCTTTACTTTTTTGGCTTTTGAGGTGTCTTTTTTGGTAGGCATAGTCCTAAGTACAAAAACAGAGGCACTATACAATTTGCACTAAAATCGCCGAAAATAGTCATGACTTTAAAAGCCGCTATAAAGTTTCAGCCTAGTGCTGAAAAGAGTGTCTTTCCTGAATCAGGAATGCCAGTGCAACCCATACGTGTCTCACAGCTCGTGTGTCTCTGTGTATGCTTCCTCCTCAGCAGCGGAGGAGAGACTGACATGGCTATATGTTTCCCATTTTCGCGGTACTGCGTTTAGGCTCCGCCCCCTCCGAAAAAATTCCGCCCCCTTTTTCCATTTAAAAAAAAAAAAAAAAAAAAAGTATTTTTTTTATTTTATTTTTATGGATCCCTGACCAAACAAGAGAAGGGGAGGAGGAGGGGGAGGGGAGCAGAGAAACAAAAAAACAGCCAGACAATCCTATCGTGGTACATAGCGGGACCTCTGCGTCCCCCACGGCGGGGGGAGGGGGTAAGTAAGGGGGGTGCAGCGCTGCTGTCTCCCTAACCCACTGGTCCCATCAGATGGGGGGAAAAAAACTTTTAAAAAAGGCTTTATCTTACCTTGGTAAGAATATCCCCTCCACCTGCTGTACCAATCAAGCACGGACTGAGCTTAGTGAAGATGACAGAGTATGGTAAGTGCACAGGCTCCCTCTAGTGGAGACTTTAAGGCATGACAATCTATTTTCCTTAATGGAAGAAATACATAGACATTGAAAATACATAAGTTTCTTCCTTACCTTATCATCGTCGCAGGATTTTTCTGAATTAACAGAAAAAATCCAGCTTTCACCCATCACGGTGGGCTTTGTTTAGCCAAACCTTCAAGGACGGGGGTCCCTGAAAAGGGATTTCCATTGCCTTGGGCCATGTATAGCACCCCATCAGGAAGCAAATAGGTAATGTAACAAGACCTAAGCCCTGGTTTCCTGGGGTCCAGCCCTACAAAGAGGCATTACAGGCAAAACCTCGTGCTTCGGATACGAGGTCCCAGGTACCATCCATTTAGGCCACAGTGGCACTGTGGTGGATCTGGCTTCTTTTTATGGAGGAATTTAAATCCAGCAAGGATCCCTCCTGGAGCTCCTCAGAGCACATCTTCACTCGTGACCAACACCTTTAGACACTGACGAAAAAACTGATGTGCTGCTGGAAGGAGGAGGGGTTATATAGGGAGTAAACTTCCTTAATTAGGGTTTACCAGTGTCAACACCTGAAGGTAGGCCTATTACCCATTAAGTAAATTACTTAAGGCTCTGTGTCCCATGATGTACGATAAAGAAAACACGGTTCCCGACTAAAGAAAGTACGAGAAGCTCAAGTAGTTAAATTGATAGAAGAAATTCAGACACTAGGAGGTCCAACATAAGAGAGTACAGACACCACTAATAGGGAATGAGTTAGCACATCGGAGGAGACAACGAACAGACCTACTTCTTAGGTATAAAGCGAAAGCAGCAATACAGGCAGGACGGAAAGTAACCTATGAATTACGGGATAAATGCAGCAAAGTTCTGGCAGGGATGCTTAAGGAGAAAGGGAAGACAGCATATGTACCCCATATAAAAGGGGGGAAAAAAAAAAAAAGGGACAACTAATTTCACTCCCTGGAGACATAGCACAAAGATTTATCAAGTACTACTCTTCCCTCTACAACTTGGCCCCTGTGCCGGTACCCCGAGTCAAGTTGGAAGAAATTATATATATATATATATATATATATATATATATATATATATATATATATATATATATATATATATATATATATATATAGTGGGAGATTAGCTCGTGGGGATCACCTTTTCACAGAATGAAGGTCAGCGTACAGGCAGTTTCTTTAAAACCTGGCATATTGCCAGCTTTATTTACAAGTGGTTTGCGATAGTCATACAAAATAAACAAAACCGTAAAACAAATCCTTGCCGTCCGGCGCTAAACTATACAGTAACCGCTCTCCATACGGTGAGGGGCTGGTCCCCGTCACCCACAAAACACAAGGTGAAGTAAAGCAAACCTTTTTCTTTCAGCCCAAATAAACAGCGCTCCTCTTACTCAGATTCCCTTCGGAGTCTCAGGCCAGAGCCATGCTGTGCTCTCTTCCTGGATCTTTAAAGCCCAGCTGCCTATGGATTCCAGGGAACCTGAATATCCGGACCGGAACCCAGCCAACTACAGAGGCTGGAAAAACCTGGGCCGGATTCTGGTTCAGTCCCTTACAATGGACCGAATGCGAGGTGAAACATAGCGATTGTCATAACTCACCTCGCATACCGTCACATAGATATATAGAGATGTATATCTATCTATCTCTATCTCTTTCCTCAACATATCTTCCTAGGATGTCAGCACTAGAACGGGATAATATGGAAAGACCTATTTCAATAGAAGAGTTAAAAAGCAGTAATGAAATCAGTCAAACAGGGAAAGGCCCCAGGTCCAGACGGGTTTACCATCCAATACTAGGGGTGCAACGGATCAAAAAACTCACGGATCGGATCGATCCTCGGATCGGATCATTTTCGGATCGGCAAAAAAAAAAAAAAAAAATTACTAATATCCACGTCATCCCCCCCCACTGTAATATCCACAATCTCCCCCCAGTATGTAATATCCACAATCTCCCCCCAGTATGTAATATCCACAATCTCCCCCCAGTAATGGGCATCTCCCCCACTTACCAGTCTCTCCCGCCGGCCAGTTCAAATCCTCGAGCAGCGAGGGGTGATGACGTCACAAGGCGGCCGCCGCCCCCGGGTGTACCAAGATGGCCGCGGCTCCGGAGCTAGGCCGAAGCCGCGGCCTTTCCTAAGGCCGAGGCCGCGGATCGCGGTGTGTGCCGATCCGAACGGGGTGACCCGTTCGGATCACGGATCGTCACCGATCCGTTGCACCACTATCCAATACTATAAACAATTCTTTCCTATATTGGGGGTACATATGAAGAAAGTGTTCAATGAGATTGGTCGGTCTACCGCTTTTCCGCAGGATGCACTTACGGCACATATTTCGGTTATTCCGAAAGAAGGGAAAGACCCTGCGGATCGCGGGAGTTACCGCCCAATCTCATTGTTGAATATAGATCTAAAACTTACGAAACTGTTAGCATCTAGACTCCAGCCATTACTGAATCATTTGGTACACTTGGACCAGGTGGGGTTTGTCCCCACTCGGGAGGCTAGGGATAATACCATCAAGGTACTCAACCTCGTCCATTGGGCCAAGGATACAAAAACGCCCTCTATCTTTCTGAGCATCGACGCGGAGAAGGCGTTTGATAGTGTGAGTTGGGACTTTATGTTTGAGGTACTAAGACATATGGGATTGGGGTAATATATGCGAGGATGGATAGCGGGGACGTATACCTCACCCCAGGCAATAAAGTAAATGGAACATTCTCAGAACCGATTAAAAACGGAACGCGACAGGGATGTCCACTATCCCCGATGTTATTTACCCTTTCTTTAGAGCCTTTATTAAATAAAATTAGGCAAAATCCCGATATTAAGGGACTACATATAGGAGACCGAAACTACAAAATCTCTGCCTTTGCAGATGATTTGTTGTTTTCTATATCTAGCCCCCAAGTTTCATTGCCAAATTTTATGAAAAAAAATATACGACTACGGGGCGTTAGCAAATCTAAAAGATACTTACGCCAAGTCAGAGGCGATGGGGGTGGCACCTTCATCGTCAGTGCAGCAAATTATACAACCCAACTTTAAATTTAAATGGGTAAAATCAGCCCTAAAATACCTGGGGATACTCATACCATCAAGATTAGAGAAGACTTTTGTGGTAACCTTCCCTCTGCTGGTGAGGACAGTTAGTTCCCTGATGGATAAGTGGCAGAGAGTATTTCATTCCTGGTTTGGTCGGTGTAACACTACCAAAATTTTTGTATCTGTTCCAAGCAATACCCATACAAATCCCTGCTGCCTTTTTCCCCCCGTCAGGCAGGGTCATACATCCTCTACTGATCCTCGGTCGTTTACTGGCCCAAATAAATTTAGTGAACAGCGTATTCACCTAAGTGCTATGGAGGGCTGGCAGTCCGAGACATAGTTAAATACCATCAAGCGGCGCACTTGGGTAGGGTCATATATTGGTGTAGAAAAACTGAACTAAAATTATGGATAGAACTGGAACAGGAGGTTAGCCAGGACCCCTTGGGAAGAGCACCATGGTGCTATGCAAAACTACCAGACCAACTTAAAAAACACCTCTTTGTAGGCTTGACATTAGCTATAAGCTCTAAAATCTGTCAGAATGTTAAATATTCATCGGCGCAATCTCCATTATACCCAATATTGGGGAACCCAAGTTTTCAGCCAGGGATGGAGGGAGGAGCCTATCAGAAACTCAGAGAGAAGGGATATATGCAGGTTTCACACTTCTTGCACTCTGACTCTTGGCCTACAGTGACGTCGTTGACGCACCTGGGAGGCCGATACGAAGTAAAACATTGGGAGGCCGATACGAAGTAAAACATTGGGAGGCCGATACGAAGTAAAACATTGGGAGGCCCTACAACTTCGCCACATTCTAACCTCATTAGGCCCAGCGAGAAGTTTTAGAAGGGATTTGACACAATTTGAAAAATACTGCGAAGAGAAGGAACCCCTCACTAGAACAATATCTAAGCTTTATAGGTTGCTAATAGCACCCCCAGGTAACTATAAGATACCAGCAATTAGAAAATGGGCAAGGGACCTTGACCAGAACTTCACACAGGCCCAACAACAGAAGATAATATATCTTTCAATGAAAACATCAACCTGTACTAGAACCCAGGAATTAAACTATAAACTTTTAAATAGGTGGTATTATACACCGACGAGATCAGGTAGGTTTTTCCCTGAAAGTTCAGATCAGTGTTGGCGATGCAATAAGGAACAGGGGGACATTGTTCCACATAGTTTGGACGTGCCCCAGGATCAGACAATACTGGTTGGAAGTACAAAGGGTTTTCCAAAAATGTATAGCCTACCCAGTATTGGATAACCCGGCTTTCTTTTTGCTACACCTCTCGGAAATACCAACAAAGATATATAAAAATTTGGTTATTTGTCATTTGATTAACGAAGCCAAGGCAGGTATTGTTCGAAACTGCAAAACCCCAAAGCCACCGTCGATCGCGGAATGGCTGAATAGGGTTAGAAATGTGGGGGCCATAGAGGACTTGGTGCTCTTGGCCCAAGATAGAAAAGAGCAATACAATGAAACTTGGAAATCATGGAATGTATTTGTATATTCAGAGGAGGGGAAGAGACTGTTGGGGAATATAAGTGAGGAATAAGTCCACCTGCCTTATATTCTAATTTGGAGGCCCTGTTTTGTCAATGGGAGGGGTGGACCTGGGGAGGAGGAGGCAAGGAGGGGGGGGGGGGGGAAATTGGGGTTCTTTTTTTTTGTTGTCTTGGTTTAGCTGTTGGTATTTATTTTTGGGTTGATTTGTTAGACTGAGGTGGTTTAAGACCTGGGTCTGGGGAAAGAGGGACTAGTAGGTGGTACATCTGCAATTAAAGTACACGATCATTTGGATGCAGAGGGATATTGGAGGATAAAATAAGGAGGGCATGAAACCCCGCCGGCTGATACTGGAGGATATAGGCAGGGCAGGGATATGTAAAGGCGTGAATTGATGGGGAATGACTGATATATATATATATATATGTAATGGAAAATGTTGTAATGAATTATCTCTGTACACCCCTCTACTCTGAAAAAATAAAGAATATTTAAAAAAAAAAAAAAAAAAAAAAAGGGGAAGAGAGGCGCCTCTAAGTAGCAAAATGTTGCTAAATGTTGTACCTTCATTAAATTATTATTAACCATATTGCCACACTTAGAGACGCCCCTCTTCTCTTTTATACTCAGCTGTGACATGACGCTACTTGTATATCAAGTCAAAATTTATTTAAAAAAATAGCTTGTCTTGCAAAACGCTCTTAAACCAAGTTTTTACTGTATATGTTTTTCATACCTGATGGGCCCACTGGGGAAGCCAAATGACTGTAGTAGTCAGCGCCACTATAGTGATAGCCAAGATTCTCCAGGTTCTGCTTAGGTTATGTGCGAGCGCTATTTCCTCTACACACTGACCACATTTATTATTATTATTCATCACATTAATATTCATAGAACACCTTGTATTTTGTTCCATGAACACAAGGCGTTCTCTCATTGGCAAAGGTGGAGAGGAGGTTGGTGATGTCTCAATCTAATTAATATGCGAGAACAGCTTTAAGCATTTTTAAAAGTGACAGAGTCACTTTAACTGAAGTAATAAATTTACAGTATGATGAGAGAAAAAAAAAAAAGTATTGCAATATCTATCAATTTTCCCTTACCTTCCTCTGCTCCTTGCGCACAACATGTTTGTCATCGTCTTGCCAATATGCATCCTCAAGAGCCTGCTGACGTTTTGCATCAGCTACAGCCTTTGCCTCTGCCTTTCTGGCACGGGCAGCAGCAGACTTGGTGTTTTCCCCCTGAAACTTTTTGGGCATCCCTTAGCTGCAAAACAGAACAGAAAAATTAGGTTTATATGAGTGGGGAAATAGGCTATCCATAGAATTTAATCACTGCAACATAGACGGCACTGTCTCTACTAGAAGAGGTGGTGTTTTGTTGCTCCTCTGCCAAGTTTTACCTGTATTCTTAGAGCAGCAAGAAACCAGATGTCTGAAACCCTGAAAAAGGAGACTTGTACTCACCACCCCCTTCCTGCAAAGGGGTACATATCGAAGAAGTAGAACTATATAATTGTTCATTTTTTTTTTTTTATGCTGCCGTCACAAAAAAAAGAAATACAGTGGGTATAAAAAAAGAATTACCCCTCTTTAAAATGATAATTTTGTTGCTTTGCAGCCCAAATCGAAGACAGACACATTTTTTGTTTTATCCACCTGTATTTACTCAGTGCAACTGGCTCCCCTAAAGCCTGAAGGGCATTTAACTGGCCCTTTGCTTAGAAAATTTGGAGACCCCTGGTCTAGGCCCTGCAAGGACATTCACCTTTTTCTTATTCAACCACTGTGTGGTCATTTTTACTGTGTGCTTTGGGTCATTGTCATTTTGGAAGATAAACCTTCTTCCCATTGACAGTTCTGGCAGAGGGCAGCAGATTTTCCTCAAGGATTTGATGATATTTTGACCCATCCATTCTTCCTTCTATCCTGACAAGTGCTCCGGTCCCTGCTGCAGAGAAACACCCCCATCACAGGATATTACCACCTCCATGCTTTACTGTAGGAATGGTGTTATTTGGATGGTGAGCTGTATTGGATTTCTGCCAGACATATTGTTTGGTGTTGAGGCCAAATAATACAATTTTAGTCTCATCTAATTGTAACACCTTTTTCCATGTGACCTCAGAATCTTCAAGGTGAGATTTGGCAAAGCCCAGTTGTGACTGCATGTGGCCTTTGAGGAGTGGCTTTTTTTCTTGCATCTCTCCTCACTACATTTGTGGAGAATTTGTGATATTGTTGTCACATGCATAATACAATGACCACTCTTTTTCAAAAATTCCTGCAACTGCTTCAGAGTTGCTGTAGGCCTCTTGGTAGCCTCTCTGACCAGTTTCCTCTTGGCTCTTTCATCCAGTTTGGAGTGGCGTCCTGATCCAGGCAGGGTCAGTGCTGTACCAAATACCTTTCACTTCTTAAACCACTCCTCGCCCCCTTACATGCCACATTTGGCATGTCATTTTATTTGGGGGGGGGGGGGAGTGGGGGCTTCAGTAGGAGTGGGACTTTCTGTCCCACTTCCTCCTTCCGCCCAAGGACCACCTAGGCAACTCCTCATATCGCCTTTTGGCATCCCCTCCCTGTAGGAGATCACCTGGGACACGCGACAGGTCCCAGGCGATCGCCTGTCCACTCAGGGAGTGGGGGCACCCGGCCGTGACAGGTTTCGGCTTTACGGCCGGGTGCCCACAGTTAGAATGGAGGCGCCGGCGGAGGGGGGAGGAGCTGGACAGTGGAACAGGCAAGGGTCTGTTTATTAAAAGCCAGCAGCTACACTTTTTGTAGCTGCTGACTTTTAATAAACATAAAAAAGGCTGGAACTCCCCTTTAATAATAGACTTCACTGTGCTTCTAGGCATTGATAGAGCCTTCGAAATTAGTTTTGTATCCATCTCCTGACTTGTGCCTGTCTACAACTTTATCCCGGAGATCATTTGACAGTGCCTTGCCACCCATAGGTGATTGTTTGCCTCAGTTGCGCTATCAGGGACTGAAGTGCTCCAGGACTGTTTTTTTTTTATGCTGAGCTAATCAAAGTGACCACAGCTGATCAGTTGAAAGTCAAGCGGCTTTGCCCCCGTTCACATCAGCGCGATTTGTCGGCAACGGCACTGTCCCAATCGGTGTGATGCCGACCTTGGGGCGCACTTTTGGCAAATTCAGGGGCGATTTCAATAGACATCTGTGCATGAACCCACACAGATGTCTTTTAAATTGCCCCCAAACTCGCACTGAAATGCGGGTTTGAAAGCTGAACTTGCATTTATTTCAAACCCGCGTTCAGTGCGAATGAGGGCTTTGTGTGCCATTGAGAAGGTGATTAGCTACACCTGATTGAGTTTACCAGGTTTTTTTTTTTAGGAAGGGGGCGATCCTTTTTCAAACTCAGGGATTCTGTTTTTGAGGGTTTTTTCTGACATGTTGGAGGTTATAAGTCGCAAATAAGCCCCGGATTGGTGAGGCGGCTATAACAGCAGGGCTCAGAATGGGAGATCACTGTGCTGCAGGACAGCAGGACTGGGGGGGGGGGGGGGGGGGTCCTGTGTAAGTTCATCTTACAGATTTTTCTGTAAAGGTGAACTTACACTTTAATTAATTTTAATGCACAAAAACACAATATAATACCTGATTGTTAATAACCCAATTCTGGTCCTGACACTCTTCTCAGTGAATGCGACGGAGGTGGTCCCATCCTTACCAGGCTCTCCGATCACTTGGGAAAGCATGGTAAAAGCAATGGCAGCAGAGGGAGGAGGGGTGGAAACCCCCTTCTGCTGCCTGTAAAAGTGATCATGTGGCTGCTTAGCCTTGCACTTTATAGTGGATGGCAGAGCTAAAAGAGATTGTATAGTATAGTGTATGGTAGAGCTGCACGATTAATCGTAAAAAAAAAAAAAAAAAAATTGCGCTCGATTCAACCCCCCCTCACGATATTAATACAGCATTTCCCCGATTCAGTGCAGAGAGTTCTCTACTCACAGCTGTCAAAAAAAAAAACACAGGCCTCCTGCCAAGTTTATTACAACATTGTTTATAGTTATCTCCCAGCGCTGACAAAGTATCATTTAGTTCTTTTAGATCAAAAGGAATGAACTTCCGTCTGTAAATGAGGGCAGTTTAACAACTTAAAAGGTAACTCCACTTTCGTGGGGAAAAAATAGCACATATAATTGCAACACTAATCATATTGTAATTGAATGTTATTAAAAATGACCTTGCCTTTTCAATCTGCAGTCACTGTAATTTTCTGAGAATGCAATGCAATATGGCTACCTGGAGGTGTTCTGTACACAGAAACATAATTTCCTGCTTATGTGATTGGCTCACCAATTTTCCCAGAAGTCTGCACTAAGATACAAGTCAGATTTCAGGCATCCCCTGCAACAAAAATTTCATTTTTGGAGAGATACTTTCAATAAGAGCACATCTAAAGGGATGAAGGCCCAGCAGATTTCCTCCCTAGAGCTCTGCAGCTGCACACCTGACAGTTAATTATGAAACCACTCTTATTAGACCCACCTCAGAACAGAGGCACAGACAAACACAGAGGGATTTCTTCAGAATAACAGTGTACATAGCTCACCCAGAGGGGAATGTTTTTTTTAGGGTTGTCCCGATACCACTTTTTTAAGACCGAGTACAAGTACCGATACTTTTTTTCCCAAGTACTCGCCGATACTGATACTTTTTTTTAATGTCATGCGACGCATTGATAGATGGCACTGGCTGATGGGCGCTAAAAGGTGGCACTGACTGATGGCTGGCAGTGGCACTGATGGATGGGCACCGATAGGTGGCACTGATTATGCAGCACTCATTGATGGCTGGCACTGAAAGATGGCACGCACTGATGGATAGCTGGTACTGACAGATGGCTGGCACTTATGGGCAGGCACTGAAATAAATGACATGAAAGCAACCTAAACTATTTTTCTATGCTGCCTGCTAAACCCATCTTGCTACACCCTGCACTTGGCTACATAAAAGCAGCAGCGGACAAATTGTTACACCCAGCCTGAACTATATGGGCTGGGTGTAACAAGATGTCCGCTGCTGGCTTAATGTGGCCGAGTGCAGGGTGTACCAAGATGGGCTTTGGGAACCCGGGATTGGTTAAAGCACTGACAGTGTACAGCAGCAACACAGAGCGTTACTTCAGTTACCGAATGTGACGGCTCCGGTCACCGATGGATGATGGGGCTGCCCCCTTCCCCCCCCCACCAGCTTACCTGCTCACTGACTCTGCCCGCTGACTTCCTGTTGCACGCCGCCTCTCTCTCCCCATCACAGGTATCGGATCAGGCATCGGGAGCATTTGCACAAGTACTCGCGCAAATGCTCGGTATCGGTCCCGATACCGATACTAGTATCGGGACAACCCTAGTTTTTTTTTTTCTCAACAAAGGTGGAGTTGCACTTAAAAGACCAAACCTTTTTCTGACACGTGTTGCTTATAGGTTAAAATTTGTATTTTTTTTTACTAGAAAATTATTTGAACCCCAAAATATTTTTTAGCAGAGAACCTAGAGAATAAAATGGTGGTTGTTGCAATATTTTATGTCACACTGTATTTGCACAGCGGTCTTTCAAACGCAATTATTTTGGAAAAATACACTAGCCGACCGCCGCACGGCGATATACGTCGTTCAGAATGGCACAGGCAGGCGAATGGACGTACCTGCACATCCCTTTAAAATTTGTCGCCCAGCGGGCGGGCGCACGCCGCGTGCCTCGTGAGTGCACCCGTGGACTCGTTGTTCCCGGGCGGCCCGTGATTGCGGTCGGCAAAGGCAGACCAGGGGGATGTAAACAAGGCCCTGTGATCGGGAACAGTGATCGCTGATGTGTCACTGGTAGCTCCTCCACCTAACATTTAGAATCACTCCCTGGGACACGCTTAACCACTTCAGCGGCCCCTAGTGGTTAACCCCCTTCACTGCCAGAGTCATTTTTACAGTAATCAGTGCATTTTTATAGCACTGATCGCTGTAAAAATTACAAAGGTCCCAAAAATGTCCGATGTGTCCGCCATAAAGTTGCAGTCACGATAAAAATTGCAGTTCGCCGCCATTACTAGTAAAAAAAATAATAAAAATGCCATAAATCCCCTATTTTGTAGACGCTATAACTTTTGCGCAAACCAATCAATATATGCTTATTGCAATTTTTTTTACCAAAAATATGTAGAAGAATACGTATCGGCTTAAACGGAGAAAAAAAATTAGCTTTTTTTTTTTTTTAAATGGGGATATTATAGCAAAAAGTACAAAATATTGTTTTTTTTTTTAATTGTCGCTCTATTTTTGTTTATAGCGCAAAAAATAAAATCCGCAGATGTGATCAAATACCACCAAAAGAAAGCTCTATTTGTGGGAAGAAAAAAAAAAGGACGTCAATTTTGTTTGGGAGCCACGTCGCACGACCGCGCAATTGTCAGTTAAAGTGACACAGTGCCGAATCGCAAAAAGTGTCCCGATCATTTGGCAGCCAAATGGTCCGGGGCTGAAGTGGTTAATAAAAAATAAACAGTAAAAAGTTAAACCAATTTTTTTGTATAATGTGAAAGATGATGTTACGCCACGAGAATCGTGACCTTTATTGTAAGCAAAAAAATTGTGATTCACATTTTAGCCAGAATCGTGCAGTGTATGGTCAGCAGTAAATCTAAATGAACGATTGTACAGTCTACGGCCAGCTTGAGGAGGAGGAGCCATACAAACAATGGGACATTTTTTGCATTATTGCAGGGAATTCATTAAGGTAAAAAAAGGCTAACTTTTACAACCACTTTAAGGCTTATATTGCTCTCAGGAACACAAACAGCGCTATAATGCACGCTCTGTATATCCCTTATATACCCAGGCTCCCTGCAATGTACTACACCCTCCCAGCACAGTCAATGCCAATGGAAACTAGACAGCACCCACCCAACCTGCTAGGCTGCTACATGGCAGACAAAGTCCCTATCGGTCTCACATTCAGCATGTTTCGCTCTCCCTCCTTCCACCTAACTCTCCCATATACCGACAACCATCGTAACATTTGTGCCATCACCCAGCCAGCAACCCCCTGTCACTCACACACCCGGGATTCTTCCCTTGCTTCCGCCCCCACTTCAGGTCGCGCTGTGATATCACTATTCAGCGCCAGCTTCCGGCCATGGCTTCTTCCGCTTCCGGTCACCAGCAGAGTGGCGTGTGCGTTCCACTCTGCTGTGATAACGCATTGCTGTGTGTTAGTGGAGGGTGTGATTGATGGCGATGCTACCACAGAAAATGCGCAGCAGGTTTGCAGTAAATCTAGACGCTAGCAGCGTAATCGTACGAACGTCTGTTGCTGTGAGCTAATATTTATATTATTCCTGTGTATGGCACTAGCTGGGTTTAGTGAGGCTGCTTAGAGGTGTTCTTAGAAGGCTGTGTGGACTTGAACAGTGCACAGCAATCTGCCGGCAGTCTACATAAAGGAGATGTAACCCCAGTCACGCTGCATTTTTTTTTTTTTGTACAATGGGGAAAGGTTGGAACTGCTATCCGATTTTAACCACTTGATTGCTTGGCACATATACACCCTTCCTGCCCAGGCGAAATTTCAGCTTTCAGCGTTGTCACGATTTGAATAAAAATTGCGCGGCCGTGGTTCCCAAACAAAATTGATGTCCTTTTTCCCCACAAATAGAGACTTCTGTTGGTGGTATCTGATCACCTCTGCGGTTTTTATTTTTTGCGCTATAAACAAAAAATAGAGCGACAATTTTGAAAAAAAAACACAATATTTTTTACTTTTTGCTATAATAAATATCCTAATTTAAAAAAAAAATCATTTTTTTCCCAGTTTAGGCCGATACGTATTCTACATATTTTTGGTTAAAAAAAAATCGCAATAAGCGTATAGTGATTGGTTTGTGCAAAAGTTATAGAGTCTACAAAATAGGGGATAGAATTCTGACTTTTTAATTTTTTTTTACTAGTAATGGCGTGTATCTGCGATTTTTTTTGTCAGGACTGTGATATTACGGTGGACACATCGGACACTTTTGACACATTTTTGGGACTTTATACAGCGAACAGTGCTATAAATATGCATTGGAAGAGGTAAGTGGTTGGTGTGTCCTCTGAAAGATACGGCACCTCATCCCTTTTAAATTTGTGAAAAGGGAAGTAGGGAATGTGGGATTATGACGGTGCCAGGAAAAACATCAAATAATGTATTGTTTAAAAAAGGTAATTTTATTAATACATCCAAATATTGACACAAATATATATATATATATATATATATAGACAGAGTTGAACATGTCATACTGTACACATAATGCACTAGATCACAAGGCTAACCCAACATGTTTCGCCAATTCATTGGCTTCATCGGGGGTGACGAGAGGTACAGTACAGTTACAAACAAATCTACAAACAAAACAAAACAAAAATCCATATTAGTAAATTGCACATCATTGCCCGGAGGGGGGGGGGGGAATTATGTGGCCAAAAGTGGAAAACGTGACCAGCAGACGAAAAGAAGAGGAACAAACATAGGCCACCAACCTGACAATTCCCATAGGAAGGCGCATCAAAGTGCCACCGGGGTGCCTGGTGGGAGTCCACCGATCATAGGTGCCTGTAGGTGGTTATTTAAAATAGAAACACAAAATTGAAATGAAAATTAAAATATATTAGCAAAGGGTGACTATTGCAACACTTAACAGTGCCGCAAATAATAGACAACCCATTGGGGGACTAACATAGTCTCCTATACCTACCAGAAATTGTATTGGTAAAAACAACAAAAGAATATATGTAGTGGGGCGCTGTTTTAGGAGGTATATGTGAAAACCCAATCACATTAAGGAACTTCCGTGATCATCTAAAAAAAATAGAGATACTTTATTGACTGATATAATAAAATAAATAAATATTTATGTCATCCAACTAAAGAGATGAACCAAATGGCCAGATCCAAAAAGTGAATTATATAACATATAGGCTTACCTAATCAAATATAGCATATTGAAAAATGTTCAGCGTTAAAAAAGGTTGATTCATCAGAGATGGACACCTGAATGGTGTCTACTAATTATCTCTGACCAGAGACGAAGAATGGCCCTGTATGGAGCCAAAAATCCCATAGATGAGTTAATTAAACTGAAGATCAATGATGCTGACAAGAGGCAAAGAAGCCTAAACAAAAAATAATAGGAATGTATCAGACAGTGGATCTGAAATACAACTCAAGTGGCCAGTAAGCGCAAATACAAAGTAGCAATACAAGTGTAAATAATTACCTAAAGTGATCACGTATCCAACAGCAGCGCCCCACAGCCATGGACAACATAAGCTGTCCTGGGCTGGTTTAAATAGACCACCCAGCCGCCTAACGTAAACGTCGCCCGGCGGCAGCGGACGTAGAATAGCCAACGCGCATGCGTCGCAACGCCAGAGGCCTACATTGCCCATAGTGCTTAGCACTAGAACGTCGAGGACATGGTTGCGTCATGCGCACCAGGCCGGGACGGACGAGATGGAGTAACGGGGATGTGGGGATACTAAGGCGGCGCTAAAGACAAGCGTGGCTAACAAGCGGGCAAGGTGTAAATACACCAGCCCTTGGGTGTCTATACAGACACTAATCAGAAGCTCCAAGGGACCCCCGATGGCAATGAGAACCACCCAAGAGGATAATGCCAAAGAGCGGTCCACATCCTCAACCATTCCCTCCACAGATATTAAAGGGGCAACGTATTCCACAAAAGGTCACATACCATCCACGCAACGATGTGCACACCTAAAGAAGGAGGGGAAAATTATATGAATAATAATATTCCAGTAATAGAAAAAAAGGAAATTATTAGAAACAAAAATAGTCTATATGCCTAACAAATTAAATACAAACTAAGTAAGGAAAAAGTTCCATTATTCAATAATAAAATAATTACTCATAAACAATGATGGATCAATAATGAATAATAGATGAACAAATAAAATAACTCGGTGGTTCCCTGGTTATTAAAAGGGACATTGTCAATGGTCAAAATAGGGAAAAGATGGCACAGGGTGAGCAATGGGAAAATCGTCGACCATAAAAATAAAAAAATAAATAAAAAATTCTATAGAAAAGATTTGTAACTAATGTATTCATTGAGTCCCGGGCATTTGACTGCATCAAGAGTATGAATCCACCGGGTTTCCAATTGTAGAAGTGCTATGTCTATATTCCCTCCACGCACATGCGGAGGCACATGTTCCAAAGCATAAAAGGTAACAACATGAGCATCGTAGTCATGCTGATATCCAATGTGACGATTGAGTGCCGTAGTTGTGAGTTTCTTGTAGGTCGGCAAGACATGGTCCCTTATTCGCTTGAAAAAGGGCCGTTTGGTCTTGCCGACATAGAAGCAACCACAACGGCATAGAGCAAGATAAACCACTCCGATGGTCTTACAGTTTATTCGATGCTTTAAGATATGAGTACGACCATTGGGTAGTGGTACAACATGAGAATTGGGCAGAAAACAGCAAACATCACACCTGCCACAGGAAAATGTTCCACCCTGATCTCGTTTGGGAGAGCACAAGGGATCAAAATGACTAGAGACCAGATGGTCTTTGAGTGAAGGAGCACGGCGGAAGGTTATCTGTGGGTAGGGTTTAATATATTTTTTAACAGTTTTGTCAGCACAAAGGATAGGCCAAAATTTTTGAAAAATACTGCGAACTTGACCGTGTTGATTAGAATATTTCGTAATCAAACGGACTGAGTTATTGGGCTTAAATTTTTTATAAGAATGAATGAGGTCAGTCCTATTGAGCTTGACCGCTCTGTTAAATGATTTCTTCAAAAGTGAGCGACTGTACCCACGGGCCAACAGCCGGTCACGCAAGTCATTAGCTGCCGAATGAAAGTCAGAGTCACGAGTGCAGTTACGTCTAAGCCTAAGAAATTGGCTATAGGGGATGCTGTTGAGTAATGGTCGAGGGTGTGCACTAGAAGCGTGCAACAAAGTGTTCCCTGCAGAGGGTTTGCGATAGAGGGATGAATGAAGCAAACCGTCCTGGTTGATGTGTATAGTTAGGTCCAGAAAATTAATGGATTCTTGGCTACATTCCATTGTGAAAGATAAATTAAATTCATTGATAGCCAGTCTGTTCACCAACTCCTGCAGTTCAGCCTCGGTACCAGACCAAAGTATCAAGATATCATCTATGTATCTGTACCAAGTGATGACATGAGTAAGTAAAGACTTAAACGATTCATCTGAAAATAACCATCTCTCCCACCCCCCCAGGTACAGGTTGGCATATGCAGGGGCACATTTGGTCCCCATAGCCACACCCTGCACCTGGAGGAAGTGGGAGTTGCCAAATAGAAATATGTTACGAGTGAGTATGAACGTAAGGAGCTGAAGAACAAACCGGCTATATTGGTCAGAGAACGAACCCCTTTCTTTCAAGTGTTGCTGAATAGTTTGTATCCCTAGGGCATGCGGAATGGAATTATACAGACTTTCCACATCCAAAGCAACCAACCATGTGCCCGGGGGAAATAGTTTTCCATCTATGTTTCGCAAAAGATCTATAGTGTCCTTAATGAAAGAGGATAAGGCAGTTACATGTGGCTGTAGATATTGATCAACCAGAGCACTAGCATTCTCAGTCAAGCCAAGGCATCCAGATACAATTGGACGCCCAGGAGGGCATGTTAAAGATTTGTGTATCTTCGGTAGTGAATAAAAGGTAGGTATTCTAGGATCCTTTACATTCAGAAAGTTCCAAGTTGATTGGTCAATAACACCATCATGGTAGGCTTTGAATATTATATTATAATACTCCTGAACATAACCCTCAACGAGGGTCCTAGAAATGGGCCGATACCATGACCTCTTGTCAAGGATGTCCAGGCACATGCGTTCATATGCCTCGACATCCATGACAACCACATTGCCGCCTTTAACTGCGGGCTTAATGACCAACCGAGGGTTGGTCTGGAGTTCCCTCAATGCCAGTCGCTGCTTATGTGACAAATTGTGTTTATGTTTGTCAGAAAAGATCATATTTTGTATTTCCAGAGTACTCTGCTGCACAAAAGCCCATATGTTTGGGTTAGTGTGGAGCAGAGGAAAATTGCGAGATTTAGGTTTGAAAGATACTGGAGGGGGGAAAGATACACCGGGGACCAAGACCCCCGGAGTAGTCAAGGCGCCAGGGTCCTGGTCATCAGTGTGTCCCTCCTCCCATAGAAGCATCAGATCATCCATGGCCTGAAGTTCAGCCATAGATAGATCAAGAGGTGGAAAATCCATAATGTCAGAAGAAACAGGACGGTCATAAATGACTTTGAACATAAGCCTACGAGCGAAAAGATGTATGTCCTTAATTAAATCAAATCTGTCCAAGTTATTAGAGGGACAGAAGGTAAGTCCTAATTTGAGAACTGTAATATGATCATCTGAAAGTGGTATTGATGAGAGGTTAATAACCTCCAGTCCTAAGGAGCTGGGAGAGCTAAAGTTTGTATCAGGGGTGTGGGGGACTCCAATGGCTTCCCTAAAAAAAATGGGAGCCAATTTAGGATCTAAAGTTTGTGTGCTGTGAGGAAACAACGTGGAGATAGAAGATTCACTGCCTCTGCGCCGAACAGTAGACGGTGAGGCAGATGAATGAGTGAAACCAGAAGTGTTATATGAAGGCAGAGTACTAGTGGTGGTGATTGACTGTGTTGGTGGCATGGGTGTAGAAGTGTGTGAGGTAAGGATTGGATTACGAACCAAAGAGGGGCGACGTGTCAAATTCGATCCAAGGGTTCCAGATGCAGAGCCAAAAAGAGTAGTACTACGGTCTCCCTTCCGTTTTTTGGAATCATATCTTGGGAGAGTTCTCTATATAAGGTGGAAGTGCTGGAGGAAAAAGAAGGGGATGCAACATTAGGAACTGTATGAGTCGCTTTCGGAGCTTCTGGAGGGGGTCTAGAGGTAAATCTGTCATTAGACGCTTGATTCCATTTGTAAGCGTAACCATTTTCATGTGCTGTTTTGTCTCTGAGGAATTTAGTTTCCTTAGTGTTAATAATATTCAATGCATATTCTTCCAGGCGCACACCTAAGTCTTTCAGGCGAGATGTGAATCTGGAAGACAAACGCATAAGAACATGATCATCAAACCACGTAGTGATCTGTATGTCCAGTAGCTCTAGTTCTTGATCATATTGACTACATAGAATAGAAAGCATTTGAAAAGAACAAGACTGTAGATTAGATTCCCATGAGACTTTTAATGCATCATTAGTTTTTCTGACATTAGGAAAAATTTGGATCCTAAGACCCCAGGGGACAATATGGTTGTCAGAATATTTAATGAAATAAGTTTTATGCCAGTAAATTCTGGCTTTTTTCTCCAATAGTCGTTGGAGTCGCATGAAATTGCGATCCAATTCGGCATCGGATATTTTATCATTGTTTTGTGATAATCTAATTTTGGACATTAAACCGTCCCAGGCTTCCCCACAGAATTCAGCCATTTTGACCAAAGAAAAACTAAACACAGAGTAAGTACAAAATCAATTGGTTTGATGTTTTTCCTGGCACCGTCATATAAATATGCATTGATTACTGTATAAATGTGACTGGCAGGGAAGGGGTTAACACTAGGGGGCAAGGAAGGGGTTAAATGTGTTCCCTGGGAGTGATTCTTACTGTGGGGGGAGGGGACTGACTGGTGGACTTGACCGATCTGTGTCCCTATGTACAGCATCAGTCTCCTCTCCATGACAGGACGTGGATCTCTGTTTTGTTGGCTGTGTAACGGTCGATCGCGGGTACCTGGCGGACATTGTGGCCGCCAGGCACGCACATTGGCACCCCAGTGACGTGGCGGACGTGCGCCGCCGGCAGCGCTCGCGCACCCCCAGTGGCCGGAGGAGCCAAGGCCGTCAATAGACGGCCTCCCGGACCTGAAGAGCCACCTTGTGGCCGTCATTTGACAATGGCCCGGGCTCCAAGTAGTTAAAGTGGAGCTCCACCCTAAATAGCAACTTTTTCTATTTGAAACCCTCCCCCCCTCCGGTGTCACAATTGACACCTTTCAGGGGGGAGGGGGGTGAAGATACCTGTCTAAGACAGGTATTTTCACCCACATCCGGGAGTCCTCTCTCCGGGAATCTGCGGGAGTTACGTCACTTCCCGCAGACTTCCCTTGGTGTTCTGGGAGACACTCGGCTCCCAGAACACAGGAGCACCAATCAGAACGGCGCAGCGCGACTCGCGCATGCGCCGTAGGGAACCGGGCATGAAGCCGCAGGGCTTCACTTCCTGGTTCCCTCAGCGAGGATGGCGGAGGGAGCAGCAGAGCGACGAGCGGTCGCTCGTCCTCTGCTGCGGACGTCGCTGGACTCCAGGACAGGTAAGTGTCCAAATATTAAAAGCCAGCAGCTGCTGGCTTTTAATATTTATTTTTCCGGCGGAGCTCCGCTTTAAAGTGGCTGTAACCCTAAAAAATTATATTCCTTTGCATGTTAAAGTGGAGGTAAACTTTTTTTAATCAAATGGCTGACAGGCAGAGTATTTATGACAGAAGAGACCCTATTGGTCTCTTCTGACATAAATGCATCCTGCTTGTCAGCTGTCGTGTTCACTGAGCTGCGCATGCGCAGCTCAGTGAACATTTACTGCCCCAATCCGTGCCGCAGTGATGGGACTCCTGTGCGCATGCGTGGGAGTGACGTCATCGCAGCCTGGCCTATCAAGTGGCCAAAGGCACGGGACCCAGAAGGAAGACCGGACGAAGATGGAAGCAGACTTTACTTCCGCTTTAACTACTTGCCACCCACGCTATAGCCAAAAACCGGCTACAGTGTGGACTTAAATTGCCGGGAGGGCGTCCTGAGTCTGTGAGACTCAGCTGATCATAGATGGGGTAAAAAGACAATCACAGCAGGCCCTTTACCACGTGATCAGCTGTCAAGAAATAACAGCTGATCACGGAAATAAAAAGGTGCTGGTTATCTTTTTTTCCCTTCGCTGTCAGCGTGAAGAGAAACAAAGCCATGGCTTCAATTAGAGGGGCATCGGCCCCCTTTGTGCCCGAATGTGCTGCAAATCAGTGCCATCAGCACCCACCGGTGCTGCCAATCAGTGCCCTATGAGTGCAGCCTCATGAGCTGTGTTGCGTTTGTTAAAAATATGATTTTTATTATATTACTCAGACATAGGATACATGGGACAATTTTACAATAGTGAGTTGGTCAGATTACTGTCAGTCTTTTGGTTTGAGTAGATTTCTCAAACAAATGCTCTTTTCATACAATGGGGTTTAGATACCATTGTTGTATTATAGCTACAGTAAACAAGTAAGACATTACTTGTTTGAGATTTCTTTCAGATCTCAAACTGAAAGAGTGACTGTTAGATTACTGACAGATTTGGTTTAAGTAGACAATAGGTAGATAGCATTGTTGTATTCAACAGTACATTGTCGTATACAGCTACAGTAAACAGGTATGTTTTCTGTTGTTTGGTAACTCAGCCTGACACATAAAAGCAGGCATAAGCTAGGACACACACACATCATGTTGCTGTAAGATCAGAAGAAGCCACTCATGATAGAAGAACAGAACCTGGTCTCCAAGAAGAATCATTGCCAATGGAGATCACAAATTTACCGTAACAGAAGATAAGTAACCTTTAAATGTATTTGTACTGTTATAGACCATAGGCTGTTCATTTGCTAGGCATTTTTGCTTGTTATAGAGATCTTTCAGTCTTGTATTGTATTCCTAATATTGTAATAGTTTTGTATGTACAGCATCTTGTATAGTAAAAGCACATTTACACACTGCAGAAGTCTCCGCTTCCTTGTTATACCACAGAGTAACCTTGCTAGATAGACGCAAGCAAAACATGAGCGCACATCAGTGAAGGAGAAAAATTACCTGTTTGCAAAATGTTATAACAAAATATTAAAAACTTTTTGTTTTGTTTTTTCCATTATTTTTTGGTTTGTTTAGCAAAAAATAAAACCCCCAGTGGTGATTAAATACTACCAAAAGAAAGCTCTATTTGTGTGAAAAAATATGGGTATAGTGTTGCATGACCACGCAATTGTCATTCAAAGTGTGTGAGTGCTGAAAATTGGCCTGGGCAGGAAGGGCGTATAAGTGCCCAGTAAGCAAGTGGTTAAACTGCATAATGCTTGTTTGGTGTCATTTTTCCTTTTCTATGATTACCATGGTCAGTTTACATGCCTCCGTCATCCGCTGCTCCCCTCTCTCCCTCCCTGCATGTCAGCTCCTGTGTGTGAGCCACCCTCCCCCTTTCTACCACTGTTCCGAGTGGCAGTAAAGTTACTGCTTCCAATTACTGCCAGCTCCTCTGCTAGGACAAAATGTACAGTTGCAATAAAAAGTATGTGAACCCTTTTGGAATGAGATGGATTTCTGCACAAATTGGTCATAAAATGTGATCTGATCTTCATCTAAGTCACAACAATAGACAATCACAGTCTGCTTAAACTAATAACACACAAATAATTAAATGTTACCATGTTTTTATTGAACGCACCATGTAAACATTCACAGTGCAGATTGAAAAAGTATGTGAACCCTTGGATTTAATAACTGGTTGAACCTCCTTTGGCAGCAATAACTTCAACCAAACGTTTCCTGTAGTTGCAGATAAGACGTGCACAATGGTCAGGAGTAATTATTGACCATTCCTCTTTACAGAACTGTTTCAGTTCAGCCATATTCTTGGGATGTCTGGTGTGAATCGCTTTCTTGAGGTCATGCCACAGCATCTCAATCGGGTTGAGGTCAGGACTCTGACTGGGCCACTCCAGAAGGCGTATTTTCTTCTGTTTAAGCCATTCTGTTTTTGATTTACTTTTATGCTTTGGGTCGTTGTCCTGTTGCAACACCCATCTTCTGTTGAGCTTCAGCTAGTGGACAGAAGGCCTTAAGTTCTCCTGCAAAATGTCTTGATAGACTTGGGAATTCATTTTTCCTTCGATGATAGCAATCCGTCCGCAAAGCAGCCCCAAACCATGATGCCCCCACCACCATACTTCACCGTTGGGATGAGGTTTTGATGTTGGTGTGCTGTGCCTCTTTTTCTCCACACATAGTGTTGTGTGTTTCTTCCAAACGACTCAACTTTGGTTTCATCTGTACACAGAATATTTTGCCAGTACTGCTGTGTAGTGATGAGCCGAACACCCCCAGATTCGGTTCACACCAGAACCCGCGAACGGACCGAAAGTTCGCACGAACTTTAGAACCCTATTAAATACAATGGATGCGAACGTTCAAAATCTAAAGTGCTAATTATAACGACTATTAGGCATGTTGTTGTCCTAAAAAGGGTTTGGGAACCCGGGTTCTGCACCAGGGGACATGTATCAATGCAAAAAGAAGTTTTAAAAACGGCCGTTTTTTGGGAGCAGTCATTTTAATGATGCATAAAGTGAAAAAAAAAAAAGTCAAATATTCCTTTAAATATCGTACCTGGGAGGGTGTCTAAAGTATAGCTGAGAAGTGCCACGTGTTTCCCGTGTTAAGAACTGTCCCTGCACAAAATTACATTTCTAAAGGAAAACAAGCCATTTAAAACTTCTTGCGGCTTTAATGTAATGTCTGGTCCCGGTAATATGGATGAAAATCTTTAAGAAAAATGGCATAGCTACCCCATCACAGCCCCCCAGCCCATTACCAGCCCCTTTGGGTCTTGTATTTATATTAAGGGGAACCCCGCACACAAAATAAAAAAGGCCCTATACACTTTGAACAGCCGTATACAGGCCGTGCATACAAGACAGGGACTGTAGGTTTGTTCTTATGTAGAATCTGTTTGTAATTTTGAACAGGTACATTGTTTAAGTGTAACTCCAGCCAAAAAATCTATTTTTAAGCTTTTTGGAAAACATAGGGAAGGGTTATCACCCCTGTAACATTTGTTTTGCTGTCTGTGCAGTGTGCACGTGTTCAGAACAGTTCACCTCACTTTCCGTCCTAATGACAAATGTTTTTTGAAAATTTGGGTTTTTTATTGAAACAAGAATTGGTGATAAAGCATCAGTGGAGAGGAGACACTTTTTTTCCCATATTAACTCTTACAGGAGAGAATTTGCCTTCCTAGGGGTAGATTTCCTCTCACTTCCTGTTGTATCCTTCCGTTTGCAAGGAGGAGTTGTTTGTAAGTTGGATGTTTGAAAGTAGGGGCCTGCCGTATATACTCAGCTGAAATTTGCCCCTTACATGTTGGTGTTGCCACAACACTGTGAGCCCTCACAGTTACTCTTGGTGGGCACATGAATGGGCCCTGCTGTGAATTATTAGATCAAGAATTGTAATTGCATGCCCCTGTTAAACGGGCTGGAAAATTGGGCCTTTGGTGGTGGTGGTGGTGTTGACACAACACTGTAAGGCCTCACAGTTACTCTTGGTGGGCGCAGGAATGGGCCCTGCTGTGAATTATTAGATCAAGAATTGTAATTACATGCCCCTGTTAAACAGGGGCTGGAAAATTGGGCCGTAGCCACTGGTGGCGGCACTCAGAAACAAAAATGTTCTTCCAAGCTATCATCATCAATCGGATCATTGAGGAGGAGGATAGTCAGTCAACATAACAGGACAGTCTCTCAGCATCACCATCAGTCTTGAAGGGATGTGACATTTGAAAATAAATTAGTCTGTTATATCAGCTTCAGGTGTTTGGTAGCTGGTGGTGATCCAAGACTGGTTCATCTTTATGAAGGTCAGTCGATCAACCGAGTCGGTGGACAGGCGCACCCTGTGATCCATGACAAATCCTCCAGCAGCACTGAATGTGCGTTCTGAAAGAACGCTGGATGCAGGACAGGCCAGTAGCTCAATTGCATACTGTGCAAGCTCTGGCCAGTAATCCATCCTCAAGACCCAGTAAGCCAGAGGATTTTCGGTGGGGAAGGTGTCCAAGTCTGACCTTGCCCCTAGGTATTCCTGCACCATGTATATCAGACGCTGGCGATGGTTGCTGGAACCGATCATACCTTGGGGCTGCGGACTAAAGAATTGTCTGAACGCATCGGTCAGACGGCCACCTTCCCCACCGCTCCTTCTTTGACTGACCGAAGCCTCAGCAACTCGTTGTCCAGGACCAGGAGTTTGTAACCTCCCAGTCTCTGGGAACGCGTTGCACAGACCTTTCTGCAAGGCCTCCCGGAGTTGTCTCATCCTCTGCTCCCTCTGCGACGGTAAGATAAGGTCCGCAACCTTACCCTTTTACCGTGGATCAAGGAGAGTGGCCAGCCAGTAATGGTCCCTCTCCTTGATCCGAAGAATACGAGGATCCTTCCGCAGACTTTGCAGGATCAGGGAGGCCATGCAGCGTAAGTTAGCTGAGGCATTCGGTCCGGAGTCCTCTGGGTCACTAAGGACGACATGATCCGCAGCCACCTCCTCCCAGCCACGTACAAGTCCACTGGTTTCTTGGGACTGTAAGTCATCCCTAAAAGACTGCTGCTGATGATGCTGAGTACCAGGCTCCACCTCCATGCTGACACAATCCTCCTCCTCCTCCTCTTCCTGTGCGATGGGTGGGACAGAAGGAACACTGTCTGGGTAAAGGGGGCCTTGAGAGGCAAGGAAGTCCTCCTCTTCCTGCCTCTGTTCTGCCTCAAGTGCCCTGTCCATTATTCCACGCAGCGTATGTTCCAACAGGTGGACAAGAGGTACAGTGTCACTGATGCATGCACTGTCACTGCTCACCATCCTCGTGGCCTCCTCAAATGGTGCCAGGACAGTGCATGCATCCCTGATCATGCCCCACTGGCGTGGTGAAAAAAACCCGAGCTCCCCTGACCCTGTCCTGGTGCCGTAGTCGCGCAGGTACTCATTGATGGCCCTCTGCTGCGTGTGCAACTGCTGCAGCATGGCCAACGTTGAGTTCCACCTGGTGGGCATGTCACATATAAGGCGGTTCTTGGGCAGGTTCAACTCCTTTTGCAGCTCAGCCAGGCGAGCACTGGCATTATAAGATCTGCAGAAATGCACACAGACTTTCCTGGCCTGCCTCAGGACATCCTGTAAGCCCGGGTACCTGCCCAAGAACCGCTGCACCACCAGGTTAAGGACGTAAGCCTCACAGGGCACATGGGTCAGTTGTCCCTGTCGGAGGGCGGAGAGGAGGTTGTGCCATTGTCGCAAACCACCATTCCTGGCTTAAGCTGGCGTGGCGTTAACCACCTCTCGGCCTGCCCCTGCAGAGCAGACAGAACCTCTGCCCCAGTGTGGCTCCTGTCCCCCAAACACACCAGCGCAAGCACGGCATGGCATCTTTTTGCCTGCGTACTTGCGTAGCCCCTTGAACGCCTACGGGTTCCGAGGACAAAGCACAGGAAGGGGCCATGGAGGAAGAATAAGAGGAGGGGGTGGAGGAGAGAGGTGTGTCACAACCAGTAGTAGCATTTTGGAGGCGTGGCGGCGGAACAACCTCCAACACTACTGCACCTTGTCCTGCATCCTTCCCAGCTGCCAAAAGAGTGACCCAATGGGCCGTGAAAGAAAGGTAAAGTCCCTGTCCATGCCTGCTGGACCATGAGTCAGCGGTAATATGCACCTTACCGCTGACCGCCCTGTCCAGCGAGGCCAAGACATTGCCTTCCACATGCCGGTAGAGAGCCGGAATCGCCTTCCTTGAGAAAAAGTGGTGTTTGGGAACCTGCCACTGAGGAACCGCACATTGCACAAACTCACGGAAGGGGGCCGAGTCTACCAACTGAAAAGGCAGCAGTTGAAGCGCTAGCAATTTAGCCAAGCTAGAATTCAACCGCTGGGCATGTGGATGGCTGGGAGTGAACTTCTTTCGACGGTCCAGCAGCTGGGGCAGGGAAATTTGCCTGATAGAATCGGACGGCGGTGTACTGCTAGCAGAGTGCCCGCAAGTACTTGGCTGTGACACACCTAATTCTACACCTTCATTCCTCTCAGTGCAGGTTTCATAGAGGACTGAAGGTATAGTGGGGTTGGAGATCCCAGCTGATGCGGTGCAAGGAGAGGTCCGCTTTGTTCTTTGGTGTGGGTCTTTAAGGTAGGCTTGCCAATGAGCTGCATGGCAGGTCAACATATGTCTGGTCAAGCATGTGGTGCCCAAGCGGGTGATGTTTTGGCCACGCGATATACGCTTGAGACATATGTTGCAAACAGCTGTGCGATCTGATGCACTCGACTCAAAAAAGGCCCACACCAAAGAACTTTTTGAATAACGGGCAGAGGCAGCGCCCTGCACAGGCGAAGCTCTGCTGTGTGATTCCGTCGGTGTGCTGCCCTTACGCTGGCCCCCCGAGGGCATCCTGCCTCGTTGGAGATGTGCCTCCTCCTCCTCCTCCTCTCTCCTATTAGGCACCCACGTGGAGTCAGTGACCTCATCATCCCCTCCCTCCTCATCACTGGAGCCAATCTGGCAGTATGCTGCAGCTGCTGGAACATGACTGCCAGATTGGTGTCCTTCTTGAGCATCCCCTCTCTCTGCTCTCACGCTACTGCCTTCCTCTAGCTGGGTATCATCATCAGACCCTTCGAAACGCTGGGCATCCTCCTGGAGCATGTACCCAACACTGTGCTCAAACAGTTCGGGGGACTCCTCAGGAGGACATGGTTGGTCTAGGGAAGGAGTGACTGATGATGACATTGATACCAGGGAAGAGGACGCTTTGGCAGCTGCTTTGCCAGTACCCTGAGCCTGGGTGAGAGAGGATGAGGAGGGCTTGGTCATCCACTCTACCAAGTCTTCGGCATGATGCGGCTCAACACGTCCAGCTGCCGAAAAGAAGGACAAGCGTGTCCCATGGCCACGTGCTGAATGGCGATGCACCGCGTCCACGACCAGCACTGTTGTCTCTAGACACAGAGCCTGCTTGCCCTCTTTTATTGGCTCCTGACTGTCTGCCTCTCCTTGTTTGCCTTCCAGACATTCTAATGGCCTGCAGGGAGATGGGAAAACCAGCAATAAGGCCTAGCTTCAGGAGTATATTTTGCAGGAATCACACTACGCCTGCTGTAAGTGCTGCAAATGCCTGTTGGTGTAACACACCAGGAAAACACAGCAATACAGGCTAACTTCAGGTGTATAATGTGCAGGAGGCACACTCCGCCCGCTGTAAGTGCTGCAAATGCCTGTTGGTGTAACACACCAGGAAAACACAGCAATACGGGCTAACTTCAGGTGTAATATGATCAGGAGGCACACTCCGCCCGCTGTAAGTGCTGCAAATGCCTGTTGGTGTAACACACCAGGAAAACACAGCAATACGGGCTAACTTCAGGTGTAATATGATCAGGAGGCACACTCCGCCCGCTGTAAGTGTTGCAAATGCCTGTTGGTGTAACACACCAGGAAAACACAGCAATACAGGCTAACTTCAGGTGTATAATGTGCAGGAGGCACACTCCGCCCGCTGTAAGTGCTGCAAATGACTGTTGGTGTAACACACCAGGAAAGCACAGCAATACGGGCTAACTTCAGGTGTAATAATATGCAGGAGGCACACTCCGCCCGCTGTAAGTGCTGCAAATGCCTGTTGGTGTAACACACCAGGAAAACATAGCAATACAGGCTAACTTCAGGTGTATAATGTGCAGGAGGCACACTCCGCCCGCTGTAAGTGCTGCAAATGCCTGTTGGTGTAACACACCAGGAAAACACAGCAATACAGGCTAACTTCAGGTGTATAATATGCAGGAGGCACACTCCGCCCGCTGTAAGTGCTGCAAATGCCTGTTGGTGTAACACACCAGGAAAACACAGCAATACGGGCTAACTTCAGGTGTAATATGATTAGGAGGCACACTCCGCCCGCTGTAAGTGCTGCAAATGCCTGTTGGTGTAACACACCAGGAAAACACAGCAATACAGGCTAACTTCAGGTGTATAATGTGCAGGAGGCACACTCCGCCCGCTGTAAGTGCTGCAAATGCCTGTTGGTGTAACACACCAGGAAAACACAGTAATACGGGCTAACTTCAGGTGTAATATGATCAGGAGGCACACTCCGCCCGCTGTAAGTGCTGCAAATGCCTGTTGGTGTAACACACCAGGAAAACGCAGCAATACTGGCTAACTTCAGGTGTATAATGTGCAGGAGGCACACTCCGCCCGCTGTAAGTGCTGCAAATGCCTGTTGGTGTAACACACCAGGAAAACACAGCAATACGGGCTAACTTCAGGTGTATAATGTGCAGGAGGCTTAGCAACAATGACACTGACACTGTCCCCTGCCTATCCTTCTCTCTCCCTGCACACAAGGTTTATCAAATAATATGACACTGACACTCTCCCTGCCTATCCTTCTCTCTCCCTGCACACAAGGTTTAGCAAAGAATATGACACTGACACTGTTCCCTGCCTATCCTTCTCTCTCCCTGCACACAAGGTTTATCAAAGAATATGACACTGACACTCTCCCTGCCTATCCTTCTCTCTCCCTGCACCCAAGGTTTAGCAAAGAATGTGACACTGACACTGTCCCCTGCCTATCCTTCTCTCTCCCTGCACACAAGGTTTAGCAAAGAATATGACACTGACACTGTCCCTGCCTATCCTTCTCTCTCCCTGCACACAAGAATAGCACAAAGAATATCACACTGTCCCTGCCTATCCTTCTCTTTCCCTGCGCCGGAACACACTACACAAGGCCGCCGCGCTGGCGGCCTTTTATAGTGTGGGGCGTGTGCTAAACCCCCTGAGCTATAATTGGCCACAGGCAACCTGCCTGTGGCCAATTATGGCTCTCCTAGCTGCCGGCGCTGTGATTGGCCAAGCATGCGGGGTCACAGTGCATGCTTTGCCAATCACAGCGGCAGGATTGCACTGCAATGGCGCAGTGTATTGTGGGCCGTTCGCGTCACTCGAATTTGGCGCGAACGGCCCAAATCGTTCGATGTTCGCCGAACGGTCGAACAGCCGATGTTCGAGTCGAACTTATGTTCGACTCGAACACCGAGCTCATCCCTACTGCTTTGGAACATCCAGGTGCTCTTGTGCAAACTGTAAACGTGCAGCAATTTTTTTTTGGACAGCAGTGGCTTCCTCTGTGGTATCCTCCCATGAAATCCATTCTTGTTTAGTGTTTTACGTATCGAAGATTCGCTAACAGGGATGTTAGCATATGCCAGAGACTTTTGTAAGTCTTTAGCTGACACTCTAGGATTCTTCTTCGCCTCATTGAGCAGTCTGCGCTGTGCTCTTGCAGTCATCTTTACAGGACGCCCACTCCTAGGGAGAGTAGCAGCAGTGCTGAACTTTCTCCATTTATAGACAATTTGTCTTACCGTGGACTGATGAACAGCAAGGCTTTTGGAGATACTTTTATAACCCTTTCCGTCTTCATGCAAGTCAACAATTCTTAATCGTAGGTCTTCTGAGAGCTCTTTTGTGCGAGGCATCATTCACATCAGGCAATGCTTCTTGTGAAAAGCAAACCCTGAACTGGTGTGTGTTTTTTAGAGGGCAGGGCAGCTGTAACCAACACCTTCAATCTCATCTCATTGATTGGACTCCAGTTGGCTGAAACCTCACTCCAATTAGCTCTTGGAGATCTCATTAGTCTAGGGGTTCACATACTTTTTCCACATGCACTGTGAATGTTTACATGGTCTGTTCAATAAAAACATGGTAACATTTAATTCTTTGTGTGTTATTAGTTTAAGCAGACTGTGATTGTCTATTGTTGTGACTTAGATGAAGATCAGATCACATTTTATGACCAATTTGTGTATCATTCCAAAGGGTTCACATACTTTTTATTGCAACTGTATTACACAGTGTCTTTGTTTTTTTTTTAAATGCCTTATTCCACCTCACTAATCTATGGTCACGTGACCGCCCGTCAGAGGGGGATCTCAGCCCCTCCCGTAGTGCATAGGTCAGAGGAGGAGTGCGGCGGGCGGTCACGTGACCACAAATTGGCGAGGTGAAATAAGGTATCTAGCAGAAGAATAAAAACAAAGACACTCTGTGTATTACACTTTGTCATAGAGGGGCTGGCAGTGATTGCAAGCACTTCCTTTACAACCACTTTAAGACCAGGCTTTTTCTGTCACTTTTTGTTTACAACTTTAAGGCTGGGTTCACGCTATTGCAAATTGGATGCAGCTTACACCGCATCCAATTTGCAGAACATTTGAAAAACATGTTTTCTCTTATCGTCCATGGACTGACACAGCTCTCATACTGTTTACGTGTGGGTATATGTCCCTGCACGCAGGAGAAGATCTAGCCAGAATGTTAGAACAAAACCAGAGCTGAACAGCCCCGCCCAAGGGGGCGGTCCCTCCAGACATAACCCTCCTACCTGCAGCCTCAGTTTTTTCTGCCTTGCAGAAGGAGAAGACGTGGCTCTCTCAAGAGCCAGTCTCCTGGAAGATTTTACTTTAAAATGTTATTCCTTTGGGAATTTTATTTTATTTTTGAGACCTTCAAGCAACTGTCGGCTGGGCAACAGGTTGGGTACACTGGTATCCTCGTAGTTTTCCCTGTCCGACCATCGAGCGTGCTGATCCTCGCCTTGTGTGCGTGAGACTCAGTTCACGGCATTCCCCTATGACTCCAGGGGTGCCCGGGTGGCTTTTATGCTCCCACGGTCCTCTCAAGATTGAACAGTACCTGTCTGTATCTTTCGCGGTGGACCGGGCCGACAGCTACGCAGTACTACTCTGTGATAGGTCTGTCTGAAACAAGCCAGTGGGTCCCCCTGGGACGGGTAAGTAGTCTCTCCTGCTGCAGGTGAGTACATGCTGGCTGTGTTTCTTTATCTGGGGGGTTTCTCCCTGTCTCCCCCTGTTATGCTGCTCTCTGCACCCTGTACTGGTGCTGTACTATGTGGGGGTGCTTGGGGGTCACTCTGACCTGGCGGGGGGCACTCATGTCTGTTTAGTGGACTCTGGGAGAGGAGCAGTGTTCTGGTGTGTGAGTTTGGGGACCTTATTGCGTGCGCCATTAGCGCTGTATTGTGAGTTTAAATAATGCGCTCGGCGGCCATCTTGCCGTGGTTCAATGGCGCAGTTATAAATGCGGCCGGCGGCCATTTTCTTGAAGCCACGGCGCTTTCACTTTTGGTTTCGACCTCTAGCAGCGCTGCTGCGGTGCAAATTTCCTCACCGTCTCCTCACAGATTCTTCACACTCTCCTCAGGCTTCACTCGCGCTGCAGTGCGGTTTCATACAGCGGAACTGAGCGGTCCTTAAGGGTTACAGGGGAACAAAACAGGAAGCGCCACCTAAGTGCAATATTTTAGTCACAATTTATTAAAGACATAGGAGATGCACTTACAGACATATGTAAAAAACGGGCTCATCTGTGTGTGTAGTTCACAGTGTGATCCAGTCTCAGGTGCATCCAGGCTCATGGGTAGGCAGAGCAGTGTGTTGTTTCCATCCTGTGGCCACCAGGAGGCTAGCCAGAACCAGCAGGAAACAAGGATGATGACGTCACCAGAAGCCGAACAAGAGAGATCACCGGAAGGAAGGACAGGTGTTCAGCACACCACTGAGAAACCAGGCTACGCGCTCGGAGCTATCTGCTCCTTCAAGAGGCCAGACACTGTACTGCAGATATAGTACTATTTATGTGCTGTGACCATTAGTGGGACAGCAAGTCCCAGCACACAAAACAATAGCAGTATGGAAGGAAATGCTAAAAAAAAACTACAACCCAAGTAGGTAAGAAGAGGAAGGGAAGGGGAATACTAAAAATACATAAGGTGGAAAAAGATTACTATTTACCAGCAGAACAACTGCAGAAATCTAAAAATATATATATAAAAAAAAATATATAAAAATACTATGGGGGAATAAGATTGTGTCCTTACTAGAACATCCACATACATCAGTGTTTCTCAAGTTCAGTCCTCAAGGCGCCCCAACAGGTCATGTTTTCAGGATTTCCCTCAGATGAAACAGCTGTGGTAATTACTAAGGCAGTGAAACTGATCAAATAACCTGTGCAAAATAATGGAAAGCCTGAAACATGACCTGTTGGGGCGCCTTGAGGACTGGAGTTGAGAAACACTGACATACATATATAAATATGTATATGTAGAGAAATATATATATACACATGAAAAAATATATGTGAAAAAAATATATACACATACATATATATATATATATACACATACATACATACATATACACATATATACATATACATATATATACATACACATACATGAAAAGGGGGGGGGGGGAGGGAGAGGAAGAATAAATGGCTCTCATTTAACATGTAAAATACAAATAATATTAAAAATAAGAATAAGCTGATCACATATCCCCATTAAAAAAAACAGACGATATTCCACATATACCCAGAGACACTACTGGCATATGCGCACAAGCATGCATATAATAACATGATGTATAAAATACACATATAGGTGGGCGTACAATAGAAATTTGCAATGTGGGTATGACAAAGGCGTCCTATATACAGAGAAATATACATAATATGGGTAAACACAATATCTTATTCACAGAAGGGTATGGACTTCGATTTCTTCATTAAGCCCACCAGGCACTAAAGTCCCCAAGGAATAAATCCAAAAGGATTCTTGCTGACAAAGCCATTTAAAACGTTCGGCTCCAGGTAAAGTTATGGTGATAGAGAAAGTGTTTAGGGACACTGTGGTGGTCCCTTCCTTTCTCAATGTATCTTCTATGCTCGCCGAAACGTGCCCTCAAAGCCCTGATAGTCCTTCCTACATAAAAAAGCCCACAGGGGCAGGTAAGGCAGTATATAACGTACTCTGTGGAACAATTATAAAAGTCCTTGAACGTGTATGTCTTCCCTTTAATAACAAATGATTTTTGGCCATGTTGGACAAACTGGCATGTCTTACAAAGGGATTTCTTACACTGGAACATACCATGAAGGGGGATCATGATAAGTGGGGTAGCTACTGCAGTGGAGCGGATCTTACTGGGGGCAATTTTGCTCTTGATGTTACGAGCCTTCCAATATGCTACTTTAGGAACAGTTGCTAAGTTCGACTTGAGGTGGGGATCCTCAAGAAGTATGGACCAATGATTGGCTAAAATCTTTTCCATTCTTTTATGTCTGGCATGGAACTGGGTAATGAATCGCGTTGGAGGTTTGGTCTCTGGTATAGCCTTAATACTAGAAATGTTGTTACTATGTCGATAGTATCTACATGCTTCCTCCACTAAAGGTGCTGGATATCCTTTGTCAAGGAATTTTTTGGTGAGCAGGGCACCATGGTGATCATAATATCCCTATTACAATTTCTCCTCAAACGACAGAATTGGCTCCGAGGGATATTGTTTACCCATCTCGGGTGGTGGCAGCTGTCGAAGTGGATAAAAGAATTACCCGATGTAGGTTTGACATAATTGCGGGAAAAGATAGTCCCTTGGTCGTGGCATAACTCGAGATCCAGGAATGCCAACATTGTCCAGGAATGAGGACATTGAGACATTTGTCCATTATTGTAATAACAATCATTTAGGATTGTCCTTCACCCATGTCTTTGATCAGGTATCATTGGTATCAACACGTCCCCATTGTCATTGGATCTTCAGATCCAGGTGAGTTACTGGCCACTGTTTAATGTTGCAACTCCTCCGTTGAGGAGCTCTGCTGGTTTGGAGTGAAGTTTTGGTTGTTCCTTTACTATTTGCTCCCACCCTTTTCTTATACTGCTTTGGGACGTCCCACACGTAAACAGTATGAGAGCCGTGTCAGTCCATGGACAATAAGAGAAAATAGGATTTTTGTACTCACCGTAAAATCCGTTTCTCTGACGTCCATGGACTGACACAGCACCCACCCTTCTTTTAAGGTTTGTACTGCTTTGTTTCGAACTGAGGCTGCTGGCTGCAGGTAGGAGGGTTATGTCCGGAGGGACTGCCCCCCTGGGCGGGGCTGTTCAGCTCTGGTTCTGTTCTAGAATGTTTCTAACATCTAACATTCTGCCTAGATCTTCTCCTGCGAGCAGGGACATATACCCACACGTTTACAGTATCCAGCTGTGTCAGTCCATCGACGTCAGAGAAACGGATTTTACGGTGAGTACAAAAATCCTATTATTTTCAATAGGTATGGTTCATATATGTGCGCTGCATCCGCACTCCGCACTGCACAAAAATCGTGTGCGTTTTCTAGGCAGTGCGGCGCGAATTGCAGACACATAATCTTTAATTGGAACGCATCTGATTCGCACATGTGTTCCATTCTGAATAGGAATGCTCTCCCCCTCCTTCTACACCTCCCTCCTCTTCCTGGTCAGCTGATCTGCTGCTACAACAGAGAGGAAGCGCCAAATGAATAATTTTTATCTTCGCAGGTAAACCAGAGCTGCAATTCGCACAGGACTAGTGTGAATCCAGCCCGAATCAGTATTTTTTGCTAGAAAATTACTTCTAACCCCAAACACTAGCAGAGACCCTAAGGAATAAAATGGCAATCGTTGCAATTACTTATGACACACACTATTTGCGCAGCTGTTTTGCAAACGCATTTTCTTTGTAAAATGTGAAAGATTTAACTATGTCAAGTAAATAGATACCCAACATTTCACACTTTAAAATTGCGGACGCTCATGGAATAGCGACAGACTACGATACTTAAAAATCTCCATAGGCAATGCTTACAGGTTACCTGTTTAGAGTTACAGAGGAGGTCTAGTGTTATAATTATTGTTTGCGCGTTCGCAGCAATACCCTACATGTGTGGTGCGAACACGGTTTCCATATGTGTGTGTGCGACTTACGTATGCATTCGTTTCTGCGCGCGAGCACAGAGGGATGGGAGTGCCTTACTTTTTTTTTTCTTATTTATTTTACTTTTTATTTTTACTCTGTCACTTGAATTTTTTCCTTTGATCACTTTTGTATGTAATGTAAACATCCCTTGTAATAGAAATTACAGATGACAGGTCCTCTTTATGGAGAGATCTGGGGTCAAAGAGACCCCAAATCTCTCCTTTACCTTTAAAAGCAAAGGATCAAAAAAAAATCTATATCTTTTGCTTTAACCCTTTCGCTGCCAGGCCCTGTGCTCCATTTTTACCCTCATGTGGCCAGACCATTTTTGCAATTTTTCCTTTGCTTTTTGTTTTTTTCACTTATAGCTTTCAAAGTTTGTAAAATACCCCCCAAACCACATATTTTCTGAAAGCACATGACCAGTAGAATAAAAATAAGGTGCTACTGATTTCTAAGGTCCCACAATATTTGCGCAAATGTTTATCAAAACAATATTTTTACTAAAAATCCACTAAAATCATGATTAGCAGATAAATACACAGAACAATTTATAAAATTCCTACTAAATATAAAAACTTAACCTGTATGGAGTTAATAAATAACAAAAAATGACAATTTTTACATTGCGCCTTTTTGCAAAATGGTGAAAATCGAACATACGCAAAAATGTAAATATCCAAAATTCTCTAAGAATCTGAAGGTTTTAATTTTTCCCTTACAGCTTTCAGAATTTGGGAAAGACCCCCAAAACCATATATTTTCTGAAAGCATATTACCTCTAGAATAAAAATAAGTTTCCTGCAAAATCCCTACTAAATATAAAAGCTGAAAGCGGTTGTATACCCTCTGATACAACTTTCCCCTACAGGTAAGCCTACATTAAGGCTTACCTATAGGTGCTTGCAATATCTCCTTAACCTACATGGTTAAGGAGATATTTGCAGAAAAGCGGGCACCGATGTCTTCGGCGCAGGCGCACTGAGCGCATTTTCCCTTTAATGGGAAGCCACCGGAAAAGCGTGCATGCGCAGAGATCGTGCCGGGATGCCCCTGTTAAAGTACACTAGTACGAAACGCGTCGGGCTTGCTCACCACTCTACCTACTGCCCTTTTAATGTTTTTTATGCTTTTTGTGATCACTTTTACTTTGTCGGTTTTAATAAACCCGCATTGACCTGCACTTTTCTCGTTTTTTCCTATGGTCGGTTTCTTTGAGCTGAAGTTTTTCCTTATGTGCAAGTGCTATTCCGGGAAGAACCTGTTTCCCTGGATCCAAGGTGTTTCCTGTCCTATCTGATGTACATGGTGTACAAATCTTTATCTGCTATAGAAAAAGCCGCCCTTCAGTTGAGTAAACACACCACGCAAGCGTTCAGGAAGAATAGCAAATAAAGATTTGTTTTGCAGATTTCTATGGCCATCATTAAAAATTCCACCCCCATCTTTGCAGCACTGTCCATCATTAAAAGATCGGTCCCCCTCATGTAAAAATCCACTCCTCACCTTCATGAACGTGCCTCGTCAGCGCGAGGCACAATCTGACTCAAAATTTTCTTCAGACGCCTGTTGTGCGCAGGCGCTGTCTAGCCGACCCAACAGCTGATCGTAAACTCAGCTGTTGTGCTGTTACGTACGGCACATGCACAGTTCGTCCCGGGCACTTCTCGACAGAACATCAGTCATCAATCTGCTATAGGCCGGGCGGGAAGTGGTTAATTACTTTTTTTTTTTACTCACACGATGATTGCTTATAACAGTGATAATTATTGTTATAAGCAAAATTTTTTTTATAAATGACATCCATTCATCCAGTGTTGTACTATTTTAATTAGCTGTGATTGGGCCCAGCTAATCACATGGTGCAGATGGGCTATGATTGGTCCTGTCTGTACCATATGATCACTGTGACCAATCACAAAGATCAAGACAATAGTACACTATTAATAGAAGCCATTCATTAAGTACAATTGACATGTGATCTGCTGTAAAAGGTCTTAGCATTCACATGGTACTGGCAGTGGCCCTGTAGGCTAATCTGTTATCATATGACGTCCACCCAGGACAGCAGCACCCCTGCTTGGCCAGTGGTGTCACTAGGGCTGGTGTCAACTGCTGCGGTAAAACATGGTGTCACCTCCCCACCCCCCACCCCATTTTCGGGGCCAGACGCTCAGTGTTGCAGCTTGTTGGCATGCATTGAGACAGTCAATGAGGCCTAGAGGATAGCAGGTTAGGCACTTCCTAATGGCTCAGTCCCTAGGAGCAGTAATGGATAATGGCCCGACAGACCCTCTTGCCAGGCACAGCGTAACAACAGCAGTGATCCCCCCTCTGGCTAGACATTTTCTCACTCTGGGCTGCCCAGGCCGACTCTGGTCAGTGGTGTAGCACGTCTGTACCTTGGCAGGGGCTTAGTCTCTCTCTAGTGGTGCTGGGCAGCAGCGTGGCTCTCTCACTGGTGGTGCTGGGCAGCAGCATGGCCCTCTCTCTGGTGGTGCTGGGAAGCAGCGTGGGACTCTTTCTGGTGGTGCTGGACAGCAGTATTGCTCCCTCTCTGGTGGTGCTGCGCAGCAGTATGGCTCCCTCTCTGGTGGTGCTGGGCAGCGTGGCTCCCTCTCTTGTGGTGCTGGGCAGCGTGGCTCCCTCTCTGGTGGTGCTGGGCAGCGTGGCTCCCTCTCTGGTGGTGCTGGGCAGCGTGGCTCCCTCTCTGGTGGTGCTGGGCAGCAGTGTGGCTCCCTCTCTGGTGGTGCAGGTATAGCGTGGCTTCCTCTCTGTTGGTGCAGGTATAGCGTGGCTCTCTCTGGAGGTGCGGGTACAGCGTGGCTCTCTCTGGTGGTGCGGGTACCGTGTGGCTCCCTCTCTGGTGGTTTGGGTACAGCGTCGCTCCCTCTCTGGTGGTATGGGTAATAGCGTGGCTCTCTCTCTGGCTTCCCCAAGCACAGTCCTCTCTTTTTCCATCCATGGGCCGCCAGTCTTCCGAAACTACATGTCCCATGATGCTCCCCTAGTCTTTTCAGATTGTTCCCCCGCAGTGGCCAATAGGGAGGGAAATAGACCGGGAAGCAAGCTGGGCGAGGAATCAGGTGAGAGCTGCTCTCTTCTCCCGCACTGCTGACAGGAGAAAGGGGGGGGGTGGAGCGGGAGAGATACGTTTCTCCCCTGTTACAGCGCTGCTCTATTCTCTGGCGGACTGAGCTGGGAAAAGAGCCCTCTGTCACCGCTTCACTGGTGTCACCCCTCTGGCGGGTGTCACCAGGGTGCGGTCCGTACCCCCACAACGATGCCACTGTGCTTGCCTGTCATTTGTATATAGGTAGGGTAGGAGGCTGTTAAATATTGCTGCTAGCTTTGGAACAAATCCTATCTTCTTTAATAAACTACTTGCTCTTCTTCCAGGGCTGTGACTGAGAGTTCTGGTTGTCATGCAGTATGGGGATGATCTTGTGTAGCAGCCCCTTTGCTCCCCTTGTCCATTCACAGAGTATTTTACATTTTATGAGCAGAATACAAGGCTTTTTGTCACTGGTAGATGGATGAGAGTGGTTGAGTGAACGATAGGATCCTTCACTGTGTAAGACGCAAAACTCTGTTACAGTGAGGGGGAAAAAAGCTGGAGTTCCACTTTAACCTATATGGTAATAAACCTGAAAACACAAATGTAATATATTTCAGCTTACTAGGGCTGCAACTAATGATTATTTTGATAATCGATTAGTTGGGCAATTATTGTTTTGATTAATCAGATAAAAACCTAAAAAAAAGTTTGGTGTATAATTTAGTTTAAAGAAAATCAATGTATTCTTGAATATCTATATGAAGTGGTAAACATAAATAAACAAAATATCTAATCCACTCTGAGCATAACAGAAGAGATGTACAGAAAGAAAGAAAAAATGCGCTCAGGATTAAGGGGTGGCAAATTACTGGGTGACCCAGATTGCCTCAATTACGGTCTCAAGCTGCCACTAACCTGATAAACATACTCAGTAAAACAAAGGAAGAAAAATATATATAGTGGCGCTAAACCTATTAAATTTAGAAATTGAACAGTATATAGTGCATAAGACCCTTATTAGTAATATGTCAATTGGTAAAAAACAAACCTAAAAACATAACCACTTGTCCCCCGCCCACTGTCAATTGACGGCGGGCGGAGGATACTCTCGTTCTGGGAGGACGTCATATGACGTCCTCCCTTTAAAACAAGCTAGGAGGCGCGCGCGCGCCCGCCGCATTCACAAGGCCCCGGTGCGCGTGCCCGGCGGCCGCGATTGCCGCCGGGCACCCGCGATTGCCCGGGAAACGAGCAGGAAAGTGGATCTCTGTGTAAACACAGAGATCCACGTCCTGTGAGGGAGAGGGGACCGATGGTGTGTCCCTTGTACATAGGGACAACCATCGGTCACCTCCCCCAGTCAGTCCCCTCCCCCACAGTAAGAACACTTTGAGGGAACATATTTAACCCCTTCCCGCCCCCTAGTGGTTAACCCCTTCCCTGCCAATCACATTTATACAGTAATCAATGCATTTTTATAGCAGGGATCGCTGTATAAATGTGAATGGTCCCAAAAATGTGTCAAAAGTGTCCGATGTGTCCGCCGCAATATCGCAGTCACAATAAAAAATCGCAGATCGCCGCCATTACTAATAAAAAAATAAAAATGCTATAAATCTATCCCCTATTTTGTAGACGCTATAACTTTTGCACAAACCAATCAATACGCGCTTATTGCGATTTTTTTTTTACCAAAAATATGTAGAAGAATACGTATCGGCCTAAACTGAGGAAAATTTTATTAAAAAAAAAAAATGGGTATTTATTATAGCAAAAAGTAAAAAATTGTGTTTTTTTTTCCAAACTGGACGCTCTTCTTTTGTTTATAGCGCAAAAAATAAAAACCGCAGAGGTGATCAAATACCACCAAAAGAAAGCTCTATTTGTGGGGAAAAAAGGACACAAATTTCGTTTGGGAGCCACGTCGCACGACCGCGCAATTGTCATTCAAAGTGTGACAGCGCTGAAAGCTGAAAAATGGCTTGGGCAGGAAGGGGGTTTTCGTGCACAGTAGAGAAGTGGTTAATTAACATAACCAATAATGGTGATAAATAAAAACGTGATAAATTTATAAACCATGCAAATAATATATTGTAAGATGACGCACAAGGCGTCAATCTAAATGTGCACAAATAAATCAATCCAAAAAATGAATGCTGGAGTGCAAACACCCGTGTATAAACAAAGTCCAAAGTTCCACTGTGCTTGTCTGAAGAGTGATATCCACCACCAAAAAAAAGGTCAGCAGCTTACCAGATTGTATTGGTCCCCTGTTACGGAGGACCTCAAACTGCATACAAGTACTCCCAATTGGATGATATAGACTCCTATAGCCAACTCTTCAAACGAACTTCCACAGCAAAAAGGCAGTATGACACCATGTAAAAAAGGAGAGGGATACCTCGCTGGTGTAAAATCTTTGGGGTTTATTGTATAAAAATAAAAAAACACACTTACAGCAATGTTGTAAGGAAACAGCCTTGAACTCGCGGCGCCGGCCGGACACCGACGAGTAAACCCGTCCTAGGAGATCGAGCAGTAAGGGGATGACGTCACCACGCCGCTCGGTCCCCCCTACGCGTTTCGTGATAGGTCACTTCGTCTCGGGGCACGGGCGGCGTAATGCGTCATCCCCTCATATAGGAAAGCATAATAGTAAACCAAGCCTCGTTCCGAGGAGATGTGCACGCGCACATCGAAGTCGGGTAACCAAGCCTCCACTCCGGTGGAGCATCAGAGAACAACCCACATCACTCCATTGGGCCCCTGGGATAGTGCTCCGACCCTCCGCGCATGCGCAATTCCCCCAAGAACCAGAGAAAAAGACATCTTAGTGCTGTCTACCGCCGCAACATTCATCCACAGCGGGATGACCCTGCAGAGACGAAAAGAAGACAACCGGAAGTGCAGCAGAAATAAACAAACATAAAATTTAAAAAGAAGTTATTGTAAATGACAAAAACTGGCTAAAAACCCGAAGGTTTGGTATCATCCAAACCTACTCCTTATGGGTAAATAAAACCCAAAGTATAAAACAAAGGAACAAAACAATCTGAACATAATTAAAAAAGGCAGGGTTAGAGCATTGTATAATGTATGTTATGAATACATGCACAACCAATTACCTATCATATACTTTATTAGTTGGTGTAATACCAACATAAAGATATTTTATGTATCCCCACAATCAGTCAGGACTTTTTTGCAACATCTGACTGGCTATCACAGATGTAAAAAGTGCCAGGTTTGTTCCTTGAACATCTGTCAAGACAGGAAAATTTGTCAGTTTACATCAACCAGTACAGGCCGAACCTATGAGGTGGAACCATTTATAACCTGTTCCTCTGAGGGGGTGGTCTACCTTATTCAGTGCCCTTGCGGCCTCCAGTATGTGGGGAGGACCAAGAGGGCACTGAAGGTGAGATTAAACGAGCATATAGCCAATATTAGAAAGGGCTTCGATAAACATTCGGTATCGAGACATTATGACCTTGTGCATAAGAGAGACCCTGCCAAGACCCTATTTGTGGCCATAGACAAATATAGGCCCCACTGGAGGGGCAGCTCACTAGTGAGGGAGATATCCAAACAGGAGATGGCTTGGGTCTATCGGTTGAGAACATATGTGCCTTTTGGCCTGAACGTTGATACTGATATCAACGCATTCATCAACAACTCATAGTTGATGCATGCGTTGAGGTTCATAGTACCATTACATAATCTGATCTTCCATCTGAAGCACGATTTGGATTTGGGAGTCTGAGGGGAATTTATGTATTTTTTTTAGGGAGTATGTTTAATCTAGTTGGTTAGTCCTTTACTAATATGTTATTAACCATATGTGTTGATTTTATTGTATGTTTTTAACATGTTTATATAGAGTATAGTAACCCTCCAAGATACACATCGGTGGATTTTCAGGGGGACCTCTTGGGGGTTCACATGTGACGAATTTATAAGATTGCCTCATGCTTACCTGAAGATGTCGTCCCTGACCGTCCAATTTCTCTCCACACATGGCCAATTGGTATGTGTGGATGGATATGTGGCAGCAATCTTGACTGATTGTGGGGGTACATAAAATATCTTTATGTTGGTATTACACCAACTAATAAAGTATATGATAGGTAATTGGTTGTGCATGTATTCATAACATACATTATACAATGCTCTAACCCTGCCTTTTTTAATTATGTTCAGATTGTTTTGTTCCTTTGTTTTATACTTTGGGTTTTATTTACCCATAAGGAGTAGGTTTGGATGATACCAAACCTTCGGGTTTTTAGCCAGTTTTTGTCATTTACAATAACTTCTTTTTAAATTTTATGTTTGTTTATTTCTGCTGCACTTCCGGTTGTCTTCTTTTCGTCTCTGCGGGGTCATCCCGCTGTGGATGAATGTTGCGGCGGTAGACAGCACTAAGATGTATTTTTCTCTGGTTCTTGGGGGAATTTCGCATGCGCGGAGGGTCGGAGCACTATCCCACGGGCCCAATGGAGTGATGTGGGTTGTTCTCTGATGCTCCACCGGAGTGGAGGCTTGGTTACCCGACTTCGATGTGCGCGTGCGCATCTCCTCGGAATGAGGCTTGGTTTACTATTATGCTTTCCTATATGAGGGGATGACGCATTACGCCGCCCGTGCCCCGAGACAAAGTGACCTATCACGAAACGCGTAGGGCGGACCGAGCGGCGTGGTGACGTCATCCCCTTACTGCTCGATCTCCTAGGACGGGTTTACTCGTCGGTGTCCGGCCGGCGCCGCGAGTTCAAGGCTGTTTCCTTACAACATTGCTGTAAGTGTGTTTTTTTTTTTTTTTATACAATAAACCCCAAAGATTTTACACCACAAAACTAAGGAATACGAAACTTTAGTTACCCAACATAAACGTTCCCCACATCCGGACTTGTTGCTTAAACTTGAACAGGCCCGTACAGAACTTAATATTTGCCTCACTACTAAAGCGGAAAAAAGCCTATGCTGGACTAATCATAAATTTTTTACCTGGCGTGACCGGCCGGGTTCCTTACTGGCACATAAACTTACCCCTAAACATGCACAGGCTGCTCTCCCGAAAATTAGACTCTCAAGGGGCAATCTTTCCCAAAATCCTCAAAAGATTCTTAGTGAATTTCAAGATTTCTATACTAACCTATATACCCCGGCCCAGGGTCATGTGTCTTCTTCTATTAGTGACTTCCTACATACCTTATCTCTGCCGTCTCTCACAGAATCTCATAGAGAACGTATGGACCAACCCATTACATGTGAAGAAATATGTAACACTATCAAATTGTTGTCTTTACATAAATCGCCTGGCCCTGACGGTCTTCCTAATAATTATTATAAAACGTTTTCTGAACAATTGGCTCCTCATATGGTTCTCTATTTCAATTCCTTGCGAGGCGGTGGAGAAGTTCTTTTAGACGAAAATAGGGCTTACATTAGTGTCATACCGAAACCAAATAGAGACTCTACTGATATTCTTAATTACCGCCCTATATCGCTGATCAATTGTGATCTCAAAATTCTGACGAAATTATTAGCTTTGCGGCTTGGTGCTTTTCTGCCACAGTATATCCATAAAGACCAATCTGGCTTTATAAATCAACGCCAAACGCTAGACCAGATTCGCCGATCTATAACATTGATTTCTGCAGTTCGCTCTAAATGGGATGCCCCATGGTCTAGGGAATTACTGCTGCTTTCATTGGATCTTCATAAGGCCTTTGATAGCTTGAATTGGGACTACTTATTTGCCACCTTAAAGGCCTTTGGATTTGGTTCTACCTTTATCACCCTATTACAAACAATATATAGCAATCCGTCGGCCCAGGTCTCCATTCGAGGTTATAGATCAATTTCATTTCCTATCCGACGAGGGACAAGACAGGGTTGTCCACTTTCCCCATTGCTCTTTGCGTTAGCAATTGAACCCTTAGCTGTTGCAATTCGATCCCACCCCAAAATACATGGAGTATGCTGTGGGCAACAAGAGCATAAATGCTCCCTTTTTGCTGACGACGTCCGCATGTATGTCACTAACCCTCAAGTTACTCTACCTAATCTACTAGCTCTATTTCGTCAATTTTCCCAGTTCTCAGGGCTTTCTTTAAATACTCAGAAGACTAAGGCTCTTAATATCTCTTTACCCCCCTCGATGGAACGGAATCTACAAACTACATATAACTTTCAATGGGCGACACACTCCCTTCCGTACCTAGGTGTTCAGTTGACGCCTTCAATTAACACTCTATATCGGGCTAACTATCCTCCACTGTTTCGCCGTCTCCGAGAAGATCTTCAACGATGGGCAGACTATCCCTTATCCTGGTTTGGTAGAATCAATTCCATTAAGATGACATTTCTACCCAGGATACTTTATTATTTTAGAACTCTTCCAATTGCAGTCCCGAGGGGAGATTTACAACAACTACAATCGGATGTTCTCCATTTTATTTGGGGTAATAAAAAACCTTGCATAAACAAACTGACGTTATTTGTCTCGAAACCATGTGGTGGGCTTGGCCTCCCTGATTTACAAGCTTACTATCAAGCAGCTCAAATAACACAGCTTTCCTACACAACAGCTAAGGGGTCTCCACCCCTGTGGGTTTCTATTGAGGCTCTTTCGTGCCATCCTTTTAGTATCGGATCACTAATGTGGCTCCCAAGCCGCCGCCGCCCCCCCATTTTGTGCCCCACCCTGTCTCACTCCCTAGCAGTTTGGGACAGAGTGCGACATCGTAGATGCCTATCGTCTCCACATACCCCACTAGCCCCCTTGTTCTGTAATCCTGAGTTTTCTCCCGGCCTGACTCCATTGTTATTTCAATGGTGGCTTAATAAGGGACTTCTTAGGATAGGAGACTATCTTGATGGAGATCAACCACTCTCTTTGCAATATTTTAAAGACACGCTGCAGATGCCCTCTAGTGAATTGTTTAGGTACAATCAGCTTATTTCCTTTATACGTTCTAAACTTAAATTGTTAGACAGACCTTTTACACTTACAAATTTTGAATTATCTTGCCAAACGAGGGGCCTCCTACGGGGACGGATTTCTGCGGTATATGCTACCCTTACTAACCCGAATACTAAACTCCCTTACATGATTCAATGGGAACGGGATTTAGATACCACTTTTGATTTGGCTGAATGGCAGGATATTGCTTATGCGTTATCTAAAGTATCAATTAATACGACATTAATTGAAGCTAACTATAAAACTCTCCTTCGCTGGTATTTGGTTCCAACCAGGGTCGCTAGGATGCATCCATCTGCATCCCCCACCTGCTTTAGAAAATGTGGCCAGATGGGTACAATGTATCACGTTTGGTGGAAGTGCCCCAACATCACTAGATTCTGGATTCGGATATTCAACCTGGTATACTCTGTGACAGGAATTAATATCCGTAGATCCCCGGAGGTGGCGCTTTTCCAAAGGCTTCCTGAAGGGGTCCCTAAAAAATCGAGGAAGCTAATTATATACATACTTTTAGCTGCCAGAATAACCATTGCTAAATATTGGAAGCAGTCGATGGTTCCTCTTGATTCTGTGAAGAATAAGCTCAACTGGATCATGGTTAATGATAGACTCACCTGCATCCTCCGCAACACTACTAAGAAATTTGATCTGATATGGGATCCGTGGATACGATACATCTCTCCATCCTAATACACCTCTGGCTGACCCTCTCTTCTTCTCCTCTCTTCTCCCCCCCCCTTTTTTTAATTTTTCCTCCCTTTTCTTCTCTTCTCCTTCTCTCTTTTTTTCTTTTTTTTTCTTTCTTCTCCTTTCCTTTTCTCCTCTTTTTCATATTTACTGCTTATCAGATATATTTTTGTAGATACAGGATGTCCTAATAATACATATACTTCCAGGTTGCTGATACTCGAGAGAAGGTACACAAGAGAACCCCCCCCCTTTTTTTTCTCTTTTTCCTTTATCCCTCCCCCTCCCCATTCCCTTCCCACTCCACATTCCCTTCCCACTCCACATTTTCTTCCTTTGCTTCCTATACTGTACCTTTTCCCTGTGCTATATCCCTTCCTAATATTGCAGGCCTAAATGACTCATTGGGACTGTCTGTAGTTAGTCCCCAACAAATCTGAAGCATACTTCATGATCTGATCATTAATAACTCTTAAATTTCTATGTTATTTCACTCTGTCAATCTCACCACTATTTCCATCAATAGTGTTCTATATTGCATTTCTCAATTTATCGTGTTGAAGTGGTGTATTTCTGTTTATCCTGATGGAAGGACATTTGGCGGCTTACGCTTACTTTCTCATTTGCAAACATTGTTGATTATTGAACGTATTCTTTGAGACATCGTCTTGTCATTTGATTAATAAAAAATATGGAAAGTAAAAAGATTTTACACCAGCGAGGTATCCCTCTCCTTTTTTACATGGTGTCATACTGCCTTTTTGCTGTGGAAGTTCGTTTGAAGAGTTGGCTATAGGAGTCTATATAATCCAATTGGGAGTACTTGTATGCAGTTTGAGGTCCTCCGTAACAGGGGACCAATACAATCTGGTAAGCTGCTGACCTTTTTTTTGGTGGTGGATATCACTCTTCAGACAAGCACAGTGGAACTTTGGACTTTGTTTATACACGGGTGTTTTCACTCCAGCATTAATTTTTTGGATTGATTTATTTGTGCACATTTAGATTGACGCCTTGTGCGTCATCTTACAATATATTATTTGCATGGTTTATAAATTTATCACGTTTTTATTTATCACCATTATTGGTTATGTTAACCACTTAAGCCCCGGACCATTTGGTAGCTAAAGGACCAGAGGTGAATTCAGAATTTTGCACTGCGCTGCTTTAACTGTAAATTGTGCGGACATGCAATGTTGTACCCAAACGAAATTTGCGTCCTTTTCTTCCCACAAATAGAGCTTTCTTTTAATGGTATTTGATTGCCTCTGCGATTTTTATTTTTTGCAATATAAACGGAAAAAGACCGAAAATGTTGAAAAAAATGATATTTTCTACTTTTTGTTATAAGAAAAATCGAATAAACTCAATTTTAGTCATACATTTAGGCCAAAATGTATTCAGCCACATGTCTTTAGTAAAAAAAATGTCAATAAGCGTATATTTATCGGTTTGCGCAAAAGTTATAGCGTTTACAAACTAGGGTACATTTTCTGGAATTTACACAGCTTTTAATTTATGACTGCCTATCTCAATTCTTGAGGTGCTAAAATGACAGGGCAGTACAAAACCCCCCCAAATGACCCCATTTTAGAAAGTAGACACCCCAAGGAAATTGCTGAGAGGCATGTTGAGCCCATTGAATATTTTTTTTTGTCCCAAGTGATTGAATAATGACAAAAAAAAAAGAAAAAATTACAAAAAGTTGTCACTAAATGATATATTGCTCACACATGCCATGGTTATATGTGGAATTGCACCCCAAAATACATTCTGCTGCTTCTCCTGAGTACGGGGATACCACATGTGTGGGACTTTTTAGGAGCCTAGCCACATACGGGACCCCGGAAACCAAGCACCGCCTTCAGGATTTCTAAGGGCGCAAATTTTTGATTTCACTCCTCACTACCTATCACAGTTTTGAAGACCATAAAATGCCAAAATAGCACAAAACCCCCCCAAATGACCCCATTTTAGAAAGTAGACACCCCAAGGAAATTGCTGAGAGGCCTGTTGAGCCCATTGCATATTTTTTTTTTGTCCCAAGTGATTGAATAATGACAAAAAAAAACAAAAAAATTACAAAAAGTTGTCACTAAATGATATATTGCTCACACATGCCATGGTTATATGTGGAATTGCACCCCAAAATACATTCTGCTGCTTCTCCTGAGTACGGGGATACCACATGTGTGGGACTTTTTAGGAGCCTAGCCACATACGGGACCCGGAAACCAAGCACCGCCTTCAGGATTTCTAAGGGCGCAAATTTTTGATTTCACTCCTCACTACCTATCACAGTTTTGAAGACCATAAAATGCCAAAATAGCACAAAACCCCCCCAAATGACCCCATTTTAGAAAGTAGACACCCCAAGGAAATTGCTGAGAGGCCTGTTGAGCCCATTGAATATTTTTTTTTTTGTCCCAAGTGATTGAATAATGACAAAAAAAAAAAAAAAATTACAAAAAGTTGTCACTAAATGATATATTGCTCACACATGCCATGGTTATATGTGGAATTGCACCCCAAAATACATTCTGCTGCTTCTCCTGAGTACGGGGATACCACATGTGTGGGACTTTTTAGGAGCCTAGCCACGTACGGGACCCCGGAAACCAAGCACCGCCTCCAGGATTTCTAAGGGCGCAAATTTTTGATTTCACTCCTCACTACCTATCACAGTTTCGAAGGCCATAAAATGCCAAAATAGCACAAAACCCCCCCAAATGACCCCATTTTGGAAAGTAGACACCCCAAGCTGTTTGCTGAGAGGCATGGTGAGTATTTTACAGCTCTCATTTGTTTTTGAAAATGAAGAAAGAACATTTTTTTTTCTTTTTTTTTTTCAATTTTCAAAACTTTGTGACAAAAAGCGAGATCTGCAAAATACTCACAATACCTCTCAGCAAATAGCTTGGGGTGTCTACTTTCCAAAATGGGGTCATTTGGGGGGGTTTTGTGCCATCTGGGCATTCCATGGCCTCCGAAACTGTGATAGGCAGTGAGAAGTGAAATCAAAAATTGACACCCTTAGAAAGCCTGAAGGCGGTGATTGGTTTTTGGGGTCCCGTACGCGGCTAGGCTCCCAAAAAGTCTCACTCATGTGGTATCCCCGTACTCAGGAGAAGCAACAGAATGTATTTTGGGGTGTAATTCCACATATGCCCATGGCATGTTTGAGCAATATATCATTTAGTGACAACTTTGTGCAAAAAAAAAAAAAATTGTATTTTTTCCGCAACTTGTGTCAACATATAAAATATTCCATGGACTCGACATGCCTCTCAGTATATAGCTTGGGGTGTCTACTTTCCAAAATGGGGTCATTTGGGGGGGTTTTGAACTGTTCTGGCATTTTATACACAACATTAGGAAGCTTACATCCACTCTTCTAACCACTTGAAGACAAAGCCCTTTTTGACACTTTTTGTTTACATGAAAACATATTTTTTTTTGCAAGAAAATTATGTTGAACCCCCAAACATTATATATATTTTTAAAGCAAAGGCCCTACAGAATAAAATGGTGGGTGTTGCATTTTTTTTTTCTACACAGTATTTGCGCAGCGATTTTTCAAACGCATTTTTTGGGAAAAAAATACACTTTTTTTAATTTTAATGCACTAAAACACACTATATTGCCCAAATGTTTGATGAAATAAAAAAGATGATCTTAGGCTGAGTACATAGATACCAAACACGACATGCTTTAAAATTTCGCACAAACGCGCATTGGCGACAAACTACATACATTTTTAAAAGCCTTTAAAAGCATTTACAGGTTACCCCGTTAGATTTACAGAGGAGGTCTACTGCTAAAATTACTGCCCTCGATCTGACCTTCGCGGTGATACCTCACATGCATGGTGCAATTGCTGTTTACATATGACGCCAGACCGACGCTTGCGTTCGCCATTGGGCAAGAGCAGGGCAGGACAGGGGTGCTTTTTTATTTTTATTATTATTAATTTTGCTTTTTTATTTTATTTTTAAACTGTTGCTTCCATATTTATTTATTTTTATCACTTTTATTGTTATCTCAGGGAATGTAAATATCCCCTATGATAGCAATAGGTAATGACAGGTACTCTTTTTTGAAAAAACTGGGGTCTATTGGACCCTAGATCTTTCCTCTGCCCTCAAAGCATCTGACCACACCAAGTACGGTGTGATAAAATGCTTTCCCAATTTCCCAATGGCGCTTTTTATATCCGGGGGGGGACATTCCCTCCCACTGCTTGTAAAAGCAGTCCAGAGGCTTATTAGCCACTAGGATTGCTTTTACATGAAAGCCGGCCGCTGGCTGAAAAGAATGATACCAAGATGATACCTAAACCCGCAGGCATCATTCTGGTATAAACATTCAAAGTCCAGCAACATACCAGTACGTTGCTGGTCCTTGTTGGACATGTATTGTAATCTTTTTTTTCATGCAGCCTGTTGGCTGAACGAAAAAAAAAAGATTGATCGGTGGGTATGCCCACCATTAGAATACCGCCCTTCATCCACCCACTTCTAATGATGGGCATACATGCACCATTTATATATGCCGAAGCATGGGGGCATCTTCTCGCAAAAGTTATGCCGCGTACACATGGTCAGACTTTTCCACGGGCAAGCCTCCGTCGGAATTTCGACCTTATATACGCGGCATTAGGAGCAAAATCGCTCCTCCGCCCCTGCTGCCCCAATGCTTCGGCATATATGCTTTTTTTTTTTAACTGTGGTGGTGAAATCACCTCCTACAGCACTGGAGTCGCAGGAATCAGGCCTGTCTCTGCGAACGCTGCAGTTATGTGTGTTGTGTTTTGCAAGTGACAGTGATCGATCGATACTGCACTTCGGTGGCCTGGGCTGGACGGAGGGGCAAAACGCAGGTGCCAGCAGGTATCTGGGCTGATCCCGCTAACACTGCGTTTTTGGGAACCCTAAACTGCTGGGGATGCTAGTATAGATCTGATCAGATCAGATATTGAGCTGATCAGATACTATACCACTAAGGGGGGTGTATGCTTCACGTGTGGGTGTTAGCGCTACTGGCACTAACCTGACGCTGCCTGGGGTGTGACGCAGACCCTCTCTGACGCTAAAACCTAACTGATATCACCCGCCGGGCGATCAGGGGGTTAAACCTTTATTGGGTTATATACGGCGGGTGCCCTGACACTATAAAAAGCAAACTAACTAACCAGCGTCACCCGTAACACTTATATGATGATCACTGGTGAAAGGGTTAACTAGGGGCAATTAGGGGGTTAAAACCTTTATTAGGTAATATATGGGGGTACCTGACGCTATATAAAAACCTGACGGCGAACCTAAAAAAAAATTACTGGCTACCTATCGGCATCACCGACACTAAGACAACGATCATAAAAACGATTGCTTAGCGACAGTGGTGATAGGGGGTGAAAGGGTTACCTGGGGGGCGATCAGGGGGTTAAACCTTTATTAGATAATATATGGGGGTACCTGACGCTATAAAAACCTGCGGCGAACCTAAAAAAAATTACTGGCTACCGATCAGCATCACCGACGCTAAGACATCGATCAGAAAAATGATCGCATAGTGACGGCGGTGCTAGGGGGTGAAAGGGTTACCTGGGGGGTGATCAAGGGGGTTACACCTTTATTAGGTAATATATGGGGGTACCCGACGCTATAAAAACCTGCGGCGAACCTAAAAAAAATTACTGGCTACCGATCAGCATCGCCGACGCTAAGACATCGATCAGAAAAATTATCGCTTAGTGACAGTGGTGATAGGGGTGAAAGGGTTACCTGGGGGGGCGATCAAGGGGGTTAAACCTTTATTAGGTAATATATGGGGGTACCCGACGCTATAAAAATCTGCGGCGAACCTAAAAAAAATTACTGGCTACCGATCAGCATCACCGACGCTAAGACATCGATCAGAAAAATGATCGCATAGCGACGGCGGTGCTAGGGGGTGAAAGGGTTACCTGGGGGGGCGATCAAGGGGTTAAACCTTTATTAGGTAATATATGGGGGTACCCGACGCTATAAAAACCTGCGGCGAACCTAAAAAAAATTACTGGCTACCGATCAGCATCGCCGACGCTAAGACATCGATCAGAAAAATTATCGCTTAGTGACAGTGGTGATAGGGGGTGAAAGGGTTACCTGGGGGGCGATCAAGGGGGTTAAACCTTCATTAGGTAATATATGGGGGTACCCGACGCTATAAAAACCTGCGGCGAACCTAAAAAAAATTACTGGCTACCGATCAGCATCACCGACGCTAAGACAGCGATCAGAAAAATGATTGCTTAGTGACGGCGGTGCTAGGGGGTGAAAGGGTTATCTGGGGGGTGATCAGGGGGTTAAACCTTTATTAGGGGGGGTTAGGGGGCTACACTGGACCTAAAACTAAATGTAGTGACACTTTTACAGTCACAAATGTCACTGATTGCAGTGATCACTAAATAAATGGTCACTGCAATCAGTGACACTGTGACTGGGGGCTGGGGGGGGCGATTTATGTGCCTATGTGTCCTGGTGTCAGTGTGCTGTTTTGTGTACTAACCTGCATCTTCTCCTGTACGGCGCTCGGTATATGTGAGCGCCCCAGGAGAGATGACATCACTTCCTCCTTCCTGGCAGGCAGGGGAAGCTCTCTCATTCGCCGGGAGCGATCGAGAGGGGGTGGCCGGAATCGAACGGCCGTCCCCTCATGCCGGATCGCTCCCGAAGGTAAAACGACCACCCACTGTAAAGAAGGGGGGTCCGATCGGACCCCCCAACTATACAAAGGCAATCACGTATATGTACGTGATTCTGCCTGTCGGTGCCATTCTGCCGACGTATATTTACAGTGGGCGGTCGTTAAGTGGTTAATTATGTTTTTAGGTTTGTTTTTTACCAATTGACATATTACTAATAAGGGTCTTATGCACTATATACTGTTCAATTTCTAAATTTAATAGGTTTAGCGCCACTATATATATTTTTCTTCCTTAGAAGAGATGTACAGTATATACACTAGAGGTTGAATCTGGTACAGATCATCAGACTCAGATCAAATTTTTTTATTTTATGTACCGTATATACTCTAGTATAAGCCGACCCGAATATAAGCCGAGGCACCTAATTTTACTACAAGAAAATGGGAAAACTTATTGACTCGAGTATAAGCCTAGGGTGTCCATCTGCATGCCTCACTGTGCCTCACTTTGCCTCACTGTGTCCATATGCATGCCTCACTGTGCCCACGCCTCACTGTGCCCATGCCTCACTGTGCCCATGCCTCACTGTGCCCATGCCTCACTGTATCCATGACTAGACTGACGTTTAACATGGGAGTCTATAGAAGGGGTGCCCGACTTTGAAAAATCAGTGCTCCCCGGCCGTAGGTCCTCCAGACAAGAAACTTTGCACACTTGTAGAGGAGAAATGGGGCTACATGTGTGCCAAGTTTGGGGTCCAGGGGACCTACGGCCGGCTGGTACCAGATCCCCAAAGTCCAGGAGATCAGGCGCAAAAAGGTGACTCGAGTATAAGCCGAGGGGGGCATTTTCAGCACAAAAAAATGTGCTGAAAAACTCGGCTTATACTCGAGTATATACGGTATTTAAAATTTGAAAAGACCTAAAACACTGTTAAGGATTTTAATTTAATAATATGCATGACAGACTCCCTTGCCACTCTCTGAATTTTTGGTATGTGGTTTTCGTTCAGAAATTACATTCATTTTAAAATGTAATGTTAAAAGCAAGTGAAGTGTGATACAGTGCCTTGAAAAAGTATTCATACCCCTTGAAATTTTCCACATGTACAACCAAAAACGTAAATGTATTTTATTTGAATTTTATGTGATAGAGATAGACCAACACAAAGTGGCACATAATTGTGAAGTGAAAAAAGTAAATAAATGGTTTTCAAAAAAAATAAATTACAAATATGTGAAAAGTGTGGTGTACGAGGGGGTGCTGATAAGTATTGAGCCTTACCCAGAAAAAAGGAATCTGTAAATTGCAGGGCGTACAGGCCAATTCCTGTATATTCAATGGTGCAAAAATCAACTACCTATGATTTTAACTTCTCTTTGTTTTTCAGGTCCAAAGTGAACATAGTTACATAACATGGCAGCACCTCCTGAAAAATTCAATGTGGAAGAGCATAGGACCATAATCAATTTCCTATTTCTCCAAGGGAAAGGTGCGAAGCAGATAGATCCATGAGGAAATGTCACAAACTTTGGGTGACAGTGGCCCTTCATATGCAACAGTTAAACGTTGGGATGTCAATTTTAAAACTGACCATTTTAGCGTTGAAAGTAAGAAACCCAGTGGAAGGCCTGTTTCTGTCTCTGTGCCTGCAAGCGTGAAAGCCATCCATGACATGATCATGGGGGACCGCCGAATATCAGCCCAAAGTATTGCTACATATCTGAGAATATCAGGTGAGAGAGTTGGTGCCATTATCCACAACGACTTGGAATGAGAGAGCTTGCAGCAAACTGTCAAAGGTCAATGCAGAAGCAAATGGCAACAATTTTTTTGGGATAAGAAGAGAGTTCTGCTGGTGGACTACCTCCAAATGGGTTCAACCATCAATGCAACATGTTACTGTGCTTAATTGACGAAGTTGAGGCAAAATATCACGGAAAAACGTAGAGGAAAGCTCTCCAAAGGTGTTATCCTGTTGCATGACATTGCCTCGTCACACACTGCAGGTCAAACAATGGCAAAACTGACCTCCTTAGGCTTTCAAGTGAAATCCGCCCTATTCGTCTGACCTGGCTCCTTTTGACTATCATCTGTTACCCAATCTCATAAAATGCCTAAGGCCCCTTTCACACTACTGCGACTTCAAATTTGTGCGTTTTTACCGTGATTTTGCGGCCGCGATTTTGCCACGATTCGCGGTCGCGATTTTGCCGCAATTTCAGGGAATGCCTGTGTAAGTGGCATCAAAATCGGACCAAAGTAGTGCTGGGACTACTTTGAAGTCGGACTAATATGAATGGTTGTCATTGGAAATCATTGGACAAGTCGTATAAGTGTGAAAGGGACCTAAAGGGACAATGATTTGGGAATGTTCCAGAGGCAACTAATGCTGCAAATGAGTGGTTACACCAGCAGTCAGAAGAATTTTATTTGCAGGGACTTAAGCTGCAGGACAGATGTCCCAGGTGCATTGACTTCCTGTGGGAATATGTAGAATAGTGTGGCAGTTACAGCTTCCTAGCGTAATTTTTTCTGGTAATGTCTCAATACTTATCAGCACCCTCTCATAGCAGCAGCATGATTTTTTTTTTTATCACCTATTATGATGGGGTTACAAAAAAATTAAATTAGCACTTTATAATATGAAAACAGCAGATAATCACTACAATCAATAAGGGGTTAATTTATACTGTAAAACAGTAAAAGTAATAACATATATGTATATAACATATATATATATATATATATATATATATATATATATATATACACACAGTTGTGCTCAAAAGTTTGCATACCCTGGCAGAAATTGTGACATTTTGGCATTAATATTGAAAAGAAGACTGATCGTGCCAAAAAATATATAAGGATATATAAGGATATCAATCACATGAAGCTATTTATTATCACATAGTTTTTTTTGGCTCCTTTTTAAATCATGAGGAGGACAGAAATCACCCAAGTGGCCCTAATCAAAAGTTTACATACCCTGGAATGTTTGGCCTTGGTACAGGCACAGAAGGTGGCACAGAGGTTAAAATGGCAATTAAAGGTTCATTTCCCATTTTTGTGGCTTTTTAAATTACAATTAGTGCCGTGTATAAATAGTCAATGAGTTTGTTAGCTCTCACATGGATGCACTAAGCCATGAGGATGTAGAAAAGAACAGTCAAAAGACCTGCGTAACAAGGTAATAAAACTTTACAAAGATGGAAAAGGATATAAAGATATCCAAAGTGTTGAATATGCCAGTCAGTACTGTTCAATCATTTAATGAGAAGTGGAAAATTTGGGGATCTCTTGATATCAAGCCAAGGTCAGGTAGATCAAGAAAGCAGTGGGAGCCAATGGTGCCACTGCTGTGTATTAGCCAATCAGGAGGGAGAGTCCCGAACGGCCAAGGCACTTGTGCACATGGCTGGATAGAGATGGGGCTCAGGTAAGTATGGGGGGGCTGCTACACAGAGACGTTTTTTTTATCTTGAAAAACCTTCTGCCTTTACAATAAAATCCTCTGTGCAGATATGAAAAACAGGTATAATGCACTCACTGCAACCAAGAGATCTCTCCCACATGTATCACTGCTTGGCACAGCTCCTATGTCTATATAACTCCAGCCCAGTCACAACCGCTGCAAGAAGGAATGAACCACTACTGTGTGAACTATCAACACATCTCACTCGGTCCACCGCAGGAATCCTAAGAGAATAGCTGTCATGCTGTAGTATATTAAACATTCTTTATTCCATAAAAGCAAACCTACATACATCAAAACATATACATAAAGAAGGGAAAAATTGCTTAAATGTGCATCCTCACAGGGTGACACTGTGGATGCACTGGTACAAATGTGCCAATGTCCCGACATAGCAGGAGAGATACTAATTGAACTAAGGAATAGACTTTTGATGGCACATGGATAAGTCGTGTAAAAAACTAGGGGTTTTTATTATAGAAAAGTAATAAAAATACATACATACATTTAGAATTATCAAGATAATAATTGTTAATACATGACCCGGGGTAATGCTCTAATATCGCTTCAAAAAACTACAGTAACATAAATAGACTCAATTTGAAGAAGATACAAATCCAACAGAAGAAGATGGTTGAACAGTGTACATATGAAGCGAGTAGCGTTAACCGTGGGTCCAGTATATAAAAATGTAGTCTTGCTTTGCTCTACATGTTTCGCGTGTCATAACGATTCTTCTGGAGAATAATAATCTGTTGGGCATATACATAAACAAAACATAATGAACATAAAAACACTGATAATCATATTTTTAATACATAAAAAACTAAATACATAAAACAGAATAACATAAGAAAAATATAAAATCAGTTGCTGACCACATATGGCATGAATATCTACACCTCCCAACCGACTACACCCAAGGCAAATGAACTGCATCCCTCATGCTGGGACAAATAAGTATCAATAAAAATTTCATGAATCCAACCCTTATAGTAACAATAATAATGCCCTCATATTTAGATGATGGTGAAAAAGGGGGGGGGAGGGGCCCCTATCTATAAACCAGTCTGTCTAATAAGCAGTAGTAGATAAAAATATATACTCACAGACAGGTCGTATTGCCGGATGTAACAAGAACCTGGGTATCAGTAAATTGGCAGTATAATTTGTAGAAATCTAGAAAAGGGGAGGTAAATGTACAAAAATCCCTTATTGACTATCACAGTAGCTAGCGAGGTAGATCAAAATTAAAGTATAGCAGAGAGGGGAAAAGGACTCCCAAATTAGCAAATAGAAAGTGCTCACCATGATAACCGACAGCAGGATAAACTAAACACAGGCTGCTGGTAAGCAGCAAGAGAAGGAGTCCTCCAGGACTATGGAGCTAAGAACGCCAAGAAAAATAAGCACCGGTTGAAGCCTGATGCCTGGGCTGAGCAGAACTGCTCTGTCCAAATTATAGCCCCAAGGTAGTAACGTGGCCAAGCTAGAAAACAAACGGTAGTGAACACTATTAAACCAGTCCAGTGAGACAGCCAAAAAACATCGCTGCAGGACAGCAAATTTACCTGCGAGGCTGGACACTGCGTTCAAAAGTGAGCCTGGATGGAGCCTTCCTGTGTGCTGTCCTGTTTGAACGGTGTGCACCGTTCTTAAATGCCCCCACAGGAGGAGCGTCACTTCGGGCGGAAATTACGTCCTCCCTGGAGGTCAGAGAGCTAGCGCGCATGCGCTGAGGCCGCCGCTAACGCGGCGGACCTCGGCCAATACAACGGCAGCATGGGCGTGGTTCTCGTGGCCGGAAATAGCCCCGAGACTTGCGGAACACCGGGACCCCGGTTGCAAAAAGAGACCAGGGTCACGGTGTTCAAGGACCAAGCTATGGGGACAAGAGGTCCAATTCGCTGTGGGTGGGCGGGCAGGAGGAGGGAATCCCCGTAGATACAGCCATACGGAGGCAGCAAGAGAAAACAACAGAATAGACAATGAATAAAAAAGGGTGCTCAAACGCACCAATGCTTTAATAAAAGTGCATATACATGTTTATATATATACATCCAGGGATCCCTGCACTAATAATGAAGAAAAAAAAAAGGAAAAATTATATAACATTCCTATTCCTTACAGATAAGATTAAGTAGATTTATTAAAGAAACTATGTTATAAGAATATAAGTCAATTATAGTCTGTTGTGCCAGACAATGCACACAGTCCAAAGAAACATAAGGCACAGTTATGATGCCGTGTACACACGACCGTTTTTTAATGACGAGAAAAATGCAATTTTTTAAAATGGTCATTAAAAATGATCGTGTGTGGGCTTCAGAGCATTTTTCACGACGTGAAAAATGGCCATGAAAAAATTGGAACATGCTCTAATTTTTCTCGTCGTTTTTCACCTCGTCGTTTTTCTCGTCATGAAAAACGGCCGTGTGTAGGCTTTACGACGTGAAAAAAATGTTCTGGTAAAACTAGCGTTCGTAATGGAGATAGCACATTCGTCACGCTGTAACGGATGAAAAGCACGAGGCTGAAAAGCGCAAATCGTCTCTCAACAAACTTTACTAACATGAAGGGTGGCGCCATCCGAATGGAACTTTCCCTTTATAGTGCCATCATACGTGTTGTACGTCACCGTGCTTTACTCGAGCATTTTTTTCAACGATAGTGTGTAGGCAAGGCAGGCTTGAGAAGAATCACGTGAGATGGAGCAACAAACAGTTCATTGCTGATATATATGTGTTATAGTGGCAAAGTAATAAGTGGTCAAAGGAGAGAATAGGACAAGCAGAAACGGAAAAGAGGACGGGGACATAAAAAATATTGCACATGTTGCATGGATCACAGCATGCAGCAAGCCCCTAGTTTTTTACACGATGTGCGGTCAAAAGTCCATTCCTTAGTTCAATTAGTATCTCTCCTCATATACATAAAGAAAGCTGGCTAAGTTTGTTATATGCCTGCATACTTTTGCTAATAGGTGTCCCTCGTTCCCATCTCAAAAAGTTGGGAGGTACGGCTTGGTGACTTCTCCAATCTTACACCCTTCTTATTTTTTTTACCTTAAGGTACCCACTTCTTCAAGCATAGTTGCAGATCTACAGTTGCTGCATTTTTGTTTGTAAGGCCTCATTCAGACGAGGCGGATCCGTCGCTACGGAGTCCGCCAGCTCAGCGGGAGATCTCTCTGTTGATCACCACTGAGCTGGCGGATGACAGGTCCCTCTCTGCTCACTGAGCGGGGAGGGGCTTGTCGAGCGCCGCTGTCTTCTATGGAGAGATCGGATGAAAACGGACAGCATGTCCGTTTTCATCAGATCTCACCCGATCCGCCATGGACGAATGGCGAGATATCGCCATCCGTCTGATTTTAGCGGATTGGATGTCAGCGGACATGTCACCGCTGACATCCGACGCTCCACAGAGAAGCATGGAGTGGCCGTTCAGGTCCGCCAAAAAAACTGACAGGCGGACCTGAATGGTCCGCCCGTGTGAAAGGGGCCTAACATATTTCCATTTGCTTTGAGCCAATGCTGTTTTCAAATGATCTGGGAGTGGGATTGAACCATGATTCCCTGATTTCGAGAGACTGTCCCTGATTTGGAACAAAGTCCCTCTATCCCTCTTTCCTCCTTATGTGTCCCTAGTTTTGGTCTGATCTATATAGTTGTATATAAAATGCAATTTTTATCTTTGAAAAAGTGTTTCCCACTGCTAAACCTTTCATCCAATTTCTAAATTGCTGCATTTGTAAATTTTAAAAGCCAATTTAAAAGAATAGTAGTGGTAAAAAAAAAAGCACTTGTGGGTTTACCATTTCCCACCCAAGGTACGTATATGAACGTCCTTGACTTTGTGGGGGGATATCTGAATGATGCCTGCAGCTACAGACATCATTCAGATATCGTCTTTTAGAGCCGGTGATTCTCTGCACCATAAGAATGATCATAGTGGCTGTTCTGCCGCTTGATCGTTCTTACGGGCGGCGAGAGGGGACGTCCCCCCTCCCGCCGCCCTCCGGTGCTTCTACCCACTCACCGCTACGATCGGTGAGTTGGAGAATGGATCCGCCGGCCCCAGATGCTTACCATAGAGATTTCCGGCAGACCAGATGGTCGCCGGAGTCTTTATGATCGGTCAGAGGCCGGAAGTGTCAAAATAAAAAGTTAAAGTAGAATTAAAAATATATATATTTTTTTAAGTGCCCCTGTCACCATGTGCTTGCACGCAGAAGTGAACGCATACGTAAGTCCCGCCCACATATGAAAACGATATTCAGACCACACATGTGAGGTATCGCCGCGAACGTTAGAGCGAGAGCAATAATTCTAGCCCTAGACCTCCTCTGTAACTCAAAACATGTAACCAGTAAAAAAATGTAAAGCATCGCATATGAGGATTTTTAATTACCAAAGTTTGGCGTCATTCCACGAGCATGTGAAATTTTGAAGGGTGACATGTTAGGTATCTATTTACTCGGCATAACTTCATCTTTCACATTATGCACAAAAATTAGGCTAACTTTAATGTTTCCCCCAAAAAAAACGCGTTAGAAAAATTGGTGCGCAAATACTGTGTGAGATAAAAAGTTGCAACAACTGTCATTGTATTCTCTAGGGTCTCTGCTAAAAAAACATATATAATGTTTGGGGGTTCTATGTAATTTTCTAGCAAAAAAATTATGATTTTTACATGTAGGAGCCAAGTGCCAGAATTGGCCCAGATGTGAAATGGTTAACTAATATTTTATTGTAGAATTCTTCTTTAAGGGAGCGTGGCATGGCGTGTGTCCTATGCCTACATACTTTTGCTGGAAAAAACACCTGGGGCTGCCCCAAACATGCCCCTGGCAAAAAAAGAGAACGTTGGACTATCTCAGTACCCAAGCATTTGGCAGAAAGTATACTTAAAATATAACAATTTATTAATAGAAAAACATGATTAAAATGGGAGGGTGAATGAACAATTTTACAGACAAGCTATACAATCAATAGTTACAGCTGTGCATAAATCTTTTCAAAGAATTCAAGAGGTTAATGCACCCCAAGGATCACCAGGGGCACCGGAATGTAGATCTTGACAAAGTCCTCTACATGTTTCGCGGCACAGGCCTCTTCCTCAGACGTAGTCAATCATTGTCATCTACAAAATAAGTCATAAACATAATCTCATAGTCAAACAGCCATAGCAAAAGCAAAAGATATATATGTAAGATAGTAGAGAATAGAGGGGAAAAACAAATGTTCTTAATAGCATGAGAGTGACATATGGTCTGGGGATCCATATATCTGAATATTGCTTACTCAGGGAAACCAATGGAACGTGAGGCAGCACAGCAGAGGCACCCGAAGGTAGTCCCCCCACGACCGACATGGGAGACACTAGGGGACGCAGTTCTACAATCCAAAATGTATAAAGTAGGAAAAAAGAAAACAGGGAGAAAGGGGAGGGGAAAAAGAGGGGTTGGTAAAGGAAAAGCTGGAGGGAAAAATGGGGAGGAAAAAGAGGAGGGGGGAGGGGAGGTTAAAAGGGGGGGTGAGGGGAATGGCAGGAGAAGAGGAAAGGAGGGGGGGAGAAAAAAAAGGGGGGAGGGAAAGGGGGAAGAGAACAAGATAGGGAAGAGAATGGGAAAAGGGGACATTGGAAAAGAGGGGAAAGAGTATGAGGGTGGGGGTAAAAAGAGGAAGAAAGGGCGGATAAGAAAAGAAAGGGTAGATGGGGTGGAAAGGGGGAATAAAATTGAATAGTTGGCCATATATTAGAAACCAGCCTAGTGCATCTGGATATGCAGTGTAGCAACCCGGGGGTCAGAGGCAAGAGGCTGAAGGCTGGTTCATCTCATAGATGTTGGAGAATTTCTACAAAGAGCTTTCAGGATATTGCTTGCAGACAAGGACTGTGTTGGAAGATTCCCAAAGGGAACCTATCTCGACAGGATCAAGGTCCCCCTTACATTGGTGGTTGTGTAAAACCCTCCTTACATTGGTGGTTATTGTGAATGCTCCTATTACATTAGTGGTCAGTGTAAATCCCCATTATATTGATGGTCAGTGTAAATCCCCATTACATTGGTGGCCAGTGTAGAAACGCCTCTTTATGTTGGTAATCAGTAAAAAATCCAAACTTGCATTTGTGGTCAGTTTCGAATCCTTCCTTACATAGGTGGTCCATGTAGAAGCCCCCTTTAAATTGGTGGTGAGTGTAAAACCCCCCCCTTACATTGGTGGCCAGTGAAGAAATCCCCCTTTAATGGTTGTTTTTTTATTTTTTTTTATTTATTCTTTATTGGAAAGTTATTCGACATGTAATTACATACACCCACATTTGTGTGGAATTTTTTTTCGTACAAAAATAACTTAACATGCTTTCTTACTTCCCCTTTTACCTGTTACCCTCCCTATCTTCTCTTCCCCCCTCCCCCCACCTCCTCCTTCCTTCCCTCCCTCCCTGATCTGTCCCTTTCCTATCTTATTCCTCATCTTTTCCTGTCATTCCCTGAACATATTTATCTGACAGTTTAAAGTTTCTCCATTTTTCCCATGTTGTTCTATAGTTTTCCCCTTTTCCCTGCTCTCCCTGGCTCAGATATTCCATTTCCGAAATATACTCTACCCGCTGTATCCATTCTTTAATAGTCGGTTTTTTTGTAGATATCCAATTTCTTGGAATTAACCCTTTTGCCGCGTTGAGTAATGGTGGGACTAGTGTTTTCTGATATTGCTTTTTTGTTTTATTTGTACCGTGAAAAAGGCATGTCCAGGCATTTTGTATTACAATGTAATAGAAATCAACCAGCGCAGATAACTTAATAGACAGCAGCTGTACACTGGGGGTCAATTAATCAAATCCCACAATAGAAATATATAAACAGCAGTGCAGCGCAAACATAAAGAAAACACTTCTAAGAAATTATTTTAAGACATTGAGAGGAAGTCCATATATAAACAGAGTGGGACAGAATCTTCAGAGGTTAAAGATTGCGCCCTCCACACCACCAACAAGTGTCCAAAGTGATGAGAAGTACAATATTCAGGTGATTCTGTGAAACCCTCCACCAATGGCAGCAATGGCAGCTCACCTTCACATATAGACCCCTGAGTAAATCAGTCAGGTCAAACAGACATTTCCCACTCCAGGGAATATAACAGGAACTCAGTTTCCGGTCAATCAGATAACCCCCGACAGGACTTCCAGGACGTAGTTCATATGAAAAAACAATAGAGTGGAATCTAGTGCTCCCTGTATGAAAATTTATTAAAATAAGCACATAAAAGATACACTTACAAATGTTGGAACTGTACCACAGTGCAAGGGATCCACAGCAGACAATGCTCAGCAATAGCAAACAGCAATGAGTGGCGGTATTGATGATAGCGGTGATACACAGCTCGAAACAGCAAGCATAGACGCGGGTGACGTCACGATCCCTGTTCACGTTCCGTACGCGTTACGTCCCCGATAAGTGGGCGGGACTTCATCAGCGGTGACGGAAATACGTGAGCCACCCGCTTATATACAAGATCTAGCAACACATCCGCCCCATAGGAGGAGCTAATGGTGAGCAGCTCCCACGCTACTATATGAGTTCAATGTTCTAATCAGCCCCTCACAAAGGAGCGAATTCTACTGCAACTCCAATGCTGCTGTATGATCGAGCTTCACATCCGCCCCTATATGAGGGGCCAATGTTAAACAGCACCATCGCCATTATAGAAAGAAATTTACATATCTGTTAGAAAACTCTGGGAATTAAGCCACATATTAATAGAAGTATCCGTATAGCTATGCTGGCTCCCATTCAAAGAAATCCAATGTACAAGGAAAAAAAATGGGGATCATGTCAATTAAGTCATCCCGCGTCCATGCCTCACTGTATAAACCGCCACCATCACAAATCAAACAATATAATACCAACACAGATAAAATTTAATACTAATTAAAAATTCATAAAATTCATCTATCTGAAATAAAACAATTTATGTCAAAATCGACATGAGGCCTCCCGGCACTAAAACTTTAGTTAAATGAATCCAATGGGATTCCCTCCGACTGAGCTGCCTCAAAAAATTGCCTCCTCTCCAATGTTTTATAACCCTTTCAATACCCCAGAATTTTAATCCTCTGGGGTTCTGTTTGTGGACCAGCTTAAAATGTTTTGACACATTATGCGTTTTTAACCCCTTTTTGATATTATTTACATGCTCGCCCAATCTAACGTGTAGGGGCCGTGATGTTCTGCCTACATACTGTAGGCCGCATTCGCATTCAAGCATGTATACAACGCCTATTGTATCACAAGTAATAAGTTGGTCAATTTTAAACTGTTTATTAGTAGCTGATGACACAAAATCTTTAAATTTTTTAACGTTACTTTTAGAATGTTTGCATGCAGTGCACCGACCGCATGCATAGAACCCCGAGAGGAAAGAGAAAAGTTGATTTTCAGAATGGACAGGGGGGTCTACTACTCCAGGTGCCAATCTGTCACGTAGTGAAGGAGCCTTTTTATATATAAAAGAGGGATGATCAGGAAGCAGGGGTCCCAATGTCTTATCTTGCTTTAAGATAGACCAATTATTGGATACAATTTTTTCAAATTTTTTGTGATGCACATTGTAATCCAAGATCACCTTAAAATTGGAGATACTAGAACTAGCCTCTTTTACTTTATCAGCTGTAAGTACTGATCTATCATAACACTGTCTCTATTGCACTATTCAGAGACTCCTTACTATACCCCTTCTCATTAAACCTAGTTGCTAATATTTGGTATTGTGATATAAAGTCACTTTCTCGTGTGCAATTACGCCTCAATCTGACAAATTGACCTTTTGGTATGTTGCACAACCATGACTTGTGGTGGCAACTATTGAGAGGTATATACGAATTGCGATCCGTTGGTTTAAAATGATTGCACAAATTAAACTCACCATTAACTATACTTATTTCTAGATCGAGGAAGGTGACAATATCTGTGCTAATATTCCAGGTGAGTTAGATATTTTTATTGTTGTTATTCATAATACACATGAACTCATCTAGACTGCTTCGGTCACCCTCCCAAATCATAATCAGGTCATCTATATAGCGTTTGTAACAGATAAGTTGGGGGGGGATGATTAGTGAAGACCACCTCTTCCTCCCGGTGGGCCATAAATATAAATAAATTGGCCACACTGGGAGCGAAACGGGCCCCCATCGCAACACCTCTCGTCTGTAAGAAAAATTGTCACTGATACCAAAAATAATTCCTCGAAAGACAGAAATCAAGACTTTTGAGAAGAAACTTCTGATTTTTTCTAGGGAGGTCAGAAGTTGAGAGAGCCCACCATACTGAGGATATGGCTTCCTCATGCCCGATTATAGTGTATAGTGAGCTCACATCTGCAGTGACCAGAATACTAGAGGATGAGCATGAAGCTGATTCAATAATTTGAATAATATGCTTGGTATCTCTCAGGTATGCATTTGTTTTGGATACCAGGGGCTGCAAAAAGCTATCGATATACTGGCCAAGTCTGGAAGATATGGAATCAATTCCATTTACAATCGGCCTACCTGGTGGTTTGGCACTATCCTTATGGACCTTAGGGAGACAATAGATGATGGGGGTCCTACAAAATAATGGATCCAAATAAAGAGCTTCTTTTTTGTTTAAGATACTTTTACCTTTTCCTTCCTCTATTAAATTATGTAATTCATCTTTGTATGTCAGCATTGGATCCCTATTAAGAATCCGATAGGTGTCATGGTCGCTCAAAAGGCGATCCATTTCTGCCAGATAGTCTTTTTTATTTAAGATGACGAGCCCCCCCCCCTTTGTCAGCGGGGCGTATTATAATCTCCTTACGCTTTTCCAAGGACTCCATCCCCTTTTTAATAAACTGTGGGATCCAATGCTGACATACAAAGATGAATTACATAATATAATAGGGGAAGGAAAAGGTAAAAGTATCTTAAACAAAAAAGAAGCTCTTTATTTGGATCCATTATTTTGTAGAACCCCCATCATCTATTGTCTCCCTAAGGTCCATAAGGATAGTGCCAAACCACCAGGTAGGCCGATTGTAAATGGAATTGATTCCATATCTTCCAGACTTGGCCAGTATATCGATAGCTTTTTGCAGCCCCTGGTATCCAAAACAAACGCATACCTGAGAGATACCAAGCATATTATTCAAATTATTGAATCAGCTTCATGCTCATCCTCTATTATTCTGGTCACTGCAGATGTGAGCTCACTATACACTATAATCGGGCATGAGGAAGCCATATCCTCAGTACGGTGGGCTCTCTCAACTTCTGACCTCCCTAGAAAAAATCAGAAGTTTCTTCTCAAAAGTCTTGATTTCTGTCTTTCGAGGAATTATTTTTGGTATCAGCGACAATTTTTCTTACAGACGAGAGGTGTTGCGATGGGGGCCCGTTTCGCTCCCAGTGTGGCCAATTTATTTATGGCCCACTGGGAGGAAGAGGTGGTCTTCACTAATCGTCCCCCCCAACTTATCTGTTACAAACGCTATATAGATGACCTGATTATGATTTGGGAGGGTGACCGAAGCAGTCTAGATGAGTTCATGTGTATTATGAATAACAACAATAAAAATATCGAACTCACCTGGAATATTAGCACAGATATTGTCACCTTCCTCGATCTAGAAAGTATAGTTAATGGTGAGTTTAATTTGTGCAATAATTTTAAACCAACGGATCGCAATTCGTATATACCTCTCAATAGTTGCCACCACAAGTCATGGTTGTGCAACATACCAAAAGGTCAATTTGTCAGATTGAGGCGTAATTGCACACGAGAAAATGACTTTATATCACAATCCCAAATATTAGCAACTAGGTTTAATGAGAAGGGGTAGAGTAAGGAGTCTCTGAATAGTGCAATAGAGACAGTGCGCAATTATGATAGATCAGTACTTACAGCTGATAAAGTAAAAGAGGCTAGTTCTAGTATCTCCAATTTTAAGATGATCTTGGATTACAATGTGCATCACACAAAATGTGAAAAATTTTTATCCAATAATTGCTCTATCTTAAAGCAAGATAAGACATTGGGACCCCTGCTTCCTGATCATCCCTCTTTTATATATAAAAAGGCTCCTTCACTACGTGACAGATTGGCACCTGGAGTAGTAGACCCCCCTGTCCATTCTGAAAATCGACTTTTCTCCTTCCGCTCGGGGTTCTATGCATGCGGTCGGTGCACTGCATGCAAACATTCTAAAAATAACGTTAAAAAACGTAAAGATTTTGTGTCATCAGCTACTAATAAACAGTTTAAAATTGACCAACTTATTACTTGTGATACAATAGGCGTTGTATACATGCTTGAATGCGAATGCGGCCTACAGTATGTAGGCAGAACATCACGGCCCCTACACGTTAGATTGGGTGAGCATGTAAATAATATCAAAAAGGGGTTAAAAACGCATAATGTGTCAAAACATTTTAAGCTGGTCCACAAACAGAACCCCAGAGGATTAAAATTCTGGGGTATTGAAAGGGTTATAAAACATTGGAGAGGAGGCAATTTTTTGAGGCAGCTCAGTCGGAGGGAATCCCATTGGATTAATTTAACTAAAGTTTTAGTGCCGGGAGGCCTCAATGTCGATTTTGACATAAATTGTTTTATTTCAGATAGATGAATTTTATGAATTTTTAATTAGTATTACATTTTATCTGTGTTGGTATTATATTGTTTGATTTGTGATGGTGGCGGTTTACACAGTGAGGCATGGACGCGGGATGACTTAATTGACATGATCCCCATTTTTTTTCCTTTTTTTTTATTTTTTTCCTTGTACATTTGATTTCTTTGCATGGGAGCCAGCATAGATATATGGATACTTCTATTAATATGTGGCTTAATTCCCAGAGTTTTCTAACAGATATGTAAATTTCTTTCTATAATGGCGATGGTGCTGTTTAACATTGGCCCCTCATATAGGGGCGGATGTGAAGCTCGATCATACAGCAGCATTGGAGTTGCAGTAGAATTCGCTCCTTTGTGAGGGGCTGATTAGAACATTGAACTCATAGTAGCGTGGGAGCTGCTCACCATTAGCTCCTCCTATGGGGCGGATGTGTTGCTAGATCTTGTATATAAGCGGGTGGCTCACGTATTTCCGTCACCGCTGATGAAGTCCCGCCCACTTATCGGGGACGTAACGCGTACGGAACGTGAACAGGGATCGTGACGTCACCCGCGTCTATGCTTGCTGTCTCGAGCTGTGTATCACCGCTATCATCAATACCGCCACTCATTGCTGTTTGCTATTGCTGAGCATTGTCTGCTGTGGATCCCTTGCACTGTGGTACAGTGCCAACATTTGTAAGTGTATCTTTTATGTGCTTATTTTAATAAATTTTCATACAGAGAGCACTAGATTCCACTCTATTGTTTTTTCATATGAACTACGTCCTGGAAGTCCTGTCGGGGGTTATCTGATTGACCGGAAACGGAGTTCCTGTTATATTCCCTGGAGTGGGAAATGTCTGTTTGACCTGACTGATTTACTCAGGGGTCTATATGTGAAGGTGAGCTGCCATTGCTGGCATTGGTGGAGGGTTTCACAGAATCACCTGAATATTGTACTTCTCATCACTTTGGACACTTGTTGGTGGTGTGGAGGGCGCAATCTTTAACCTCTGAAGATTCTGTCCCACTCTGTTTATATATGGACTTCCTCTCAATGTCTTAAAAGAATTTCTTAGAAGTGTTTTCTTTATGTTTGCACTGCACTGCTGTTTATATATTTTGTATTACTGTATTTTTTCCCCCGTAACTACTTCTATATATTCCAGGATCTCTGTCCAGTACTCCGCTATTATTGGGCATTCCCACCACATATGCATCGTTGTTCCCAGTTGCTTACAACCCCTCACACATAGTGGGGAGTTATTAGGATGAATTTTATTCATTCTTTCTGGCGTCAAGTGCCAGCGTACCATGTTTTTATAGTTTGCTTCTATTGTAGTTACGTCTGTTGCGTAGCTATACACTGCCTCAATAAATTGCTTCTCGTTTATTTCTCTACCCAGATCTTGCCCCCGTTTTTCCATGAAGGGTAGTGGTCCTTCTGTTTCTAATTCTGTTAGTATTTTATACACCTGTGAAATGCCATGTCTCAAAGGCTTTTCGCTGCATATCTTTTCCAGTGAGGTTAGTGCTTTTTCATTTCTAATTGGTTGTGGGATAGTGCTTACTAGGTGCGTTAATTGAACGTATTCCCAATCGCTCAACTGACTCCATCCCTGACTCGTGATTAAATTTTGTTTTGTTTTTATTTTACTTAATGTAATTATATCTTTTAATTGTGCAGTTCCCATTAGTTTTCCTAATCTTGTCCCATTACCTGGTATGAAGAACTTTGTGCCTGCTAATGAAATTAGTGGAGAATTATATTTCCAATTTTCGTGTCGGTGCAATGTGTCCCAAGTTTTGAATACCATCCTTGTTGTGTTATGTGTATCTACACATTGTGCTCTAAATTTTGGTGGTATCCATATGTTGTTTTGTAGATGTGTCGTACTTAGCGTGTTTTCTATTTGTGCCCACTTCTTTTTTGTTTGTGGATTTGCCCATTCTACTAATCTGGCTAAGATTATCGCTTTATGGTATCTTTTTATGTCCGGTACAGCCATGCCCCCGTTTTTTTTTCCCGCGTGTTAGTAGTGTGTATTTTATTCTGGCCTTTTTGCCCTGCCATATGTATTTCAAGATCATTGATTTTATCGCCTTAAAGAACGGTTGGGGTATTTCTATTGGTAGCATCTGCAACCTGTATGTTACTTTCGGGAGGATCATCATTTTTAACATGTTGATCCTTCCTGTCCATCCAACAGGTCTCCCTGAAAAATCTTTTAATTCTTTTTTGATTTCGTTTATTAGTGGAATAAAATTAGCAGGGTACAGTTCTTCTAGTGTTGTAGTTATTTTAATGCCTAGATATGTTAAAGCTTTTGTCTCCCAGGTGAACGGGAATTCTTTTTGTAGTAACCTTCCTTCCTTTTTATCTATTCCTAGATTCAAGATTACTGTCTTTACTGGGTTAATCTTAAAGTTTGCAAGTTCCCCGTATTTTTTTATTTCCTTTACCACATTGGGGAGAGACAACCTTGGTTTAGTCAAATATAAGAGTATGTCATCTGCGTATGCCGCCACTTTATGTTCTTCCCTGCCTATTCTCACCCCTCCTATATTTGGGTTCTTCCGTATGCTTTGCAACAAGGGTTCCATTGCTAGCACATACAGTAGGGGTGAGAGCGGGCATCTCAAACACAGACGACACACTCCCATTTACTTTTACCCTGGCTGTCGGGTAGGTATATACGTTTTTAACCCATTTCATGAATTTTGGTCCAAGCCCTACATAGCGAAGTGTGTCCATCATAAACCCCCAGTCGACTCGGTCGAACGCTTTTTCTGCGTCTATCGACATGAGTACGACTGGGGGTTTCTTCTCCTTCCCTTTCTGAATTAATAGGAGGGTTCTTATGGTGTTGTCTCTCCCTTCTCTCCCTGCCACGAAGCCCGCTTGGTCTGCGTTAATTAGTTCCGGCATTAAAGTTTTTAGTCTCGTTGCCAATATTTTTGCATATAACTTGATGTCTGTGTTCAATAACGCTATGGGGCGATAATTGGAGCATATTGTTACATCTTTTCCTATTTTAGGTATAATGGTAATATTGGCAAGGAGAGATTCTTTTCTAATCTCCAAGTCTCCCCCCAGTCTATTGAAGTATTTACATAGTTCTGGGACTAACTGATCTTTAAACTTCTTATAGTATTTAATCTGAAACCCGTCCAGTCCTGGACTTTTCCCCCCTGTTGTTTCTTGAAGGGCTTTATTTATTTCATCCTGTGAAATTGATTTCTCCAGGAGCTCTACACTTTCCGGTGTAATCCTTGGTAGGGTAGTTTTTCCTAAGTATTCCTGTATTTTTCCTTTCCTGTCTTCTACTTCTTGTATTGTCTCATTTCCTCTGATGTCGTATAGTGCACTATAATATGACTTAAATGCTTCTGCGATTTCCGATGTTTTAAATTTCATCTCTCCTCTCTGGTTCTTTATTTTGTCTATATAGTTTAGTGTTTTTTTCTTTTTTGCTATTCTTGCGAGGTACTTCCCGGGTTTGTTCCCCCATGTATATCTTTCTTTTGCTACAATTTTAAATACTTTCCTGGTTTCTTGTTCCATCAGATCTCTGAGTTGACCCCTCTTAATTATTATTTCTTTTTCGTACATCACGGGACACAGAGCGACTTAGTCATTACTAATGGGTTATATAGTTTACCTTCAGGTGCTGGCACTGGCAACTTCCAAACCGGAAGTACCCTCCCCTATATAAGCCCCTCCCATCCGGGAGCACCTCAGTTTTTTGCCAGTGTCTAAGGTGTTGGCCAAAGAGTAACATGTGTTTTCACTGGGCTTGCGGACAGGTTCTTTTACGGGCCTTAGTAAGCTGTTCCGGATCCCACCAAAAAAGCTTCATAGCTAAACGGTCGGTACCCGGGCCTTGCAGCAGAAGAGCAAGGTTTTGCCTGTAATGCCTCTCTTAGGAGGGCTGGACCCTGGGATCCAGAGCTCTGGTCATACCCACGACCAAGATGTTGTCTGTGCAGGGTGCTATACAGGTCCAGGGGAGTGGAATCCTTGGGAACCCGGTCCCTGAAGGTTTAATTACAGGCAAAACCTTTGGGCTTCTGTGGACCAAACAGAGTCCTGCGGTGGGGAACAGGTAAGTGGGGGCCCCCAGGAACTTGGTTCTATTGGGGGACCCCCAAGCCTAATTTGTCTTTCTGTCTGTTACCTAACGGTATTCCCGCTAATATCTGTGTATGCCTGTAACTACTGAAAATGTAAAATTTTAATAGTAGTCAAGAAAAAAAAAAAAAAGAGGACCGCGGTACCTGTGTTAAACCACTAGAGGCCGCTGTGGTCCATTTTTTCTTGTCATGTGGATCTTTGGTTTTCTCAAGTCAAAAGATCCAGGCAGTTGGTAAGTTTCTCTGTGGGAATCCACTTCCTCTGCCCTGTTGCTGCGCTCATCCACCGCACAGGCCCTCCGGCAAAAAGGGCCCTGGCTCCTAGTCCCTGTTTGATTTTCGAAAAGGGCGCCAATGGCGCACGGGCGGGCGCGTGCACGCGCCTCCTATGAAAAAAAGGGGCGGGGCGGGTGGATGACGCTCGATGCGCGCCACGGCGCTTCTGCGCATGTGCAGGCGTCCCAGCTTGTATAAAGACACAGTACAAGTGTCAGCTGGATGCAAACAGAGCTAGCAACAAACAGTGGCACACAGAGGCGGTTGATGCAGGCATCCCCATAGAAAGGCACTTTAGTGGACACCAGCTGGTATATAGCAGCAACTGTGTTAGACTATTACCAGCAAAAATTGGTGTATGACGACGGGAATACCTCAGCTTTGTGCTTAAAGGATATGTCGTCCAGACGCTCCAGAAATAAGTCTTCCAGGAAGCCAAAGGGGTCTCCATCGGGCTCTGAGGATATTGGGCATGCTTGTACTGCACCAATCTCCCCTGAGAATTCAGAGGTCAGTAGCCGTAGAAACCCCGCAGGAGTGCCTGGTGCTGCGGCTGTCCCCAGTCCACCTGATCCTGTATATATAACAGAGGAGGTTTTATCCTCAACTCTGGGAGGATTGGAAGAGAGATTAACAGCATTGATCGCTGCTTCCCTGTCACAGGGAAAGCGCGTCCGATCTCCGTCTCCTCCTTCAGAGTGCCTGTTAGTGGAGGAACAGCCCCACACAGAGATCGACCTACCTGAAGGGGATCAGGATGAGGTTGATTCAGTTATGGAGGAATCAACAGTGGAAGAACCTTTCTCAGCATCTCAGGCTGAAAGATTATGGGTTCAGTCTCTGACTAACATGGTCCGATCAGCATTTAAAATGCCTCTGGCGGAACCATCAAACACTACGGTTTCCTCGCTGGGGTCGCTAAAAGCTCCCCAGGCTGTCTGTTCCTTCCCAATCCACCCTTTATTAGATGGGCTTATTTACCAGGATTGGGAGCATCCTGATAAAATATTTGCTCCCCCCAAAAGATTTCCGGTGATCTATCCCATGGAGGATAAGTTCATAAAAAAATGGAGGGTCCCTACAGTGGACGCAGCCATCTCTTCTGTGAACAAATCACTGACATGTCCAGTAGATAATGTTCCAATGTTCAAAGACCCAATAGATAAAAAATTGGAGTCTTTACTAAAATCTGCTTTCTCTACAGCAAGCATGGTGACACAACCTGCGGTAGCAGCGATTGGAGTCTGCCAAGCAGTGAAAGATCAGTTGAAACAAGTCTTAAGGGACTTACCAGATCAGCAGGCTCTTGCCCTAGCTGACCTGCCTAGAGCCTTGTGTTTTGCGGTGGACGCCATAAAGGATACAATCCAACAGGCCTCCCGCTTTACACTGTCTGTAGTACATATGCGTAGGCTTCTGTGGCTCAAAAACTGGTCTGCTGAAGCTCCCTGTAAGAAACTGCTGGTTAGCTTCCCATTTCATGGAGAACGCTTATTTGGAGAAGATCTGGACAAATATATCCAGAAAATTTCTGCCGGTAAAAGTTCACTCTTACCGGTTAAGAACAAGAGTAGAAGTCCTTCTTTTAAGAGGCCTACTTCTCCAGTCCCGGGCACATCGGCTGTGAAACAGTTCCGACGGCCTCCGCGGTCAAATTCAGGGGGCAGAAATCAGGGACAATCACAGGGTAACAAGAAGCCCTGGATCAAGAGAGGTACAAAACCTCCCCCCAAGTCATGAAGCGTTGCCCCCACTCAATCGGGTGGGGGGAAGGCTTCAGTTGTTCACAGAGACCTGGCGGGACACCATCAGAGACAGATGGGTGCTCTCCGCAGTAAGTCTGGGATACAAGCTGGAGTTAAAAGGCACTCCTCCTGCCCAATTTATGAGGTCAAACGTGCCAAGAGATCCCCAGAAGAGAGGATCCCTCCTTCTGGCACTAGAACAACTATTGCTCCAAGGTGTAATCATGAAGGTTCCCCTGGAAGAAAGCGGATTCGGGTTTTACTCGAACCTTTTCACAGTCCCCAAACCAAATGGGGACGTGAGGCCCATATTAAATCTAAAAGGGCTAAACAAGTTCCTAAATATCAGGACTTTTCGGATGGAGTCGATCCGATCGGTGGCCACCGCCCTACAAGGGCAGGAATGGTTAGCCTCGATCGACATAAGGGATGCTTATCTGCATATTCCCATCTTTCCGGCCCACCAGAAATTTCTACGCTTTGCAGTAGAAGGGCGCCATTTTCAGTTCAGAGCCTTACCTTTCGGTCTGGCCACAGCACCACGAGTGTTCACAAAGGTTCTGGCCCCACTATTGGCCAATCTAAGAACACAAGGTGTAACGATAATGGCATATCTAGACGACCTGCTACTAATAGACCACTCAGTGGAAAAGCTGGAAGTAGCTATTCACAAGACAATCAAGTATCTGGAATATCACGGTTGGATTATCAACCGGGACAAGTCAGCTCTAAGACCAGTCAAAAGTCTGGAATACTTAGGGCTAAGGCTGGATTCAAATCAGAGAAAGATTTTCTTACCTCCAGAGAAGGTGTCGTCTTTAAAAGATTTGACCCACTTAGTGGGTACAAAAAGAAAACCATCCATACGCCTGTGCATGAGGCTGCTGGGAAAAATGGTGGCTTCATTTGAAGCAGTACCCTACGGTCAATTCCATTCAAGGAATTTGCAAAGGGCCATACTGTCAGCCTGGAACAAAAAAGTTCAGGCTTTAGACTTACCAATGTCCCTGTCCCCTTCCGTTCGCAAGAGCCTCCATTGGTGGTTGGTGCCCCAGAATCTGGAAAAAGGGAAACCCTTCAGTCCGGTTTCTTGGAAGGTGGTCACTACAGATGCCAGCCTCATAGGCTGGGGGGCAGTACTGGAGCAATGGTCTCTCCAGGGCAAGTGGTCAGAAGCAGAAAAGGCCCTGCCCATCAATCTCTTAGAGATACGAGCAGCCCGGTATGCCCTAGTAGCATGGACATCCAAACTCCAAGGGTCCCCTGTCAGAATTCAATCAGACAATGCCACAGCAGTGGCATATATCAATCACCAGGGTGGCACCAGGAGTCGTGCAGCCCAGAGGGAAGCAAATTGCATCCTGGAGTGGGCAGAAAGATATGTCCCAGCCATATCCGCGGTTTTCATCCCAGGAGTGGAAAATTGGAGAGCGGACTTTTTAAGTCGCCAACAATTATGCCCGGGGGAATGGTCTCTTCACCCCGAGGTTTTCCAGGCAATAGGCCAGCGGTGGGGAACACCGGATGTAGATCTGCTAGCATCCAGATTCAACGCAAAGGTGGACAGATTTGTGTCTCGCACAAGGGATCCCCTAGCTTGCGGCTCGGATGCCCTAGTGTTCCCTTGGGATCAGTTCAAGCTGATATATGCATTCCCACCACCACAATTGTTACCGCGATTAATCCGCAGAATCAGGGTAGAAAAGAAACCAGTGATTCTGGTGGCTCCAGCGTGGCCCCGAAGGGCATGGTACGCGGAGATTGTAAAAATGTCAGTGAGGAGTCCTTGGACCCTCCCACATCGTCCGGACCTGCTGTCGCAAGGACCGATATACCACCCTTCCTTACCAGCCCTAGGTTTGACGGCCTGGCTATTGAAGCCCACATTCTGAAAAAGAGAGGGCTCTCTAATTCTGTGGTATCTACCATGATCAATGCCAGGAAGCCGGTATCCAGGCAGATCTATTATAGGATCTGGAAGGCGTACATTACGTGGTGTGAGGCCAAGAAATGGCATCCACGTAAGTACGTGATAGGTAGGATTTTGGACTTCCTACAGTGGGCTGTAGATAGGAAGCTGGCCTTGAGTACTATCAAGGGTCAGATTTCGGCCTTGTCAATATTTTTTCAAAGGCCCTTGGCTTCGCATTCACTAGTCAAAGCTTTCATACAAGGAGTGATGCGTATTAGCCCTCCGGTTAGTATTTCCATATGTCCATGGGACTTAAACCTGGTTCTGTCAGTTCTACAGAAACAACCGTTTGAACCATTGCAACACATTTCCTTGGTTCTTCTCACCAGGAAATTGATTTTCTTAGTAGCCATTTGTTCGGCTAAAAGAGTATCGGAATTAGCCGCCTTGTCCTCTAAGGAGCCATATCTGGTTGTCCATAAGGACAGAGTAGTATTACGTCCTCATCCAGCCTTTCTTCCTAAGGTGGTATCGAGGTTTCATTTGAACCAAGATGTGGTTCTTCCTTCTTTTTTCCCCAAACCTAGCTCGGTAGAGGAAAAGTTATTACATTCTTTGGATGTAGTAAGAGCAGTTAAAGCTTATCTAAAAGCCACTGCTCAGATTCGCAGAACGGATACTTTGTTTATTCTGCCGGAAGGCCCTAGAAAGGGTCAGGCAGCATCAAAATCTACTTTAGCCAAGTGGATTCGACAGGTCATAATACAAGCCTATGGCTTGAGAAAGAGACCGCCTCCGTTCAAAGTTAGGGCGCACTCCACAAGAGCAGTTGGAACTTCATGGGCAGTGCATCACCAGGCCTCCCTGGCTCAAGTCTGTAAGGCCGCAACATGGTCTTCAGTACACACGTTTACTAGATTCTACCAGGTAGACGTTAGAAGTCAGGAGGATGTCGCCTTTGGGCGCAGTGTGTTGCAGGCCGTAAAAGATCCTCATGCCTGATGGCGCCCAGCTTATGTATCCCTCCCCTCATTTGGCATTGCTTTGGGACGTCCCATTAGTAATGACTAAGTCGCTCTGTGTCCCGTGATGTACGAAAAAGAAAAAGGGATTTTTATAACAGCTTACCTGTAAAATCCTTTTCTTGGAGTACATCACGGGACACAGAGCTCCCACCCCTCTTTTTGGGACACTTATTGCTTTGCTACAAAACTGAGGTGCTCCCGGATGGGAGGGGCTTATATAGGGGAGGGTACTTCCGGTTTGGAAGTTGCCAGTGCCAGCACCTGAAGGTAAACTATATAACCCATTAGTAATGACTAAGTCGCTCTGTGTCCCGTGATGTACTCCAAGAAAAGGATTTTACAGGTAAGCTGTTATAAAAATCCCTTTTTTTTTATGTGTTTCCTTATCTTGTTGTGTTTTATCTTTTTGTTCCAAGTCAAATAATTCTTTTAACAGATTTTCCCTCTTTTGATCCCTTTCCTTCTTTTTCCACGCCCCTATGGAGATCAGTTTACCCCTTATACACGCTTTGTGTGCTTCCCATATTGTTGCCACGCTAACTTCTGGTGTGTTATTTATTCTGAAATATTCTTTGATTTCTCTCGAAATTATCGCACCTACTTCTTTATTATCTAGTAGGTCTTCGTTTAAGCTCCACGTGCCCTTTCTTTGTTCTACATTGTTGAATCTTATTTTTACCATAACTGGGGCATGGTCTGAGATTGATTTTACTCCTATCGAAGTGTCTACTACATGTTCCAGGAGCCCATGGTCCACCAGCATGTAGTCCAGTCTTGAATATGTATCGTGCACCGCTGAATAATACGTGTAATCTTTTTTGCTTGGGTTTGTCACTCTCCAAGAGTCTAATAATTGATGGTTGTATATATTTTTTTTTTAACAATTTTAATTGTTTGCTATCTCGTATCGGTGCACCAGACGTATTGTCTAACCTTTGATCCATTGGGAAATTGAAATCCCCGGCGAGAATTACTTAGCCTTGTTTAAAACCCATCAAAATATTTAAGATTCCATTTAGGTATCTTTTGGGGTGATTATTTGGACAGTAAACGTTGGCTAATGTACATTTCTTCCCCTGAAGATTTATGTCTTTCATATGTTTTCCTCTTTGTTTCACCCTCTCTTTTCGTTCCTCTCATCTCTCCCTTACTAGGGTGGACAGATCCTATTTCCCCATTCCCACCCTCCCCTTCTCCCCTCTCCTCCCCCCCTCCCAGTAGAACCTCGACCTCCTGGTCTTAGTGCAGAGTTTTTTCTTTCTCTCTTTTAGCACCATTTTAGGCACTTCTGCACTCTTAGGCCTGAGGTGGAGTTCTGTTTGGGCACCGTCAATCCCCTCTCCCTTTCTATTTTGGAGATGGTGCCGAAGCATTCGGATGAGTCCCGGTCTCCTCTCCCTCCCCCTGCCTTTCCATTTTTGTTTCGTTCACCCCCTTAACCCCCGCCCCCACCCTTCACCCCCTCCGTTTACAAAGCCAAGAGCAACAGTCACAGGAAGAATAGTAATCATTGGAACCGGGGGAGAAGAGGAAGGAAAAAAAAAAAAAAGGGGGTCCATCTCCTTCCTACCCCCTCTCCGCTCCCCCACTCCCCCCCTCCCTGCTCAAACTCATATCAGGAGTTGGAATTTCCATTTTTTTGCAGAATTCCGGTATTTCCTCTATGAATCTCAGTCTTGCCGAGATACCGTTTTTCCTTCCTATGAAGCAGGCTGGGAAACCCCAATTATACTGGATCTCGTGTTCCTGGAGTAACTTCAGTAATGGTCTTAAATTTCTTCTTCTTTGTAACGTTTCTTGGGATAGGTCTTGAAAAATTTGAATTTGGCTCTCCTCCCATTTTATTGGTGACTTCCCTCTCAGGTTTCTCCATAGTTGATTTTTTTCCTCCCAACTTTCAAATCGAACGATAATGTCTCTCGGTTTATCCTGAGCTATTTCTCTTGGCCTTCTTATTCTATGTGCTCTCTCTATTTTTAGTGGGGATGTTATTTCTCTATCCAATAGTGGGTTACAAATTTTCCTTATTAGTTCTGGTAGGTTCTCTGGCTGGGGTGATTCAGGTATCCCTCAAATTCTTATGTTCTTTCTTCTGTCTCTGTTCTCCTGGTCCTCCCGTTTGTATGCCTGTTCCTGCTGTTCTTTCCTTATTGTCTTTATCTCTCCCTCTAGTCTTTCTATGGCAGTTTCGTTATTGTCTGACTTCCTTTCCACTCCCTCCACTCTTTCGCGCAAGTACCCCATATTTTCCTGTATCACCTCCATTTGTACCTTTAGTGATTTTTCCAGGGCAGCAAACATCCCCTCAATTTCTATTTTTGTTGGTAGTAGCGCCCTGTTTTGTTGTTCCTCTTCTCTTCTCTGTTCCAGTTCTATTTCGGTTTCTTGTTCTGTCCTAGACTCTGATAATGTATCTATCTCTGATGGGTTTTTATTTTGCGCCTTTTTCTTTTCTTTTTTCTTTTTTTCCTCCTTACTCTCCATCTGGCTGCTCTTAGCTCCCTGCTGCTTTTCCACCGCCAGTTTGTCGCTATCTCCGCATAAGTTACATACTTATTCATTGGGCCTGGGCTGGGGATCAGACTTAAGCGGGGTGATTTTGGGATTGCTCCCCCTCTTGCTCCTTTTCCCCTTGAGCTCATTCTGTTTCATTTGCGTACTGTCCTTTGTGACAGCAGGAAGGTAAAGTCACCTGGTTGCATCCAGGGGGGTAGATATATTTCGCCCAGATTCAGGCTTTACGCCGACTTATACAACTAGGTGGAGAGTTGTATAAGGCTAGTGGGCTCATGGATGACTCATACCTCTAGGGAAAGTGTGGGGCGTCGTGCAGACAGGGAGTTGATGAGACCAGCTGAAGCTTGTCAGCTCATTTAGGCCTCTATAAGAACTCCCAGCTTCATTAGATGTTAGCTCATGCCTGGAACCAGACCTGTGTGGACTGTCTAGGGAGAGTGAACCCCTGTGCGGTGAGACAAAGCCTGTGTGGCTATTTGCTTGGACATTTAAAACCAGGGACTTAGGGACTAGGACAGCACTAGGCTGATCCCAGTTGTTAGTTAGGAAACCTGTATGTTTAGTCAGAGGTCAAGTTGACCAGGATTTATTTTGTTTATGTTTCTTTTGCTTTGCTGTGTTTTGTCACTGTAAATAGAAAATAAACCGCACCTTTTTGATTTTGAAAACCACAACCTCCGTTTGCTGGGCCTGTTTTGTGTGGGGAGCCCATCCCGGGGGTCACACACACCCGCTGCCGAGCTAACCCCCTCACAGTTGGTGGAGAACCAGTGGCAGTTTTTTTTTAAGCCAGCATGGAGGAGATACTGAAGCAGCTGGCTCTAGCAAATGCCAATCAACAGCAGACAAATGCAGGTTTGCAAAAGAGCCTTGCAGCTCATCAACAGAGCCTTGCAGCTCAACAACAGAACTTCGCAGCCCAGCAGCAAGCTCATCAACAGAGCCTTGCAGCCCAGCAGCAGACAAACGCAACTTTGCAACAGAGTCTGGAGGCTCAGCAACGAGCCCAGCAGCAATCTGAGGCCCGCTTCATAGACCTGTTGCAGAAGCAAGAGCAGAGACTACAACAACAGATGGAAGCAGTAATGCAGCAACGTCCGCAGACCAGTGAGGAAAGCCGTCCCACTAATACCGCGTCCTTTGGGGTGAGTCGTTTATTGACAAAAATGACTGGAGAGGATGATCCAGAGGTATTTTTGACCACATTTGAAAGGACCGCTGAAAGAGAAAAGTGGCCTGAGGAGCAGTGGGCTGGACTGGTGGCTCCTCTGTTAACTGGTGAATCGCAGAAAGCTTACTATGACCTAGAGCCTAACCAAGCAAAAGACTATGTGATGCTAAAAGCTGAAATATTGGCAAGGCTGGGTGTCACCCAGGCTGTCCGGGCTCAGCGTGTGCATAACTGGACTTTCCAGCTTGGAAAACCCCCCAGGTCTCAAATGTATGATCTCATTCACCTGAGCAGAAAGTGGCTACAGCCAGAGACTTTGTCCGCACCAAAGATTGTGGAACGTGTTGTAATGGATCGGTTTTTGAGAGCTCTTCCTACTGCCATCCAAAAGTGGGTAAGCCATGGAGACCCAGAGACGGCCGATGGTCTTGTGGATCGTGTGGAGAAATACTTGGCTACAGAGAACCTGACGGCCTCTTCCAGAGACACTCGGACTTTCCACCCTAAGACCAGACCATCCCCAGGGGCGGATAAGAGGATTCCAAGGGGTGAGGGTGGAGAGAGTGAGAGGGTGGGAGCTCTACCCCAAGTTTGGCGAGAACAGCCTGGGAAATCAGCGGCTCAAGAGGCGGCAAGAAGGATCGTTTGCTACCGCTGCCGGCAAGCGGGACATATTGCAGCCAATTGCCCGGTTGTGGAGGAACCCATGCAGTGTGACTTTCTGACGGGCAGACGTCAGTCGCTGTGTGCGACAGTCGCATGCACTGCCATTCGAGGAACTGAGAAACATTTATGCAAAATGTGTGTTAATGGTAGAAATGTTGTGGTATTGCTGGATTCAGGTAGCCTTGTGACCCTGATAAAGGCTGAGTTAGTTAAAACAGAGGTTTCTGGGAATAGCAAGGTAGCTGTTATTTGTGTGCATGGGGACACCCGAGAGTATCCAGTGACTACAGTGTGTTTCGAGACCCCCAAAGGTACCCTCTCTCATCCAGTGGGCTTAGTATCTCAGTTACCGCATGACGCCATTGTGGGAAGGGATTTTCCGAAGTTCTGGGAACTGTGGGATGATCCTGAGCCCCCCACTGGTGCCCCTATGTACCAGGAATGTGATAGCCAGAACTCCCCTGAGAGTGGTGAGGACTCTCCAGGATTTCCCTTATCAGTATTGGCAGGGGAGACTCAAGAAACTGGAGAGGAGCCCACCTCCTCAGACGAAAACCTACCGTCTGTGGAGTTTTCTGATCTTGAGGTTCACAGGGAAAACTTTGCCACAGAACAGTTGAAAGATCCCGCCCTAATAAAGGCACGGGAAAACGTAGTGAAAATAGATGGCGAGTTAGTGAACCCAGATAATACCTGCACTTACCCATACTTCAGCGTAGAGAAGGACCTACTGTATCGGGTGGCAAAAAGGGCAGAAGAAACCGTTGAGCAGCTTGTGGTGCCCAAACCTTACAGGAAGTTGGTGTTGGAGTTGGCCCATGGGCACATTCTTGGAGGTCATCTGGGGACAGAGAAAACCCGAGAGAGGGTATTACAGAGATTCTATTGGCCGGGGGTGATGAAGGACGTAGAAAATTATTGTTCCTCCTGCCCTGTGTGTCAGAGGTCGGCCCCGATGCCACATTTCCGTAGCCCGCTGGTCCCTCTACCCATCATTGAGGTCCCGTTTGAGAGGATCGCCATGGATTTGGTAGGTCCTATAATCAAGTCCGCTAGGGGGCACCAGTACATATTAGTTATAATGGACTATGCCACCCGTTATCCAGAAGCGATCCCTCTCCGAAATACCTCGGCCAAAACCATAGCCAAAGAGCTATCTCTTGTGTTTAGCCGGGTGGGTATTTGTAAAGAACTGCTTACGGACCAAGGTACACCCTTTATGTCCCGGGTTATGAAGGAGCTGTGTAAATTATTCAAAGTGACGCAATTACGTACATCTGTGTATCACCCCCAAACCGATGGGCTGGTTGAAAGATTCAACAAAACCCTAAAACAAATGTTGAAGAAAGTGGTGGATAGAGATGGAAAGGATTGGGACTGTCTACTTCCTTATCTGATGTTTGCTATTAGGGAGGTGCCCCAATCCTCTACGGGATTCTCCCCCTTTGAGTTACTGTATGGGAGACACCCAAGAGGGCTGTTGGATATTGCCAAGGAAACTTGGGAAAGTGAGAGTTCTCCCCACAGGAGTGTGATTGAGCATGTCGCCCTGATGCAAGACCGAATTGCACAGGTAATGCCCATCGTGAAGGAACATTTGGCCCAAGCGCAGTTAGCACAGCAGAGAGTGTACAACCGTGGAGCCAAGACCCGTACCTTTTCCCCGGGGGATAGGATACTGGTACTTGTCCCTACGGTTGAAAGTAAATTCCTTGCCAAATGGCAAGGCCCCTACGAGATAATGGAAAAAGTGAGCGAAGTGAATTACAAGGTCAGACAACCAGGAAGGCGAAAGCCCGAACAGATCTATCACGTTAATCTGTTGAAAGCCTGGAGGGATAGAGAGTCCCTAGTCGCAGACACTTGGTCACCAGCTCAAACTGGTTGCATGATTCCTGAGGTTGGAATAGCAGCCACCTTGTCACAACCCCAACAACAGGAGGTTAAGGAGTTTGTGCTTCGCAACAAGGAGGTATTCTCTGAGCTGCCGGGACAAACATCTGGGGTAGAGCATGACATCATTACCCCGCCCGGTGAAAGGGTGAAGTTAAAACCCTATCGGATCCCAGAGGCCCGACGGGAGGAAATACGGGAGGAAGTACAGAAAATGCTGAACTTAGGGGTGATAGAGGAGTCCCAAAGTGATTGGTCTAGTCCCATCGTGTTGGTGCCTAAACCGGATGGGAGCTGGCGATTTTGTAACGATTTTCGTCAGTTGAACAAAGTTACAAAATTTGACACCTACCCCATGCCACGTATAGATGAGTTGATCGACCGGCTGGGAACAGCCCGATACATGACGACTCTTGACCTCACAAAAGGGTATTGGCAAATCCCCCTGGCCAAGTCGGCCAAAGAGAAAACCGCATTTGTAACCCCAGACGGGGCGTTCCAATATAAAAGAATGCCGTTCGGGTTACAGAATGCGCCGGCCACATTCCAGCGGAAAATGGACCAGATGCTGAGGCCCCATCGGAAGTATGCTGCGGCTTACCTGGATGACGTAATTGTCCATAGCACAGATTGGGCCTCACATCTGCCAAAAGTGCAAGCAGTCCTGGACTCTGTTCGGGAAGCGGGGTTTACGGCTAACCCCAAGAAGTGTACCATTGGGCAGGAGGAGGCCAAATATCTTGGGTACACCATTGGGAGGGGAGTAATAAAACCCCAACTCAACAAAGTCGAGGCCATCCAGAGTTGGCCACGTCCCAACAGCAAGAAGCAGGTACGAGCCTTTCTGGGAATCGCTGGGTATTATCGGCGATTCATTCCCCACTTTGCTTCTAAGGCTGTGCCCCTAACCAACCTGACGAAGGGGAAAGGGTCGGTCATGATTAAATGGACCCCCGAGGCTGAGGCAGCATTCCAATTCTTGAAACAAGCCTTATGTAGCCAGCCAGTGTTGTACTCACCCGACTTCTCTAAAGACTTTGTCGTACAAAGTGATGCGTCAGATGTGGGGTTAGGAGCAGTATTGTCCCAGGTCTGGAACGGGGAAGAGCACCCAGTCATTTACCTCAGCAGGAAGTTGAAGTCCCATGAGGTAAATTACGCCACCGTTGAAAAGGAGTGTTTAGCGGTGAAGTGGGCTCTAGATTCCCTTCGGTACTACCTGCTAGGTAGGCACTTTGACATGGTTACGGATCACGCTCCGTTAAAGTGGATGGCTCAAAACAAGGAAACAAATAGAAGAGTGAATAGGTGGTTCCTGGCCCTCCAGGAATTCAACTTCACAGTAAAGCATCGCCCTGGCGTTCAAATGGGGAATGTGGATGCTTTGTCTCGAGTACATGAATGCCTGATTGCTGGTGTTCCAACCCCGAGGTTAAAACAAGAGGGGGGGGTATGTGACAGCAGGAAGGTAAAGTCACCTGGTTGCATCCAGGGGGGTAGATATATTTCGCCCAGATTCAGGCTTTACGCCGACTTATACAACTAGGTGGAGAGTTGTATAAGGCTAGTGGGCTCATGGATGACTCATACCTCTAGGGAAAGTGTGGGGCGTCGTGCAGACAGGGAGTTGATGAGACCAGCTGAAGCTTGTCAGCTCATTTAGGCCTCTATAAGAACTCCCAGCTTCATTAGATGTTAGCTCATGCCTGGAACCAGACCTGTGTGGACTGTCTAGGGAGAGTGAACCCCTGTGCGGTGAGACAAAGCCTGTGTGGCTATTTGCTTGGACATTTAAAACCAGGGACTTAGGGACTAGGACAGCACTAGGCTGATCCCAGTTGTTAGTTAGGAAACCTGTATGTTTAGTCAGAGGTCAAGTTGACCAGGATTTATTTTGTTTATGTTTCTTTTGCTTTGCTGTGTTTTGTCACTGTAAATAGAAAATAAACCGCACCTTTTTGATTTTGAAAACCACAACCTCCGTTTGCTGGGCCTGTTTTGTGTGGGGAGCCCATCCCGGGGGTCACACACACCCGCTGCCGAGCTAACCCCCTCACACCTTATACTTCCCAAGTACTTTTTATGTACTCACCGGTATCTTGTTTGGGGAAAAAGGGGGGAGCGTTAGCTGTTATCAGGTGGAGGCAGGTGGGGTTAATGGGAAGTTATTGTGTAGCCCCCAGAATATGAATATGAGGGGGGACTCCTATAATGTTTTAATACAATCGGGGGTACGGCTCCGACCTTAGGCTCTATCTGCTTTCTCTGCGGGGCCCGAATCCCATACGACGCCCCCGCTCTGCACAGCTCCGTCTATCAGACTCCTAGGATCTTCTCCCTCTCCCTCTGAGTCATTTCACCGCCAAAGCGTCTCCTCATGCCCGCAGCGGGCAGTAGTTGCAGTAATTGCAGTTTATCTATGTTTCCTAGTACTCAGTGCCTGCATATCATTTCATACCAGCACTGTTCAAAAACATAGGTACAAAGAGGAGCAGCCGGCCATCTTTTTTTTTTTTTATATACTCTCTGCCAGTTTAGAGTTCACCTTCAGTAATTTACAAGGGAATGCAGAGGGGGGAGAAGAATCAACAGAGTGAATATTTCCTCTTCCTATTTGGGGTTTGTTATCACATTCCTCTAATTCCGGACTTTGCAAGAGAGTGTCGCTAGACAGTTTTTAACCCGTTTTCAGTGCTTTTGCTCTATTTGCAGTTCATAGGTCATTTACATGTCTCAGTGAGTGCAGGCAGGTGTTAATCAGTCATACATTTAGAATGCTCTGCTTTACTCACCGCCGCTATCTTCAGGAGAGGATAAAGGGAAATCCACACAGACTGCTGGGTGCGCGAGGGGTTAACAGAAGCCAAAGACCACGTCGGTGGAATGTGCCCCTGTCTTTTCCTCTTGGGTTGGGGGCTCCGGGCTTCAACTCCCCCTGATGTCCATCAATGTCAGCGGTCGGCAGTCAGCGTTCTTTGGGCTCCTTCCAGGTCTTCCCCGGTCCCGTGCAGACCACCATGAGCGTCCCTCCCTCAGAGTCCTCCTCCACTGGTCGGGTCACCCCCCGGTGGTTCTGCTGGTTGTTTTTTCTCCTGAGACTGGCTGCTGTTTAGATGAGGCTATCCAAGCCTCGGCCGGTGGGGAGGGGGTAGAGGGTGGGTGCAGTGCGGGGCGGCAGTGTTCAGGCTCGGCTGGACATTATCCTGGAGCGGGGTTGGAGACCGGGTGTCTCACCTACGTGCTCCGGCGCGATGCCTGCGCCATTACTAGACTACTCCCTCGAAAGGCTCCCCCTTTAATGGTTGTTGATGTAAAATCCCCCAATACATTGGCTGTTGGTGTAAATTCTTCATTACATTGGTGATGTTTGTACATTTCCCTTTATATTGGTGGTAAGTGCAGAATTGCCCCTACAATGTTCGTCAGTGTAAATCCCCCTTTAGAGTGGTGGTTGGTGTAGAAACTCCTCTTTATATTGGTAATCTGTAAAAAAATCCAAACTTGCATTTGTAGTCAGTTTCGAATCCTCCCTTACATTGGTGGTCCATGTAGATGCCCCCTTTACATTGGTGGTGAGTGTAAATCCCCCTTGCATTGGTGGCCAGTAGGGATGAGCTTGGTGTTCGAGTCGAACATACGTTCGACTCGAACATCGGCTGTTCGATCGTTCGACGAACATCGAACGATTTGGGCCGTTCGCGCCAAATTCGAGTGACGCGAACGGCCCACAATACACTGCGCCATCGCAGTGCAATCCCGGCGCTGTGATTGGCCAAGCATGCACTGTGACCACGCATGCTTGGCCAATCACAGCGCCGGCAGCTAGGAGAGCCATAATTGGCAACAGGCAGGTTGCCTGTGGCCAATTATTGCTCAGGGGGTTTAGCACACGCCCCACACTATAAAAGGCCGCCAGCGCGGCAGCCTTGTGTAGTGTGTTCCGGCGCAGGGAAAGAGAAGGATAGGCAGGGACAGTGTGATATTCTTTGTGCTATTCGTGTGTGCAGGGAGAGAGAAGGATAGGCAGGGAGAGTTTCAGTGTCATATTCTTTGCTAAACCTTGTGTGCAGGGAGAGAGAAGGATAGGCAGGGGACAGTGTCAGTGTCATATTTTTTGCTAAACCTTGTGTGCAGGGAGAGAGAAGGATAGGCAGGGAGAGTGTCAGTGTCATATTCTTTGATAAACCTTGTGTGCAGGGAGAGAGAAGGATAGGCAGGGGACAGTGTCAGTGTCATATTCTTTGCTAAACCTTGTGTGCAGGGAGAGAGAAGGATAGGCAGGGGACAGTGTCAGTGTCATATTCTTTGCTAAACCTTGTGTGCAGGGAGAGAGAAGGATAGGCAGGGAGAGTGTCAGTGTCATATTCTTTGATAAACCTTGTGTGCAGGGAGAGAGAAGGATAGGCAGGGGACAGTGTCAGTGTCATATTCTTTGCTAAACCTTGTGTGCAGGGAGAGAGAAGGATAGGCAGGGAGAGTGTCAGTGTCATATTCTTTGATAAACCTTGTGTGCAGGGAGAGAGAAGGATAGGCAGGGGACAGTGTCAGTGTCATTGTTGCTAAGCCTCCTGCACAGTATAAACCTGAAGCTAGCCCGTATTGCTGTGTTTTCCTGGTGTGTTACACCAACAGGCATTTGCAGCACTTACAGCAGGCGTAGTGTGATTCCTGCAAAATATACACCTGAAGCTAGCCCGTATTGCTGTGTTTTCCTGGTGTGTTACACCAACAGGCATTTGCAGCACTTACAGCGGGCGTAGTGTGCTTCCTGCAAAATATACTCCTGAAGCTAGGCCTTATTGCTGGTTTTCCCATCTCCCTGCAGGCCATTAGAATGTCTGGAAGGCAAACAAGGAGAGGCAGACAGTCAGGAGCCAATAAAAGAGGGCAAGCAGGCTCTGTGTCTAGAGACAACAGTGCTGGTCGTGGACGCGGTGCATCGCCATCAGCACGTGGCCATGGGACACGCTTGTCCTTCTTTTCGGCAGCTGGACGTGTTGAGCCGCATCATGCCGAAGACTTGGTAGAGTGGATGACCAAGCCCTCCTCATCCTCCTCATCCTCTCTCATTCAGGCTCAGGGTACTGGCAAAGCAGCTGCCAAAGCGTCCTCTTCCCTGGTATCAATGTCATCATCAGTCACTCCTTCCCTAGACCCACCATGTCCTCCTGAGGAGTCTCCCGAACTGTTTGAGCACAGTGTTGGGTACATGCTCCTGGAGGATGCCCAGCGTTTCGAAGGGGCTGATGATGATACCCAGCTAGAGAAAGGCAGTAGCGTGAGAGCAGAGAGAGGGGATGCTCAAGAAGGACACCAATCTGGCAGTCATGTTCCAGCAGCTGCAGCATACTGCCAGATTGGCTCCAGTGATGAGGAGGGAGGGGATGATGAGGTCACTGACTCCACGTGGGTGCCTAATAGGAGAGAGGAGGATGAGGAGGAGGCACATCTCCAACGAGGCAGGATGCCCTCGGGGGGCCAGCGTAAGGGCAGCACACCGACGGAATCACACCGCAGAGCTCCGCCTGTGCAGGGCGCTGCCTCTGCCCATTATTCAAAAAGTTATTTGGTGTGGGCCTTTTTTGAGTCAAGTGCATCAGATCGCACAGCTGCTGTTTGCAACATATGTCTCAAGCGTATATCACGTGGCCAAAACATCAGCCGCTTGGGCACCACATGCTTGACCAGACATATGTTGACCTGCCATGCAGCTCGTTGGCAAGCCTACCTTAAAGACCCACACCAAAGAACAAAGCGGACCTCTCCTTGCACCGCATCAGCGGGGATCTCCAAACCCACTATACCTTCAGTCCTCTCTGAAACCTGCACTGAGAGGAATGAAGGTGTAGAATTAGGTGTGTCACAGCCAAGTACTTGCAGGCACTCTGCTAGCAGTACACCGACGTCCGATTCTAGCAGGCAAATTTCCCTGCCCCAGCTGCTGGACCGTCGAAAGAAGTTCACTCCCAGCCATCCACATGCCCAGCGGTTGAATGCTAGCTTGGCTAAATTGCTAGCGCTTCAACTGCTGCCTTTTCAGTTGGTAGACTCGGCCCCCTTCCGTGAGTTTGTGCAATGTGCGGTTCCTCAGTGGCAGGTTCCCAAACACCACTTTTTCTCACGGAAGGCGATTCCGGCTCTCTACCGGCATGTGGAAGACAATGTCTTGGCCTCGCTGGACAGGGCGGTCAGCGGTAAGGTGCATATTACCGCTGACTCATGGTCCAGCAGGCATGGACAGGGACGTTACCTTTCTTTCACGGCCCATTGGGTCACTCTTTTGGCAGCTGGGAAGGATGCAGGACAAGGTGCAGTAGTGTTGGAGGTTGTTCTGCCGCCACGCCTCCAAAATGCTACTACTGGTTGTGACACACCTCTCTCCTCCACCCCCTCCTCTTCTTCTTCCTCCATGGCCTCTTCCTGTGCTTTTTCCTCGGAACCAGCGGTGCTCCGTAGGCGTTCAAGGGGCTACGCAAGTACGCAGGCAAAAAGATGCCATGCCGTGCTTGCGCTGGTATGTTTGGGGGACAGGAACCACACTGGGGCAGAGGTTCTGTCTGCTCTGCAGGGGCAGGCCGAGAGGTGGTTGACGCCACGCCAGCTTAAGCCAGGAATGGTGGTTTGCGACAATGGCACCAACCTCCTCTCCGCCCTCCGACAGGGACAACTGACCCATGTGCCCTGTGTGGCTCACATCCTTAACCTGGTGGTGCAGCGGTTCTTGGGCAGGTACCCGGGCTTACAGAATGTCCTGAGGCAGGCCAGGAAAGTCTGTGTGCATTTCCGCAGATCTTATAATGCCAGTGCTCGCCTGGCTGAGCTGCAAAAGGAGTTGAACCTGCCCAAGAACCGCCTTATATGTGACATGCCCACCAGGTGGAACTCAACGTTGGCCATGCTGCAGCGGCTGCACACGCAGCAGAGGGCCATCAATGAGTACCTGTGCGACTACGGCACCAGGACAGGGTCAGGGGAGCTCAGGTTTTTTTCACCACGCCAGTGGGGCATGATCAGGGATGCATGCACTGTCCTGGCACCATTTGAGGAGGCCACGAGGATGGTGAGCAGTGACAGTGCATGCATCAGTGACACTGTACCTCTTGTCCACCTGTTGGAACATACGCTGTGTGGAATAATGGACAGGGCACTTGAGGCAGAACAGAGGCAGGAAGAGGAGGACTTCCTTGCCTCTCAAGGCCCCCTTTACCCAGACAGTGTTCCTTCTGTCCCACCCATCGCACAGGAAGAGGAGGAGGAGGATTGTGTCAGCATGGAGGTGGAGCCTGGCACTCAGCATCATCAGCAGCAGTCTTTTAGGGATGATTTACAGTCCCAAGAAACCCGTGGACTTGTACGTGGCTGGGAGGAGGTGGCTGCGGATCATGTCGTCCTTAGTGACCCAGAGGACTCCGGACCAAATGCCTCAGTTAACCTACGCTGCATGGCCTCCCTGATCCTGCAAAGTCTGCGGAAGGATCCTCGTATTCTTCGGATCAAGGAGAGGGACCATTACTGGCTGGCCACTCTCCTTGATCCACGGTACAAGGGTAAGGTTGCGGACCTTATCTTATCGTCGCAGAGGGAGCAGAGGATGAGACAACTCCGGGAGTCCTTGCAGAAAGGTCTGTGCAACGCGTTCCCAGAGACTGGGAGGTTACAAACTCCTGGTCCTGGACAACGAGTTGCTGAGGCTTCGGTCAGTCAAAGAAGGAGCGGTGGAGAAGGTGGCCCTCTGACCGATGCGTTCAGACAATTCTTTAGTCCGCAGCCCCAAGGTATGATCGGTTCCAGCAACCATCGCCAGCGTCTGATATACATGGTGCAGGAATACCTAGGGGCAAGGTCAGACTTGGACACCTTCCCCACCGAAAATCCTCTGGCTTACTGGGTCTTGAGGATGGATCACTGGCCAGAGCTTGCACAGTATGCAATTGAGCTACTGGCCTGTCCTGCATCCAGCGTTCTTTCAGAACGCACATTCAGTGCTGCTGGAGGATTTGTCACGGATCACAGGGTGCGCCTGTCCACCGACTCGGTTGATCGACTGACTTTCATAAAGATGAACCAGTCTTGGATCACCACCAGCTACCAAACACCTGAAGCTGATATAACAGACTAATTTATTTTCAAATGTCACATCCCTTCAAGACTGATGCTGATGCTGAGTGGCTGTCCTGTTATGTTGACTGACTATCCTCCTCCTCCTCAATGATCTGATTGATGATGATAGCTTGGAAGAACATTTTTGTTTCTGGGTGCCGCCACCAATGCCTAAGGCCCAATTTTTCAGCCCCTGTTTAACAGGGGCATGTAATTACAATTTTGTATGCAATGCTTTGCAGCAGGGCTCATTTCTGCACTCCAACTAGAGTATCTGGGAGAGGTTGCAGTGTCGTGGCACCAGCACCAGTGCCTACGGCCCAATTTTTCAGCCCCTGTTTAACAGGGGCATGTAATTACAATTTTTTATGCAATGCTTTGCAGCAGGGCCCATTCCTGCACTCCAACTAGAGTATCTGGGAGAGGTTGCAGTGTCGTGGGACCAGCACCAGTGCCTAGGGCCCAATTTTTCAGCCCCTGTTTAGCAGGGGCGTGTAATTAAAATTTTTGATGCAATACTTTGCAACAGGGCTCATTGCTGTGCTCCAAGTACAGTATCTGTGAGGGGTTGCAGTGTTGTGGCACCAGTGCCTAAGGCCCAATTTTTCTGCCCCTGTTTAACAGGGGCATGTAATTACAATTCTTGATCTAATAATTCACAGCAGGGCCCATTCCTGCGCCCACCAAGAGTAACTGTGAGGCCTTACAGTGTTGTGTCAACACCACCACCACCACCACCAAAGGCCCAATTTTTCAGCCCCTGTTCAACAGGGGCATGCAATTACAATTCTTGATCTAATAATTCACAGCAGGGCCCATTTATGCGCCCACCAAGAGTAACTGTGAGGGCTTACAATGTTGTGTCAACACCACCACCACCACCACCAAAGGCCCAATTTTTCAGCCCCTGTTCAACAGGGGCATGCAATTACAATTCTTGATCTAATAATTCACAGCAGGGCCCATTCATGCGCCCACCAAGAGTAACTGTGAGGGCTTACAGTGTTGTGGCAACACCAACATGTAAGGGGCAAATTTCAGCAGAGTATATAGGGCAGGCCCCTACTTTCAAACATCCAACTTACAAACGACTCCTACTTGCAAACGGAAGGAGACAACAGGAAGTGAGAGGAAATCTACCCCTAGGAAGGGAAATTCTCTCCTGTAAGAGTTAATATGGGAAAAGGGTCTCTCCTCTCTACTGATGCTTTATCACCAATCCTTGTTTCAATAAAAACCCCACTTTTCAAAAACATTTGTCATTGGGACACTAGCCTGATGAAGGGACACGCATGTCCTGAACGCGAAGCACCTCCCGCATACCTCTGACCCGGAAGTGATGACCCCAGGACCCCACGGAGCACACACAGTCCAGATCCAAGTTTGCGGCCGGCGCTGCTCAACATCCAGTGCAGGAAGAGACACAGGATCGAGGACTCCAGCCCAACTGCCCGTGAAACCACCATCACCCCTGAGGATCTGCGGATGAAGTTTCTGTTAACCCCTGACACGCTCGATTACCACTGCTCAAATGTGAGTGTATTTTAATCTTTTAATTAAAAACTGTTTTTACTTGCTGCATTTAGAGGGCACCGTTCCCTTTCTCGTTTTGTCTGTTCCAGAGCCTCTTCTAGCTTCTAATCTGAACTGGCAGCCATCTAATCAATCTCAGCAATCTCGCCCTAAACTTTTCTTCCATACATGGACATACATATTTACTATTGAACTATTAATAACTAAGCCTTTACAACTCTACCCAGTGCATTACCCCTCCCCCCTCCTTTCCTTCTTTATAGACCTCTACACAGCCCTTTCCAAAGTGCGCCATACCAAATCAAACTTTTTCTTTTTTTTTTTTTATATGGGAAAAAGGTGTCTCCTCTCTACTGATGCTTTATCACCAATCCTTGTTTCAATAAAAACCCCACTTTTCAAAAACATTTGTCATTGGGACGGAAAGTGAGGTGAACTGTTCTGAACAGGGGCACAGACAGCAAAACAAATGTTACAGGGGTGATAACCCTTCCCTATGTTTTCCAAAAAGCTTAAAAATAGATTTTTTGGCTGGAGCTACACTTAAACAATGTACCTGTTCAAAATTACAAACAGATTCTACATAAGAACAAACCTACAGTCCCTGTCTTGTATGCACCGCCTGTATACGGCTGTTCAGAGTATATAGGGCCTTTTTTATTTTGTGTGCGGGGTTCCCGTTAATATCCATACAAGACCCAAAGGGGCTGGTAATGGGCTGGGGTGGGGGGGGGGGGGGGGTGATGGGGTAGCTATGCCATTTTTCTTAAAGATTTTCATCCATATTACCGGGACCTACATTAAAGCCGCAAGCAGTTTTAAATGACTTTTTTTCCTTTAGAAATGTCATTTTGTGCAGGGACAGTTCTAAACACGGGAAACACGTGCCACTTCACAGGCATACTTTAGACACCCCTCAGGTACGATATTTAAAGGAATATTTGACTTTTTTTTCTCACTTTATGCATCATTAAAATGACTGCTCCCGAAAAACGGCCGTTTTTAAAACTTATTTTTGCATTGATACATGTCCCCTGGTGCAGAACCCGGGTTCCCAAACCCTTTTTAGGACAATAACATGCATAATAGTCGTTATAATTAGCACTTTAGATTTCGAACGTTCGCATCCATTGTATTTAATAGGGTTCTAACGTTCGTAGCGAACGTTCGGTCCGTTCGCGGGTTCTGGTGCCAACCGAACCCGGGGGTGTTCGGCTCATCCCTAGTGGCCAGTGTAGGAATCCCCCTTTATTGGTTGTTGATGTAAAATCCCCTATTACATTGGTTGTCAGTTTAAATTCTTCATTACATTGGTGATCAGTGTACATTTCCCTTTACACTGGTGGTAAGTGCAGAATTGCCCTTACACTGGTGGTCAGCGTAAATCCCCCTATACATTGGTGCTCAGTGTAAATCCCCTCTAACATTAGTGGTCGGTGTAGAAGTGTTACCTTATATTGGTGGTCAGTACAAATCTCCTTGACAACGGTAGTCAGTATAAATTCCCCATTACATGGAGGTCATTGTGTATTCCTCCTTACACTGGTGGTAAATGCGCCTATTACATTGGTGTCAGTGTAGAAATCCCTATTTATATTGGTGGGTGGCATAAATTCCCCCTCACATTGGTGGTCATTGTAAATTCTCTATTATATTGGTGGTCAGTGTAGAATCCCCACTATATACTTGCCAAAGATTTTTAGCTACAGATTTAGAATTTGCCACAGTGTACTGCCTCCTAACTAATCCCATCCTGCCACTACTTCCACTGATCCCATCAACCCCTCAGCATTGCCACTGATCATACCCCTCTCCCCCAGCATTGCCACTGATCCCAGGAGTCCTATGAGTTTTCTGTCTATTGATGGGTCCCCTCACCTCCCCAGTCCATGGTGTGCAGGCAGTGAGGAGATGATGTGCTGTAACCTTTAGAAACCAATCAATGAGCAGTAATAATGTGCAGTAACCTCTAGCAACCAATTAGTGAGTTGAAAAGATGTCCAGTAACCCCTAGCATCCAGTCAGTGAGCAGTATTGATGTACAGTTACCAACCAACCAACAAGTAGAAGTCATGTGCTGTAACCTCTAGCAAATAATCAGTGAGCCAATAAGTAAATAGATTTTGAGTTTAGCTGCTATTTATTGTATGTCTCAGAGCAGATGGAGAGCGAAATTGCATTAAAAGAAAGGGGGGGGTGGGGGTGGGCAAGAGAATGTTTGCCCAGTGTCCAATCAATATTAAAGACGGCCCTGGGAAGGTACCGGCCGTCCAGACAACCAGCTAATGGAGAATGCTCCAGTACAGTGCCTCAATGCCAATAGCCATGAGCAGGGCGTCAGAAGGGACCTGGACCCCCTTGATGTGTTTGAGCAGGTCCGTCGTAACACGGATACAAGATGGTAGACTTAAAACATGAGGTATTAGAAATGTGTATACAAATTTGCTAGCATTTTCCGTTAAAGAACCAATTCCCCAAAATATCAGTCTCCCAGGTGGTGATTGAATGTCTTTGAGTTTTGGGGAGCGTGTAGAAAAAGGGATTTTTATAACAGCTTACCTGTAAAATCCTTTTCTTGGAGTACATCACGGGACACAGAGCGACTTAGTCATTACTAATGGGTTATATAGATTACCTTCAGGTGCTGGCACTGGCAACTTCCAAACCGGAAGTACCCTCCCCTATATAAGCCCCTCCCATCCGGGAGCACCTCAGTTTTGTAGCAAAGCAATAAGTGTCCCTAAAAGAGGAGTGGGAGCTCTGTGTCCCGTGATGTACTCCAAGAAAAGGATTTTACAGGTAAGCTGTTATAAAAATCCCTTTTTCTCTTTCGTACATCACGGGACACAGAGCGACTTAGTCATTACTAATGGGACGTTCCAAAGCAATGCCAAATGAGGGGAGGGATACACTATAAATAAGCTGGGCGCCATCAGGCATGAGGATCTTTTGCGGCCTGCAACACACTGCGCCCAAAGGCGACATCCTCCTGACTTCTAACGTCTACCTGGTAGAATCTAGTAAACGTGTGTACTGAAGACCATGTTGCGGCCTTACAGACTTGAGCCAAGGAGGCCTGGTGATGCACTGCCCATGAAGTTCCAACTGCTCTTGTGGAGTGCGCCCTAACTTTGAACGGAGGCGGTCTCCTTCTCAAGCCATAGGCTTGTATTATGACCTGTCGAATCCACTTGGCTAAAGTAGATTTTGATGCTGCCTGACCCTTTCTGGGGCCTTCCGGCAGAACAAACAAAGTATCCGTTCTACGAATCTGAGCAGTGGCTTTTAGATAAGCTTTAACTGCTCTTACTACATCCAAAGAATGCAATAACTTTTCCTCTACCGAACTAGGTTTGGGGAAAAAAGAAGGAAGAACCACATCTTGGTTCAAATGAAACCTCGATACCACCTTAGGAAGAAAGGCTGGATGAGGACGTAATACTACTCTGTCCTTATGGACAACCAGATATGGCTCCTTACAGGACAAGGCGGCTAATTCCGATACTCTTTTAGCCGAACAAATGGCTACTAAGAAAATCAATTTCCTGGTGAGAAGAACCAAGGAAATGTGCTGCAATGGTTCAAATGGTTGTTTCTGTAGAACCGACAGAACCAGGTTTAAGTCCCATGGACATATGGGAATACTAACCGGAGGGCTAATACGCATCACTCCTTGTATGAAAGCTTTGACTAATGAATGCAAAGCCAAGGGCCTTTGAAAGAATATTGACAAGGCCGAAATCTGACCCTTGATAGTACTCAAGGCAAGCTTCCTATCTACAGCCCACTGTAGGAAGTCCAGAATCCTACCTATTACGTACTTACGCGGATGCCATTTCCTGGCTTCACACCACGCGATGTACGCCTTCCAGATCCTATAATAGATCTGCCTGGATACCGGCTTCCTGGCATTGATCATGGTAGATACCACAGGATTAGAGAGCCCTCTCTTTCTTAGAATGTGGGCTTCAATAGCCAGGCCGTCAAACCCAGGGCTGGTAAGGAAGGGTGGTATATCGGTCCCTGCGAAAGCAGGTCCGGACGATGTGGGTGGGTCCAAGGACTCCCCACTGACATTTTTACGATCTCCGCGTACCATGCCCTTCGGGGCCACGCTGGAGCCACCAGAATCACCGGTTTCTTTTCTACCCGGATTCTGCGGATTAATCGCGGTAACAACTGTGGCGGTGGGAATGCATATATCAGCTTGAACTGATCCCAAGGGAACACTAGGGCATCCGAGCCGCAAGCTAGGGGATCCCTTGTGCGAGACACAAATCTGTCCACCTTTGCGTTGAATCTGGATGCTAGCAGATCTACATCCGGTGTTCCCCACCGCTGGCATATTGCCTGGAAAACCCCGGGGTGAAGAGACCATTCCCCTGGGCATAATTGCTGGCGACTTAAAAAGTCCGCTTTCCAATTTTCCACTCCTGGGATGAAAACCGCGGATATAGCTGGGACATATCTTTCTGCCCATTCCAGGATGCAATTCGCTTCCCTCTGGGCTGCACGACTCCTGGTGCCACCCTGGTGATTGATATATGCCACTGCTGTGGCATTGTCTGATTGAATTCTGACAGGGGACCCTTGGAGTTTGGATGTCCATGCTACTAGGGCATACCGGGCTGCTCGTATCTCTAAGAGATTGATGGGCAGGGCCTTTTCTGCATCCGACCATCTGCCCTGGAGAGACCATTGCTCCAGTACTGCTCCCCAGCCTATAAGGCTGGCATCTGTAGTGACCACCTTCCAAGAAACCGGACTGAAGGGTTTCTCTTTTTCCAGATTCTGGGGCACCAACCACCAATGGAGGCTTTTGCGAACGGAAGGGGACAGGGACATTGGTAAGTCTAAAGCCTGAACTTTTTTGTTCCAGGCTGACAGTATGGCCCTCTGCAAGTTCCTTGAATGAAATTGACCGTAGGGTACTGCTTCGAATGAAGCCACCATTTTTCCCAGCAGCCTCATGCACAGGCGTATGGATGGTTTTCTTTTTGTACCCACTAAGTGGGTCAAATCTTTCAAAGACGACACCCTTTCTGGAGGTAAGAAAATCTTTCTCTGATTTGAATCCAGCCTTAGCCCCAAGTATTCCAGACTTTTGACTGGTCTTAGGGCTGACTTGTCTCGGTTGATAATCCAACCGTGATATTCCAGATACTTGATTGTCTCGTGAATAGCTACTTCCAGTTTTTCCACTGAGTGGTCTATTAGTAGCAGGTCGTCTAAATATGCCATTATCGTTACACCCCGTGTTCTTAGATTGGCCAATAGTGGGGCCAGAATCTTTGTGAACACTCGTGGTGCTGTGGCCAGACCGAAAGGTAAGGCTCTGAACTGAAAATGGCGCCCTTCTACTGCAAAGCGTAGAAATTTCTGGTGGGCCGGAAAGATGGGAATATGCAGATAAGCATCTTTTATGTCGATCGAAGCTAACCATTCCTGCCCTTGTAGGGCGGTGGCCGCTGATCGGATCGACTCCATCCGAAAAGTCCTGATATGTAGGAACTTGTTTAGCCCTTTTAGATTTAATATGGGCCTCACGTCCCCATTTGGCTTGGGGACTGTGAAGAGGTTCGAGTAAAACCCGAACCCGCTTTCTTCCAAGGGAACCTTCATGATTACACCTTGGAGCAATAGTTGTTCTAGTGCCAGAAGGAGGGATCCTCTCTTCTGGGGATCGCTTGGCATGTTTGACCTCATAAAATGGGCAGGAGGAGTGTCTTTTAACTCCAGCTTGTATCCCAGACTTACTGCGGAGATCACCCATTTGTCTCTGATGGTGTCCCGCCAGGTCTCTGTGAACAACTGAAGTCTTCCCCCCACCCGATTGAGTGGGGGCAAGCCTTCATGACTTGGGGGGAGGTTTTGTACCTCTCTTGACCCAGGGTTTCTTGTTACCCTGTGATTGTCCCTGATTTCTGCCCCCTGGATTTGACCGCGGAGGCCGTCAGAACTGTTTCACAGCCGATGTGCCAGGGACTGGAGAAGTAGGCCTCTTAAAAGAAGGACTTCTACCCTTGTTCTTAACCGGCAAGAGTGTACTTTTACCGGCAGAAATTTTCTGGATATACTTGTCCAGATCTTCTCCAAATAAGCGTTCTCCATGAAATGGGAAGCTAATCAGCAATTTCTTACAGGGAGCTTCAGCAGACCAGTTTTTGAGCCATAGAAGCCTACGCATATGTACTACAGACAGCGTACAGCGGGAGGCCTGTTGGATTGTATCCTTTATGGCGTCTACCGCAAAACACAAGGCTCTAGGTAGGTCAGCTAGGGCAAGAGCCTGCTGATCTGGTAAGTCTCTTAAGACTTGTTTCAACTGATCTTTCACTGCTTGGCAGACTCCAATCGCTGCTACTGCAGGTTGTGTCACCATGCTTGCTGTAGAGAAAGCAGATTTTAGTAAAGACTCCAATTTTTTATCTATTGGGTCTTTGAACATTGGAACATTATCTACTGGACATGTCAGTGATTTATTCACACAAGAGATGGCTGCGTCCACTGTAGGGACCCTCCATTTTTTTATGAACTTATCCTCCATGGGATAGATCACTGGAAATCTCTTGGGGGGAGTAAATATTTTATCAGGATGGTCCCAATCCTGGTAAATAAGCCCTTCCAATAAAGGGTGGATTGGGAAGGAACAGACAGCCTGGGGAGCCTTCAGCGACCCCAGCGAGGAAACCGTAGTGGTTGATGGTTCCGCCAGAGGCATTTTAAATGCTGATCGGACCATGTTAGTCAGAGACTGAACCCATAATCTTTCAGCCTGAGATGCTGAGAAAGGTTCTTCCACTGTTGATTCCTCTATAACCGAATCAACCTCATCCTGATCCCCTTCAGGTAGGTCGATCTCTGTGTGGGGCTGTTCCTCCACTAACAGGCACTCTGAAGGAGGAGACGGAGATCGGACGCGCTTTCCCTGTGACAGGGAAGCAGCGATCAATGCTGTTAATCTCTCTTCCAATCCTCCCAGAGTTGAGGATAAAACCTCCTCTGTTATATATACAGGAGCAGGTGGACTGGGGACAGCCGCAGCACCAGGTACTCCTGCGGGGTTCCTACGGCTACTGACCTCTGAATTTTCAGGGGAGATTGGTGCAGTACAAGCATGCCCAAAATCCTCAGAGCCCGATAGAGACCCCTTTGGCTTCCTGGAAGACTTATTTCCGGAGCGTCTGGACGACATATCCTTTAAGCACAAAGCTGAGGTATTCCCGTCGTCATACACCAATTTTGCTGGTAATAGTCTAACACAGTTGCTGCTATATACCAGCTGGTGTCCACTAAAGTGCCTTTCTATGGGGATGCCTGCATCAACCGCCTCTGTGTGCCACCGTTTTGTTGCTAGCTCTGTTTGCATCCAGCTGACACTTGTACTGTGTCTTTTATCCATGCTGGGACGCCTGCACATGCGCAGAAGCGCCACGGCGCGCATCGAGCGTCATCCACCCGCCCCGCCCCTTTCCTTTCATAGGAGGCGCGTGCACGCGCCCGTGCGCCTTCGGCGCCCTTTTTTGAAACCAAGCAGGGACTAGGAGCCAGGGCCCTTTTTGCCGGAGGGCCTGTGCGGTGGATGAGCGCAGCAACAGGGCAGAGGAAGTGGATTCCCACAGAGAAACTTACCAACTGCCTGGATCTTTTGACTTTAAAAAACCAAAGATCCACATGACAAGAAAAATGGACCACAGCGGCCTCTAGTGGTTTAACACAGGTACCGCAGTCTCCTTTTTTTTTTTTTTTCTTGACTACTATTAAAATTTTACATTTTCCAGTAGTTACAGGCATACACAGATATCAGCGGGAATACCGTTAGGTAACAGACAGAAAGACAAATTAGGCTTGGGGGTCCCCCAATAGAACCAAGTTCCTGGGGGCCCCCACTTACCTGTTCCCCGCCGCAGGACTTTGTTTGGTCCACAGAAGCCCAAACTTCACCTATCACGGCAGGCATTGTAATTAAACCTTCAGGGACCGGGTTCCCAAGGATTCCACTCCCCTGGACCTGTATAGCACCCTGCACAGACAACATCTTGGTCGTGGGTATGACCAGAGCTCTGGATCCCAGGGTCCAGCCCTCCTAAGAGAGGCATTACAGGCAAAACCTTGCTCTTCTGCTGCAAGGCCCGGGTACCGACCGTTTAGCTATGAAGCTTTTTTGGTGGGATCCGGAACAGCTTACTAAGGCCCGTAAAAGAACCTGTACGCAAGCCCAGTGAAAACACATGTTACTCTTTGGCCAACACCTTAGACACTGGCAAAAAACTGAGGTGCTCCCGGATGGGAGGGGCTTATATAGGGGAGGGTACTTCCGGTTTGGAAGTTGCCAGTGCCAGCACCTGAAGGTAATCTATATAACCCATTAGTAATGACTAAGTCGCTCTGTGTCCCGTGATGTACGAAAGAGAAAGAGGGCATGCGCGAGGTCTTAGTGTTGATAAAATCCAAGGTGACCTAATCAATTAGACCCCCCCAGAATGCTCCAGTGCATAGGCTTCGAAATTCCCCAATAAATTGCTGTATGGATATACAGTTAATAGGTTTATACCAAATAGAATTTTATAGGACATTTAAACACATTGGGGGTTATTTACGAAAGGCAACTCCACTTTGCACTACAAGTGCAAACTACAAGTGCAAAGTGCACTTGGAAGTGCAGTCTCTATAGATCCGAAGGGGACATGCAAGGAGAATAAAAAAAAACAGCATTTTAGCTTGCACGTGATTGGATGATAAAATCAGCAGAGCTTCCCCTCATTGCAGATCTACCCCTCAGATTTACAGCGACTGTACTTCCAAGTGTACTTTCAGTGCAATTTCAAGTGCACTTTGCACTTGTAGTTTGCACTTGTAGTGCAAAGTGGATTTGCCTTATGTAAATAACCCCCATTGTCTGGTATTGGGGTGTATCATCAGCACTATGTTCCCACCCTTATAGGAGCATTTAATTACCACATCTGTGCGTTTATGTAGTTCGGTCAAGGCCCGAGTTTGTTTTTTGGTCAGGTTGGGGGGTAGATCTGGCCACTGTTGTTTTTTAATGGTCTGAAATGATTCGTATAAAAAAGCCCAAATAGCTGGGCAAGTCCAGAAATTTCCGAGACTTGAGTTTGAACCTTTTGCGATTACGTCCATGGCAATCTCAGATGGGGCAGTTGAGCCTCCACTAATAGCTCCTTCCTTGTACAAAAGCATAAGGTCACGTAAGGGCCTAAATTCCTGCATTGTAAAGTGTTTAGTTCTTTCGACCAATTATTTTTCCAGGTTTAATTTTTGTCTATCTTTATCAAAAATATATCTAATGGTCAAATTTCAAACAAAAAGGTAGAGATCCTCGATCGTTTCAAATAAGTTCAGATGGACAGAAACCCAAACCGAGTTAAAGGATATCCTCTTCCCCAGGTGTCAAAGTGATGGAAGTGAGGTTATAAATATTCATGTGTGTTAAGCCATTAGATGCATCTAATGCACTGCATTTAGGGAAGTGCTTGGTAGTGGGATTTTTAGTACAAACGTATCCAGATTGCCCTGTTTTGTGGGTTCTGGTGTCATTGGTTCTAAAAAATCTGGATTAGTAATCTGTGTTTTGACAGTAGACTGAAGAATTTTGGGAATGATACCATGTAAGGTGGGGTTTAGACTGCCACTGCCCTGGGCTTGAGCTCCCGGGGGAATGCCAATATTGGGTGTGTGGGGTGGTTTATGTGGTTTACCGTGTTTTTAGAGGCACACCTTTAAATCATACATACTTTTGCTAATAGGTGTCCCTCGTTCCCATTTCAAAATGTTGGGAGGTATGATTGAACTGCTACACACTATAAAAATGTTTTCATTGTTTACTTTAACACCATGTTTTATATCTTTTTTACCACTAGATGGCATCTGAACCCTTTTAATCACCATCCACACTATGAGGTTATGCTTCCATAGTTTTCTTTACTTGTTACATTACCTTACTTTCTTTCACTCCAATCTCTCCCCTCCCGCTCCCTATTTTTTTAGTTGGAGGAGACACCTCTCACCCTTTTTGATATATTCTGCTTGATTACCCAATGGCTAAACCCCACTTGAAATTCCCTTTATTCAGTACTTGAGGGGTTTCTTCTAAAAAGAGAAACCAAATACTCTTCTCCTTCCATAAGGATAGAATGAAAGCCATTTTTCCAAGAAATGAATTTTCAAACTGACCATATCCCTGTTGTCAGAAATAAAAGCGCTAACACCTGATTTCATAGTCCCAATCCAAATGCAAAAACAAATGGAATATCCATAGCCCTCCACAAATTTTTCCAACCTTAGATCTTACAAAAGAACAGTTTTTTTTTTTGTTCCTCAAAACTAAAATATTACTGAATGATTATACCATAGCTAACATTTACTCTCCAAACGCTTCTTCTACTCTATCACCTCTAGTCTTCAGCAGTTCAGATTCTGCAAGCTAAATATTGGAGGGGACTTCAATCTTTCTCTTGGTCCTCTCTAGGGATGAGCTTCGTGTTCGAGTCGAACATACGTTCGACTCGAACATCGGCTGTTCGATCGTTCGACGAAGATCGAACGATTTGGGCCGTTCGCGCCAAATTCGAGTGACGCGAACGGCCCACAATGCACTACGCCATCGCAGTGTCATCCAGGCGCTGTGATTGGCCAAGCATGCACTGTGACCCCGCATGCTTGGCCAATCACAGCGCCGGCAGCGAGGAGAGCAATGATTGGCCACAGGCAGGATGCCTGTGGCCAATTATTGCTGAGGGTGTTTAGTACACGCCCCACACTATAAAAGGCCGCCAGCACGGCGGCCTAGTGTAGTGTGTTCCGGAGCAGGGATAGAGCAGCATAGGCAGGGACAGTGACTTTTATTTCTTTCTTGCTTAACCTGGATTCCTTTAGTTTAGGGAAAGAGAAGGATAGGTAGGGAGAGTGTCAGTGTGTTTTGTGCTTGTGCTATATTGTGCTTAAAAAAAACATTTTTTCTAGGGACAGAAAACTGTAGGTAGGGAGAGTGTGTCAGTTTCTTTCACTGTCAAAGTCCTTGTTTCCAGGGACCTGGAAGGACAGTGAGTGAATTCTCCTTGTGCTAAATTGTGCTTAAAAAAAACATTTTTTCTAGGGACAGAAAACTGTAGGTAGGGAGAGTGTGTCAGTTTCTTTCACTGTCAAAGTCCTTGTTTCCAGGGACCTGGAAGGACAGTGAGTGAATTCTCCTTGTGCTAAATTGTGCTTAAAAAAAACATTTTTTCTAGGGACAGAAAACTGTAGGTAGGGAGAGTGTGTCAGTTTCTTTCACTGTCAAAGTCCTTGTTTCCAGGGACCTGGAAGGACAGTGAGTGAATTCTCCTTGTGCTAAATTGTGCTTAAAAAAAACATTTTTTCTAGGGACAGAAAACTGTAGGTAGGGAGAGTGTGTCAGTTTCTTTCACTGTCAAAGTCCTTGTTTCCAGGGACCTGGAAGGACAGTGAGTGAATTCTCCTTGTGCTAAATTGTGCTTAAAAAAACATTTTTTCTAGGGACAGAAAACTGTAGGTAGGGAGAGTGTGTCAGTTTCTTTCACTGTCAAAGTCCTTGTTTCCAGGGACCTGGAAGGACAGTGAGTGAATTCTCCTTGTGCTAAATTGTGCTTAAAAAAACATTTTTTCTAGGGACAGAAAACTGTAGGTAGGGAGAGTGTGTCAGTTTCTTTCACTGTCAAAGTCCTTGTTTCCAGGGACCTGGAAGGACAGTGAGTGAATTCTCCTTGTGCTAAATTGTGCTTAAAAAAAACATTTTTTCTAGGGACAGAAAACTGTAGGTAGGGAGAGTGTGTCAGTTTCTTTCACTGTCAAAGTCCTTGTTTCCAGGGACCTGGAAGGACAGTGAGTGAATTCTCCTTGTGCTAAATTGTGCTTAAAAAAAACATTTTTTCTAGGGACAGAAAACTGTAGGTAGGGAGAGTGTGTCAGTTTCTTTCACTGTCAAAGTCCTTGTTTCAAGGGACAGAGAAGGACACCTGAAGGTAGCCCTTATTGCTTTTTTCCCATCTCCCTGCAGGCCATCTATTAGAATGTCTGGAAGGCAAACAAGGAGAGGCAGACAGTCAGGAGGCAATAAAAGAGGGCAAGCAGGCTCTGTGTCTGGGGGCAACAGTGCTGGTCGTGGACGCGTTGCATTGTCATCAGCACATGGCCATGGGACACGCTTGTCCTTCTTTTCGGCAGCTGGACATGTTGAGCCACATCATGCCGAAGACTTGGTAGAGTGGATGACCAAGCCCTCCTCCTCCTCCTCATCCTCTCTCACCCAGGCTCAGGGTACTGGAAAAGCAGCTGCCAAAGCGTCCTCTTCCCTGGTATCAATGTCAGACTCATCATCAGTCACTCCTTCCCTAGACCCACCATGTCCTCCTCCTGAGGAGTCCCCCGAACTGTTTCAGCACAGTGTTGGGTACATGCTCCAGGAGGATGCCCAGCGTTTCGAAGGGTCTGATGATGAAACCCAGCTAGAGGAAGGCAGTAGCGTGAGAGCAGACAGAGGGGATGCTCAAGAAGGACACCAATCTGGCAGTCATGTTCCAGCAGCTGCAGCATACTGCCAGATTGGCTCCAGTGATGAGGAGGGAGGTGATGATGAGGTCACTGACTCCACGTGGGTGCCTAATAGGAGAGAGGAGGAGGAGGAGGAGGAGGAGGCACATCTCCAACGAGGCAGGATGCCCTTTGGTGGCCAGCGTAAGGGCAGTACACCGACGGAATCACACCGCAGAGCTCCGCCTGTGCAGGGCGCTGCCTCTGCCCGTCATTCAAAAAGTTCTTTGGTGTGGGCCTTTTTTGAGGCTAGTGCATCAGATCGCACAGCTGCTGTTTGCAACATATGTCTCAAGCGTATATCGCGTGGCCAAAACATCAGCCGCTTGGGTACCACATGCCTGACCAGACATATGTTGACCTGCCATGCAGCTCGTTGGCAAGCCTACCTCAAAGACCCACACCAAAGAACAAAGCGGACCTCTCCTTGCACCGCATCAGCTGGGATCTCCAACCCCACTATAACTTCAGTCCTCTCTGAAACATGCACTGAGAGGAATGAAGGTGTAGAATTAGGTGTGTCACAGCCAAGTACTTGCGGCCACTCTGCTAGCAGTACACCGACGTCCGATTCTAGCAGGCAAATTTCCCTGCCCCAGCTGCTGGAACGTCGAAAGAAGTTCACTCCCAGCCATCCACATGCCCAGCGGTTGAATGCTAGCTTGGCTAAATTGCTAGCGCTTCAACTGCTGCCTTTTCAGTTGTAGACTCGGCCCCCTTCCGTGAGTTTGTGCAATGTGCGGTTCCTCAGTGGCAGGTTCCCAAACGCCACTTTTTCTCACGGAAGGCTATTCCGGCTCTCTACCGGCATGTGGAAGGCAATGTCTTGGCCTCGCTGGACAGGGCGGTCAGCGGTAAGGTGCATATTACCGCTGACTCATGGTCCAGCAGGCATGGACAGGGACGTTACCTTTCTTTCACGGCCCATTGGGTCACTCTTTTGGCAGCTGGGAAGGATGCAGGACAAGGTGCAGTAGTGTTGGAGGTTGTCCCACTGCCACGCCTCCAAAATGCTACTACTGGTTGTGACACACCTCTCTCCTCCACCCCCTCCTCTTCTTCTTCCTCCATGGCCTCTTCCTGTGGTTTGTCCTATGAACCAGCGGTGCTCCGTAGCCGTTCACGGGGCTACGCAAGTACGCAGGCAAAAAGATGCCATGCCGTGCTTGCGCTGGTGTGTTTGGGGGACAGAAGCCACACTGGGGCAGAGGTCCTGTCTGCTCTGCAGGGCCAGGCCGAGAGGTGGTTGACGCCACGCCAGCTTAAGCCAGGAATGGTGGTTTGCGACAATGGCACCAACCTCCTCTCCGCCCTCCGACAGGGACAACTGACCCATGTGCCCTGTGTGGCTCACGTCCTTAACCTGGTGGTGCAGCGGTTCTTGGGCAGGTACCCGGGCTTACAGGATGTCCTGAGGCAGGCCAGGAAAGTCTGTGTGCATTTCCGCAGATCTTATAATGCCAGTGCTCGCCTAGCTGAGCTGCAAAAGGAGTTGAACCTGCCCAAGAACCGCCTTATATGTGACATGCCCACCAGGTGGAACTCAACGTTGGCCATGCTGCAGCGGCTGCACACGCAGCAGAGGGCCATCAATGAGTACCTGTGCGACTACGGCACCAGGACAGGGTCAGGGGAGCTTGGTTTTTTTTCTCCACGCCAGTGGGGCATGATCAGGGATGCATGCACTGTCCTGGCACCATTTGAGGAGGCCACGAGGATGGTGAGCAGTGACAGTGCATGCATCAGTGACACTGTACCTCTTGTCCACCTGTTGGAGCACACGCTGCGTGGAATAATGGACAGGGCACTTGAGGCAGAACAGAGGCAGGAAGAGGAGGACTTCCTTGCCTCTCAAGGCCCCCTTTACCCAGACAGTGTTCCTTCTGTCCCACCCATCGCACAGGAAGAGGAGGAGGAGGAGGAGGAGGAGGAGGAGGAGGATTGTGTCAGCATGGAGGTGGAGGCTGGCACTCAGCATCATCAGCAGCAGTCTTTTAGGGATGATTTACAGTCCCAAGAAACCAGTGGACTTGTACGTGGCTGGGAGGAGGTGGCTGCGGATCATGTCGTCCTTAGTGACCCAGAGGACTCCGGAGCGAATGCCTCAGCAAACCTACGCTGCATGGCCTCCCTGATCCTGCAAAGTCTGCGGAAGGATCCTCGTATTCTTCGGATCAAGGAGAGGGACCATTACTGGCTGGCCACTCTCCTTGATCCACGGTACAAGGGTAAGGTTGCGGACCTTATGTTACCGTCGCAGAGGGAGCAGAGGATGAGACAACTCCGGGAGGCCTTGCAGAAAGGTCTGTGCAACGCGTTCCCAGAGACTGGGAGGTTACAAACTCCTGGTCCTGGACAACGAGTTGCTGAGGCTTCGGCCAGTCAAAGAAGGAGCGGTGGGGAAGGTGGCCGTCTGACCGATGCGTTCAGACAATTCTTTAGTCCGCAGCCCCAAAGTATGATCGGTTCCAGCAACCATCGCCAGCGTCTGATAAACATGGTGCAGGAATATCTAGGGGCAAGGTCAGACTTGGACACCTTCCCCACCGAAAATCCTCTGGCTTACTGGGTCTTGAGGATGGATCACTGGCCAGAGCTTGCACAGTATGCAATTGAGCTACTGGCCTGTCCTGCATCCAGCGTTCTTTCGGAACGCACATTCAGTGCTGCTGGAGGATTTGTCACGGATCACAGGGTGCGCCTGTCCACCGACTCGGTTGATCGACTGACTTTCATCAAGATGAACCAGTCTTGGATCACCACCAGCTACCACACACCTGATGCTGATATAACAGACTAATTGATTTTAACATGTCACATCCCTTCAAGACTGATGCTGATGCTGAGTGCCTGTGCTGTTATGTTGACTGGCTATCCTCCTCCTCCGAGTCCTCAATGATACGATTGATGATGATAGCTTGGAAGATCATTTTTGTTTATGGGTGCCGCCACCAGTGGCTAAGGCCCAATTTTTCAGCCCCTGTTTTACAGGGGCGTGTAATTACAATTTTTTTAGCAATAATTTGCCATAGGGCTCATTGCTGTGCTCCAAGTACAGTATCTGTGAGGGGTTGGAGTGTTGTGGCACCAGTGCCTAAGGCCCAATTTTTCAGCCCCTGTTTAACAGGGGCGTGTCATTACAATTTTTGAAGCAATACTTTGCAACAGGGCTCATTGCTGTGCTCCAAGTACAGTATCTGTGAGGGGTTGTAGTGTTGTGCCACCAGTGCCTAAGGCCCAATTTTTCAGCCCCTGTTCAACAGGGGCATGCAATTACAATTCTTGATCTAATAATTCACAGCAGGGTCCATTGCTGCACCCACCAAGAGTAACTCTGAGGGCTTACAGTCTTGTGGCAACGCCACCACCACCACCACCACGAAAGGCCCAATTTTTCAGCCCCTGTTCAAAAGGGGCATGTAATTACAATTCTTGATCTAATAATTCACAGCAGGGCCCATTGCTGCACCCACCAAGAGTAACTGTCAGGGCTTACAGTGTTGTGGCACCAGCACCACCATCAAAGCCCCAATTTTTACTACCACTGTTCAACAATTATATGTAATTAAAATTCCTGATATAATAGTTGACAGCAGGGCGTTCCAGCACCAACCAAGAGTAACTGAGTGCTTACAGTGTTGTGCCAACACCAACAACTAAGGGGCCTATTTCTGCAGAGTATATACGGCAGGTCCCTACTTTCAAACATCCAACTTACAAACGACTCCTACTTGCAAACGAAAGAAGACAACAGGAAGTGAGAGGAAATCTACCCCTAGAAAGGAAAATTCTCTCCTGTAAGAATAAATATGGGAGAAAGGGGTCTCATCTGTACTGATGCTTTATCAGCAATCCTTGTTTCAAGAAAAACACCACATTTCAAAAACAGTTGTCATTGGGACGGAAAGTGAGGTGAAATGTTCTGAACAGGGGCACAGACAGCAAAACAAATGTTACAGGGGTGATAACCCTCACCTATGTTTCCCAAAAAGTTTAAAAATAGATTTTTGGGCTGGAGCTACACTTCAACAATGTACCTGTTCAAAATTACAAACAGATTCTACATAAGAACAAACCTACAGTCCCTGTCTTGTATGCACCGCCTGTATACGGCTGTTCAGAGTATATAGGGCCTTTTTTATTTTATGTGCGGGGTTCCCCTTAATATCCATACAAGACCCAAAGGGGCTGGTAATGGGCTGGGGTAGGGGGGGGGGGTCATGGGGTAGCTATGCCATTTTTCTTAAAGAATTTCATCCATATTACCGGGACCAGACATTACATTAAAGCCGCAAGCAGTTTTAAATGGCTTTTTTTTCCTTTAGAAGTGTCATTTTGTGCAGGGACAGTTCTAAACACGGGAAACACGTGGCACTTCACAGGCATACTTTAGACACCCCCCAGGTACGATATTTAAAGGAATATTTGACTTTTTTTTTTTCACTTTATGCATCATTAAAATGACTGCTCCCGAAAAACGACCGTTTTTAAAACTTCTTTTTGCATTGATACATGTCCCCTGGTGCACAACCCGGGTTCCCAAACCCTATTTATGACAATAACATGCATAATAGTTGTTATAATTAGCACTTTAGAATTCGAACGTTCGCATCCATTGTATTTAATAGGGTTCTAATGTTCGTTCGAACTTTCGGTCCGTTCGCGGGTTCTGGTGCGAACCGAACCCGGGGGTGTTCGGCTCATCACTAGTCCTCTCCTATACACAGTAGTGGTGGTGATGAGAAGGGCTGTAGTAGTATTGATGAGTACAGGTAGGCTGTATGGGGCACCATGATTTCTAATTGTAGGGCCTGGGGGAGGGATTATATGTCTATGAATCAGGTACCACCAATTTGAGGGTACCCTGATGTGGCCCCCTGCAATATGCAGAGTGGCAGTGGTGTGTCTGGTGCTGGAATGCTCTTTGTGTTCCTGCACCCAGGACTGAAAGAAGCCAGAACTGTCAGGTGGAATGACCTCCACTCAATAGTTGAATTAAAGTCCTGACCCGGCAGCAGTGGCGGTGCGTCCATAGTGGGTGCAGGAGCGCCGCCCCCTCTCTCTCCTGCGACCGTCACTCACAACAACAATACATAAGTTCATGCCTTGCATGAACCTATGTATTGTCGCCGCCGCTGCTGCCCACTATTCAGATGGCTGGCCCCCTGGTGAGCGCCGGCCATCTGAATAACAGCGGCTCTGATAGGCTTCCTGATTACAGCCTGAGGGCTGTAATCGGCTTCCAAATAGTTAACCAGGGGAGCACGGGGGGTGCGTTCCTTGGTTAGCACTGACAGGCGTCTCAGCCAATCAGGTTCACCGGGTCTGGTTACCGGTAACCTGATTGGCTGAAGCGACATCGAGGGTGGGAGAAGACATCGAGGACGGAAGAAGGACGGCGCTGACCCGAGGAAGGTAAGTGCAGGGCTGGGGACAAACTGGCTGCATTTGGGGACAAACTGGCTGTATTTGGGGGGAAACTGGCAGCATTTGGGGACAAACTGGCTGTATTTGGGGACAAGCTGGCTGTATTTGGGGGAAACTGGCTGCATTTGGGTACAAACTGGCTGTATTTAGGGACAAACTGGCTGTATTTGGGGGGAAACTGGCTGCATTTGGGGGGAAACTGCCTGCATTTGGGGACAAACTGGCTGTATTTTGGGGGACAAACTGGCTGTATTTTGGGGGACAAACTGGCTGCATTTGGGGACAAACTGGCTTTATTTGGGGGGTAACTGGCTGCATTTGAGGGGGCAAACTGGTGGTGTTTGGGCACAGTGGCTGCGTTTAATGGGCACAGTGGCGGCAATTGATGATTTTTTTTTTCAGTTTGTTTGCACCCCCCCAAAAATTTTGAGCACCAGCCGCCATTGCCCAGCAGAGAGCTCAGCATGGGAGCATGTGTCCTGGTAGGTAAAGCCTGTACACCAATGCTGGGAGGGTTATTATTGTTGTGGGCTGCAATATTTTGCTACTTGTCATTTGCCTTATTTGACAAGCTTGTTAGTTTATTTGCATGTGAGTTAAGCTGACCATACACCATACAGTTTTCTTATTCAATTTCCTTTAGATTTACCTTCAACTGTGTAGTAGAATGGCCTGCCTGATTGCACACAAGTGTTTAGATTTGACCTTATATTATATGGTTTTGGTAAATCTAAAGGAAATCTATAGAAGAAAATTGTATAATGTATGGTCAGCCTTACACCGATCAGCCATAGGTGTGGCTATAATGGCATCTGAAAGTTGGTAGGCTATATTAAACCATAAAAGGTTTTACCCCCTTCATGACCATGGTATTTTATATGCTATTTAGCACTGTACTACTTGCAATTGCTAACTGGCAATCGCTCAGTTATGCAACATTGTTTCCAAAGGAAATTTATATAATTTTTTATTTCCACACAAATAGAGCATTCTCTTGGTGGTATTTTATCACCATTGGGTTTTAAATTATTTATTATATAAACAAAAAAAGATGGAAAATTTAAACAAAAATATTTTCTACTTTCTGTTATAAAATATATCCACTATAAACAAATTTCTTCATAAATTTAGGCCATATGTATTCTGCTACATTTCTTTGGTAAAAAAAAAATCCCAGTAAGTGTATATTAATCAGTTTGTGTGAAAGTTATAGCAAGTACAAACTATGGTATATATACAGTGGGGCAAAAAAGTATTTAGTCAGCCACCAATTGTGCAAGTTCTCCCACTTAAAAAGATGAGAGAGGCCTGTAACTGTCATCATAGGTATACCTCAACTATGAGAGACAAAATGTGGAAACAAATCCAGACAATCACATTGTCTGATTTGGAAAGAATTTATTTGGTGGAAAATAAGTATTTGGTCAAAATCAAAAGTTCATCTCAATACTTTGTTATATATCCTTTGTTGGCAATGACAGAGGTCAAACGTTTTCTGTAAGTCTTCACAAGGTTGTCACACACTGTTGCTGGTATGTTGGCCCATTCCTCCATGCAGATCTCCTCTAGAGCAGTGATGTTTTGGGGCTGTCGCTGGGCAACACGGACTTTCAACTCCCTCCAAAGGTTTTCTATGGGGTTGAGATCTGGAGACTGGCTAGGCCACTCCAGGACCTTGAAATGCTTCTTACGAAGCCACTCCTTCATTGCCCAGGCGGTGTGTTTGGAATCATTGTCATGCTGAAAGACCCAGCCACGTTTCATCTTCAATGCCCTTGCTGATGGGAGGAGGTTTGCACTCAAAATCTCAAGATACATGGCCCAATTCATTCTTTCATGTACACGGATCAGTCGTCCTGTTCCCTTTGCAGAGAAACAGACCCAAAGCATGATGTTGCCACCCCCATGCTTCACAGTAGGTATGGTGTTCTTTGGTTGCAACTCAGCATTCTCTCTTCTCCAAACACGACGAGTTGTGTTTCTACCAAACAGTTCTACTTTGGTTTCATTTGACCATATGACATTCTCCCAACCTCTTCTGGATCATCAAAATTCTCTCTAGCAAACTTCAGATGGGCCCGGATATGTACTGGCTCAAGCAGGGGGACGCGTCTGGCACTGCAGGATCTGAGTCCCTGGTGGCGTAGTGTGTTACTGATGGTAGCCTTTGTTACGTTGGTCCCAGCTCTCTGCAGGTCATTCACTAGGTCCCCCGTGTGGTTCTGGGATTTTTGATCACTGTTCTTGTGATCATTTTGACTCCACGGGGTGAGATCTTGCGTGGAGCCCCAAATTGAGGGAGATTATCAGTGGTCTTGTATGTCTTCCATTTTCTAATTATTGCTCCCACAGTTTATTTCTTCACACCAAGCTGCTTGCCTATTTCAGATTCAGTCTTCCCAGCCTGGTGCAGGTCTACAATTTTGTTTCTGGTGGTGTCCTTCGACAGCTCTTTGGTCTTCACCATAGTGGAGTTTGGAGTGTGACTGTTTGAGGTTGTGGACAGGTGTCTTTTATACTGATAACAAGTTCAAACAGGTGCCATTAATACAGGTAATGAGTGGAGGACAGAGGAGCCTCTTAAAGAAGAAGATACAGGTCTGTGAGAGCCAGAAATCTTGCTTGTTTGATATTAACTAAATACTTATTTTCCACCATGATTTGCAAATAAATTCTTTCCAAATCAGACAATGTGATTGTCTGGATTTGTTTCCACATTTTGTCTCTCATAGTTGAGGTATACCTATGATGACAATTACAGGCCTCTCTCATCTTTTTAAGTGAGAGAACTTGCACAATTGGTGGCTGACTAAATACTTTTTTGCCCCACTGTATACAGTCAAAATCGTTGGCTGTAATCTGCTGAAAAACTTGTACAGAGGCGCAAGTATGCACACCTAAAAACCAGGAAGTGGATTGCGACGTACATGTACGTTGAAGTGCCTGGTGGTAAAAGTACTGTTAGCGAGCAGCAAGTTGTTAAAGCGGAGTTCCACCCAAAAGTGGAGCTTCCGCTTTAAGCACTCCTCGCCCCCTGACATGCCACATTTTGGCATGTCGTTTTTTTTTGGGGGGGGGAGTGTGTATCTTTTTTTTAGTCGGACTTCCTGTCCCACTTCCTGCTTCCTTTTTTTGGCCGCCTAGGCGACTCCTTCTCTCGCCCCAGGTGTCCCCTCCCTGCCAGCGATCTTCTGGGACACAACACAGGTCCCAAAAGTGAATAAAGATGTAGCGCTAAATGACAAGGGAGACCCAGGAAATAGGTCTCAAAATATATTTAACATCATGTGGATGGCTGGGTGTGTGTGTGCACTGCTTACCAGAGATGGCACCAGGATGAACTATAGGAAAAAGGCAAATGGTTGTGTGTTACTATACTTTGCTTCCTATCTTATTGCACAAACTGGTTTGACAACAGGGTGGGATAAGTTACATTCCAATGTATAGGACTAAATGAAGGCAGCCAAGGCAGGCTACGCACCTGCACAGACCTGTCCAGCAATATCAGCTTTGCTCTTTATAAAAGATCCCAGTGCACTAACAAAGATACAGTATAATCCACAAAGGTCTGCTGATTAAAGTAAACATTTCCTGAACAAACCATGGAGGCTGGATTATAGCTCTTACACCAGTGCTGGAGGTTTTCGTTGCTGCCAATGATGGGGTTTATTTTAACCCCAACCTACAAGGCATAAGCCATAGGGACACCCACTTTATTAGCCAAACCTGCAGGTCTTTGGTGGGTTGGGCGCTCCACGTGCGCATATTTCTTCTTGAGACCTTCAATGTGTCCGTCCTAACAATGCATGCATATTCTTGTGCCTCTTATTTGAAATCTATTTATTTTTATTACTTAAATATCTGCCTCTTGGTTCAAAAGCCTATGACCATTTCTTTAGAAGCATATTAAAAATTAGGGTGTGGTTTTGTGGGTGTGGCCCCCGGATGACGTCCTTTATGAATAAACTTAAAGTGTGGAGCTGATGTATGTGACTTCACCACACCTCGAGAACCCAGAAGCAGCTTTCGCCATCTCGGAATCAGCGTTTTCTATACAGTGCTGTTGACTTTTTTTAACTTTTGTGTGTATTTGGCACTATTTTAATAAACTATCCTTGAGTAGTTTTATGTTATGTGGCATGTTTGGTCTCTCATTTCCCTATATGTGCTCCCATGAACCAGAGGTGACAGTAATACCAGATGGAGGTGGCGATTCATCATAACCACTTGCCAACCTGCCACAGTCATTATACTGCGGCAGGTCGGCACGATCCCGCGAACTGTAGTAGCTGTACGTCGGTCCGTTAAAGCGGTATGGCGGGTGCGCACACGCGCCGCCAGAGGCACGTGCACGCTCGACTGCGGGGGTGCCGATGCTCGTGACCGGCGGTCGCGATGACCGCCGGTCACGAGCGATCGTGGGCACGAGAGGCAGAACAGAAACGTGTGCTTTTTAGCTTTTTTTAAAAAAAAATTGGGGATATTTATTATAGCAAAAAGTACAAAATATTGTGTTTTTTTCAAAATAGTCTCTCTTTTTTTATTTATAGCGCAAAAAAACTGCAGAGATGATAAAATACCACCAAAAGAAAGCTCTATTTGTGGGGAAAAAAGAACGTCAGTATTGTTTGGGTACAACGTCGTGCAATTGTCAGTTAAATTCTTCCGGGGCTGATGTGGTTAAAATAATTTTTACACTCTTCTATACTATAATCAAGCGTTGCTTGACTGCTCTGTACAGAGGGACAATTGGTTCTGGTAACCCTCTTTGGTGTCTCGCTAGTGGAGGAGGAGACTTGCGGTGTTTTCTCACATGTTTGAAGATCTGCTTGCTCACATATTTTTCCACACAAGGGGGATATTTGAGAGAAGATTTACGTTCTTTTTTTTTTGGCTTGAGCTTTAAGTCTATATGGATATTATATGTCTTTTGTTTGTGATATAAAAACATTTATGTACTTTGCACTATCTGTTGTACTGCATTTAGAATGTTATTTTCGTTTGAATGTTATTAGGAGCACAGTACTGCTACAAATGGGAGCATGTTATTGTGGGTGTGGTAAAAAGTGATCAGTAGGGTGTCCTTGGATTTAATTTGAAAATCTGGTAACCTTATATTACATAATTCTGAGAGAGACTACAGCTATTTCTCCTCTCCCCTCAAGTTGTATAGTAGAATTGATTACTTCCTCATCTTCCAATCTCTATTAGATGCCTTTCCTGATTCCACTACACCTGGAGATTAAATTATTCTTTCCTAATAGATCCAGTTTGCTTCTTCAGTTTGCTTGACATCACTCAAGCTATTTCAGATTTCTGCACCCTACATACCCTACAGTACCTATATGTGAACTTAATGGGAAGCACTAAAATGCACTCTTTGGGACAATCATATCTAGTATGGGTTTAGGCTTAAAGCAGTAGTAAACACTACTTAGTGACCTGTAATTACAGGTAGGCTTACCATTTAAGAGATACTCTATTTATGAGATATTCACTATTCCTGCAGAGCATGTGCTCTAGTCTAAAGGGACATCATAAAAATAAAAATCTCTTTAAAAAGTGTTTTGAAAATCATTAAGCTAAATCTCTAAATGCTCTTATTTGAAACAACAATTTTTACCTTATTGTAAACTCGGTTACATAACTGGCGGCCAGTGATACAGACATTTCTTTTACAAGTCAGAATTGCAACATCAGATGCACACATGGCAGTGGTTACTGTATGTGTGTACAGGCTAACAGCTCAGTTACCCTGCTTCAGTTATGTTCTTTTTTAATCTTCTGGTGCTTATACTATTGTCCCAGACCACAGGGTGAAACCTAAGAGTATCACTGTCACTTTTTGGTTAGCAGTATAGTTGGATATTATTATGAGCATGAGTGCTTGAGTTTGGAAACTAACTCTGCACTAAAGAACTGTAACGTCTGTGCCTGTCAGGAAAGGTTCCATCCGCTGGTGACATTTATTATTTATCTTGCAGTACTGTGGTCCACCAGCAGGTGTCTCCTGGCAGTTTGTAACTGTCAGGAGAATCTTTCCCTGCTGGTGTTGTATTATCTTTTGGACGCAGTACTGGTTTCCACCAGCGGATGGATCCTGGCAGTGTGGAGCACACTGCCCTCCCTCCGATCAGGTGTGACCTGAAGTTAATCAGGCATTCCTATAAATACCCGGCGGGTGTATACACACACTGCCCTGGTATCGTCCTTGTGCCCTGACCTGTAGCCTGTCTGCTTGAACCTTGATCCATGTATCCTGATCCCTGTAACCTAAACCTGTAACCTGATCCTGAACCTGTTGTGTCCGTCCTAATCCCTGATCCCTGCTCTGCAGCCTGGTTGCCCCCTGCTTGATCCTGTCTCCCTGTTCTGATCCATCCTTACCCCATCTGCTGATCCCCCTGTGTATGACCTCGGCCTGGCCCTGTTTATGATTCTGGTTTCCCCATTACTTGTACATATTTGTCTGTTACTGTTATTAATTGTGGGTTCTGTTTGGTATTGGTTGTTGTGCACTGTGTGGTATTGGAGGTGGTTATATATATATATATTATTTCACTTATCTTTAATAAATCTTTATATTTCACTTATACGTGTTTGGTGTTCCTCTGTTGCTAGCTGCACAGTTCTGGTCACACTTGGTACGTGACAGTATACTAGGGCCATTAATGATCAGAAGTAGCTGCACAGAGGACCCATTTTTGGTTCTGTTACTCTGCTAAAATGAACTCTGATATGATTCCTTATTATACTCTGCTGGCGTCAGAGAGTGGTGAATATCTCCGTCAGACACTGAAAGAGTGGACCAGTGATCAGCTGCTAGAGATTATTTGTTTAGCTCACTCCTGGGTTGATCAGGGCTGTATGATGTTTGGGGATGTTCAACCTTTAATTAAAATCTGCACAGAGCTGGCTTTGCCTTGTATCCCAGAGGGCCATGATGATTTTTCTCCCCCCTTTAATGTTAATCAGGTCGTATCTTTGGTTTGGCTTCTGGAGGATGACTCCCCATACTTTTTTGAACATTACACAGCTTGTTCCCAACAGAAAATAATAGAGTGTGTTGATTGTGTACAATCCCTTGTCAGACAGGCAGAATGTAAACTGCAGTTTGTGCAGCCACTACTCTCAGCATGGTCTGATATTTTGCAATCGGCCCCAGCCAGCCCACAAAAAAACATCTCTGCTGCCAGACACCTGCCTGCCCAAGAGTCTCTTTCTCCATCACCCATGGCAACCCCAGTCGCAGTTCAGTACACACTACTTCCCACCAGGTATCAATATCCAGTCTCTGCTCCCTGCACCTATCCTGCATTCAACCCACCTGCCTCTTCTCAGCTGCCTGCAAGCCCACAAGAACCTCCTCCAGCCACTGTCCCCGTATCCCTGCCATATTCTTCCATTTGCTCGATTCCATCTTTTCCATATACTCCCCCCGTTATGTGCAAACCTGCAGTGACCAAATCTAAAAAGAAGCGGAAGTATTTCCCTACCCACACAATCCAACCAGTAATCCCACCTTCCTCCACACCCACCAACCTGCTCCAGCCTGCAGTTTCAGAGCCAGCCTTCCAGCCTGCAGTTTCAGAGCCAGCCTTCCAGCTCGCAGTTTCAGAGCCAGCCTTCCAGCTCGCAGTTTCAGAGCCAGCCTTCCAGCTCGCAGTTTCAGAGCCAGCCTTCCAGCTCGCAGTTCCAGAGCCAGCCTTCCAGCCTGCAGTTTCAGAGCCAGCCTTCCAGCCTGCAGTTTCAGAGCCAGCCTTCCAGCCTGCGGTCCTTGAGCCAGCCTTCCAGCCTGCGGTCCTTGAGCCAGCCTTCCAGCCTGCGGTCCTTGAGCCAGCCTTCCAGCCTGCAGTCCTTGAGCCAGCCTTCCAGCCTGCAGTCCTTGAGCCAGCCTTCCAGCCTGCAGTTCCAGAACCAGCCTTCCAGCTCGCAGTTTCAGAGCCAGCCTTCCAGCTCGCAGTTCCAGAGCCAGCCTTCCAGCCTGCAGTCCTTGAGCCAGCCTTCCAGCCTGCAGTCCTTGAGCCAGCCTTCCAGCCTGCAGTCCTTGAGCCAGCCTGCAGTCCTTGAGCCAGCCTTCCAGCCTGCAGTCCTTGAGCCAGCCTTCCAGCCTGCAGTTCTCGAACCAGCCTTCCAGTCTGCAGTTCTGAAGCCAGCCTTCCAGCCTGCAGTCCCAGAGCCAGCCTTCAAGCCAGCCTTCCAGCCTGCAGTTCTCAAGCCAGCCTTCCAGCCTGCAGTTCTCAAGCCAGCCTTCCAGCCTGCAGTTCTCAAGCCAGCCTGCCAGCCTGAAGACCCTGTACCAGCCTGCCAGCCTGAAGACCCTGTACCAGCCTGCCAGCCTGAAGACCCTGTACCAGCCTGAAGACCCTGTGCCAGCCTGCCAACATGGAGTTCCCGTGCCAGCCTTCCAAACTGAAGCCCTGATGACAGTGTCCCAGTCGGAAGATCCGGTGCCCGTTTCCCGGCCTGTGGTTGTGGTGCCCGTTTCCCGGCCTGTGGTTGTGGTGCCCGCTGCGGTGCCCGTTCCCTGGCTTGAGGTTGTGGTGCCCGTTTCCCGGCTTAAGGTTGTGGTGCCCGTTTCCCGACTTGAGGTTGTGGTGCCCGTTTCCCGGCCCGAGGTTGTGGAGCCCTTTTCCCGGCTCGAGGGTATGTCGTCTGCTGCCCAGCCTGAGATGATCCCGTCTGCTGCCCAGCCTGAGATGATCCCGTCTGCTGCCCAGCCTGAGATGATCCCGTCTGCTGCCCAGCCTGAGATGATCCCGTCTGCTGCCCAGCCTGAGATGATCCCGTCTGCTGCCCAGCCTGAGATGATCCCGTCTGCTGCCCAGCCTGAGATGATCCCATCTGCTGCCCAGCTCGATGACCCGGAGCCTGCTGCCCAGCCCGAAGTGTTCCTGTCTGCTGCCCAGCTTGATGATCCGGAGCCTGCTGCCCAGCCCGAAGTGTCCCTGCCTGCTGCCCAGCTCGATGACCCGGAGCCTGCTGCCCAGCCCAAGGTGTTCCTGCCTGCTGCCCAGCTCGATGACCCGGAGCCTGCTGCCGAGCTCGATGACCCGGAGCCTGCTGCCCAGCCCGAGGTGTTCCTGCCTGCTGCCCAGCTTGATGTGATTGTCTGCCCGGATGTGACTTTGCCTACTACCCAGCTGATTGCCATGAACTTTCTCCGGCAACAGCTAGTTGGAGCGTCCGGAGGCCGCTCCTTTGAGGGGGGGTACTGTCAGGAAAGGTTCCATCCGCTGGTGGCATTTATTATTTATCTTGCAGTACTGTGGTCCACCAGCAGGTGTCTCCTGGCAGTTTGTAACTGTCAGGAGAATCTTTCCCTGCTGGTGTTGTATTATCTTTTGGACGCAGTACTGGTTTCCACCAGCGGATGGATCCTGGCAGTGTGGAGCAGACTGCCCTCCCTCCGATCAGGTGTGACCTGAAGCTAATCAGGCATTCCTATAAATACCCGGCGGGTGTATACACACACTGCCCTGGTATCGTCCTCGTGCCCTGACCTGTAGCCTGTCTGCTTGAACCTTGATCCATGTATCCTGATCCCTGTAACCTAAACCTGTAACCTGATCCTGAACCTGTTGTGTCCGTCCTAATCCCTGATCCCTGCTCTGCAGCCTGGTTGCCCCCTGCTTGATCCTGTCTCCCTGTTCTGATCCATCCTTACCCCATCTGCTGATCCCCCTGTGTATGACCTCGGCCTGGCCCTGTTTATGATTCTGGTTTCCCCATTACTTGTACATATTTGTCTGTTACTGTTATTAATTGTGGGTTCTGTTTGGTATTGGTTGTTGTGCACTGTGTGGTATTGGAGGTGGTTATATATATATATATATATATATATAATTTCACTTATCTTTAATAAATCTTTATATTTCACTTATACGTGTTTGGTGTTCCTCTGTTGCTAGCTGCACAGTTCTGGTCACACTTGGTACGTGACAGTGCCTCTTTGTAGGTAGTTCTTAGAGAAAAGCTGGCAAATTTTATATATACATAGAGTGAGAGAGAAAGAAAAACATACAGCATCAGTTCCCTTCCTCTCCTGTGTTTTTCTATCTTATCTTTTATTTTACTATCATACCTGGTCTAGTGGAGCACAAGAGAATAAGCAAGGAGGATCTGAATAATGTGTGCCAAGCTAAGCAGATTGAGACCCATAGCAAATCAAAGGAAGACCTGATTCATGATTTACAGGAGGCAGATATCCAGACGTTACATACAGTGGGGCAAAAAAGTATTTAATCAGCCACCAATTGTGCAAGTTCTCCCACTTAAAAAGATGAGAGAGGCCTGTAATTGTCATCATAGGTATACCTCAACTATGAGAGACAAAATGTGGAAACAAATCCAGACAATCACATTGTCTGATTTGGAAAGATTTTTTTTTGCAAATTATGGTGGAAAATAAGTATTTGGTCACCTACAAACAAGCAAGATTTCTGGCTCTCACAGACCTGTATCTTCTTCTTTAAGAAGCTCCTCTGTCCTCCACTCATTACCTGTATTAATGGCACCTGTTTGAACTTGTTATCAGTAAAAAAGACACCTGTCCACAACCTCAAACAGTCACACTCCAAACTCCAATATGGTGAAGACCAAAGAGCTGTCGAAGGACACCAGAAACAAAATTGTAGACCTGCACCAGGCTGGGAAGACTAAATCTGCAATAGGCAAGCAGCTTGGTGTGAAGAAATCAACTGTGGGAGCAATAATTAGAAAATGGAAGACATACAAGACCACTGATAATCTCCCTCGACCTGGGGCTCCACGCAAGATCTCACCCTATGGGGTCAAAATGATCACAAGAAGGGTTAGCAAAAATCCCAGAACCACACAGGGGGACCTAGTGAATGACCTGCAGAGAGCTGGGACCATCAGGCTACCATCAGTAACACACTACGCTGCCAGGGACTCAGATCCTGCAGTGCCAGACGTGTCCCCCTGCTTAAGCCAGTACATGTCCGGGCCCGTCTGAGGTTTGCTAGAGAGCATTTGGATGATCCAGAAGGGGATTGGGAGAATGTCATATGGTCAGATGAAACCAAAGTAGAACTGTTTGGTAGAAACACAACTCGTCGTGTTTGGAGGAGAGAGAATGCTGAGTTGCAACCAAAGAACACCATACCTTCTGTGAAGCATGGGGGTGGCAACATCATGCTTTGGGGCTGTTTCTCTGCAAAGGGAACAGGACGACTGATCCGTGTACATGAAAGAATGAATTGGGCCATGTATCGTGAGATTTTGAGTGCAAACCTCCTCCCATCAGCAAGGGCATTGAAGATGAAACGTGGCTGGGTCTTTCAGCATGACAATGATCCCAAACACACCACCCGGGCAATGAAGGAGTGGCTTCGTAAGAAGCATTTCAAGGTCCTGGAGTGACTAGCCAGTCTCCAGATCTCAACCCCATAGAAAACCTTTGGAGGGAGTTGAAAGTCTGTGTTGCCCAGCGACAGCCCCAAAACATCACTGCTCTAGAGGAGATCTGCATGGTGGAATGGGCACACATACCAGCAACAGTGTGTGACAACCTTGTGAAGACCTACAGAAAACATTTGACCTCTGTCATTGCCAACAAAGGATATATAACAAAGTATTGAGATGAACTTTTGATATTGACCAAATACTTATTTTCCACCATAATTTGCAAAAAAGATTCTTTCCAAATCAGACAATGTGATTGTCTGGATTTGTTTCCACATTTTGTCTCTCATAGTTGAGGTATACCTAGGATGACAATTACAGGCCTCTCTCATCTTTTTAAGTGGGAGAACTTGCACAATTGGTGGCTGACTAAATACTTTTTTGCCCCACTGTATGGAAGATTGGTCAAAGCCAGAGCTCAGGTGCTAAAGGATACAACCCTGCTGGTAACTGATTGTCCTAATTACATTGACAGCAGGGGTCAGAAACCTTTTTTCCACTTAAGGGCCCGACTCAATGTAAGTGAATGCATGGAGGGCTGCATTCACCTGCTAATAAATGAAGATAATAATCTGGACCCCTTTACATAACACAGCCCCTGCACTTCTGGACCCCTTTACATTACACAGCCCCGCACCTCTGGACCCCTTTACATTACACAGCCCCCCTGCATATTACACAGCCCCCCTGAACATCACACAGCCCCAGCCCCCCTGCATATTACACAGCCCCCCCATGTTATGCTTTAAAATTGCGCACACTCGTGGAATAGCGACAAACTACAGTACTTAGTAATCTCCATAGGCAACGCTTTAAACATTTCTATAGGTTATCAGTTTAGAGTTACAGAGGCGGCGATACCTCACATGTGTGGTTTGAACACGGTTTACATTTGCGGCTGCGACTTACGTATGCATTCGCTTTTGCACGTGAGCACAGAGGGATGGGGTGCTTTACATTTTTTGTTTTTATTATTTATTTTCATTTTTACACTGTCCCTTAAAAAAAACAATTCTGATCACTTTTATTGCTGTCAGAAGGAATGTAAGCATCCCTTAGTAATAGGCAGTGACAGGTACTCTTTATGGATGGGATCTGGGGTCTCCCCCCTTTGCACTTAAAAGCATTCAAAACGCCAAGTTTAGCTGTTTTGAATGCTGTCATTTTTTAAAATTTGGCGCCTTTAAGTCTTCTGTAAATCAGAAGTGATGTCATGACATCACTTCCGGGTTACTAGATCCAAGACCCGATCCAAGACCGATCGAAGCCGATTGCAGTTTCATTCGGGTCTCCAGCCAGCCAGCGGAGGTGTCGGCTGGTTGCTCCGGCCTCCCGGTGGGACGGGAGAGCCCATACAAGCTTCGGACACTGACAGGCTGGACATTTAGCGGCGGTGGACCATAGGTTGCCGACCCCTGATATACAGGCTTCAATAGGACTGCTGTTAGACAATGGTGTTTAAGGAATTGTAGCCATTTGTAGACTGGGAAATGGGGTCCTATGGTTGGTCATCTGTATTTGGAAAGAGATTCATACCTGGATGGATGTTGTATTTTATGTATTTTTATTCATGTACCCAGACTTGCATCGGACTACTGATATCTAACTAGTCAAACCCTCTTTTAACCCTGCTTCCCCTCTTTGTGAATATACCAGTTTGTTTACTTAATAGCAGGGCACATTTCTTGTTCATACATCACGGGACACAGAGAAGCATAGTCATTACTATGTGGGTTATATAGAATTACCTTCAGGTGCTGGCACTGGCAACTTCCAAAACAGGAAGTACCCTCCCCTATATAAGCCCCTCCCATCCGGGAGTACCTCAGTTTTTTGCCAGTGTCTAAGGTGTTGGCCAAGGTTAACATGTATTCATCTGGGCTTGTGTACAGGTTCTCTGGGCCTTAGCAAGCTATTCCGGATCCGACCAAAAAAGCTTCATAGCTAAACGATCGGTACCCGGGCCTTGCAGAGAAGAGCAGGGTTTTGCCTGTAATGCCTCTCTTAGGAGGGCTGGACCCTGGGATCCAGAGCTCTGGTCATACCCAAAACCAAGAGGCTATCTGTGCAGGGTGCTATACAGGTCCAGGGGAGTGGAATCCTTGGGAACCCGGTCCCTGAAGGTCTAGTACAATGCCTGCCGTGAGAGGTGAAGTTTGGGCTTCTGTGGACCAAACAAAGTCCTGCGGCGGGGAAAAGGTAAGTGGGGGCCCCTCAGGAACTTGGTTCTATTGAGGGGACCCCCAAGCCTAATATGTCTTTCTGCCTGTTACCTAAAGGGTATTCCCGCTAATAGCTGTATATGCCTAAGAAATCCTAGAAATGTTTTTTCATAAGGGAAGTTTTAAAAAAACTGTAAACCTGGAAATGTTTTTCATAAAGGAGGTTTTAAAAAAAAAAAAAAAAAATGACAAAAGTGCGGTACCTGTGTTTGTCCACTAGAGGCCGCTGTGGAACGTCTTTTTTCTTGGGACTATTCCTTCCATGGTGAAAGTCCAGGCAGATGAGTGAGCTCTCTATCAGGGAAGCTGCATTCCTCTGTCATGCTGCCAAGTAGTTTCCTTCCATCCCCGAGTCCTGGTGAAACAGGGACCCTGGCTCCTCTCCCTACATGGCGCCAAGAGCGCACACGTGCACGCGCACGCGCGCGCACACATGCTTTCTTTTTATAAGGTTTAGCTTCAAAAAAGGGGGCGGAGCCTGGCGGATGACGCGCTCTGTGCGCCCAGCGCTTCTGCGCATGTGCGGGCGTCCCAGCAAGATAAAAGGACTCAGTCCACGCTGCTTGCTATGGACACAGAGCATGAAAAGGAGCTGGTAGCATGGTATAGGGGCTTACAGCGGGCGGTTGATACAGGCATCCCCAGAAAGACGCATTAGTAGACACCCACTGATGTACATAGCAGCAAATTGCATTAGTCTATTTCAGTAAGGGGTGTATTGCGGCTGGAATACCTCAGCTTTGAACTAAGGAATATGCCGCCTAAAAAACTCAGAGATATACCTCTCAGGAAGTGTAGGGGGTCTCCATCGGGCTCTGAGGATCTGGAGCAGTCATCTGCACCCTCCTCCCCTGAGAAATCAGAGGTTAATACCCATAAGGAACCCCCGGGAGTGCCAGGTACTGCGGCTGTCCTCAGTCCACCTGCTCCTGCATATATAACAGAGGAGGTTTTTTCCTCAACTCTGGAGGGATTGGAGCAGAGATTGGCTGCATTGATCGCTTCTTCTCTACAGGAAAGAAAGCGCGCCAGATCTCCATCACCTCCATTAGAGTGCCTGTTGGCAGAGCAACAGTCCCAGGAAGGGACCGACCTACCTGAAGGGGATCAGGAGGAGGTTAGCTCTGTTTTTGAGGAATCGACAGTAGATGAACCATTTTCAGCATCACAGACTGAAAGATTGTGGGTCCAGACCCTAACTGACATGGTTCGATCTGCATTTAAAATGCCTCTTGTTGAACCATCAACTACTGCTGTCTCCTCATTGGGGTCGCTAAAAGCTCCCCAGGTTAATTGCTCCTTTCCAATACATCCATTATTGGAAGGACTTATATACCAGGACTGGGAACATCCTGATAAACTATTTGTTCCGCCTAAAAGGTTTCCGGTGAACTATCCCATGGAGGAAAAGTTCACCCAGAGATGGAATGTTCCTACGGTGGATGCAGCCATCTCTTCTGTGAACAAATCACTGACATGTCCAGTAGATAATGTTCAAATGTTCAAAGATCCAGTGGATAAAAAATTGGAATCTTTATTAAAATCTGCTTTTTCCACAGCAGGGGCTGTTACACAGCCAGCAGTGGCAGCTATTGGGGTCTGCCAAGCTTTAAAGGATCAAATGAAAATGGTCCTGAGGGATTTGCCAGACCAGCAGGCCCAGGCTCTGGCTGATCTGCCTAGAGCATTATGCTTTGCGGTTGACGCCATCAAGGATTCTATCCATCAGGCCTCCCGCCTCACGCTGTCTTTGGTACATATGCGTAGGCTTCTGTGGCTCAAAAACTGGTCTGCTGAAGCTCCCTGTAAGAAGCTCTTAGTTAGCTTCCCATTTCATGGGGAACGCCTTTTTGGCGAAGACCTGGATAAGTATATCCAGAAGATTTCCAGTGGTAAAAGTACTCTCTTACCGAGTAAGAAGAGGTCTAGGGGTCCATCTTTTAAGAGGACTACCTCTCCTATCCCTGCGACGTCTGCTACTAAGCAGTTCCGATGGCCTCCTCGGTCAAACTCAGGAGGTAAAAATCAGGGACAGCCACAGGGTAATAAAAAGCCCTGGATCCGAAGAGGTACTAAACCAGCCTCCAAGTCAAGCCTATGAAGGGCTGCCCCCACTCAAACGGGTGGGGGGAAGACTTCAGTTGTTCGCAGAGACCTGGCGGGAGACGATCAAAGACAGATGGGTGCTCTCCGCAGTAACTCTGGGATACAAGTTGGAGTTAAAAGAGTCTCCTCCGTCCCATTTTATGTGGTCAGGCATGCCAAGAGACCCTCTGAAAAGAGGGTCTCTCCTATTGGCGTTAGAACAACTATTGCTCCAAGGAGTAATTATGGAGGTTCCTATGGAAGAGTGGGGGTTGGGTTTCTACTCAAACCTTTTCACAGTCCCGAAGCCAAACGGGGACATAAGACCCATATTGGACCTAAAGAGTCTAAACAAATTTCTAAACGTCCGGTCTTTCCGGATGGAGTCGATCCGATCGGTCACCGCTGCCCTACAAGGGGAGGAATGGTTAGCCTCGATCGACATCAAAGATGCTTACTTGCATGTTCCCATCTTTCCAGGTCATCAAAAATTCCTACGCTTTGCAGTAGAAGGGCGCCATTTTCAGTTCAGAGCCTTACCATTCGGTCTGGCCACAGCACCACGAGTGTTCACAAAAATTCTGGCCCCACTGTTGGCCGATCTAAGAACACGGGGTGTAACGATAATGGCATGCCTAGACGACCTGTTGTTGATGGACCACTCAGTTGCCAAGCTAGAAGTGGTAATTGTCGATACAATCAAGTATCTAGAATCTCACGGTTGGGTCATCAACCTGGACAAGTCAGCCCTACAGCCAGTGAAAAACCTGGTATATCTAGGGCTACGGCTGGATTCAGACCAGAGGAAGATTTTCTTACCTCTAGACAAGGTATCCTCTTTGAGGGGCTTGGTCCGTCTGCTTTGTGCAAAAAGACAGTCGTCCATACGCCTGTGCATGAGGCTGCTAGGAAAGATGGTAGCATCATTCGAAGCTGTGCCATACGCCCAATTCCACTCAAGGAATTTACAAAGGGCCATATTGTCAGCCTGGAACGGAAAAGTTCAGGCTCTAGACTTCCCGATGGCTTTGTCCCCTTCCGTTCGGAAGAGTCTCTGCTGGTGGTTGATCCCCCAGAATCTCCAGAAGGGAAAACCCTTCAGCCCGATATCTTGGAAGGTGGTCACTACAGATGCCAGCCTTATAGGCTGGGGGGCAGTACTGGAGCAATGGTCTCTCCAGGGCAGATGGTCAAATGTAGTAAAAACCCTGCCCATCAATCTCTTAGAGATACGAGCAGCCCGGTATGCCCTAGTAGCCTGGACATCCAGACTCCAAGGGTCCCCTGTCAGAATTCAATCAGACAATGCCACAGCAGTGGCATATATCAATCATCAGGGAGGCACCAGGAGTCGTGCAGCCCAGAGGGAAGTAAGTCACATCCTGGAATGGGCAGAAAAGCATGTCCCATGTATATCAGCTGTCTTCATTCCAGGGGTGGAGAATTGGAAGGCGGACTTTCTGAGTCGCCAACAGTTATGCCCAGGGGAATGGTCCCTTCATCCCGAGGTCTTCCGAGCAATATGTCAGCGGTGGGGAACACCGGATGTAGATCTGCTAGCATCCAGATTCAACGCAAAGGTGGACAGATTTGTCTCCCGGACAAGGGATCCCCTCGCTTGCGGCTCGGATGCTCTGGTGTTCCCTTGGGATCAGTTCAGACTGATATATGCATTCCCTCCGCTACAATTGTTGCCTCGACTCCTTCGCAGAGTCAGGTTGGAGAAGAAGCCGGTGATCCTGGTGGCTCCAGCGTGGCCCCGAAGGGCCTGGTACGCGGAGATCATCAAAATGTCTGTGGGGAGTCCTTGGACCCTTCCACGTCGTCCGGACCTGCTTTCGCAAGGACCGATATACCACCCTTCCTTACTAACTCTAAGTTTAACGGCCTGGCTATTGAATCCCACATCCTAAAGAAGAGAGGTCTCTCTAACTCTGTGGTATCAACTATAATCAATGCCAGGAAGCCTGTATCCAGGCAGATCTACTATAGAGTTTGGAAGGCGTACATCACTTGGTGCGAGGCCAGAAAATGGCATCCACGTAAGTACGTTATAGGCAGAATTCTGGACTTCCTGCAGTGGGCTGTAGACAGGAAGTTTGCCTTAAGTACTATCAAGGGCCAGGTTTCGGCCTTGTCAATACTATTTCAAAGGCCCCTGGCTATGCATTCACTTGTCAAATCCTTTATGCAAGGTGTGACTCGTATTATTCCACCAATTAAGGCTCCCATATGCCCATGGGATCTAAATTTGGTTCTGTCGGTTCTGCAGAAGCAGCCATTTGAACCTTTGCGGCACATTTCCTTGGTTCTACTCACCAGGAAATTGATATTTTTAGTAGCCATATGCTCGGCTAGAAGAGTGTCGGAATTAGCCGCCATGTCCTGTAAAGAGCCATATCTGGTTATCCATAAGGACAGAGTAGTATTACGTCCTCACCCAGCCTTTCTTCCTAAGGTGGTATCGAGGTTTCACTTGAACCAGGATGTGGTTCTTCCTTCTTTTTTCCCCAAACCAAGCTCGGTAGAGGAAAAGTTATTGCATTCTTTGGATGTAGTAAGAGCAGTTAAAGCTTATCTAAAAGCCACTGCTCAGATTCGTAGAACGGATTCTTTGTTTGTTCTGCCGGAAGGCCCCAGAAAGGGTCAGGCAGCATCAAAATCTACTTTAGCCAAGTGGATTCGACAGGTCATAATACAAGCCTATGGCTTGAGAAGTAGACCGCCTCCGTTCAAAGTTAGGGCGCACTCCACGAGAGCAGTTGGAACTTCATGGGCAGTGCATCACCAGGCCTCCCTGGCGCAAATTTGTAAGGCCGCAACATGGTCTTCAGTACACACGTTTACTAGGTTCTACCAGGTGGACGTTAGAAGTCAGGAGGATGTCGCCTTTGGGCGCAGTGTGTTGCAGGCCGCAAAAGATCCTCATGCCTGATGGCGCCCAGCTTATGTATGGTGTATCCCCCCCCTCATGTGGCATTGCTTTGGGACGTCCCACATAGTAATGACTATGCTGCTCTGTGTCCCGTGATGTATGAACAAGAAAGTAGGATTTTTAAAACAGCTTACCTGTAAAATCCTTTTCTTGGAGTACATCACGGGACACAGAGCTCCCACCCCTCTTTTGGGGACACGTATTGCTTTGCTACAAAACTGAGGTACTCCCGGATGGGAGGGGCTTATATAGGGGAGGGTACTTCCTGTTTTGGAAGTTGCCAGTGCCAGCACCTGAAGGTAATTCTATATAACCCACATAGTAATGACTATGCTGCTCTGTGTCCCGTGATGTACTCCAAGAAAAGGATTTTACAGGTAAGCTGTTTTAAAAATCCTACTTTTTTCATATGGATGTGTTGGCTACATTTACATTCTTACCATTTAAATATAGTATTTTTTTTTCATTTTAGAATTTAATGAACCCTATACTATTTGAGATTACCCCATGAGTGTGTACTTTTTTTACATGTTTGATTTCTCCTTATTTTCCCTTAAAAACAGATTTAACTATAATTTTACAGAATCTTTGCTTTTAGGGCATGTTTACATTAGCTTTGCCCTCTGAAAAGCATTATGTTGCCTCCTCACCACCTGTTTTAATCCCTAAAACTGTGCAGCACTGTGGTTGCAACGCAGCTTCATTTAGTTGAAGGCAGTATCACCAGTCAAACATGGCAGGGTGATCATTTTTGATGCACTCCCATACACCCTCTGTACACCTGCACACTCCCTTTCACTACCTGTGCAGCTTAATGAGTAGTTTAATGCGGTAGAAACAGTGCTCAACCATGTGTTTTTATCAACCTTCTAAAGCAAGTGTAGGCATGGCTTTAAAAAGCTTTTTGTTTGTTGTGTTTGGGGAAATTTGTACTTGGTCACCTTAGATAAAAAGTAAGCCTGGCCCGCGGAACCCGGCAGGGATGCCCACTTCCCCCCCTCCTTTTCGCCCTGGCGATAGAGCCCCTAGCCCTCCTGATTTGATCAAACCCTAACATTCAAAGCTTAGAACTTGGAGCCCATCAACACAAGCTGTCTCTCTTTGTGGACAATATTGTTTTCTTCATGTCCTCCCCCTAATTTCAGCACCTAACCTATTGGATACTCTTTCCAGTTTCGGATGCATCTCTGGTCTTATAGTTAACCCCAATAAATCAACTGCCCTCATCATCTCCCTGCCACGCACTCTGCATACCCAACTCCTCAAGATTCTCCCTTTCCCATGGGCCACAAGACACATCCCCTTCTTGGTTATTAAACTTGCGGCTAACCCATCAGATCTTTACGCTGCAAACTATCTACCTATACTTTCCCATCTCACTCTTCTACTATCCAAGTGGGCCTCCTTTCCCCTGACCTGGATGGGCAGGATCTCTGTTGTTAAAATGTCTATCCTCCCTAAAATCTTTTATCTCTTCCATGTACTCCTGATCACGGTGTCTTCCCCTTACTTACGCATCCTGCAACACCGAACATCTCAATATATTTGGGGCAAACTGAGGCCTCATTTATCCAAACATGCTATACACGCCTAAGATCAGATGCCGCCTAGGTGTCCCTAATTTCTTGAAATATTACTATGCAGCACAGTTGGCTCAACTCCCCAAATACTATGCTGCTGCAGAAACCCCCTTATGGGTAGGCCTACAATCTGTTGACCGTGACCCCCTCTATATGGCTTATTTCCTCTGGTTGGCCCCATCTCACTGCTGTCCCATCACGAATCCGGTTACAAGACATAGCCTCACAATATGGGATAGACTAAAAGGCCACTTTGGCCTTCAGTCCCCCCACAACCCTCTGCTCTCTTTCCTTTGCAACCCGTCTTTTTATCCAGCTTTGTCCTCCCCAACCTCGTTCTCTGCATGGTCAGCAGCAGGCCTGTTTCAGGCCTATAAATTCTTCACGTCCAACACTTTCAAATCCTTTCCGTCACTCTGCGAGACCTATGGCCTTCCATCCTTGAAACTCTTCTGATACCTGCAAATCAAACACTTTCTCACCCCATGTACCCCTTCTGACTCTTCAGACCCAGGATTCATGCTTTTTGAATGGGCGTGCAATTCTGACTCCCATAGATGTGGGCTTATCTCTGAACTATATGTCCATCTCCTTCCCCCAGACATGGCGAAACCCCTGACTTATATTAGCAAATGGGAGAGAGACCTAACCTTACCCTTGACCGTGCCGATTGGTCACTAATCTTGTAAGCGACTAAATCTTCCTCCCCCAACATCGCTGCCTTGGAAACAAATTACCAGGTGGTTCCTGGTCCCTGCCAGAATCCACAAATTTCTCAGACAGTACCCACCTCACAGTTTCCGCGGCTGTTCCGAGCCGGGCACACACTTTCGCATTTGGTGGTATTGCCCCATAGTACAATTATTTTGATTATATGTCTTTGCGATCCTTTCAAAACATTTTGCCACCTCCCGATTGCTAGAACCGGCTGTGGCTTTCCTGAATAGCAAACCTATGTCCTTGACATATTGTCAATTTAAGCTTTTGCTTTTTGTCTCTACTGCAGCCAAGCAAACTATTGCTAAGGCCTGGAAATCTGCTTCCTTGTGTGTACTTGAGACCAAACATAGAATTACCCCAAAAATTATACATGCTAACATAGAAGCTGTTCTAACAGACAAAGTGCACAAATTAGAGAAGCTCTGTGTAGCGGCCTCACCCCTCTCCCTTTATCAGTTATATGGCTGTTGTCTAGGGGTACCTGGGAGAGAGAGATAAAACACACCACGGCCCATGTCCTCCGTAACTGAGAGGTGAAGGCCAGAAGATTGGGCTTTTGTGTAGGTGTCCTATAGTCAAGTCCAGTCCTTCGTCCCTGACTCCTTTGCTTTAGTAACCCAAGTTCCACACAGTGAATAGGTACAACTCAGTTTTATTCTTCTTGCCAAGCAATAAAACAATCTTTCTCCTTTGGAAAATGGGGACAGATCGAGGCACAATCCTTTCCCTTCTTTCTGCTGCCCACTGTGCTGTCACCAGTGGTGAATAGTCACTGCCACTGACTAGGTAATATAGAACGTGAATTACCTTCGCTCACTTTGCCCCTGTCAGAGGAAGAAATCCGTCCAAGGGAGAAATGGAGGCCTCTCCGTCACCAGCGATGCTGCGCCGGGCTCTTCAGAGAAGTTACTGCGCACCAGTCCTCACGAACTCAGACACGGGCACCCAAGGAGTTAGGGTCCCCTCGGATTCCTCCACCCTCGCGGAACTCAGTCGAAGGTACTGAACCCCAGGCATCCGCCATAGTACCTCACCCCAGGCTAAAGGTGCCTGAGATGGACTCCATCCCCGCTCCAGCTAGGCCAAGGGCGCCTAGGCCTGAAACACCGGAACGCCAGCACCCAAGCTGAAGGTGCCTGGGTGCGGCCGCATCCTCCAACTCTCTGCCCCAAAATCAGGGCGTCCGCCCTTTTTTATGACCTCTCCCTTTGCGTCACAGCGGGTTCCCCCGCCCCATGGTACCAGCTCCAGGGGAGGACAAAAAGGCACAGTTTGCGGTGTGAGTTCAGCTCCGGCCCAAGGCAACAACGCCACCTGTAGGCCCCAAGGAACCCCACACCACCAGAGTCCTCACATAAATTCAAACACCCGCTACATCTGGAATCCATGGGTGATCCACTACCTACCCCCTGGTTTCAATGAAACCCTATTACTCCAATAGATCCCCAAAACATACATGCCTACCCTGCTCTTAGGTCTGTCACCAATTCTTTCACCCCAACAAGGTGATTCCTCTCTCACCCCCCTCTTTTTTTTTCTTTCCCCTCCCACCTCCCTCACCCTCCTTTCTTCTTCTCCACCCCTCCCTGTTTTGTCTTGTTACCATTTTCCAGCTCTTTCTATTGCCCTCACTCTCTTGTCTCACGTCTCACCCACTCCCTCCTCTAATTATACCCGCAGCCTCCCCATCCCCAGGGCAAGCCTCCTGCTAGGCACCTGTGTCGATGTGCCAAACTGCCGCTATTACTTTTCTTTTTGAGCTTGTTTTGGGGTATCCTTGCATTTATATTCCTCTTTGTCTCCAATTATTTTTACCCCTTTTGTTACTTTGTTCAATATGCCTAGGCGTTTGCCAACCCTTCTATGCCTGTTCGGAGCATAGGCCCTCCTACTCCAAATGTTCGATTTTCTTCTTAATTTTGTATAATCAATTACATGCTCCAGCTTTCTAAGTTGTAATTTGTCATGTTTATGTATCTATCGGGCTATTGTCTGTACATTTCCTTTTTTGTCAATAAAATATTTGAACAAGAAAAAGTAAGCATGGCCACAGCAAGAGTTTAGCCTCGTACACACAACCGAGTTTCTCGGCAAGAACCAGCAAGAAACTTGCTGGCAGAGCTTTCTTGCCGAGTAAATCGGTCGTGTGTACGCGGCTATCAGGTTTCTCATCAAGAAAACCGACAAGAATCTCGACGAGAAAAATAGAGAACCTGCTCTCTATTTTCTCGTCGAGATTCTCGTCAGCATGTTTCTCGACGAGAAAAGTGTGTGTGTGTACACTTACCTTTCGCCGTGAAAACCCGCGCATGCTCGAAATGACTTTGACGCATGCGCGGTAGCTTCCTAGGCATAGGTAGGGTGTAGCAAGATGGCGGTGACGGCATCGAATGTGACGAGCGCACGCTCGTCGTAGTCGATGATGTCACCGCGTTCGCTCCATTCAAAGAACCGCGGGTTCTTTGAATGGATCGTGTGTACACTCGGCCAGGACAAGTTTCTTGTCCAAGAATCTCGTCAAGAATAACAACGTGTTTTTTCTTGACGAGATTCTCGGCCGTGTGTACGAGGCCTTAGAGCTAGAGTCAAGTTCAGTGGCAGTCATCACTAAAATTAGCATTTTAATTAGAATACACTTCCGTGCAGAAATAAAGGGCCTAGCCAAGTACTACTCATAGTAAGGTCAAGTACCATCTGAGATGTCATTGTCTTATACTTTTTAACCCATAAACTATTCTTATAACTATTCATATCCTGTAATCATCAGCAAATATGCACAGAGTCATGGTAAGAAAAAGTCACAACATAAAAAAATCATGTTTATGTTTATAAGATTTTTTTTTTTAGAAAGGACTGTAATTATACTATATACATTGAGGATCAACCTAGACTTTATAGATTTGAAGAAGCTTATAAACATATATAGCTTATAAACATACAGTATATAACTTATAAACAAGATTCTCTGTCCACTCTGTTCATGGTCCAAAATGTAGGGCAAGTCTTGGAAAGATGATTTGTGTCTTTGTCTGCATTCTCTGGATTCAGCATATAGTCATTATATTCTGAATGTGGGAACTTGTGTTTTTTTCTAAATGTAGAATCTACATTGATCTTATCTTCTGCTAGAAAATCCTAGGGTCAGAACACATCTATTAGTTGGTTGTCTTTAAAAATTAAGTTTAATACTTATTTTCCAAAATACCATGCTTTGACTATTAATATTACAGCTGGGGTACAACTGAATCATCATGCATAGTTGGCAGAATTGTTACAATTTTAATACTGACCACCATTTTCGGTAAACCATTTAAGAAACAAATCATACTTAATGCATCATTGTTTGCTAATTAGATCTTAAAATAATAATGGGTTAATTCACTATCCCAATCACTTACCTTCTCAGCTTTTGGTTTCTCCTCTGATTTTAAGTTGTCCCATACCAAGTCCCACCAAAGCAAACCATGAGCTAGTGTTTCTCTTTTTGTAGGTCCTAAAATGGAAATGAGAAGGATTCACCCAATCTGCAAATATAATATCTATATCTACAGTATATCTATTTGGAGGAAGCCGTGTCTCCTTATTTACATACTCAAGCCCTGTTCTTTGCTTTACAAAATTACGCAATGGATGTACTTTACTACCAAATCACAAATTTCTTTTTTGATAGGACTTGAAGTATGCACGAAAAGGATTCACCCAATCTGCCTATAGAAAATCTATATCTATATTGAGGTAGCCATATTTGCCTATTACATACTCAGGCCTTGCTTCCTGTTTTGCAGTATTATACATTGGATCTACTTTACTGCTCTTTTTCACAAAGCAAATCTTTGAGTCAGCTGGTTCATTGCAAACAGTGCTTAACCTAGGCGGGTGATATCCTTTTCTACAGTTAAGAATATGTCAGAATAGTTGCTCTGAGCCACGGAGAGCTCATTTGTTAACCACAAATGTTTGAATTTTATTCAAAAAGAGATATATAGAAGAACAAGCTTATAAAAATGTTAAAGTCTTATCTAATTTACACTACAAAATTAACTCAAAATATGCACTTAAAGGGGTTGTAAACCCTCCTGTTTTTTCACCTTAATGCATCCTATGCATTAAGGTGAAAAAACATCTGGAAGTGACTGTCCCCCTAGCCCCCCTGTTTTACTTAAGTGAGCCCCGTATTTTCCTCGGCTGGGACGCGCTGTCCCTCTCTCCACGGGGGTCCCAGATCTTGATTGCATAGATTGATAGCAGCGCAGCCATTGGCTCCCGCTGCTGTCAATCAAATCCAATGATGCAGGCGTGTAAATAAAACTTAGCCCCTACTGTGGGTGCTACAGCCATTGGCTCCCGCTGCTGTCAATCAAATCCAATGATGCAGGCGTGTAAATAAAACTTAGCCCCTACTGTGGGTGCTACAGTGCACCACTCTTTACATGCTCAGGGATACTGCTGAACACGGATATCCCCCTGAGGAAGATTCAAGTTAATCCCGGTATCGACACGCGTAGGGGAGGGGACAGGACGGTGCAGGAGGCAGTGGAGCGTTCTCAGCTAAAGGAAAGAACACATTACTTCTACTTCTACTACTACTACTGCAGTATCCCAGAGCTTGTAAAGAGTGGTGCACTGTAGTACCCATGAAATGTGAGTACCTGTAATGTTCTTATCCTGTAATGTTTTTAATCTCTCCACTGGGGCTCCAACATCTCCACCAACTCCGTGTAATATTCTTATCCTGTAATGTTCTTATCTCTCCACTGGGGCTCCGACATCTCCACCAACTCCGTGTAATGTTCTTATCCTGTAATGTTCCTATCTCTCCACTGGGGGCTCCGACATCTCCACCAACTCCGTCGCAGATAGATGACGTCACAGCGACATCACCCGGCTCCACCTCTTATCCCTACTTAAACAGCCACTGCCATTTGCTTGACGTTCGTGCTAGGAACCTGATGCCAGGCAAATACCTCCATCAGAAGACTGCCGTCTTCACTCACTATTGGGCCGGTCAGAGCCCGGACTTCCATCTCTCTATTGGGCCAGACAGAGCCCCGACTGCCATCTCACTTTTTGAGCCGGACAGAGCCCAGTCTGCCTCCTCGCTTTTGGGCCGGACAGAGCCCCTCCAACTTCCAGCTTTTGGGCCAGTCAGAGCCCCTTCCTCACTGGTAGTCAGAGGCTCTCCACTGACCTACCCTCAGTCAGCCTACTCTGCTGGCAGAACTCCCTACCTATACCATTACAATAGGAGACCAGTATATCTCTCCAGAAGCCACTGGGTGACACCAACACCAGAAGTCCACTCAAAGCAAGTATCCTTTCGTTTACTATAAACTGTGTACTGCTACTACACTCAAGTTACCTCTGGTGCTCCCCTTTATGGCTGTGTATTACCAAACTAAATAAAACCACTTGATTTTCCAATTTATCTGAGTCTTCTTTCCTGATGTCCGTCAAATTGAAGTTAACTGTTTAGTATATCATATTCATAGACTTCAGAAGCTGTGATCCACGCCAAACATTATAGTTACACTGCCTGAAGCATTACAGTACCCCACAGTAGGGGCTAAGTTTTATTTACACAATAAATTGTTTAAACAATATCACACTATCAAGTTTTTTTCATCATACACATGTGGAACTGTGGAACACGTTACCAGTAACCAGCACAGGATTCCAACATAATTAATGAACCTAGAGGTGGTTCATATGCGTGTTCTGACCAGGCTTAATTGCAGGGTCACACGCTCTAGGATGAGCACATGTACTGAAGGGGGAGCACCAGAGTGGACACAAGGACACGTTTTGCTATCACCAGTTGCTTTGGATTTTTTTGAACTGTGAATGGACTGTATATACACTGCTCAAAAAAATTAAAGGAACACTTTTGAATCAGAACTCCTGGGATATTGATCTGGTCAGTTAATCAGTTTCAGCTGCTTTGCTGTTAAAATTAAAATTAAAATTAACAACAGGTGCACTAGATGGGCAACAATGCGATGACCTCCAAAACAGGAATGATTTTTCAGGTGGTGTCTGACATTTTTTTCCCCTACTCATCTTTTCTGATTGTTTTTCACTAGTTTTGCATTTGGCTAGGGTCAGTGTCACTACTGGTAGCACGAGGCGATACTTGGACCCTATAAAGGTTGCACAGGCAGTCCAACTCCTCCAGGATGGCACATCAATACGTGTCATTGCCAGAAGGTTTGCCGTGTCTCCCAGCACAGTCTCAAGAGCATGGAGGAGATTCCAGGAGACAGGCAGTTACTCTGGGAGAGCTGGACAGAGCCGTAGAAGGTCCTTAACCCATCAGCAGGACCGGTATCTGCTCCTTTGTGCAAGGAGGAACAGGATGAGCACTGCCAGAGCCCTACAAAATTACCTCCAGCAGGCCACTGGTGTGAATGTCTCTGACCAAACAATCAGAAACAGACTTCATGGGGGTGGCCTGAGGGCCCGAGGTCCTCTAGTGTGCTCTGTGCTCACTTCCGGACACTGTGGAGCTCGATTGGCATTTTCCATTGAACACAAGAATTGGCAGGTCCGCCACTGGTGCCCCATGCTTTTTACAGATTAGAGCAGGTTCACCCTGAGCATATGTGACAAACGTGAAAGGGTCTGGAGAAGCCGCGGAGAACTTTATGCTGCCTGTAACATCGTTCAGCATGACCGGTTTGGTGGTGGGTCAGTGAGGGTCTGGGGAGGCATATCCATGGAGGAACGCACAGACCTCTACAGGCTACACAATGGCACCCAGACTGCCATTAGGTATCGGGATGAAATCCTTTAACCCATTGTCAGACCCTACGCTGGTGCAGTGGGTCCTGGGTTCCTCCTGGTGCACGACAATGCCCGGCCTCATGTGGCAAGTGCATGCAGCCAGTTCCTGGAGGATGAAGAAATTGATACCATTGAATGGCCCCCACGCTCACCTGACCTAAATCCAAAAGAACACCTCTGGGACATTATGTTCCAGTCCATCCGGTGACGCCAGGTTGCACCTCAGTCTGTTCAGGAGCTCAGTGATGCTCTGGTCCAGATCTGGGAGGAAATACCCCAGGACACCATCCGTCGTCTCATTAGGAGCATGCCCTGATGTTGTCAGGCATGCATACAAGCACTCGGGGGCCATACAAACTACTGAGGACAATTTTGAGTTGTTGCAATGAAATTTCAGCAAAATGGACTAGCTTGCTGCATAATTTTTTCACTTTGATTTTCGGGGTGTCTTTGAATTCAGCCCTCTGTAGGTGGATAATTTTCATTTCCATCAAATGATGTGCCATCCTTTCATACCTTAAGCCGTGTACACACGATCGGTTTTACCAAAGAAAACAGTCCGATGGACTGTTTTCATCGGACAAACCGATCGTGTATGGGCCCCATCGGTCTTTTTTCCATCGGTGTGAAAAAATAGAACATGTTTTAAATTTATCCGATGGGAAAAAAAACGATAGCAAAATCCGATCGTCTGTGTGGAAATCCATCGGATAAAAAACCCACGCATGCTCAGAATCAAGTCGACGCATGCTCAGAAGCATGGAACTTAATTTTTCTCGGCTCATCGGAGTATTTTACGTCACCGCGTTTGAAAAGGTCAGTTTTTTGACTGATGGTGTGAGGGCAAGACTGATGGAAGACAGTTTCATCGGATTTCCGATGGAAAAAAACATCGGATTAGAATCCATAGGATATCCGATCGTGTGTACAGGGCTTAACACATTACCCAGTCCATATCAGTATAGATATCAAGCATGAGATTTTGCCCCGTTAAGATCTGATGTGTTTTCAAAGTGTTCCTTTCATTTTTTTGAGCAGTGTATTATGCATGTCATTTTGCGAATCAAGCAAAATAGCACTTTGCACATAGCACTTTTGTAGTGCATGGAAACACATTTGTGAATATTTTGAGCACAATTATATTGGATGTATTTTATGACAGATGTTGTTATTTGAGCATTAATGCATATCATTTTTATTTGTCGCACAGAATCACTTTAATTAGCATTAAGTTGTGGCACTAATTAGCACTTTATGCATGTGATCTTCTATAGGCAATTTACAGAGTATGGATATAGGGATAAGTAGAGAAAATAATTAATTAATAGTTCACGTGCTGTACTATAATTGAGCACAGAGTTACACTAATTTGAGTTAGTGGTGTCATTATAGTATTCCTCATGTGGTTTTCTACAGACATAGTCTAGTATGTGTATTGTGACAGCAGGAAGGTAAAGTCACCTGGTTGCATCCAGGGGGGTAGATATATTTCGCCCAGATTCAGGCTTTACGCCGATTTATACAGCTAGGTGGAGAGTTGTATAAGCCCAGCTGAGACTAGTGGGCTCATTGATGACTCATACCTCTAGGGAGAGGGCTGGGCGTCGTGCAGGCAGGGAGTTGATGAGGCCAGCTGAAGCCTGTCAGTTCGTTTAAGGCCTCTATAAAAACTCCCAGCTTCATTAGATGTTAGCTCATGCCTGGAAGCAGACCTGTGTGGACTGTCTAGGGAGAGTGAACCCCTGTGCGGTGAGAGAAAGCCTGTGTGGCTATATTTTGCTTGGACATTTAAAACCAGGGACTAGGACAGCACTAGGCTGATCCCAGTTGTTAGTTAGGAAACCTGTATGTTTAGTCAGAGGTCAAGTTGACCAGGATTTATTTTGTTTGTTTCTTTTGCTTTGCTGTGTTTTTGTCACTGTAAATAGAAAATAAACGGCACCTTTTTGATTTTGAAAACCACAACCTCCGTCTGCTGGGCCTGTTTTTGTGTGGGGAGCCCATCCCGGGGGTCACACACACCCGCTGCCGAGCTAACCCCCTCACAGTTGGTGGAGAACCAGTGGCAGTTTTTTTTTTTAAGCCAGCATGGAGGAGATACTGAAACAGCTGGCTCTAGCAAATGCCAATCAACAGCAGACAAATGCAGGTTTGCAAAAGAGCCTTGCAGCTCAACAACAGAACTTCGCAGCCCAGCAGCAAGCTCATCAACAGAGCCTTGCAGCCCAGCAGCAAGCTCACCAACAGAGTCTGGAAGCTCAGCAACAAGCCCAGCAACGATCTGAGGCCCGCTTCATAGACCTATTACAGAAGCAAGAGCAGAGACTACAACAAATGGAAGCAGTAATGCAGCAACGTCCGCAGACCAGTGAGGAAAGCCGTCCCACTAATACCGCGTCCTTTGGGGTGAGTCGTTTATTGACAAAAATGACTGGAGAGGATGATCCAGAGGTATTTTTGACCACGTTTGAAAGGACTGCTGAAAGAGAAAAGTGGCCTGAGGAGCAGTGGGCTGGACTGGTGGCTCCTCTGTTAACGGGTGAATCGCAGAAAGCTTACTATGACCTAGAGCCTGACCAAGCAAAAGACTATGTGATGCTAAAAGCTGAAATATTGGCAAGGCTGGGTGTCACCCTGGCTGTCCGGGCTCAGCGTGTGCATAACTGGACTTTCCAGCTTGGAAAACCCCCCAGGTCTCAAATGTATGATCTCATTCACCTGAGCAGAAAGTGGCTACAGCCAGAGACTTTGTCCGCACCAAAGATTGTGGAACGTGTTGTAATGGATCGGTTTTTGAGAGCTCTTCCTACTGCCATCCAAAAGTGGGTAAGCCATGGAGACCCAGAGACGGCCGATGGTCTTGTGGATCGTGTGGAGAAATACTTGGCTACAGAGAACCTGACGGCCTCTTCCAGAGACACTCGGACTTTCCACCCTAAGACCAGACCATCCCCAGGGGCGGATAAGATGATTCCAAGGGGTAAGGGTGGAGAGAGTGAGAGGGTGGGAGCTCTACCCCAAGTTTGGCGAGAACAGCCTGGGAAATCAGCGGCTCAAGAGGCGGCAAGAAGGATCGTTTGCTACCGCTGCCGGCAAGCGGGACATATTGCAGCCAATTGCCCGGTTGTGGAGGAACCCATGCAGTGTGACTTTCTGACGGGCAGACGTCAGTCGCTGTGTGCGACAGTCGCATGCACTGCCATTCGGGGAACGGAGAAACATTTATGCAAAATGTGTATTAATGGTAGAAATGTTGTGGTATTGCTGGATTCAGGTAGCCTTGTGACCCTGATAAAGGCTGAATTAGTTAAAACAGAGGTCTCTGGGAATAGCAAGGTAGCTGTTATTTGTGTGCATGGGGACACCCGAGAGTATCCAGTGACTACAGTGTGTTTCGAGACCCCCAAAGGTACCCTTTCTCATCCAGTGGGCTTAGTGTCTCAGTTACCGCATGACGCCATTGTGGGAAGGGATTTTCCGAAGTTCTGGGAACTGTGGGATGATCCTGAGCCCCCCACTGGTGCCCCTATGTACCAGGAATATGATAGCCAGAACTCCTCTGAGAGTGGTGAGGACTCTCCCGAATTTCCCTTGTCAGTATTGGCAGGGGAGACTCAAGAAACTGGAGAGGAGCCCACCTCCTCAGACGAAAACCTACCGTCTGTGGAGTTTTCTGATCTTGAGGTTCACAGGGAAAACTTTGCCACAGAACAGTTGAAAGACCCCGCCCTAATAAAGGCACGGGAAAACGTAGTGAAAATAGATGGCGAGTTAGTGAACCCAGATAATACCTGCACTTACCCATACTTCAGCGTAGAGAAGGACCTACTGTATCGGGTGGCAAAAAGGGCAGAAGAAACCGTTGAGCAGCTTGTGGTGCCCAAACCTTACAGGAAGTTGGTGTTGGAGTTGGCCCATGGGCACATTCTTGGAGGTCATCTGGGGACAGAGAAAACCCGAGAGAGGGTATTACAGAGATTCTATTGGCCTGGGGTGATGAAGGACATAGAAAATTATTGTTCCTCCTGCCCTGTGTGTCAGAGGTCGGCCCCGATGCCACACTTCCGTAGCCCGCTGGTCCCTCTACCCATCATTGAGGTCCCGTTTGAGAGAATCGCAATGGATTTGGTAGGTCCTATAATCAAGTCCGCTAGGGGGCACCAGTACATATTGGTTATAATGGACTATGCCACCCGTTATCCAGAAGCGATCCCTCTCAGAAATACCTCGGCCAAAACCATAGCCAAAGAGCTATCTCTTGTTTTTAGCCGGGTGGGTATTTGTAAAGAACTGCTTACGGACCAAGGTACACCCTTTATGTCCCGGGTTATGAAGGAGCTGTGTAAATTGTTCAAAGTGACGCAATTACGTACATCTGTGTATCACCCCCAAACCGATGGGCTGGTTGAAAGATTCAACAAAACCCTAAAACAAATGTTGAAGAAAGTGGTGGATAGGGATGGAAAGGATTGGGACTGTCTACTTCCTTATTTGATGTTTGCTATTAGGGAGGTGCCCCAATCCTCTACGGGATTCTCCCCCTTTGAGTTACTGTATGGGAGACACCCAAGAGGGCTGTTGGATATTGCCAAGGAAACTTGGGAAAGTGAGAGTTCTCCCCACAGGAGTGTGATTGAGCATGTCGCCCTGATGCAAGATCGAATTGCACAGGTAATGCCCATCGTGAAGGAACATTTGGCCCAAGCGCAGTTGGCACAGCAGAGAGTGTACAACCGTGGAGCCAAGACCCGTACCTTTTCCCCGGGGGATAGGATATTGGTACTTGTCCCTACGGTTGAAAGTAAATTCCTTGCCAAATGGCAAGGCCCCTACGAGATAATGGAAAAAGTGAGCGAAGTGAATTACAAGGTCAGACAACCAGGAAGGCGAAAGCCCGAACAGATCTATCACGTTAATCTGTTGAAAGCCTGGAGGGATAGAGAGTCCCTAGTCGCAGACACTTGGTCACCAGCTCAAACTGGTTGCGTGATTCCTGAGGTTGGAATCGCAGCCACCTTGTCACAACCCCAACAACAGGAGGTTAAGGAGTTTGTGCTTCGCAACAAGGAGGTATTCTCTGAGCTGCCGGGACAAACATCTGGGGTAGAGCATGACATTATTACCCCGCCCGGTGAAAGGGTGAAGTTAAAACCCTATCGGATCCCAGAGGCCCGACGGGAGGCAATACGGGAGGAAGTACAGAAAATGCTGAACTTAGGGGTGATAGAGGAGTCCCAAAGTGATTGGTCTAGTCCCATTGTGTTGGTGCCTAAACCGGATGGGAGCTGGCGATTTTGTAACGATTTTCGTCAGTTGAACAAAGTTACAAAATTTGACACCTACCCCATGCCACGTATAGATGAGTTGATCGACCGGCTGGGAACAGCCCGATACATGACGACTCTTGACCTCACAAAAGGGTATTGGCAAATCCCCCTGGCCAAGTCAGCCAAAGAGAAAACCGCATTTGTAACCCCAGACGGGGCGTTCCAATATAAAAGAATGCCGTTCGGGTTACAGAATGCGCCGGCCACATTCCAGCGGAAAATGGACCAGATGCTGAGGCCCCATCGGAAGTATGCTGTGGCTTACCTGGATGACGTAATTGTCCATAGCACAGATTGGGCCTCACATCTGCCAAAAGTACAAGCAGTCCTGGACTCTGTTCGGGAAGCAGGGTTTACGGCTAACCCCAAGAAGTGTACCATTGGGCAGGAGGAGGCCAAATATCTTGGGTACACCATTGGGAGGGGAGTAATAAAACCCCAACTCAACAAAGTCGAGGCCATCCAGAGTTGGCCACGTCCCAACAGCAAGAAGCAGGTACGAGCCTTTCTGGGAATCGCTGGGTATTATCGGCGATTCATTCCCCACTTTGCTTCTAAGGCTGTGCCCCTAACCAACCTGACGAAGGGGAAAGGGTCGGTCATGATTAAATGGACCCCCGAGGCTGAGGCAGCATTCCAATTCTTGAAACAAGCCTTATGTAGCCAGCCAGTGTTGTACTCACCCGACTTCTCTAAAGACTTTGTCGTACAAAGTGATGCGTCAGATGTGGGGTTAGGAGCAGTATTGTCCCAGGTCTGGAACGGGGAAGAGCACCCAGTCATTTACCTCAGCAGGAAGTTGAAGTCCCATGAGGTAAATTACGCCACCGTTGAAAAGGAGTGTTTAGCGGTGAAGTGGGCTCTAGATTCCCTTCGGTACTACCTGCTAGGTAGGCACTTTGACATGGTTACGGATCACGCTCCGTTAAAGTGGATGGCTCAAAACAAGGAAACAAATAGAAGAGTGAATAGGTGGTTCCTGGCCCTCCAGGAATTCAACTTCACAGTAAAGCATCGCCCTGGCGTTCAAATGGGGAATGTGGATGCTTTGTCTCGAGTACATGAATGCCTGATTGCTGGTGTTCCAACCCCGAGGTTAAAACAAGAGGGGGGGGTATGTGACAGCAGGAAGGTAAAGTCACCTGGTTGCATCCAGGGGGGTAGATATATTTCGCCCAGATTCAGGCTTTACGCCGATTTATACAGCTAGGTGGAGAGTTGTATAAGCCCAGCTGAGACTAGTGGGCTCATTGATGACTCATACCTCTAGGGAGAGGGCTGGGCGTCGTGCAGGCAGGGAGTTGATGAGGCCAGCTGAAGCCTGTCAGTTCGTTTAAGGCCTCTATAAAAACTCCCAGCTTCATTAGATGTTAGCTCATGCCTGGAAGCAGACCTGTGTGGACTGTCTAGGGAGAGTGAACCCCTGTGCGGTGAGAGAAAGCCTGTGTGGCTATATTTTGCTTGGACATTTAAAACCAGGGACTAGGACAGCACTAGGCTGATCCCAGTTGTTAGTTAGGAAACCTGTATGTTTAGTCAGAGGTCAAGTTGACCAGGATTTATTTTGTTTGTTTCTTTTGCTTTGCTGTGTTTTTGTCACTGTAAATAGAAAATAAACGGCACCTTTTTGATTTTGAAAACCACAACCTCCGTCTGCTGGGCCTGTTTTTGTGTGGGGAGCCCATCCCGGGGGTCACACACACCCGCTGCCGAGCTAACCCCCTCACAGTATATATGTGTAAAAAACACAAAATATTTTTTAGCCAGCACATTTTTCTATTACTTTAAGGCTGGGTTCACACTGGTACGACACAACAGTCATACAACTTTCATCCTACTTTGCTCTGCGACATCAGTCCTACATTGATCCTACATTGGTCCGACATCCATCCGACTTTCATGAACAGGATACTACTTTGATCCAACTTTGTGATAGTCTGACTTGTCCTTTGACCGATCAAAACAATCCCAGTGTGAGATAAATTCCTTTTACTGCTGCTGTAATCACTATGTCGGATGTCAGAAGTCAGATGGTTAGGACAAGGATCCTACTTTGATCCGACTTCAATGATATTCAATGGGCTGAAGTAGGATCAAAGTCGGACCAAAGTAGTACAGGGAGCATTTTCAAAGTCGGAACGACTTGTGTCGGACCAGTTAAGACGGCTCTCTTAGGGAAACATTGATTTTCACACGTCATGCGACATGAGCTCCCAATGTCGGAGGGGCCGGCAGAAGGACAACGGAGAGCCGGACGAGACGACGGGAAGACCGGGCCTCCGCTAGCAAAAGAGCTGGAAGAAGATAGCGGAGGCCCGGCGGAAGAAAGAACCGGAGAGCGCGGAGACCCCCGAAGTCGGAAGAAGACCCCGGAGCTGTGCAATAAATTAATTTAAAAAGCTGTGTTGTGTTTTTTCTTGACATTTTTTTTCCACCAGGTGAATGGGTAGGGGTACGATGTACCCCATACTCATTCACATAGGGTGGGAGGCCGGGATCTGGGGACATCATCAACATGGGGACAGGGTGCTTTGGGGTGGGGGGGCGCAGGTCGCCCCCCTGCCCCAGAGCACCAAAACCCCCATGTTGAGGGCATGCGGCCTGGTATGGTTCAGGAGGAAGGGGGGGCCGCTCTCTCGTCCCCCCCTCTTCCCCTGTGGCCTGCCACGTTGCGTGCTCGGATAAGGGTCTGGTTTGGATCTTGTGGGGGACCCCACGCCGTTTTTTCAGCGTAGAGGTTCCCCTTCAAATCCAGACCAGACCCAAGGGCCTGGTATGCTTCTGAGGGGGGAACCCATGCCGTTTTTTTATTTAAAATTTGGCGTGGAGTTCCCCCTCAAGAGCAGCAGAGCACAAGTCGCATGCCAAAGTCGGATCATACAAAACTGCGGTCCGACTTCAATGATAGTCAATGGGCTGAAGTCGGATCAAAGTCGGACCGAAGTAGTACGAGCCGGTTCACACTGGGGCAACACGACTTCCAGCGTGACTTTGCAAGGCAACTTCAAGGCAACTTCGAGGCAACTTCAAGGCAACTTCGAGGCAACTTCAAGTTTCCTCCAGGACAGGCGACTTTGCCAGTGGCCAATCAAACAATAATCAGCTCTGTGGAAGGGAGGGGTTTGCCTGAGAAAACTATTTTCTCTTCCTGTAAAGTTGCTTCAGTTAAGACACTGATCTGACTTTGGAGGCGACTTCCATTGAAATCAATGGCTACAAGTCGCCTAGACGTCGTTTTCAAGTAGTACAGGAACCTTTTTTGAAGTTGGAGCGACTTCTGTAGTGTGCATAAAGACGGCTCCATAGACTAACATTACAGCACGACTTGGGGCGACTTGGGGCGTCTCGGGGCGACCTGAAGTCGGATCCTGAGTCGCCCTGGTGTGAACCGGCTCTACAGGGAGCATTTTCAAAGTCGGACCGACATGTGTCGGACCAGTTAAGACGGCTCCCATAGGGAAACATTGATTTTCACACGTCATGCGACATGAGCTCCCAATGTCGAAGCGTTTGTCGCCCCAGTGTGAACCCGGCCTTATACTGAATGCACAGCCTTATGGGATGTGATCAGTGCTTGCAGCTGATTATATTAGAACTGACAATTTGTGTATGGTAGCTCGCAAGATCACCAGTGTTTAGGTAAGTATAACATGTTTGTTATGTTTATATAAAAAAAACGACTTTACAATCACTTTAATCTGTCTCAAAACAGTAGCATTAAAAAAATAAAAATAAACAAACATATATATATATATCTATATATATATATATATATATATATATATATATATATATATATAGATATATATATATATACACAGAATCTCACAAAAGTGAGTAAAGCCCTCAAATTTTTGTAAATATTTTATCATATCTTTTCATGTGACAACACTGAAGAAATGACAATCTGCTATAATGTAAAGTAGTTAGTGTACAGCTTGTATAACAGTGTAAATTTGCTGTCTTCTCAAAATAACTCAACACAGCCATTAATGTCTAAACCGCTGGCAACAAAAGTGAGTACACCCCTAAGTGAAAATGTCCAAATTGGGTCCAATTAGCCATTTTCTTTCCCCGGTGTCATGTGACTCGTTAGTGTTACAAGGTCTCAGGTGTGAATGGGGAGCAGGTGTGTTACATTTGGTGTTATCGCTCTCACTCTCTCATACTGATCACAGGAAGTTCAACATGGCACCTCATGGCAAAGAACTCTCTGAGGATCTGAAAAAAAGAATTGTTGCTCTACATAAATATGGCCTGGGCTATAAGAAGATTGGCAGGACCCTGAAACTGAGCTGCAGCATGGTGTCCAAGATCATACAGCACATGCTCAGCGTCATATCCAGAGGTTGTCTTTGGGAAATAGATGTATGAGTGCTGCCAGCATTGCTGCAGAGGTTGAAGGGGTGGGGGTCAGCCTGTCAGTGCTCAGACCATATGCCGCACACTGCATCAAATTGGTCTGCATGGCTGTCGTCCCAGAAGGGGCTGTCGTCCCTCTTCTAAAGATAATGCACAAGAAAGCCTGCAAACAGTTTGCTGAAGAAAATCAGACTAAGGACATAGATTACTGGAACCATGTCCCGTGGTCTGATGAGACCAAGATAAAATTATTTGGTTCAGATGGTGTCAAGTGTGTGTGGCGGCAACCAGGTGAGGAGTACAAAGACAAGTGTGTTTTGCTTACAGTCAAGCATGGTGGTGGGCATGTCATGGTTTGGGGCTGCATGAGTGCTGCTGGCACTGGGGAGCTACAGTTCATTGAGGGAACCATGAATGCCAACATGTACTGTGACATACTGAAGCAGAGCATGATCCCCTCCCTTCGGAGACTGGGCCGCAGGACAGTATTCCAACATAACAACCCCAAACACACCTCCAAGACGACCATTGCCTTGCTAAAGAAACTGAGGGTAAAGGTGATGGACTGGCCAAGCATGTCTCCAGACATAAACCCTATTGAGCATCTGTGGGGCATCCTCAAAGAGAAGGTTGAGGAGCACAAGGTCTCTAACATCCACCAGCTCCGTGATATCGTCATTGAGGAGTGGAAGGGGACTCCAGTGGCAACCTGTGAAGCTCTAGTGAATTCAATGCCCAAGAAAGTTCAGGCAGTGCTGGAAAATAATGGTGGTCACACAAAATATTAACACTTTGGGCCCAATTTGGATATTTTCACTTAGGGGTGTACTCACTTTTGTTGCCAGCGGTTTAGACATTAATGGCTGTGCGTTGAGTTATTTTGAGGGGACTGCAAATTTACACTGTTATACAAGCTGTACACTCACTACTTTACATTGTAGCAAAGTGTAAATTCTTCAATGTTGTCACATGAAAAGATATAATAAAATATTTACAAAAATGTGGGGGTGTACTCACTTTTGTGAGATCCTGTGTGTGTGTGTGTGTGTGTGTGTATATATATATATATATATATATATATATACACACAGTGGGGTAAAAAAGTATTTAGTCAGCCACCAATTGTGCAAGTTCTCCCACTTAAAAAGATGAGAGGCCTGTAATTGTCATCATAGGTATACCTCAACTATGAGAGACAAAATGTGGAAACAAATCCAGACAGTCACATTGTCTGATTTGGAAATATTTTTTTTTGCTAATTATGGTGGAAAATAAGTATTTGGTCATCTACAAACAAGCAAGATTTCTGGCTCTCACAGACCTGTATCTTCTTCTTTAAAAGGCTCCTCTGTCCTCCACTCATTACCTGTATTAATGGCACCTGTTTGAACTTGTTATCAGTATAAAAGACACCTGTCCACAACCTCAAATAGTCACACTCCAAACTCCACTATGGTGAAGACCAAAGAGCTGTCGAAGGACACCAGAAACAAAATTGTAGACCTGCACCAGTCTGGAAAGACTGAATCTGCAATAGGCAAGCAGCTTGGTGTGAATAAATTAACTGTGGGAGCAATAATTAGAAAATGGAAGACATACAAGACCACTGATAATCTCCCTTGATCTGGGGCTCCACGCAAGATCTCACCCCGTGGGGTCAAAATGATCACAAGAACGGTGAGCAAAAATCCCAGAACCACACGGGGGGACCTAGTGAATGACCTGCAGAGAGCTGGGACCAACGTAACAAAGGCTACCATCAGTAACACACTACGCCGCCAGGGACTCAGATCCTGCAGTGCCAGACGTGTCCCCCTGCTTAAGCCAGTACATGTCCGGGCCCATCTGAGGTTTGCTAGAGAGCATTTGGATCATCCAGAAGAGGATTGGGAGAATGTCATATGGTCAGATGAAACCAAAGTAGAACTGTTTGGTAGAAACACAACTCGTCGTGTTTGGAGGAGAGAGAACGCTGAGGTGCAACCAAAGAACACCATATCTACTGTGAAGCATGGGGGTGGCAACATCATGCTTTGGGGCTGTTTCTCTGCAAAGGGAACAGGACGACTGATCCGTGTACATAAAATAATCAATGGGGCCATGTATCGTGAGATTTTGAGTGCAAACCTCCTCCCATCAGCAAGGGCATTGAAGATGAAACGTGGCTGGGTCTTTCAGCATGTCAATGATCCCAAACACACCGCCCCGGGCAACGAAGGAGTGGCTTCGTAAGAAGCATTTCAAGGTCCTGGAGTGGCCTAGCCAGTCTCCAGATCTCAACCCCATAGAAAACCTTTGGAGGGAGTTGAAAGTCTGTGTTGCCCAGCGACAGCCCCAAAACATCACTGCTCTAGAGGAGATCTGCATGGAGGAATGGGCCAACATACCAGTAACAGTGTGTGACAACCTTGTGAAGACTTACAGAACACGTTTGACCTCTGTCATTGCCAACAAAGGATATATAACAAAGTATTGAGATGAACTTTTGATATTGACCAAATACTTATTTTTCACCATAATTTGCAAAAAAATAATATTTCCAAATCAGACAATGTGATTGTCTGGATTTGTTTCCACATTTTGTCTCTCATAGTTGAGGTATACCTGTGATGACAATTACAGGCCTCTCTCATCTTTTTAAGTGGGAGAACTTGCACAATTGGTGGCTGACCAAATACCTTTTTACCTCACGGTGTATATATATATATATATATACTAATAATAAACTTAAGAACTTATAAACAAAATAAATCAACCCCAAAACATATTTTCATTTGTCCAGATTAGATATATTACCTGTCAGTTGACTGATTATAGCTCCAATTACAATTGTGCTTAGAGTGCCGAACGCACCATAGTAAAGATAGGATAAAGAGTAGAATTCATCCGCAATGGTTGGCCTGTTGGGCAAAAATAAATAAATAAAAAAATCTACATACCATTTTACCCATTTTACCCCTTTTGGGGTGGTTTTGGACCCTAATATTGCAGCAGTAAATATGATGCCCAGAACTAGGGATGGGCCAGGTGTTTGTTCGTAGAAAACATATGGGGCGTTTGCGGGACGTTCACGCCGACGAGCGCCCCATAATGCAAGATCGCAGTGCATTGACGGTTGCTGATTGGCCAAAACATGCACCTGACCTGCATGCTTTGGCCAATCACAGCACAATGTTTTGTGAGAGCTATGATTGGCCAAAGGCAGGGTGCCTTTGGCCAATCATGGCTCAGGGGCTAAGACTACGCACCACACTATATAAGGCTGCTTACACGGCGGGCCGTATGTAGTGTGTTGGTGTCAGAACTGAAGATAGATTAGGATAGCGTGTGTAGTCAGTGTAGTATATATATATATTTATATAGTGCAGGCAGTGTACAGTATATAATACAGTGCAGTTGGTGTACAGTATATAATACAGTGCAGCTAGTGTACAGTATATAATACAGTGCAGGCAGTGAACAGTATATAATAAAGTGCAGTCGATGTACAGTATATAATACAGTGCAGGCGGTGTACACTATATAATACAGTGCAGTTGGTGTACAGTATAGGATACAGTGCAGTTGGTGTACAGTATATAATACACTTCAGCCGGTGTACAGTATATAATACAGTGCAGGTGGTGTACAGTATGTAATACACTTCAGGCGGTGTACAGTATATAATACAGTGCAGTCAAAGTACAGTATGTAATACACTTCAGGCCGTGTACAGTATATAATACAGAGCATTCGTGTACAGTACATAATACAGTGCAGGCGGTGTACAGTATATAATATAGTGCAGGCAGTGTACACGGTATATAATACAGTGTGTACAGTATATAATACATTGCAGTCGGTGTACCGTATATAATACAGTGCAGTCGGTGTACAGTATATAATACACTTCAGGTGGTGTACAGTATATTATACAGTGCATTTGGTGTAGAGTATATAATACACTTTGACCCCTTTCACACCGAGGACGTTTTGCAGGAGCTATAGCGTTAAAAATAGCGCCTGCAATCCGCCCTTAAACAGCTACTCTATTCACACTGGAGCGGTGCGCTGGCAGGGCGTCAGAAAAAGTCCTGCCAGCAGCTTCTTTGGAGCACATTAGGAGCGGTGAAATCAATGGGCAGCACTGCCGGCAATACGGCGCATTGCGGGCGGTTTTAACCCTTTCTTGACCGCTAGTGGCCGAAATACGCTGCAAATCCGACGGTAAAATAGCGGCGTTTTACCGCTATTTTAATGCCGACGCTCGGGGCGGCATAGTGTGAAAGCAGTCTAAAGGCGGTGTACAGTATATAATACAGTGGAGGAGGATTGGGGGCGGAGGGACTGACCAAGATGGCTGCGGAGTGAGGCTGCTCTGCTAAGCTCCTCCATGCCCAGGTGATCTAACTGAAACAGCTTACACCTCTTCCCATCTATTCGGTGATTATACCAACACCTACACCTGCACTACGCTGGGGAAGCGAGCCGCTCATCTACCGCATGAAAGAACGCAGGAGAGGCGATCCATCCATCCAACCATCTACCACCGCGAGACACAAGAGAAAGTCAGCACGGCAGGGAGCGGGAGAACGGGAGCTCAGTTGAGCTCAGCCGAAGGCGGATCATTGAACCCCGCAGGCTGCCAGACTGCCTGACTTGACTGAATCCCTCGGACATAAGGGATCTTCTCACGGCGGGCCTTGCAGAAGCTGGAGCTGACGGACGCTGCACACTGCAGGACAAACATCGGTCCGGTGCCCACTACACCCGCTACACTGCTCCTTACCAGCTGCATGAGGAGGAATGGTATAAAAGCAAACCCCGAACCAAGCAGATCTACGAGGATTAACCTCAACTAATCCCCCCCTCTTATCATATACAAAGTGAAAGGAACCGATACAGAACTTCAGAAAGAGGGTGCCTGGATAGGGTGGATAGGAACAACCTCTCTACTGTGGAACAAACCTAAAGGCGGCAAAAGCAAGGACTAAAGGTGAGTCCTATAAACGTACATTTGTATACAGCACAGTGACTGCAATATGCCACCTAAGGGGTCGCAAGCACCGAAGGCCAAAAGGGGATCTACAGGGGGGTGATGAAAGGCACCCCTAAAACGCAATCAACACAAACCGATATTAAAGAGTTTCTACAGTGTCCACAGACGCCAGGCCATAAGGACGCCCCCACTACAATAGAATTAAATGTTTCATCTTCAGCAGGAGAGACTGAGCTAGATAAATCAAGCAACAGCCCTCCTCAAAGTATGCATATGCAAAATATGCAGAATCCTATAGCAGGAGTGGGGATTAATGGAGGGGGGTCTTGGGATATGCAGGCCTATATTCAATCAATACCCACCAGAGAGGATATGGACAAATATGTGTTCAGACTAGAAAATACATACAAAGCTGAACTACAACAAGTAAAAATATCCCTTGCAGACACTCAAGAGAAGATAGACACTGTAGAAACCAGGGTTTCAAATTGTTGGAGGCAGAGAGGAGAAATCAAGAGGAAGAACTAGGTTTAAAATATGCGATTTCTGCTATCGATGACCTCGAGAACAGAAGTCGCCGAAACAACATAAGGATCAGAGGGATGCCACAGGTTCAGAAGATTTAATACCAATACTACAGGAGATGTTTAATATACTTATGAAACAGCCAGGAACAACAAAGTTAATAATAGATAGAGCACATCGAGCAATGGGCCCCAAAAACCCTGATCCTTTAAAACCTAGAGACAAAATTTGTAGAATACATTATTTCCATATTAAGGAAAAGATCATGGCTGCGGCACGACAACAAAGAACCATAGACATTGATGGAACACAAATAATCCTACTACAGGATCTATCCAAATACACCTTGACTTTGAGAAAGGCAGTTAGACCTCTGTTGGAAGTCCTTAAAGAAAGAGAGATACCATACAGATGGGGATTTCCCTTTCAGATAAAAGTACAGCACAAGGGACGCACAATAATATTCAAGGACATTACAGACCTTCCGGACCTCCTAAGAGAGCTTCAACTGCCCACAATTGAACTACCTCAATGGCCGCACAATTATCAGGGCTTCTCAAGAGAAGCCTGGACAAGAAGAAGATAAACAGAGACTTGGAGGGAGGAGAGGGGGCGCGGGGTAATGGGAGAGAGGGTTTTTATTTATTTTTTTTGTTCTTTTTTTGGTTCCTCCTTTCTTTTTTTGGGCAATTTTATTGTGGGGTATATCTCTACGAGGTTATGCTGGTCTCCCCTAATTATTTTTTTTTTTGTTTTGTGTTTTTTTTTTTTTCCCTTGTGTTTTGACCACTCCTCATGAGTTAGCGTCAGCTAACTGCTAAGTTGGATTTGGTCTGGTGATAAGACACCCCTCTTTTCACATTTTTCTCTTTTTGAAGGTTCTAATTGAACACATTTCACGTCTTTAAATATTTTTCACTATTACACCTTATTTTTTCTATATTGTCTTTTATTTTCTGTGGGACAATGTTCTCTATGTGAGAGGCAGAGAACAGCCTTTTTTTTCCCCTTTTTTCTTTTTTTCACTGGAATATTTCACTGGTATATACAAATGTATTGATACATGACAATGTCACCTTGCAATGTGTTACACTGATATACAACTTACCTCAACACACATATTGGGAGTCTTAATAATAGGGTAGGGAGGGTCAGGGAGGAGGGGAATAGGTTAAGGGTGGGATGAGTCAAAGACTCTATCTCACAATTTCCACTAGAAATGATAGATTTATATATGAGGGTTTAGTAATAATATGGGATGATGTCACTTTCCTCCTCACAAGAGGGGTTTTGTTTTACTGGTGTCCCTTTTTTTTTTTTTGCGCCTCTCTTCTTCCCTCCTCCTCCCCACCCCTCCACCCTCTGACTGTCCTGGAGCTCATCTCCTCTCTTTCCTCTGCCTTTCCTTTTTTTTTTTTTTGGCTCATTATGGGTTACCTTCTTACTATCGGTTCGTAAACCCCCCATAATTAGGAGGGGGATAGATATTAAAATGAAAGCTAAGACCTATACAACTGTTTGTAATAAAAATACCTAGGCTCGGCGGGACCCATTCTAGGGAAGTCCCTCCAATTCCCAATATAGAGAACTTAATAAATAAGTTTAAACTCAAAGGAGTTAACTAGCTAAGGGTTATTGAAAGGGTTTTTTTTTTTTTTTGATTGTTGTTTGTTGTTTTCTTCCTTCCCCATCCATTTCCCTAGACATGAACTCGATAAAAATATGTTCTTTCAATGTAAGAGGGCTAAACTCCCCATCAAAAAGATCACAGATTATGAATTTTTTACATAAACAAAAAGTTGGTATTGTCCTTTTTCAGGAGACGCATTTTTGCTCAGACTGCATTCCCAATATACAGAATAGGTACTACCCAACCTGGTATCATGATTCATTTGCTTACCCCAGAGGAGTCTCCATAGGAATACATAAATCCAGGCCCGGACTGGCCATAGGACAAACCGGGCACATGCCCGGTGGGCCGCGGGAGCCCGCGGGCCGCATGTCACGTCTCCCCCAGTGCACTCTCAGCTGCAAGTCGGAGCCGCACTCGAATGACAGTGATACCCGTCGGCACATCAGGGGGCCGGGACCCACAACAATCCCCTTCTCTCTGGCAAGGTGGCCGCGGCACTGATGATCTGATCAGTCTCAACTCGGCTGTCTCACACAAGTCCGATGGACTTTTCTCATCGGACAAACCGATCGTGTGTGGGCCCCATCGGTCTTTTTTCCATCGGTGAGAAAAAATAGAACATGTTTTAAATTTATCCGATGGGAAAAAAAACGATAGCAAATTCCGATCGTCTGTGTGGAACTCCATCGGACAAAAAACCCACGCATGCTCAGAATCAAGTCGACGCATGCTCAGAAGCATTGAACTTCATTTTTCTCGGCTTGTCGGAGTGTTTTACATCACGGCGTTTGGGACGGTCGGATTTTTGACTGATGGTGTGTAGGCAAGACTGATGGAAGTCAGCTTCATCGGATTTCCGATGGAAAAATCCATTGGATTAGAATCCATAGGAAATCCGATTGTGTGTACAGGGCTTAGAGATAAGCACTTTTTTACCAACATGGCAATAAACCAGGTTGGCTCTTAGCTAGGGCACTAACCCAAAGAACATCTATTACCCCTATAATAAAAATTAAAACCACAACAGGAGATATGACACACGACCCTGAAGAAATTTCTAAATCTTTCCACTTATTCTATTCTAAACTTTATAATATACCTAAACAAAGGGATACCGAAGTTCTCCGACAGGAAATACGACAGTATATACAAGAAACGGCTATTCTATCAATGTCTTGGACTGAAAGAGAGGAACTAGAGAAAGTATTTTCAATAATGGAGTTGCAAAATGCAATTGATGCACTGGTACCTGGTAAAAGCCCAGGCCCAGATGGCTTTACACCATGTTTTTATAGAACATTCAAGGAATTACTGATCCCAATTATGATCAGGACATTTAACACGATCTCAGTCTCTCGAACCAAAAGATCATACAATATGCGGGAATTACCGCCCGATTTCCCTAACTAATATAGATCTTCGACTATATTCTAAGATCATAACTAATAGACTTACGCCAATTTTGCCAACATATGTTCATTTGGATCAAGTAGGGTTTGTAAGGGGGAGAGAGGCCAGAGACAATACATTGAAAACCTTGACATTGGTGGAGTATGCTCAGCGAAACTCCATCCCAGCCTGTCTACTGGCGGTGGATGCTGAAAAAGTATTTGACAGGGTGGGATGGAGTTTCATGGAAGAAACCCTAGACCAGTGGGGAATGGGCCCAATACTTAAAGGGAAAATAATGGCACTCTATCAGAACCCAACAGTTAGAATTAGAATAAACGGAAACCTATCGGACCCAGTGACAATATCAAATGGAACACGACAGGGATGTCCTTTATCCCCACTGCTGTATGTACTCGTGATAGAACATCTGATGACAGCCATTTGTAAAAACCCAGACATACAAGGGATAAAAGTTAAAGGAATGGAATATAAAATGTCTGTATATGCAGATGATCTGCTGCTATACATAACAAATCCAGTAGTATCCATACCAAACTTAATCCAGGAGTTCAACCATTTTGGAAAGATGAGCAATTTTAAAGTCAATTATGACAAAACAGAAGCTCTAAATATCACACTATTAAGCAAGGATATTGACCTCCTGCAAAAAATATTCTCTTTTAAATGGCAGGGGGTAGCCATCAAATATTTGGGAACACATATTCCCAAAGATCTAACGAAACTTCAAGAACTGAATTATCTACCAATGATACAGAAAATAATAAAACCCTCCATAAATATGATAGAACGGTGTTCTCCTGGATGGGAAGGATTAACATCATAAAAATGGATATACTTCTGAAAATTCTATATATATTTAAAACAATCCCAATATATTTCCCAACTAACTTGCTGCACCAACTTCGGAGAGAGGTTGGGACATTCATATGGGCACATAAGACACCTCAAATTAAAAGAGACACACTGATTAGGGCCCAAAAAAATGGGGCCCTGGCACTACCAAATTTCTCACTCTTTCTTCGCTCTGTATTTTTGTGAAGAATTGTGGATTGGTTCCATAGTGCTAAGAGCTGTCTCCACTAGAGGTGCACATGCGCGGCTTGGTGCTTGCGCGTGCGCCGTGTGGCAGGCGGTCCGCGATTGGCGCTCAGGGGGCCCGACTGATTACCCGCAGAAGAGCCTGTCATTCCCAGCTGATCAAGATCAGGCACTAATTATGGCCTGACTAGCTGGGTTATATTAAGCTCACTTCATTTACCGGCAGACATGGCAGGGAGGAGGTTGTGTCTAGAGGAATCTACATGACATTCAGTTTGAGAGTAAGTACAACAAGTCTATCCCTTTGAATACATATGTGATTTTTGGGTGTTGGGCATATTTCATGCTGAATACACCCTAACTTTGGATATTTTTTCCTATATTGTTTTTTGATGACTTTTTCTTCTCTCTTTTTTCTCTACAGTTTTTTTACAATATAGTTGGTTCTTTTACTGATGCTGAAACCATCTGTACTGTTTAATCCTAACACTCCCATTTAAACCTGCCTGCCGGTATGTGAGCACACCAACACGCATAGGTGGGTGTCACATTGCAGTGATTCTGTATTTTTTATAAAAGTCATTGCCTTGACCTTAATACCATTCTTACTACCACCCCCCCTTTTTTCTTCCCTATGCAGTTATTTATATATGTTTATGCTCCTGCCACAGGTTCTCGGTTTTTTGGACCCCAGAACACAAACACACTGTGTCTGTATACAGTACACAGTTTTTCCTGAGGTTTCTAGGACAGAGATTCTCCCAGTGTTATCTTCTGAGGTCCTTGGTATCTCTCCCCTCCTGTCTGCTAACCACCAACATTGACACAGTGGATGGACTGCATGAAGGGACATGTGCCGCGGTGTGAAACTCTCTTTTTAATCGTTTTGGATACTAATTTGCTTTGCCAACATTAAGGATGTAAGTGACAAGTATTTTTTTTGATGGGCTAGATGCACTGTAGACTTCATTAATAGATGTATTGTTATATAAATTGCCCATTGATATCTTGCATTTCTTATAGATGTGAAATTCTGTTACTACCTTGATGAAGGAAGAAAAAACCCTGTTTTCCGAAACACGTTGGTTTTAAGAATCCATGTCTGTATTGCAATCTTTTTTTTGTATCCATGTTTTTGTACTATTTATATATGTGTTTTCAATAAATATTATTTATTTACTTCTTTACTATCATTATTGTTACGGTAGTGCCTTCAAAGTCCCACTCTAGGGGTTCTTTTCTCTTTCCATCCCTATTCAAGTTCCAAAGTTGGGAAATATATATATGTTGTCTGGCTGTTGGTAGTGGGTTGCCCTGTGTTTTGAGCAGGTATCTGGGAAGTGACAGAATAGTAGTGTATGCCACTTACATTGCTTAGGCTTCAGCTTCTTACAGCTTCTTACAGTGACACTAAACTCTGTTTTAAAAAAAATAAACTAATTATATTTAAGTATATATTTTCAACCTAAACTTATTGCTCTCAGCCTCCTCCAAAGCCCCAAATTCCTTTTTTTGCTGTGATATGACTTCCTTTTAGAAGATGGCTATGTTTGATCTTCATGGTCCCACTGTATGTAGAAATGTACCCTCGGGGGCGTGTCCAAGATGGCGACGTGAGCAGTCGCATTCTCCACGAGCTCCGCTGACCTCCTTTCACTTACCCGGTTCCACGGCCTGCAGGATCCCTGATTCATCCCCGGGCGACACCTGGATGCGGCGGAGGACTCACAGGACACGGTCCGGTAGGGGTAAAGCACTGAAATTCTCCCCGATCCCGGAAGACACACCATCGCCTCCCGGCCCGCATGTGGAGCTGCGCGCCAGGCCCGCTCCTCTCATGGCCTCCCAGTCACCTCCTGCGGAGTCCCTTGACTCCAGGCCGCCCTGGCTGGAGGAGGTAATAACGGCTATTGCCACCTGCCAGTCCACCCTAACGGCCAGGATAGAGGAGTTGCAGTTGGATGTTGGCCTCATCCGACAGGACATAGACAAACTCCGCTCCAGGGTCACAGAGACGGAGCAGCGCATAGGGCTGGTGGAGGATGAGTCCTTGGAGCACTCGGCGTCTCTCCGCTCTCTCCATACTAGAGTGGAGGCCCTGGAGTATAGAGCGGAGGATGCCGAGAACAGAAACCGGAGGAACAACCTCCGAATTATCGGCCTCCCGGAGGGGGCTGAGGGGGGGGACCCGACATCCTTCGTTGCATCCCTGCTGCGATCCCTCCTGCCGGAAGCACGCTTTTTACCCCACTACACTGCTGAAAGAGCGCATCGTGACGCGCCGAAGCTGGGTCCTCTGGGGGCCCCCTCGCGAACCTTCATACTTCGCCTGCTTAATTTCCGGGACCGGGCCTCCAGGTTGAAGGGTGACCTCCGTTACCAAAATGCTAGGCTGATGATCTTCCCGGACTACTCCGTCGAGACCCAGAAGCTCCGTAAGTCTTTTGACCATGTCAAGGGTGCTCTGAGGGCCAGAGGCATCAAGTACAGCGTGTTGTTTCCGGCTAGGCTCCGAGTCCAGGACGGTGAAACATCTCGGTTCTTCCTCTCCCCTGATGAGGTCTTGACCTGGCTAGATTCCTTGCCGCCACACCGTTGAAACCAATAACTGTGAGCACTGTCCCTTCCGTTTGCTTCTGGGGCATTTGGCGGTGATCCTGCCCGGAATTTCTGCTGAGCGGCCTCCCCCCCTTTTTTTTTTGTGTTTTTTTTGTTTTGTTGTTCTTGCTGCCTATTGACCCCCATTCTACTTGCAGCACTCTGCCCCCATTGTTCACTGATTTTGGTGCCCCCTGTTGAACTTACTGATGAACTACTGCACCCCTCCTGGATCTGGACACCTGTAACTGCTCACTTTGCTGAGGGGGATCCTCGGCACCGTTACCTCGGAGACTTTAGCTCTTGGGGGTGGAGGGGGGGGGGTTTGCTTCCCTCTTGATTTTTGTTCCCTTTTTTACCCTTTTTCTGTTTTTGTTGGAAACGCAAGTTTTCTGCCCCTGACAAGCTCAGGAGACTGTTTTATTAAGCATCTCTTTATTGTTCTGCTTCCACCACCTGCCCCGCAGGGCCATTGTATGCCCGTTGAATATTGCTGATCCTGCAGTGGGATACATGGAGACTTTTAACCCTTAAGTCACCCTTAACCACTCCATGCAGCCCCGCTTGCTTCTTTTGTTTGGAGGAGGAGACAGCAGTGGAGAGAGGACGCGCTCACTTGGACACCGCCGGTTGAGATACGGTGGGCTCCAGCTTGCCTCTTGGCCTTATCCCCCCTTTTGCAGCCCGTGTGCTGAGTTGGGACTGGGGAATGGAAGCTCTTCCTGGTTTTGGGGGAAAGAGCAGGGTGGGGGGGTTTACTGCCCTTTTTGGGCTTTTTTGTTTTTGTTTTTTGTTGTTTTGTTTTATGTTTAGATGTTTTATTGCGTATGCACTATTTAATACACTGTACTGGTTTCCGTTCGTTGGGATGCGGGACTCTGTCCTTGTCCCACCCCGGACTTCATCGCCAGGTCACCTGAGCTTCTCCCTAGTGTATCCTACTTTTCCCCCACAATTTGGCCTCAATGTCAGCTCTTAAAATTTTGTCCTGGAACACAAGGGGCCTCAACTCTCCGGTCAAGAGGTCACTGGTGTTTCAATTTATAAAATCACATATGTATTCTTCAAGAGACCCACCTGGTGGGTAGTGATGAGCCGAACACCCCCGGGTTCGGTTCGCACCAGAACCCGCGAACGGACCGAAAGTTCGAACGAACATTAGAACCCTATTAAATACAATGGATGCGAACGTTCGAATTCTAAAGTGCTAATTATAACAACTATTATGCATGTTATTGTCCTAAAAAGGGTTTGGGAACCCGGGTTCTGCACCAGGGGACATGTATCAATGCAAAAAGAAGTTTTAAAAACGGTCGTTTTTCGGGAGCAGTCATTTTAATGATGCATAAAGTGAAAAAAAAAAAGTCAAATATTCCTTTAAATATCGTACCTGGGGGGTGTCTAAAGTATGCCTGTGAAGTGCCACGTGTTTCCCGTGTTTAGAACTGTCCCTGCACAAAATGACACTTCTAAAGGAAAAAAAAGCCATTTAAAACTGCTTGCGGCTTTAATGTAATGTCTGGTCCCGGTAATATGGATGAAATTCTTTAAGAAAAATGGCATAGCTACCCCATGACCCCCCCCCTACCCCAGCCCATTACCAGCCCCTTTGGGTCTTGTATGGATATTAAGGGGAACCCCGCACATAAAATAAAAAAGGCCCTATATACTCTGAACAGCCCTATACAGGCGGTGCATACAAGACAGGGACTGTAGGTTTGTTCTTATGTAGAGTCTGTTTGTAATTTTGAACAGGTACATTGTTGAAGTGTAGCTCCAGACCAAAAATCTATTTTTAAACTTTTTGGAAAACATAGGTAAGGGTTATCACCCCTGTAACATTTGTTTTGCTGTCTGTGCCCCTGTTCAGAACATTTCACCTCACTTTCCGTCCCAATGACAACTGTTTTTGAAATGTGGTGTTTTTCTTGAAACAAGGATTGCTGATAAAGCATCAGTACAGAGGAGACACCTTTCTCCCATATTTATTCTTACAGGAGAGAATTTTCCTTCCTAGTGGTAGATTTCCTCTCACTTCCTGTTGTCTTCTTGCGTTTGCAAGTAGGAGTCGTTTGTAAGTTGGATGTTTGAAAGTAGGGACCTGCCGTATATACTCTGCAGAAATAGGCCCCTTAGTTGTTGGTGTTGGCACAACACTGTAAGCACTCACAGTTACTCTTGGTTGGTGCTGGAACGCCCTGCTGTCAACTATTATATCAGGAATTTTAATTACATATAATTGTTGAACAGTGGTAGTAAAAATTGGGCCTTTGATGGTGGTGCTGGTGCCACAACACTGTAAGCCCTGACAGTTACTCTTGGTGGGTGCAGCAATGGGCCCTGCTGTGAATTATTAGATCAAGAATTGTAATTACATGCCCCTGTTGAACAGGGGCTGAAAAATTGGGCCTTAGGCACTGGTGGCACAACACTGCAACCCCTCACAGCAACTGTACTTGGAGCACAGCAATGAGCCCTGTTGCAAAGTATTGCTTCAAAAATTGTAATGACACGCCCCTGTTAAACAGGGGCTGAAAAATTGGGCCTTAGGCACTGGTGGCACAACACTGCAACTCCTCACAGATACTGTACTTGGAGCACACCAATGAGCCCTGTTGCAAAGTATTGCTTCAAAAATTGTAATGACACGCCCCTGTTAAACAGGGGCTGAAAAATTGGGCCTTAGGCACTGGTGGCACAACACTGCAACTCCTCACAGATACTGTACTTGGAGCACAGCAATGAGCCCTGTTGCAAAGTATTGCTTCAAAAATTGTAATTACACGCCCCTGTTAAACAGGGGCTGAAAAATTGGGCGTTAGGCACTGGTGGCACAACACTGCAACTCCTCACAGATACTGTACTTGGAGCACAGCAATGAGCCCTGTTGCAAAGTATTGCTTCAAAAATTGTAATTACACGCCCCTGTTAAACAGGGGCTGAAAAATTGGGCGTTAGGCACTGGTGGCGGCACCCATAAACAAAAATGATCTTACAAGCTATCATCATCAATCGTATCATTGAGGACTCGGAGGAGGAGGATAGCCAGTCAACATAACAGCACAGGCACTCAGCATCAGCATCAGTCTTGAAGGGATGTGACATGTTAAAATCAATTAGTCTGTTATATCAGCATCAGGTGTGTGGTAGCTGGTGGTGATCCAAGACTGGTTCATCTTGATGAAAGTCAGTCGATCAACCGAGTCGGTGGACAGGCGCACCCTGTGATCCGTGACAAATCCTCCAGCAGCACTGAATGTGCGTTCCGAAAGAACGCTGGATGCAGGACAGGCCAGTAGCTCAATTGCATACTGTGCAAGCTCTGGCCAGTGATCCATCCTCAAGACCCAGTAAGCCAGAGGATTTTCGGTGGGGAAGGTGTCCAAGTCTGACCTTGCCCCTAGATATTCCTGCACCATGTTTATCAGACGCTGGCGATGGTTGCTGGAACCGATCATACTTTGGGGCTGCGGACTAAAGAATTGTCTGAACGCATCGGTCAGACGGCCACCTTCCCCACCGCTCCTTCTTTGACTGGCCGAAGCCTCAGCAACTCGTTGTCCAGGACCAGGAGTTTGCAACCTCCCAGTCTCTGGGAACGCGTTGCACAGACCTTTCTGCAAGGCCTCCCGGAGTTGTCTCATCCTCTGCTCCCTCTGCGACGGTAACATAAGGTCCGCAACCTTACCCTTGTACCGTGGATCAAGGAGAGTGGCCAGCCAGTAATGGTCCCTCTCCTTGATCCGAAGAATACGAGGATCCTTCCGCAGACTTTGCAGGATCAGGGAGGCCATGCAGCGTAGGTTTGCTGAGGCATTCGCTCCGGAGTCCTCTGGGTCACTAAGGACGACATGATCCGCAGCCACCTCCTCCCAGCCACGTACAAGTCCACTGGTTTCTTGGGACTGTAAATCATCCCTAAAAGACTGCTGCTGATGATGCTGAGTGCCAGCCTCCACCTCCATGCTGACACAATCCTCCTCCTCCTCCTCCTCCTCCTCCTCCTCTTCCTGTGCGATGGGTGGGACAGAAGGAACACTGTCTGGGTAAAGGGGGCCTTGAGAGGCAAGGAAGTCCTCCTCTTCCTGCCTCTGTTCTGCCTCAAGTGCCCTGTCCATTATTCCACGCAGCGTGTGCTCCAACAGGTGGACAAGAGGTACAGTGTCACTGATGCATGCACTGTCACTGCTCACCATCCTCGTGGCCTCCTCAAATGGTGCCAGGACAGTGCATGCATCCCTGATCATGCCCCACTGGCGTGGAGAAAAAAAACCAAGCTCCCCTGACCCTGTCCTGGTGCCGTAGTCGCACAGGTACTCATTGATGGCCCTCTGCTGCGTGTGCAGCCGCTGCAGCATGGCCAACGTTGAGTTCCACCTGGTGGGCATGTCACATATAAGGCGGTTCTTGGGCAGGTTCAACTCCTTTTGCAGCTCAGCCAGGCGAGCACTGGCATTATAAGATCTGCGGAAATGCACACAGACTTTCCTGGCCTGCCTCAGGACATCCTGTAAGCCCGGGTACCTGCCCAAGAAGCGCTGCACCACCAGGTTAAGGACGTGAGCCACACAGGGCACATGGGTCAGTTGTCCCTGTCGGAGGGCGGAGAGGAGGTTGGTGCCATTGTCGCAAACCACCATTCCTGGCTTAAGCTGGCGTGGCGTCAACCACCTCTCGGCCTGGCCCTGCAGAGCAGACAGGACCTCTGCCCCAGTGTGGCTTCTGTCCCCCAAACACACCAGCGCAAGCACGGCATGGCATCTTTTTGCCTGCGTACTTGCGTAGCCCCGTGAACGGCTACGGAGCACCGCTGGTTCATAGGACAAACCACAGGAAGAGGCCATGGAGGAAGAAGAAGAGGAGGGGGTGGAGGAGAGAGGTGTGTCACAACCAGTAGTAGCATTTTGGAGGCGTGGCGGTGGGACAACCTCCAACACTACTGCACCTTGTCCTGAATCCTTCCCAGCTGCCAAAAGAGTGACCCAATGGGCCGTGAAAGAAAGGTAACGTCCCTGTCCATGCCTGCTGGACCATGAGTCAGCGGTAATATGCACCTTACCGCTGACCGCCCTGTCCAGCGAGGCCAAGACATTGCCTTCCACATGCCGGTAGAGAGCCGGAATAGCCTTCCGTGAGAAAAAGTGGCGTTTGGGAACCTGCCACTGAGGAACTGCACATTGCACAAACTCACGGAAGGGGGCCGAGTCTACCAACTGAAAAGGCAGCAGTTGAAGCGCTAGCAATTTAGCCAAGCTAGCATTAAACCGCTGGGCATGTGGATGGCTGGGAGTGAACTTCTTTCGACGGTCCAGCAGCTGGGGCAGGGAAATTTGCCTGCTAGAATCGGACGTCGGTGTACTGCTAGCAGAGTGGGCGCAAGTACTTGGCTGTGACACACCTAATTCTACACCTTCATTCCTCTCAGTGCATGTTTCAGAGAGGACTGAAGTTATAGTGGGGTTGGAGATCCCAGCTGATGCGGTGCAAGGAGAGGTCCGCTTTGTTCTTTGGTGTGGGTCTTTGAGGTAGGCTTGCCAACGAGCTGCATGGCAGGTCAACATATGTCTGGTCAGGCATGTGGTACCCAAGCGGCTGATGTTTTGGCCACGCGATATACGCTTGAGACATATGTTGCAAACAGCAGCTGTGCGATCTGATGCACTAGCCTCAAAAAAGGCCCACACCAAAGAACTTTTTGAATGACGGGCAGAGGCAGCGCCCTGCACAGGCGGAGCTCTGCGGTGTGATTCCGTCGGTGTACTGCCCTTACGCTGGCCACCAAAGGGCATCCTGCCTCGTTGGAGATGTGCCTCCTCCTCATCCTCCTCCTCCTCCTCTCTCCTATTAGGCACCCACGTGGAGTCAGTGACCTCATCATCCCCTCCCTCCTCATCACTGGAGCCAATCTGGCAGTATGCTGCAGCTGCTGGAACATGACTGCCAGATTGGTGTCCTTCTTGAGCATCCCCTCTGTCTGCTCTCACGCTACTGCCTTCCTCTAGCTGGGTTTCATCATCAGACCCTTCGAAACGCTGGGCATCCTCCTGGAGCATGTACCCAACACTGTGCTGAAACAGTTCGGGGGACTCCTCAGGAGGAGGACATGGTGGGTCTAGGGAAGGAGTGACTGATGATTTGTCTGACATTGATACCAGGGAAGACGACGCTTTGGCAGCTGCTTTTCCAGTACCCTGAGCCTGGGTGAGAGAGGATGAGGAGGAGGAGGAGGGCTTGGTCATCCACTCTACCAAGTCTTCGGCATGATGTGGCTCAACATGTCCAGCTGCCGAAAAGAAGGACAAGCGTGTCCCATGGCCATGTGCTGATGACAATGCACCGCGTCCACGACCAGCACTGTTGCCCCCAGACACAGAGCCTGCTTGCCCTCTTTTATTGCCTCCTGACTGTCTGCCTCTCCTTGTTTGCCTTCCAGACATTCTAATAGATGGCCTGCAGGGAGATGGGAAAAAAGCAATAAGGGCTACCTTCAGGTGTCCTTCTCTGTCCCTTGAAACAAGGACTTGCAGAGTGAAATAAACTGACACTCTCCCTACCTACAGTTTTCTGTCCCTAGAATAAATGTTTTTTTTAATCACAATATAGCACAAGGACAATTCAGTCACTGTCCTTCCAGGTCCCTGGAAACAAGGACTTGCAGAGTGAAATAAACTGACACTCTCCCTACCTACAGTTTTCTGTCCCTAGAATAAATGTTTTTTTTAATCACAATATAGCACAAGGACAATTCAGTCACTGTCCTTCCAGGTCCCTGGAAACAAGGACTTGCAGAGTGAAATAAACTGACACTCTCCCTACCTACAGTTTTCTGTCCCTAGAATAAATGTTTTTTTTAATCACAATATAGCACAAGGACAATTCAGTCACTGTCCTTCCAGGTCCCTGGAAACAAGGACTTGCAGAGTGAAATAAACTGACACTCTCCCTACCTACAGTTTTCTGTCCCTAGAATAAATGTTTTTTTTAATCACAATATAGCACAAGGACAATTCAGTCACTGTCCTTCCAGGTCCCTGGAAACAAGGACTTGCAGAGTGAAATAAACTGACACTCTCCCTACCTACAGTTTTCTGTCCCTAGAATAAATGTTTTTTTTAAGCACAATATAGCACAAGGACAATTCAGTCACTGTCCTTCCAGGTCCCTGGAAACAAGGACTTGCAGAGTGAAATAAACTGACACTCTCCCTACCTACAGTTTTCTGTCCCTAGAATAAAAGTTTTTTTTAATCACAATATAGCACAAGGACAATTCAGTCACTGTCCTTCCAGGTCCCTGGAAACAAGGACTTGCAGAGTGAAATAAACTGACACTCTCCCTACCTACAGTTTTCTGTCCCTAGAATAAATGTTTTTTTTAATCACAATATAGCACAAGGACAATTCAGTCACTGTCCTTCCAGGTCCCTGGAAACAAGGACTTGCAGAGTGAAATAAACTGACACTCTCCCTACCTACAGTTTTCTGTCCCTAGAATAAATGTTTTTTTTAATCACAATATAGCACAAGGACAATTCAGTCACTGTCCTTCCAGGTCCCTGGAAACAAGGACTTGCAGAGTGAAATAAACTGACACTCTCCCTACCTACAGTTTTCTGTCCCTAGAATAAATGTTTTTTTTAATCACAATATAGCACAAGGACAATTCAGTCACTGTCCTTCCAGGTCCCTGGAAACAAGGACTTGCAGAGTGAAATAAACTGACGCTCTCCCTACCTACAGTTTTCTGTCCCTAGAATAAATGTTTTTTTTAATCACAATATAGCACAAGGACAATTCAGTCACTGTCCTTCCAGGTCCCTGGAAACAAGGACTTGCAGAGTGAAATAAACTGACACTCTCCCTACCTACAGTTTTCTGTCCCTAGAATAAATGTTTTTTTAAGCACAATATAGCACAAGGACAATTCAGTCACTGTCCTTCCAGGTCCCTGGAAACAAGGACTTGCAGAGTGAAATAAACTGACACTCTCCCTACCTACAGTTTTCTGTCCCTAGAATAAATGTTTTTTTTAATCACAATATAGCACAAGGACAATTCAGTCACTGTCCTTCCAGGTCCCTGGAAACAAGGACTTGCAGAGTGAAATAAACTGACACTCTCCCTACCTACAGTTTTCTGTCCCTAGAATAAATGTTTTTTTTAATCACAATATAGCACAAGGACAATTCAGTCACTGTCCTTCCAGGTCCCTGGAAACAAGGACTTGCAGAGTGAAATAAACTGACACTCTCCCTACCTACAGTTTTCTGTCCCTAGAATAAATGTTTTTTTTAATCACAATATAGCACAAGGACAATTCAGTCACTGTCCTTCCAGGTCCCTGGAAACAAGGACTTGCAGAGTGAAATAAACTGACACTCTCCCTACCTACAGTTTTCTGTCCCTAGAATAAATGTTTTTTTTAATCACAATATAGCACAAGGACAATTCAGTCACTGTCCTTCCAGGTCCCTGGAAACAAGGACTTGCAGAGTGAAATAAACTGACACTCTCCCTACCTACAGTTTTCTGTCCCTAGAATAAATGTTTTTTTTAATCACAATATAGCACAAGGACAATTCAGTCACTGTCCTTCCAGGTCCCTGGAAACAAGGACTTGCAGAGTGAAATAAACTGACACTCTCCCTACCTACAGTTTTCTGTCCCTAGAATAAATGTTTTTTTTAAGCACAATATAGCACAAGGACAATTCAGTCACTGTCCTTCCAGGTCCCTGGAAACAAGGACTTGCAGAGTGAAATAAACTGACACTCTCCCTACCTACAGTTTTCTGTCCCTAGAATAAATGTTTTTTTTAATCACAATATAGCACAAGGACAATTCAGTCACTGTCCTTCCAGGTCCCTGGAAACAAGGACTTGCAGAGTGAAAGAAACTGACACTCTCCCTACCTACAGTTTTCTGTCCCTAGAATAAATGTTTTTTTAAGCACAATATAGCACAAGGACAATTCACTCACTGTCCTTCCAGGTCCCTGGAAACAAGGACTTGCAGAGTGAAAGAAACTGACACTGTCCCTACCTACAGTTTTCTGTCCCTAGAATAAATGTTTTTTTTAAGCACACTATAGCACAAGCACAAAACACACTGACACTCTCCCTACCTATCCTTCTCTTTCCCTAAACTAAAGGAATCCAGGTTAAGCAAGAAAGAAATAACAGTCACTGTCCCTGCCTATGCTGCTCTATCCCTGCTCCGGAACACACTACACTAGGCCGCCGTGCTGGCGGCCTTTTATAGTGTGGGGCGTGTACTAAACACCCTCAGCAATAATTGGCCACAGGCATCCTGCCTGTGGCCAATCATTGCTCTCCTCGCTGCCGGCGCTGTGATTGGCCAAGCATGCGGGGTCACAGTGCATGCTTGGCCAATCACAGCGCCTGGATGACACTGCGATGGCGTAGTGCATTGTGGGCCGTTCGCGTCACTCGAATTTGGCGCGAACGGCCCAAATCGTTCGATCTTCGTCGAACGATCGAACAGCCGATGTTCGAGTCGAACGTATGTTCGACTCGAACACGAAGCTCATCCCTACTGGTGGGTAGTAGAACCCTAGCCCTCAAGAAACCATGGGTGGGCAGCCACTACCATGCCACCTACTCTACCTTTGCTAGAGGGGTGAGCATCCTGGTTAATAAGTCACTACCGTTTAAGCTCCTGGACCTGGCGCTGGACCCGGATGGCCGATATGTTATTCTTCATGCCAGAATCCTCTCTCAGACTTGGTCTATTGTGGGCTTGCACCTGCCTCCCCCGGCCTCACTGACACTGTTGAATAAAATAACGGCTATTTTGGCTGATTTTGCCACAGATCACATGATGCTGCTGGGGGATTTCAATATGGCCCCTGATCCGTGTGTTGACAGACTGGCGGGTGCGGGTCCCCTTACCCCTGGGTTGTCAGCCTGGGCGGCGACCTACGGCTTGACAGACATCTGGAGGTGGAGACACCCTCGGGCGCGGGCCTACACCTGCCACTCTGCTTCCCATGGTTCCTTTTCCCGAATTGATATAGCCTTTGCTGGACAGTCAACCCTGTCCAAGGTCAGAGACGTTAGGATACTGCCCAGAGGTATTTCAGATCATGCCCCCCTGCTGGTGTGCGTGGGTAACCCGGGGTCCCCGAGCAAGCTCTGGCGGCTTTCGAGGTTTTGGATCTCGGATCAGGACGTGGACTCCCAGTTTTCCGGGGCGATGGGGGAGTTTTGGGCAGTTAACCCAGACTCTTCCTCGCCCTTGGAGGTATGGGACGCCTTCAAGGCATTTACGAGGGGTCAATATCAGGCCATTATAGTCAGGATTAGGAGGGACAGGCGGTCTGCTTTGGTGGACTCGGAAGCTGCAGCTAGTACACAGGAGGCGCTTTTCATTCATACGCGTGACCCCCAGGACTACATCAGACTTCAATCTATGACCAGAGAGGTTCTCTCCATCCGGACTTCCCTGACTCAGAAAAGGCTTCTCGCACAATCCCATCGTATATTCGAGCAGGGGTAGAGGTCTGGTAGGCTCCTCGCTTGGCTCTCCAGAGAACACGCGGGGGGTTTAGCGTTCCCCATGTCCTGGGACCTTTTGGGGAGCTCCTCTACACCTCTGAAGAGATTAGTAAATGTTTTGCCGCATACTATCATTCGCTTTACACCTCCAAAGTGACATTTAGGGACGACGAACTGATTAACTACCTTGAGGAGGTTGACGTTCCTGTCCTGACTGACAAATGCAGGGATGGCTTGGATAGGCCTATATCCCTGGACGAGATACTTAAGGCTCTTAAGTCTATGCAACCGGGCAAGACTCCTGGCCCTGACGGAATCCCCGTAGAGCTTTACAAGCAATACCATGACACCCTGGCAACTAGACTTCATACAATGCTGACTGCGGCTGAACGACTGCACTCACTTCCACATTCTATGAGCGATGCGGTCATCATTGCTATCCCGAAGCCGGGGCAAAGACCCTTCTTTGTGCCCCTCTTATAGACCAATCTCGCTGTTGAATGTCGACGCTAAATTACTGGCCAAGGTTTTGGCGAATAGATTAAACACGGTCATCACGGCGCTGATGCACCCTGATCAAACGGGATTCATGCCGGGCAGAGGTACTGATATAAATCTCAGGAGATTATTTACCCACATAGCTAGGGCGGAGGAGGTGGGGCAGAGTCTTGTGGCCTCCCTGGATGCCGAAAAGGCCTTCGACTCTGTTGAGTGGAGGTACTTGTGGGCGGTCCTTGCCAAATTAGGTTTTGGTGGTAACTTTATCTCATGGGTGAAGTTACTCTATGCGGCTCCTCAGACTAGGGTCTACACCAATGCATGTCTCTCGGAACCGTTCCCTCTGGGCCGTGGCACGCGACAGGGTTGTCCCCTGTCCCGGGCCTGTTCGCCCTGGCAATAGAGCCCCTGGCTGCCCTTATCAGAGCGGATACTGGAGTAAGAGGTATACAGGTTGGGTCGATCCACGGAAAAATCTCCCTTTACGCAGACGACGCCTTGTTATACTTGGCAGACTCATCTGCTTCCCTTGATGGAGTGTTGGCCCAATTTGACCGATTTAGCGGTTTCTCGGGGGTACGCATCAACTGGGACAAATCTGAACTGTTTTCGCTCCATCTTTCCCCCATAATGTCCAACTCCCAGACGCAGCTTAAATGGGTGGCGGAAATTAAATATTTGGGGATAAGGGTCACAGCAGACCTAGGGGAATACATGGCCCATAATATCCACCCTCTTATGCAGCAGGTCACCACCAAATGTGCGGCGTGGCAATCCCTTCCCCTGACTCCTGTAGGCCGGGTTAACCTCCTGAAGATGGTGCTGCTGCCCAAGTTCCTGTACTCTTTTAGGAATACCCCCGTCCACATCCCCAAGGCTTTCTTTCAGAAGCTGGAGGGGCAGTTGGGGACTTTTATCTTGGCCGGGAGGACTCCCAGGGTGGCGAAGCAGGTACTCCATCTCCCCCTATCTGGGGGTGGGTTGGCGCTTCCCAACTTTCAAATTTATTATTGGGCAGCTGTATTGGTCACTGTCTGTTGGTGGTTCTCCCAGCCCAGACTGAACCCGGCGGTAACGCTGGAGGCTGCTGTGCTCGGGTCGTATGCCGCCCTTAGTAATCTTGCATTCCGAGGTGAACGAGCCGCCCCCTCTGTCACTACCCCTATGAAGACCACGATTAGAGCCTGATACGAAGCTAGAGTCATCTACGCAAAACCCTCTCATGCTTCTCCTCATACCCCCCTCTGGGGCAACCCTGCCCTGCCTCACTTCAACTCCCTGCCAGACCCCTCAGTGTGGGCTGGCAAAGGAATAACGACCCTGAAACACATAGTTAGGGGTGGGAATCTTATGAGCTTCCAAGACATGAAGGCCCGGTATTCATTCCCAGCGAGTTGGTCATTCCGCTACTGGCCGCTGAAGCATGCCTTCGCTGCCCAATTCCCGGACGTGCTGACGCTGGAGTCGGATTCCGTTGAGCGGCTTTTGACTTCCAGCGCGATGGGACAGCCCCTCTCCTCCCTTTACCTCTACCTGACGGTGGCCTATGACACCAAGCTGACCAAAACCTTTGTGAAGTGGCAGGCTGACTTGCCCGACCTTGATGTCGAGACCTGGGAGGACTGTGTATCTACGTATATCCCGACTCTAATAGCTGCTATGGACAGGTTTATACAACTCAAGTTTTTGCACAGGGCCTACTTCACCCCGCAATGGTTGGCCCGGATATTTCCGGATAGGGACCCCCTCTGCCCCAGGTGCAGGCGGGAGGTGGGTTCCTTCTGGCACATGGTGTGGTCGTGCTCGGAGATTCAGCCTTTCTGGACACAGGTGGTGGACGCTTTGAGCACGATCTCTGGACTTAGGGTTCCCTTAGATCCCCTGACCCTTCTCCTGAGTAACTTGGAGGAGACTCAGGGGGACAAGTACACCAGACTTTTTTTGACTTTCTCCCTGTTCTATGCTAGGAGGGAAATTCTTCTCAAATGGAAGTCGGCTGACCCGCCTAGACTGGCATCCTGGATTACTACTGTTAATTCAGTGCTGCCCCTTTATAGACTTACTTATGAGAGCAGACAGTGCCCCGCGAAGTTTGATAAAATTTGGTCGGGGTTGATTGACGCTAATGGTTGAGGAGGTCCGACGGTGGGTGCAAATGGCTACGCTCTCAACCATGCTATTTTTCTTTTCTTTTTCTTCTTTCTTTCTTTTGCCTACCCCCCCCCCCCCCAAAACGGGGGTACCACCTGTCTATTATCTGGTCTAGTCCTTTGGTTAGGGACTTTAAAATAGTTACACTGTCTAGCCACCCTAGTTGAGGATAGGGACGAGTTATCCTTCCTATTGTTGAGAGCTGCAGGATGTGTTTGTACGTTGGGAATTTTTCTTAACCTTATTAAGACTGCTGTAACTGTCTGATTGCGATTCCTTCTGCAAGTGTTATTGTAATCCTGTTTTGTCTTTCAATGAAACATCTCTGTTAAAAAAATAAAATAAATGCACCCTCTTTTCTTGCTCCTGAGATGGACTAGAGACTATGGACTATAGACTATCGGATTTGTACTTTGCAGCAGAGCACATGACAACAACTACCATGCACTGCTTGTTCCAAACAAATGAAAGTGAGGGGGAAAAGAAGATGTTTGCAAGTTCATGGAGGATGTTACAGGGAGGCAGAAAAGCAGGGTAAGAAATGATTATTTTTATGTAGTATTTTTGAAGAATAAGGATATTGTTTAGTGTCACTTTTACTGGCAGCAATGGTCCTGAGGAGAGGCAAGAATACTGGTGAAGTATGCATTACAGCGCCATTTGCACAGACAGCATATTATTGCTGTCTTTTCCTTCAAGTTTCTATGTTCACATTTCTTGTGTCTAGTCCACAGCTGCATTATTATGGGAACAGATTTATTGCCATACTAGCTGATCCCAAATAATAAGCTCCTTTAACAAAAAAAAAGAAGAAGAAATACATTGTCCAGCTGCAGGGTTGATTGGTTCCCATAACAGGAGACTGCATAAGAACAGTTTCAGGGATTGAATTAAAGAATTTTCTTTGGATGGATTGCTTTCAGGCCTTCTTTCACATAAATTGGCACTTGGCAAAGGTTGTATGCCCAGTTATTGGAGACTATTAGCAGGCCATTTGTGTGGATACTGCTATGCAAATACCAACCTCAAGAAACGTGTATTATTGTACATATACAGTACACTTACAACGTAATTTTCCGATAGTTCATGCTTTGCTTGATTCACATACTTGGATCTTTGTTTTGATGGATTTCCATTTTCTCACATTCACTTTTCCATACAAGGCTTGGGTAAAGACTGTATTTACCTAGCATGCTATGGCTGTGCAATCATGTCTTCCTGTGTAGCCTCCCCACTTCTTTTTATGCTGCCTACCCCTAGAACTTTTATCAAGTGAATTTTGCAACTGGTTTATTCATACCTCCCAACTTTTAAAAATGCAACTGCGGGACATTCATGTTGCTGAGGAGGGGGGGGGGGGAGGGCGGCCGGTTCTGCCGCGGGACAGCAAAAAAAATATTTACCCGACATAAAAGCTGTTGTTGCTATCGCGGGACGGTGAAATTTGTTTACCTCCTCCTCCCGTGCTACCTCCACTCTGGCTCTCCTCTTCCTGTGCGGGAAAAATTGCTGTCTCGCGGGACTGCGGGAAGGGAGTGTCTATGCGGGAAATTCCCGCAGAATCCGTTTTGTTTGAGAGGGGTCCTAGATAAAACTCCTCAAAACACTGGTGCCCAGACGCTGATAACACCATTATAGTCACACCTCTGGTTCTGGCAGGGTGGGCAAGTAGGACATGAGCACCCCTTTGGTGAAACACTAATGCACACTAAATGATAAACACTAAAACACAAATATATGCATGCATTTGTATTGCATTTGTTACCTGTCTAGAGCCATAGTAATGTTCCTTGGAGGAGGAGAGCCATAGATAATCCCATCACTATACACTTTAGTTGTAAAGAGGTATTCATCAATGAGGTTTGTTTTGAGAGGGGTCCTAGATAAAACTCGCCCTTAACACTGGTGCTCGATGCTGATAACACCATTATAGTCACACCTCTGGTTCTGGCAGGGTGGGCGAGTAGGATGTGAGCACCCCCTTTGGTGAAACACTAATACACACTAATTAATAAACACTAAAACACAAATACATGCAGACATTTGTATTGCATTGGTTACCTGTCTAAAGCCATAGTAATGTTTCTTGGAGGAGGACAGCCATAGATGATCCCATCACTAGAGTTGTAAAGAGGACACTGTTCAGCATAGGTGGGCAGAACTCCCATCATCTCTGGCGATGGGGGGTAGAGTGTACCACCAACTGCTACCCAAAGAGATAAACTAAATCCCACAGCAAGCCCTGAGAATGCACCCTAGGGATAGGAAAAAGACAATAAGTACACACTCACAATAAATCCCAACTGTGAAATGGATGTTTAAAACTGAAATTTAAACTTGTGTGTTTGTAGAATAGGTCCTGAGACGTTAAGAAAATGTTCCCTTGCCTATATAAATCCATAGAGTTATCAACCCCTATTCTTGCATTTCTAAAGATTACTGCTCTTGTGCCTTTTCCTTCATACAGGATGATGTTTTATTGTAGAGACTAATGCCGCTAAGTCTGTACCTATTCACAAAGAAACTAACATAAAATAGCATTTTATGTGTGTATGCAATTTGTCTCTTACCTTTACATATTTATGCTCCATGCACACTGGACGCTAAAAAAAGCTATAAAAAACGCCAGTAGCTTTGCAGGGAGCCTTTCAGCGTTTTTGCAATAGCGTTTATTAGGGTTTTTCCTTTTTTTTTTTCAATGGATCAAAAAATGCTAAAAAACGCTGGCGAGCTGCGTTTTTGAGCGTTTATTAGCGTTTTTCAGTGTTTCGCGTTTTTTACGTTTTTTCCTGCCGAAAAACGGCACTTTGAACGCAAAGTTCTTGCGTTCAGAAAAAAGCCCATAATCTCAGTGTGCATGGAGCCTAATCTCCACTGCTCATTAATGCTAAAAAACGTCCATGTGTGCATGGACACATATGCTAACATAGAGCGCAGTTAATGGGCTTTTAAAAACACCGCCAATAAACTGCAGTTTATGAGCTTCAGTGTGCATGGAGCCTTAAAATGATCCATTCACTGTGTCGAAACAAAACTAAGGGCAACCTGTAAAACAAGATGCTCTATTCTTATCTTTTTAGTGGCCTATATGTTAAACTCCACCACCTTGCTGCTGTCCAGATGCTGCAAATATCTGATATATCTGCGTGCATCAAATACCTGATCCCCCTGCCACATATTGTAGGTCCTCTTGCTGACTCCTATGTCAATACGGCATACTTGGAGTTGCCGGAAAACAATAATACAGTAGAGTTTTAAAACAGGTATTACTGAAAAGGTAAGTATACAGTATCTTTTTTTTTTTTTTACAGGTTGCCTTAAATTTTTTTTTTTTTTTGTGTTTTTTTAATCTGGGTTTACATGTGCTGAGCAGCTGGGAAGTAGCAATAATAAATGTGATTGTCCCAGGATGATGTGATATTACTGAACTAATATACATCATTTGATAAGTATCTTGGTTACATCTCTCAGTGCTAAGCATCTGAGACTTTCATAGCCTGTAAATATATATTGTATGTACATTTTATTGACAGGTTCATTATTTACATTTGCAAATGAGCAATTACACTTAATTTGGTGTGGTTCAGAATGTGGTGGAAATATTTTTAATTTGTATTAGCTAGCCAAATCTGAATTATGAATGAATGTATTATTTTGTAGTAACATACAGTATCTTACACAGACTTTATTGCTTTGCAGCTTTGGGATTTAAAGGTAATCTAAATCAGGTTTGTATAGCTGTTTGTGTTCTTAATGAGGGGATTCACTCTCTTTATTATTCATGGTGCCCACTGTCAAGAGTAATAAAAGTGAGGGAAAATCAAAAACTGTAATTCTCACAAAAAGGACACGGATGTTCTAATATTTTTCTATTCTATCCAGATCCCGATTGTTATTTTTATGGTTTTTAATATTGCATATAAACATTCTGGATACTAATTTCAAGTCATCAGATGGAGCTCCAGACTCGTTTTCATATATTTTTTGGATATTCTGCTTATTGTTTACAGAGCTCAATATGAACTCTATATACACAAATGAACAATTCCTCACAGCCTGCATGTTAAACAGGTTCTGTGTGAAGTTACAATCACACCTTTTGAGGGAAAACATCTTTGCTTTGATCTCTGGAAAACACATCAATTTCAGTAAATCCTATATAAATGTTTACTTGTAAAATACAGATTTGATACACGTAATTAAAAATCCCCAAAAGTTTAAACATGTGTAACTCTATAAAATATATTTTAATTTAATTATAGTTTTTCCTTGTATGGATGTAGCAAGGTTTTCCAGCTATGCAAAGATATGTTCACAGTTGGATTAACAGAAAAATAAAAAATTAGAATTTCCACTTACCATTGTTGACACATTAAAATGTCCTTTACTATCAAGTTAGCTTTCAATGCAAACACAGACTCAACCATTATGTGAGCAAAGATATAGCCCAACTGCAGCTAACAAACACTTTGCAGACCACAGAATACCTTCATTAAAGGCTAAGTTCACCTTTTCAGGAAAAATTTTACTTTTCAAAATACACAGAAGCCATTTGTTATGTCTTTTCTTTCAAAGCTGTTCCAATGTGCTTATCTCTCACGTACCCAGTCCATGGCAGCTTTGAATCTGCACCTCTCTGTTCAAAATTTAAAAAAAAATGCATTATGAGCTTTGGCTTCCTGTGACCTTCCAAGAAACTTTATATCCCAACATCCACTGCATCACAGAATAGGGTGTGTTTTATGTCTGTGAAGCACGCCACCCTCATCAATATATATCCTCCTTTTTATTTCCACCTACTTTCTTACTTCTTTTTAAGGTGGACATACCCTGTACAATCTGATTGTATAACCCTCTTTAGATCTACCATCAACTTTGTAGTGCAAGGGTCTGTCTGATTTGTTACAAATTGAATAGATTGTTCTAATGGGTTCCCCTATTACATAGTTATGTTAAAGCTAAAGGAAATTGTCCAGAGATTGTGCAATCAGATTGCATAGCGTATGGTCAGCTTTATACAAGTGCACGGGAGGGAGACATTAAAGTGTTACTAAACCCACAACAAGTAAAATCAGTCTGTATATGCTGTATCCACATAGGCCTTTATGTGATTGCTCAGCTTCTGCACACTCTGCCAAATTACCAATCTATGCAAAAAGAAGGTATGGTACAAAACAATCGATTAGCAGAGGAAGGCACTGGCTGTGTTTTCAGTGAGAACAGTCTTCACTGATATTGATATCCATCTTTGCAGATGACAAAAAGCTATGCAGTGGAAAACGTCTTTACATGACGTCTCCAACTTACAAGCCGACCTCCATGCACTGTTTAATTGGGCAACTGTGTGGCAACTGAGGTTTAATGTTGGAAAATGTAAAGTTATGCACTTGGGGGCTAAAAATATGCATGCATCATACATACTATTGGGAGAACAGCTGGGGGAGTCAATGGTGGTGTCAGGGAAACATATTATACATTGAACACTAGATGGCAGGAAACAAGCTGTCAGGGAAACACTCAGCTGCTTAGTGTACGCATCACATGACTTCCTGGCTGTCTATAAAAGCTGTGCAAATGCTCAGAGGAATTGCTGGTTTGTCTTCAGCTTCCTGTTGTGTTCTGCTTCCTGTTTCCTGCATCTGATTACCTGTTGTGACCCGGATTGATCCTGACCATTCTGCTCTTCTCCTGCACCGACCTCTGGCTTGCCTACGGACTCCGCCTTGTCTCCAGAGTTTGACCCTCTGCCTGTGACCCGGACCTGTCTCCTGTCTCCAGTGCTTGACTTCCTGCCTGTGACCCAGACCAGCCTCTTGTCTCCAGTCCTTGACCCTCGGCCTGAACCCAGATCTAGCTTTGGCCTCCTGTGTTTGATCCTCGGTCTGTTCTGGACTTTCTGTGGAACTCTTGTCTTGCGACCCCCAGTCATCGCACAGCTGCCCTGCTCTACAGAGGACCTCTACGCAAGTCTTCCTTCCGTGGTAGCCTGTGCCTCTTTGTGCCATCCTCTCCCTGTCTCACCTCCAGGAGGCGGAGTTCGCCTAGTCACAAGGGTGAACCGCTCTCTGCATCTCGGCCTTGGTAAGTACTCTCCTGACAGGTGGAGAAGGATCTGGGTGTCCTTGTAGATCATAAGCTTAATAGCATGCATTTTTTTTTAAAGGTAAATTTTTTATTAAGTTTCTTTTTCAAAACAATCACACAATAGACAACAAACAGACACACATGGAGCGAACATCGCCCAATCCAGTACAGTGCAAAAAATGTTTTTTAGAAAGCTGGTAAACAATTGGCATATATCAGGAAGACAATATTCAGTCACATTTTTAAGGAGCAGGAGAGACAGTGCTCTCAGAATCAACCCAGTGGGCCCAAACCTTTTTTTCGGACATCCTCTAGCCTCATATGTCAGTTTGTATAATGATACAGCATGGTTAATATTTGTGAGCCAGAAGGCAATAGTGGGTAAGGATGGAGACTTCCAATGGAAGGTTATTGCTTTCTAAGCATAAAACAATACTATTCTCAGAAATGTTTGTCTATTCTCGGATATACTATCATCATCAATATAACCCAGTAAACACCTTAAAGGATTACAGACATTAGGTAATTGTGTCTATGAACTAATGAAGGCCGTGACCTCCGACCAGAACTTCCTGATCGGAGCACACTCCCACATTAAGTGAAAGAACGTGTCATCAGCCATGCCGCAACGAGAGCATAATACAGAGGGCAATCTATTCAGTTTAAATAGTAAGCATGGAGTAAAGTAAGATCTGTATAACAATTTAGTTTGTATTACTTTATCACGAGAAGAGATGACAGAGGGAATCTGGAGGGGCAAAAGCTCCTGCCAGATTTTCTCCGTCAGCTCAGGGATATCAGCTCTCCAGCTGGCAGCCGTCTTGCTCAGCCTTTGGGTCGTGGAATGCAGAAGGGACCTATAATATGTAGAAACTAGCTTGGTGTGAGAGGAGTCGGTCAACATACGTTCCAGTGGGGAGAGTTGAATGGATATGTTGCAAAGACCAAACTGCGTTGCTGCAGTGTGGCGTATCTGTAGGTAGAGGAAGTAAGCTGTGCGTGTGTCACGGTCTGGAGTCAGGCTCAGAGGCCAGTAGCTATAGCAGCAGAGCAGGTATTCACACAGGTCACCCTGGCTGATGACACGGGTTCACCTGAGGTGCGGGGTCTAAGCACTGACCGGTATTCACCAGGGCTCCTAAAGGTGGAGATGGACTTCGCTGCGTGTCAGTGCCAGGTCTCGGTCCTCAGATTAGCCCCACCAGGGGGTGAGCAAGCTGGGGTCCAGAAACAGATAATACAGGTAGGGATCAAGCAGAAGCGTAGTCGGGGACAAGCCAAAAGTCGGTAACAGATAGTTGCAGGTTGGGATTCAGCAGAAGCGTAGTCGGGGACGAGCCAAAAGTCAGTAGTGAGTGGTAGCAAAGATGCGGCCGGCAGCAGTAGACAGGAGCAAGATATTGGCTGGTGAAGACACAATATTCTGGAAGTGCAGGGACATGGCTTAAATCAGGAAGTTCCTGGGAGGAGCAAAGGGTTCAAGGTTCAAGCCAAACAAGATTCAAGACAAGAAAGATCATTCAAGGAATTGTCTAATGAACTATTCAAGGAGCTGTCCAGTATTCCAGGTGGCTCAGCAAGTAGAGTCACCACCAGACACACCAGAGGTCCCAGGTTCAAGCCCAGGTCCTAACAGCGTGGTAGATTGTAATCTCTACGAAATTCATCAAAAGAATGAAACACATTGTCTGAGAATAAATGCAAAATAGTTTTCACCCCCCTTTTCGACCAGAATCCCCCATCGGATCTGCGGAAGAACTCTGGTAGAGTCAGGTTCCCCCAGAGTGGAGTGTTTGGCGAGTAAGTATTACTGTCTGTGAACGACTGTAGTTTTGTGAGCTTAATAAGCCTTATAGTCATTGCCAGGACACTCGTACCCTCCCGCCCTCTAAGGGACATACGATAAATCAGGTTCTGCAGGGATTCGTAGGAGGTAAGAATAGCAGCCTCCAAGGCAGTGGCTGCGTTGTTGGCTTCAGGAAAAAAACACCAATGTGCATGAGCCAATTGTGAGGCAATATAATAGGTGTGGAGGCAGGGTAAGGCCAATCCCCCCTCCAGTACCGGTAACTGGAGGGTGGTCTTGGCAATCCTGACTACTCCCCCCTCCATAAAAAGGCAGTAAGAATGGAGTCTATTTCTTTAAATTTAAGCTTAGTGACATATACTGGCGAATTACCTAATACATACAGAAATCGTGGCAGGAATATTATTTTAAAAATATTAATCCTGCCCAATAAGGTAAGTGGGAGATTTGCCCAGGTTTTGAATGTGGTCTTCATTCTCCCTATAAGGGGGTCTATATTGAGTTTAGCATAAGAGGTAATAGGGAGCTGTACCAGAACTCCTAAATATCGGAAGGAGGTGACTATTTGTAGTGGGCAAGAGGAAGGTAGCCTGGGTGGGTCTGCCTGGTCAATCTGAAATAGGATGGACTTGTCCCAATTAACCCGGAACCCGGAGAAATGCCCAAACTTGCCAATAATCTCCAGCAGGACTGGGAGAGACGACTGGGGGTCCAACAAATAGATCAACATGTTGTCAGCATAAAGAGACACCTTCTCCTCCAGACCCCCAATCGTCAGTCCCGCAACCTCCCAGCAAGATCTTATCAGTGCTGCCAAGGGCTCTATCGCCAGTGCAAAGAGCAACGGCGACAGAGGGCATCCCTGTCTGGTGCCTCTCTTTATCGGAAAGGGATCAGACACGGCCGCGTTCACCCTCAGTCGAGCAGTGGGTTTCGAATATAACAACTGGACCCATCTGATGAAGGTACCGCCAAAACCAAACTTTGCCAGGACCTCCAGCAGATAAGGCCACTCGACTGAATCAAATGCCTTGTGTGCGTCCAAGGCCAGAACAGCCCTGGAACCCATCTCCGCATGAGTGGCCTGAAGATTGGTGAACAATCTCCGCAGGTTGATGGAGGTCGATCACCCAGGAATGAACCCAGTTTGGTCCGCACCAATAATGGTAGTAATAACTGTGTTCAATCGCCGGGCGAGCACCTTGGCCAAAATCTTAACATCCGAGTTGAGTGGTATTAGCCTGTAAGATTCACATAGGAGGTGATCCTTATGTGGCTTAGGAATGAGGACAATCAGCGCCTCCGACATAGAGGGGGGTAGCTGTCCCGTTTTCATAGCAAAATCATATACCCTGCTTAGATGGGGTATAAGCAAATCTTTGTATTGCAAATACCACTCGATGGAGAACCCATCCAGTCCCGGCGTTTTGTTTCTGGCAAAGGATTGGATAGCCTCCCCAATTTCCTCAGTTGACAGAGGAGCGTCTAGATCTGACGCCTGCTGGGTCTGAAGTCTGGGCAACGAAATGTCCGCAAGATAGTCATCCAATTCCACAATCGTGTAGTGAGCTCTAGTAGCATATAGGGAGGAGTAAAAGGAGATAGAGGCTTCCATGATCTCATTGTTCTGTTCTACCACTATGCCCTCTGCGCTCTTAATTCTGGGTATGCTGCATGGCTGATAGTCAGGCTTAGAAAGATATGCCAACAAACGGCTGTTCTTGTCACCAAATTCAAAGATTCGCTGATTCTGGTATAACAGCTTCTTTTGGGTGCGTTCCAAAAGCACTAGGTCCAATTCTCTGGACCCATGCTTTTAGGCAGCACGTGTCTCAAGAGAGGGAGTCGCGGTATAAGCGGATTCTGCCTCCGAGAGCCCCCTCTGCATCCATCAACTTGGACATAGAGGCCTTGCGTGTCTGACCAACCGCCGCAGCAAAAGAGCCACGTGTAGTGGCCTTAAAGGCATCCCATACCACTGGAACAGATGCACTCTGTTTATTAAGTAGCCAGTATGATTTCATCTCCGTCATACATTGGTTCACCACGATTTCATCCGCCAACCACAGTGGGCTCAGTCGCCACACCCGATAGGAGGAGGAGGGGCCCAGGGCGAGGTCCACCATCAAAGGAGAATGGTCGGATATCGCCCTAGGGAGGTATTTAACCTCTGATACCATGGAAAGTAGATCCGACAAGACCAGACACAAATCCATATGAGACAGAGTACCGTGTGACTCAGAGTGACACGAATACTCCCTCCTGTCCGCATGCTTCCACCTCCAGGCCTCCACCAAGTCAAATTGATTTAAGAAGGAACCCAGGGGAGTGGGGGGTAATGAAGAGCAACGTAACCTGTCTATGGAATTATCCAGTACTGTATTATAGTCACCCGCTATTAGCAAAGGACCCTCTGCTATTGCCAGAATGGAGGTTATAACTCTTTCAAGGAACAATTTAGTGAAGGGGGGAGGGGCATACAGGCTAGTCACGGTATATGGTCTTCCCATAAGTTTGAGTACAACTACAAAACACCCTTGCGGGTCCAGTTTAACATGCTTAATATTAACCGGGGCTGATTTGGCTATTAGGATGGAGGTCCCCCTGGCATATGTGGAGTATGTAGAATGGAGGGCGTAGGCAATTTTTGCCCGTTTGAGGGCCATGACTCTAGGGCCCTGGAGGTGGGTTTCCTGAAGTAGGATTACATGCGGATTGTGGCGTGCCAAGTAGTCAAACATCAGAGATCTCTTCACCTTGGAATTCAGCCCCCGTACATTCCAAGACACTAAACGTAGCTTAGACATAGGGAGGCGTAAAGCACATGACTAACCATACCCACTTCCCATGGCTCACCGGAAACAAGCAGGGCCAGAGGTCCCGCAAACCGGGGGAAGTGCGCACGGTATAAAACAGGTCAAAACGATAAGGCAAGAGCATAGGAAATAAAGTGGTCAGATGCATATCATAAGGGTCAGTTATACCAGCCTGTAAATGGACATGCACAAATGGATACAAACACTGCAGAACAAAACACATAAAAATAAAAACTTCAAACAAAAATCCCCAAACATCCCCACCCACCCTAGCCCTCCCGGCTCCCAAACCCAAACATATGAGAGCTTTGTTCCCAAAACCAAAACTGCAAAGCAGGGGAGTCATGACACAGACCCCAAACAAACCAACCCTGAGGAGCGTTAAAGTCCCTTAGACGCGGGCTACCGTCCGTGACTGCACAGGACAAGTATGCTAGTTGACTCTGAGTCTGAGGGAAAAAATGCAGCAGTCATCCAGATCAAACAAGTAGGAAACAGAGTTAGTAGAATGTAGTTCGCCACTTTCATATAACTGTAAAGAGGGGAGTGAGATGATCACAGGCGTAAGGATTTCCAGGCCCACTCCTACCCCCCCTGTCAGGAAAGGTTCCATCCGCTGGTGGCATTTATTATTTATCTTGCAGTACTGTGGTCCACCAGCAGGTGTCTCCTGGCAGTTTGTAACTGTCAGGAGAATCTTTCCCTGCTGGTGTTGTATTATCTTTTGGACGCAGTACTGGTTTCCACCAGCGGATGGATCCTGGCAGTGTGGAGCAGACTGCCCTCCCTCCGATCAGGTGTGACCTGAAGCTAATCAAGCATTCCTATAAATACCCGGCAGGTGTATACACACACTGCCCTGGTATTGTCCTTGTGCCCTGACCTGTAGCCTGTCTACTTGAACCTCGATTCCTGTAACCTGAACCTGTTGTGTCTGTCCTGATCCCTGCTCTGCAGCCTGGTTGCCCCCTGCTTGATCCTGTCTCCCTGTCCCCATCCATCCATCCGTCCTCTCCCTGTCCTGTGTTCCTTACCCCATCTGCTGATCTCCCTGTGTATGACCCTGGCCTGGCCCTGTTTATGATTTTGGTTTCCCCATTACTTGTACATACTTGTCTGTTACTGTTATTATTTGTGGGTTCTGTTTGGTATTGGTTATTGTGCACTGTGTGGTTTGGAGGTGGTTGTATTTATACTATTTCACTTATCTTTATTAAATCATTATATTTCACTTACACACGTTTGGGTTTCCTTTGTTGCAGTTCACATAGTTCTGATCTTACCTGATACGTGACAGTATACCAGGGCCATTCCTGATCAGAAGTGACTGCACAGGGGAACTGTTTGTTTGCAAACATGAACACGGATGAGGTTATTTATTTTTCTCTGCTGGCAACTGAAAGTGGTGATTATTGCCGTCAGGCTTTGGAAGGATGGTCTAGGGATCAGTTGTTTGCGGCTATCCGATCGGCTCACCTCCTGGTCGATCAGGGGTATATACTGTTTGGGGAGGTGCAGCCTCTGATTAAAATCTGTACTGAGCTGGCCCTGCCCTGTATTCCTGAGGGCCATGATGATTTCACCCCTCCTTTCACCATAAATCAGGTTATATCCCTAGTATGGCTGTTTGAAGATGATCCTGCTGATTTTTGTGAGCACTACTCAGCCAGTTCCCCACAGGTGATTGCTGAGTGCATTAAGTCTGGTCAGTCCTTTGTTAAACAGGGAAATTTAAGACCACAGTTTGTACAACCAATACTCTCGGCATGGTCTGATATGTTACAATCAATCCCAGCCAACCCACAACAAACCACTTCTACCATCAGACACCTACCTGCTCAAAAGCCTTTTCTCCCGTCACCCATGGCAACCCCAGTCGCAGCTCGGTATACGCTGCTTCCCACCAGATACCAATATCCAATCTCTGCCCCCTGTACCTATCCTGCATTTAATCCACCTGTCTCTTCTCAACTACCTACAGCTTCCCCACAAGATTTTCCTCTGGCCACTGTTCCCTCTTCCTTGACATATCCCAGCCCTTCTCGTCAGTATGTCTCACCTCCTACCTACAGTCCTGCAGCCACCTACAGATCTCCAGCAGTTAAACCAAAGAAGAAAATGAAATTCTTTCCAACCCACACGATCCTGCCAGTAACCCAACCTGCCTTCACACCAAACAGTCTAATCCAGCCTGCAGTTCCCAAGCCCGCCTTCCAGCCTGCAGTTCCCGAGCCCGCCTTCCAGCCTGCAGTTCCCGAGCCCGCCTTCCAGCCTGCAGTTCCAGAGCCCGCCTTCCAGCCTGCAGTTCCAGAGCCCGCCTTCCAGCCTGCAGTTCCAGAGCCCGCCTTCCAGCCTGCAGTTCCAGAGCCCGCCTTCCAGCCTGCAGTTCCAGAGCCCGCCTTCCAGCCCGCAGTTTCAGAGCCAGCCTTCCAGCCTGCAGTTTCAGAGCCAGCCTTTCAGACTGCAGTTTCAGAGCCAGCCTTCCAGCTCACAGTTTCAGAGCCAGCCTTCCAGCCTGCAGTTTCAGAGCCAGCCTTCCAGCCTGCAGTTTCAGAGCCAGCCTTCTAGACTGCAGTTTCAGAGCCAGCCTTCTAGACTGCAGTTTCAGAGCCAGCCTTCCAGCCTGCAGTCCTTGAGCCAGCCTTCCAGCCTGCAGTCCTTGAGCCAGCCTTCCAGCCTGCAGTCCTTGAGCCAGCCTTCCAGCCTGCAGTCCTTGAGCCAGCCTTCCAGTCTGCAGTTCTCGAACCAGCCTTCCAGTCTGCAGTTCTCGAACCAGCCTTCCAGTCTGCAGTTCTCAAGCCAGCCTTCCAGCCTGCAGTTCTCAAGCCAGCCTTCCAGCCTGCAGTCCCAGAGCCAGCCTTCAAGCCAGCCTTCCAGCCTGCAGTTCTCAAGCCAGCCTTCCAGCCTGCGGTCCTTGAGCCAGCCTTCCAGCCTGCGGTCCTTGAGCCAGCCTTCCAGCCTGCGGTCCTTGAGCCAGCCTTCCAGCCTGCGGTTCTCGAGCCAGCCTTCCAGCCTGCGGTTCTCGAGCCAGCCTTCCAGCCTGCGGTTCTCGAGCCAGCCTTCCAGCCTGCGGTTTTCGAGCCAGCCTGCCAGCCTGAAGACCCTGTACCAGCCTGCCAGCCTGAAGACCCTGTACCAGCCTGCCAGCCTGAAGACCCTGTACCAGCCTGCCAGCCTGAAGACCCTGTGCCAGCCTGCCAACGTGGAGTTCCCGTGCCAGCCTTCCAAACTGAAGCCCTGATGACAGTGTCCCAGTCGGAAGATCCGGTGCCCGTTTCCCGGCCTGTGGTTGTGGTGCCCGTTTCCCGGCCTGTGGTTGTGGTGCCCGTTTCCCGGCCTGAGGTTGTGGTGCCCGCTGCGGTGCCCGTTTCCCTGGCTTGAGGTTGTGGTGCCCGTTTCCCGGCCTGTGGTTGTGGTGCCCGTTTCCCGGCCTGTGGTTGTGGTGCCCGTTTCCCGGCCTGTGGTTGTGGTGCCCGTTTCCCGGCCTGTGGTTGTGGTGCCGTTTCCCGGCCTGAGGTTGTGGTGCCCGCTGCGGTGCCCGTTCCCTGGCTTGAGGTTGTGGTGCCCGTTTCCCGGCTTAAGGTTGTGGTGCCCGTTTCCCGGCCCGAGGTTGTGGTGCCCGTTTCCCGGCCCGAGGTTGTGGTGCCCGTTTCCCGGCCCGAGGTTGTGGTGCCCGTTTCCCAGCCCGAGGTTGTGGTGCCCGTTTCCCGGCCCGAGGTTGTGGAGCCCTTTTCCCGGCTCGAGGGTATCCTGTCTGCTGCCCAGCCTGAGATGATCCCGTCTGCTGCCCAGCCTGAGATGATCCCGTCTGCTGCCCAGCCTGAGATGATCCAGTCTGCTGCCCAACCTGAGATGATCCCGTCTGCTGCCCAACCTGAGATGATCCAGTCTGCTGCCCAGCCTGAGATGATCCCGTCTGCTGCCCAGCCTGAGATGATCCTGTCTGCTGCCCAGCCTGAGATGATCCCGTCTGCTGCCCAGCCTGAGATGATCCCGTCTGCTGCCCAGCCTGAGATGATCCCGTCTGCTGCCCAGCCTGAGATGATCCCGTCTGCTGCCCAGCCTGAGATGATCCCGTCTGCTGCCCAGCCTGAGATGATCCCGTCTGCTGCCCAGCCTGAGATGATCCCGTCCGCTGCCCAGCCTGAGATGATCCCGTCCGCTGCCCAGCCTGAGATGATCCCGTCCGCTGCCCAGCCTGAGATGATCCCGTCCGCTGCCCAGCCTGAGATGATCCCGTCTGCTGCCCAGCTCGATGACCCGGAGCCTGCTGCCCAGCCCGAAGTGTTCCTGTCTGCTGCCCAGCTTGATGATCCGGAGCCTGCTGCCCAGCCCGAAGTGTCCCTGCCTGCTGCCCAGCTCGATGACCCGGAGCCTGCTGCCCAGCTCGATGACCCGGAGCCTGCTGCCCAGCCCGAAGTGTTCCTGTCTGCTGCCCAGCTCGATGACCCGGAGCCTGCTGCCCAGCTCGATGACCCGGAGCCTGCTGCCCAGCTCGAGGTGTTCCTGCCTGCTGCCCAGCTCGATGACCCGGGGCCTGCTGCCCAGCCCGAAGTGTTCCTGTCTGCTGCCCAGCTCGATGATCCGGAGCCTGCTGCCCAGCTCGATGACCCGGAGCCTGCTGCCCAGCCCGAGGTGTTCCTGCCTGCTGCCCAGCTTGATGTGATTGTCTGCCCGGATGTGACTTTGCCTACTACCCAGCTTGTTGCCATGAACTTTCTCCGGCAACAGCTAGTTGGAGTGTCCGGAGGCCGCTCCTTTGAGGGGGGGTACTGTCAGGAAAGGTTCCATCCGCTGGTGGCATTTATTATTTATCTTGCAGTACTGTGGTCCACCAGCAGGTGTCTCCTGGCAGTTTGTAACTGTCAGGAGAATCTTTCCCTGCTGGTGTTGTATTATCTTTTGGACGCAGTACTGGTTTCCACCAGCGGATGAATCCTGGCAGTGTGGAGCAGACTGCCCTCCCTCCGATCAGGTGTGACCTGAAGCTAATCAAGCATTCCTATAAATACCCGGCAGGTGTATACACACACTGCCCTGGTATCGTCCTTGTGCCCTGACCTGTAGCCTGTCTACTTGAACCTCGATTCCTGTAACCTGAACCTGAACCTGTTGTGTCTGTCCTGATCCCTGCTCTGCAGCCTGGTTGCCCCCTGCTTGATCCTGTCTCCCTGTCCCGATCCATCCATCCGTCCTCTCCCTGTCCTGTGTTCCCTACCCCATCTGCTGATCTCCCTGTGTATGACCCTGGCCTGGCCCTGTTTATGATTCTGGTTTCCCCATTACTTGTACATACTTGTCTGTTACTGTTATTATTTGTGGGTTCTGTTTGGTATTGGTTATTGTGCACTGTGTGGTTTGGAGGTGGTTGTATTTATACTATTTCACTTATCTTTATTAAATCATTATATTTCACTTACACACGTTTGGGTTTTCTTTGTTGCAGTTCACATAGTTCTGATCTTACCTGATACGTGACACCCCCTCAGCTGTCCTTTGCTGGAAAGGGGTAACGTAGGCCACATAAGGCACAAGGTGTAGCTATCAAAAGGTGCAGGTTAGGTGTGATGTCAGCGCGGAGGGGATCTTTGATTCTGATTCCGGCGTTCAGGATGTCCCATGGTATCCACCCAGTGAGATGCCTCCTTAGGATCCGTGAAGAAGTAGGCCTTGCCCTGGTAGACAATCCTCAATCGAGCAAGATATAGCATGCCATAGGGGAGATGATGCTCACGGAGCCTGCGTTTAATAGCCAGGAAAGTGGCCCTCTGCTTTTGTGTAGCTACAGAGAAGTCAGGGAAAATAGTAATTCCACTCCAATTAAAGGACACCCTTTCGTTTTCTCTGGCAGCACCAAGAATTGCCTCCCTGTCCCTGAAGTGCAGGAGTTTGATAATCATGGCACGTGGCTGGGCCCCAGGTGGGAGGGGGCGCATGGGAACCCTGTGTGCTCGTTCAATGGCGAATAACGGTGAAAAGGTTGAAGCGCCAAATGTGGTGATTAGCCATCTTTCCATAAAAACCTCCGGGGTTCTACCCTCAGCCCCCTCTGGGAACCCCAGGAAACGTAAATTGCTCCTCCGTAAACGGTCCTCCATTTCAGTGAGCTTATCTGCTGTGTAATCCTGGGCCTGGCGTAGCTCCCTAACAGAGCCCTGTAATGGACGGGTCTCATCCTCCAGCGTTCTAATGCGCTGCTCAGCACTAGACACCCTGTGGCGGAGGTTATGGGCATCCTGTTTTAGGAAGGATAAGTCTGTTTTAATGGAGTCCATTTGGGTGGTCAGGGAAGCATGGCTGTGCTGGATGGCCTCCATGATCTGGGACAGGGATGGCTCTGCAGGGCCTGCATCAGCAGTGTCCTCGCTGGGGGTATCAGGGGCAATGTCCTCAGCTGGAGAGAACAGGAAAGGGTCTTCCGGGCTTAGAACAGGGGGGGAACAGTGTGACTCACCCTTCCCTGCAGGCTTCCTTGTCAGTGCTGAGGAGCATGAGGATGGCTGGCTGCATGTGTCTGCAGCATGGTGACCGGCGCCATCTTGCCTCTGTTTGCATGTCAGGGGTGGTGGGACGGATCCTGAGGCTTCCACCATCGGTGGGCCGTATTTGACCATCTCCCGGTGGGCACAAGGTTCCCTGGATGCTGCAGGGACAAACGGGATCCTCGGATGGCGAACGGATCAGCAGGATTCAGTCAGGATGTAAGCGGCACGGACGGAGCTCAGGCCAAGCACGTCCTCACATCCCGGTCGTTGGCCACACCCCCCCCCCATGGAGCCTTTTCTACTTCTGTTATCTGCAAATCTTTTCAATAAAGTGTTTATGAAACAAAAAAAAAAAGAGAGAGGTTTGGACTGCAGAGAGAGAGAGATATAATTTTGCCCCTGTACAAATCATTAGTAAGACCTCATCTGGAATATGCAGTTCAGTTTTGGGCACCAATTTTACAAAAAGGATATCATGGAACTAGAGAAACTGATAAAAGGCATGGAGGAACTCAGCTGAGGGAAAATTTTCTGAGCTGAATTTATACTCTCTTGAAAAGAGGAGATTAAAGCCCTGTACACACGATCGGATAACCTATGGATTTTCGTCCGATGGATTTGTCCATCGGAAATCCGATGAAACTGTTTTTCATCAGTCTTGCCCACACACCATCAGTCAAAAAACCGACCGTTCCAAACGCGGTGACGTAAAACACTCCGATGAGCCGAGAAAAATTAAGTTTAATGCTTATGAGCATGCGTCGACTTGATTCTGAGCATGCGTGGGTTTTTGATCCGATGGACTTGCCCATAGACGATCAGAGTTTTCGATCGTTTTTTATCCATCGGAAAAATTTAAAACATGTTCTATTTTTTAAAACCGATGGAAAAAAGTCCGATGGGTCCCATACACGATCGGTTGGTCTGATAAAAACCATCCATCGGACGGTTTTCATCAGTCAAACCGATCGTGTGTACAGGGCTTAAGGGGAGATATCATCAACATGTATAAATACATAAGTGGTCCAAATAGTGAACTTGGTGTAGAGTTATTCACCTTGTGTCATCACAGAGGAAAAGGGGGCATGCTTTACGTCTGGAGGAAAAGAGATTTAATTTCCAAATATAGAAAGGTTTCTTCACAGTAAGATGTGTGAAAATGTGGAATAGACTCTCTCAAGAGATGGTCCTTGATTTTGTTCCTAAATGCACATAATATAACGGAGACTGCTCTCTTTTGCAGTCTCTTTTACAACCAATTCCTGTTTGCATGCACTCCAACAAAAGTTGCATGTTATTACTTATCTGAGGCTTCCCGATAGTGACAACAGCTAAACATGTTTGTGCAATGAGCATTGGCACGCCTGCTTATAGTGACTACTACAGCCCTCACATTTTCCACTTGCCTACTTGCATTTTGCGAGTGGAAAATGAGGGATGTCGAGGGTGGGCTGCCTGGGAGCGGGTGGGGGGGCATGATGGACACAGACATGATTGACACAGGTGAGGCTGCATGATGGACACAGGTGAGGTTTTATGATGGATACAGGCAGGCTGCATTGATGGACACAGACAGGCTGCATTGATGGACACAGACAGGCTGCATTGATGGACACAGACAGGCTGCATTGATGGACACAGACAGGCTGCATTGAATGACACAGACAGGCTGCATTGAAGGACACAGACAGGCTGCATTGAAGGACACAGACAGGCTGCATTGAAGGACACAGGTAGGCTGCATAATGGACACAGGTAGGCTGCATAATGGACACAGGTAGGCTGCTTGATGGACACAGGTGAAGCTGCATGATGGACACAGGTGAAGCTGCATGATGGACACAGGTGAAGCTGCATGATGGACACAGGTAGGCTGCATGATGGACACAGGTAGGCTGCAATGTTTGGCACAGGTAGGCTGCATTTATGGGCACAGGTAGGCTGCAATAATGGGCACAGCTACATGCTGGGTGTTTGGTGTGCACCTGTACCTTTAAGGAGGGGTGGCTCCCCTTCAGTCCACCTGCCCTCACCTAACCATCAGAATGCATGTGCCTCCATTGTGGGGACAATCATAGTTAGTGTAGGACCACAGATTCCAGGGGGCCTTGGCGTGGCTCTGTGGCTCACGCATGTGTTTGCAAATGCGTGCGGACAAACCCCTGTTTTTAACGCATACTGTTAGACAGGTTAATTGGTTGTCTGCGAGCTGGTCGGTAAGTAGGCTTGGTTTTTCCTGGGCATTCCCCAGGCTTTGTTGTTAAATGTTGGGCACAGGTAGGCTGCTTGAAAAAGGAGCACGCACCTTGTGTATTCCCCTGGTGCGCACGCTCAGAAACGCGTCGCTTTACGTCAGTGACGTCACTCTGCCAAGCTCTGCACTCCAGCCCTCTCTGTGACTGTCCGGCTGCGTTCCAGGCCTCGCTTTGGAACCTGCCCGAATATCGGAAGTCTCCTATGGAACAGGATGCCGGTTGCATGGAAAAACAGAGTGTACAACTATGCTGACTGCAGAGATGGAATGTGGCTACACTGGACTTCCCTGTGCCTGATAACAGATACCTATATGTGATTTTTTTAATGCACTTGGCTATTAAATCTTAATCAGTCTTACTAAGAGGCGCCTGTTGTTTTGTCTTTCTCTTCACATATTTGGAGTGGCTTCAACTCCCTTTACAAGGCTGCCCTATCAACACAGACTGTATATCTCACACAGAGCTGATTAAGCTCAAAGGACTATTGTATGAACTTACATTGCTTACCATTATACTACAACCTGCGCCACTACCCATTGTTTTTTTCTGCATTGATGGACACAGGTAGGCTGTATTGTTGGGCACAGGTAGGCTACAATGTTGGGCACAGGTAGGCTGCATGATGGACACAGGTAGGCTGCATTGATGGATACAGGTAGGCTGCATTGATAAAGTTGTTGTTAATATTTATTTTTATAACTTAATTCTGCATAAAACATTTAAGTGTCATTTTATGAGATAATTTATGAGGGAGTGTTTAGGGGCAGAATAAGGGGCGGGCCAGGGTAAGGGTTGGGTGGGGCAACTGGTGGCGAGTAACCCTTGAGGCCTGGCAAGTAGCTCAGGACTAGGGATGAGCCGAACACCCCCCAGTTCGGTTCGCACCAGAACCTGCGAACGGACCGAAAGTTTGCGTGAACTTTAGAACCCTATTAAATACAATGGACGCGAACGTTCGAAATCAAAAGTGCTAAATATAATGGCTAATATGCAAGTTATTGTCCTAAAAAGGGTTTGGGGACCCGGGTCCTGCCCCAGGGGACATGTATCAATGCAAAAAAAAGTTTTAAAAACTGCAGTTTTTTCGGGAGCAGTGATTTTAATGATGCATATAGTGAAAAAAAAAAAGTGAAATATTCCTTTAAATATCGTACCTGGGGGGTGTCTAAAGTATGCCTGTGAAGTGGCATGTGTTTCCCGTGTTTAGAACGGTCCCTGCACAAAATGACATTTTCTAAAGGAAAAAAAGTCATTTAAAACTGCTTGCGGCTTTAATGTAATGTCTGGTCCCGGCAATATGGATGAAAATCATTGAGAAAAATGGCATGGGTACCCCCCCACCGACAGCCCACTACCAGCCCCTTTGGGTCTTGTATGGATATAAAGGGGAACCCCGCACCCAAATTTTAAGAACGGCCCTATATACTCTGAACAGCAGTATACAGGCGGTGCAAACAAGACAGAGACTGTAGGTTTGTTCTTAACTAGAATCTGTTTATAATTTGGAACAGGTACATTTTTTAAATGTAGCTCCAGACAAAAAAAACTATTTTTAAGCTTTTTGGAAAACATAGGGAAGGGTTACCACCCCTGTAACATTTGTTTTGCTGTCTGTGCACCCGTTCAGAACATTTCACCTCACTTTTCGTCCCAATGACAAACGTTTTTTGAAAATTTGGGTTTTTTATTGAAACAAGGATTGGTGATAAAGCATCAGTGGAAAGGAGACACCTTTTTCCCGTATTAACTCTTATGCCGCGTACACACGATCATTATTCACGGCGGTTAAAAAAACGCCGTGAATAATGTCATTTAAAACGGGGAACAGCTTGTTCCCCACACACGGTCGTTTTTCACGTCATTTTTTCTCTTGACGAGAAAAACGACCGTCTGTGGGCTCCACGGCAGTGTTTCCCTATGGGAAACACTGCCGCGGAAAACATGTCGAAAAAAACGACGAGAAAAATTAGAACATGTTCTAATTTTTCTCGTCGTTTTTAATGCCGTTTTTCTCGTCGAAAAAAACGACAGAAAGCCCACAGACTATCGTTTTTCTTGTCGAATGGGAAAAATTTCGTTTTTTTCGACGAGAAAAACAGCCGTGTGTACGTGGCATGACAGGAGAGAATTTCCCTTCCTAGGGGTAGATTTCCTCTCACTTCCTGTTGTCTCCTTCCGTTTGCAAGTAGGAGTCGTTTGTAAGTTGGATGTTTGAAAGTAGAGGCCTGCCATATATACTCTGCAGAAATTTGGTCCTTAGGTGTTGGTGTTGACACAACACTGTAAGCCCTCACAGTTACTCTTGGTGGGCGGAGGAATGGGCCCTGCTGTGAATCATTAGATCAAGAATTGTAATTACATGCCCCTGTTGAACAGGGGCAGAAAAATTGGGATTTTGGTGGTGATGGTGGTGGTGCTGCCACAACACTGTAAGCCCTCACAGTTACTCTAGGTGGGCGCAGGAATGGGCCCTACTGTGAATTATTAGATGAAGAATTGTAATTATATGCCCCTGTTGAACAGAGGCAGAAAAATTGGGATTTTGGTGGTGATGGTGGTGCTGCCACAACACTGTAAGCCCTCACAGTTACTCTTGGTGGGCGCAGGAATGGGCCCTGCTGTGAATCATTAGATCAAGAATTGTAATTACATGCCCCTGTTGAACAGGGGCAGAAAAATTGGGATTTTGGTGGTGGTGGTGCTGCTGCCACAACACTGTAAGCCCTCACAGTTACTCTTGGTGGGCGCAGGAATGGACCCAGCTGTTAAATATTAGATCAAGAATTGTAATTACATGACATTGTTTTACAGTGGTAGGAAAAATTGGGCCTTTGGTGGTGGTGCTGGTGCCACAACACTGTAAGCCCTCACAGTTACTCTTGGTGGCCAGAGGAATGGGCCCTGCTGTGAATTATTAGATCAAGAATTGTAATTACATGCCCCTGTTGAACAGGGGCATAAAAATTGTGCCTTAGGCACTGGTGCCACAACACTGCAACCCCTCACAGATACTGTACTTGGAGCGCAGCAATGAGCCCTGCTGCAAAACATTGATCCAAAAATTGTAAATACACGCCCCTGTTAAACAGTGGCTGAAAATTGTGCCTTAGGCACTGGTGCTGGTGCTACAACACTGCAACCCCTCACAGATACTGTAGTTGGAGCACAGCAATGAGCCCTGCTGCAAAGCATTGCATCAAAAATTGTAAATACACGCCCCTGTTAAACAGGGGCTGAAAAATTGGGCCATAGCCACTGGTGGCGGTGCCCAGAACCAAAAATGTTCTTTCAAGCTATCAGCATGATTATTGCGGAGGAAGAGGATAGTCACTCAGAATAACAGGATAGTCACTCAGCATCAGCATAGGCAGTCTTGAAGGGATCTGACATTTCCAAAAAAATTTGGTTACATCAGCATCGGGTGCTTGGTAGCTGGTGGTGATCCAAGACTGATTCATTTTTATGAAGGTCAGTCGATCGACCGAGTCAGTGGACAGGCGCACCCTGTGATCGGTTACAAAGCCTACAGCAGCACTGAATGTGCGTTCCGAAAGAACGCTGGATGCAGGACAGGCCAGTAGCTCAATTGCATACTTTGCAAGCTCTGGCCAGTGATCCATCCTCAAGACCCAGTAACCCAGAGGATTTTCGGTGGGAAAGGTGTCCAAGTCTGATCTTGCCCCTAGGTATTCCTGCACCATGTAAACTAGACGCTGGCAGTGGTTACTGGAACCGATCATACCTTGGGACTGCGTACTAAAAAATTATCTGAACGCATCGGTCAGACGGCCACCTTCTCCACCGCTCCTTCTTTGACTGACCGGAGCCTCAGCAACACGTTGTCCAGGACCAGGAATTTGTAACCTCCCAGTCTCTGGAAACGCGTTGCACAGACCATTCTGCAAGTCCTCCTGAAGATGCTGCATCCTCTGCTTCCTCTGCGATGGCAAGATAAGGCCTGCAACCTTACCCTTGTAACGTGGATCAAGGAGGGTTGCCAGCCAGTAATGATCCCTCTCCTTGATCGCACGAATACGAGGATCCTTGCGCAGGCTTTGCAGGATCAGGGAGGCCATGCAGCGTAGGTTTGCTGAGGCATTCGATGCAGAGTCCTCTGGGTCACTGAGAAAGACATGATCTGCAGTCACCTCCTCCCAGCCACGTACAAGTCCATGGGTGTCTTGGGACTGTAATTGATCCCTTGAAGACTGCTGCTGATGCTGAGTGCTAGGCTCCACCTCCATGCTGACACAATAATCCTCCTCCTCCTCGTCCTCCTCGTCCTCTTCCGGTGTGATAGCCGGGCCAGCAGGAACACTGTCTGGATAAAGGGGGCCTTGAGAGGTAAGGAAGTCCTCCTCTTCCTGCCTCTGTTCTGCCTCAAGTGCCCTGTCCATTATTACACGCAGCGTGTGCTCCAACAGGTGGACAAGAGGGACAGTCTCACTGATGCATGCACTGTCACTGCTCACCATCCTCGTGGCCTCCTCAAATGGTGCCAGGACAGTGCATGCATCCCAGATCATGGCCCACTGGCGTGGGGAAAAAAATCCAAGCTCCCCTGACCCTGTCCTAGTGCCATATTGCAACAGATACTCATTGATGGACTTCTGCTGCGTGTGTAGCCGCTGCAGCATGGCCAACGTAGAGTTCCACCTGGTGGGCATGTCACAGATTAGGCGGTTCTTGGGCAGGTTGTAATCCTTTTGCAGGTCAGACAGCCGAGCACTGGCAATATATGACCGGCGGAAATGCCCACAGAGTTTCCTGGCCTGCTTCAGAACCTCCTGTAAGCCTGGGTACCTGCCCGAGAACCGCTGCACCACCAAGTTAAGGACGTGAGCCAAACAGGGCACATGGGTCAGTTGTCCCTGTCGGAGGGCGGAGAGGAGGTTGGTGCCATTGTTGGAAACCACTTTTCCAGCCTTAAGCTGGTGTGGCGTCAACCACCTCTGAGCCTGCCCCTGCAGAGCTGACAGAATCTCTGCCCCAGTGTGGCTCCTGTCCCCCAAGCACACCAGCTCAAGCACCGCATGGCATCTTTTTGCCTGCGTACTTGCGTAGCCCCTTGAACGCCTACGGAGCACCGCTGGTTCCGAGGACAAAGCACAGGTAGAGGCCATGGAGGAAGAAGAAGAGGAGGGGGTGGAGGAGAGAGGTGTGTCAGAATCACCAGTAGTATCATTTTGGAGGCGTGGTGGCGGAACAACCTCCAACACTACTGCACCTTGTCCTGCATCCTTCCCAGCTGCCAGCAGAGTCACCCAATGCGCCGTGAAAGATAGGCAACGTCCCTGTCCATGCCTGCTGGACCATGAGCGAGGCCAAGACATTGCCTTCCACAAATGCCGATAGAGAGCCGGAATCGCCTTCCGTGAGAAAAAGTGGCGTTTGGGAACCTGCCACTGAGGAACCGCACATTCAACAAACTCACGGAAGGGGGCAGAGTCTACCAACCGAAAAGGCAGCAGTTGAAGTGCTAGCAATTTAGCCAAGCTAGCATTCAACCGCTGGGCATGTGGATGGCTGGGAGCGAACTATATTCGGCGGTGCAGCAGCTGGGGCAGGGAAATTTCCCTGTACAATCGGACGTCGGTGTACTGAAAGGAGATTGCCCACAAGTACTTGGCTGTGACTGTGACACACCTAATTCTACACCTTCATTCCTCTCAGTGCAGATTTCAGAGAGGACTGAAGGTATAGTGGGGTTGGAGATCCCAGCTGATGAGGAGCAAGGAGAGGTCCGCTTTGTTCTTTGGTGTGGGTCTTTTAGGTACGCCGGCCCACGGACTGCATGGCAGGTCGACATATGTCTGGTCAAGCACATGGTGCCCAAGTGGCTGATATTTTGGCCACGTGAGATACGCTTCAGACATATGTTGCAAATGGTAACGGTGTGATCTGCTGCACGCGTCTGCAAAAAGGCCCACACCAAAGAACTTTTGGAATAACGCGCAGAGACAGCAGCGCCCTGCACATGCAGAGCTCTGCGGTGTGATGCAGTCAGTGTGCTGCCCTTAAGCTGGCCCCTGGAGGGCATCCTGCCTTGTTGGAGATGTGCCTCCTCCTCCTCCTCTCTCCTATCCAGCACCCATGTGGAGTCAGTGACCTCATCATCCCCTCCCTCCTCATCACTGGAGCAAATCTGGCAGTATGCTGCAGCTGGAGGAACATGACTGCCAGATAGCTGTCCTTGTTAGGCACCCCCTCTCTCTGGGCTCACGTTACTACCCCCTCTCTCTGGGCTCACATTACTGCCTTCCTCTAGCTGGGTTCCATCATCGGACCCTTCAAAACGCTGGGCATCCTCCTGCAGCATGTACCCAACACTGTGGTCAAACAGTTCGGGGGACTCCTCAGGAGGACATGGTGGGGCTAGGGAAGGAGTGACTGATGCCATTGAGCCGAGGGAAGAGGCCACTTTGGCAGCTGCTTTGCCAGACAAAGTACCCTGAGCCTGGGTGAGAGAGGATGAGGAGGATGAGGACGGCTTGGTCATCCACTCTACCAAATCATGGGCATGTTGCGGCTCAACATGGCCAGCTGCTGAAAAGAAGGATAAGCGTGTCCCACGGCCACGTGCTGATGAGGATGCACCGTGTCCACGACCAGCTCTGTTGCCTCTAGACATAGAGCCTGCTTGCCCTCTTTTATTGCCTCGTGACTGTCTGCGTCTCTTTGTTTGCCTTCCAGACATACTAATGGCCTGCAGTGAGATGTAGCTGCACAAAGGTGGGATGTATATATACATATATATTGTGAGGGGGTTAACTCAGCAGCTGGTGTGTGTGACCCCCTGGATGGGTTCACCACACAAAAACAGGCACAGCAGACAGAGTTGTAGGTGAAAAAACAAAAGGTGCGGTTTAAACTATATACAGTGAAAAATATAACAGCAAAACAAAAGAAACATGAAAAGAAATCCTGGTCAGCTTGACCGCTTACTACACACGCAATTTCCCTGTCTAACAACTAGGTGCAGCCTTGTGCTGCCCCAGCCCCTATCTCCCTGTTTTAGAAGTTTAAGCCACACAGGCTTTGTCTCACTGCACAGGACAGAACGCACACTCCACAGTCTACACAACATAGAACTGGTTCCAGGATGGAGCATATCCCTTAGCATGCTGGGAGTTCTTGTAGAGGCCCTAATGAGCCCACTTACTTCAGCTGGGCTCATTAACCCTTCCCCTAAAAGACTCCCAGCACTCTCCCTAGTGATATAAATTGGCATAAAGCCTGAATCTGGGACATATATATCTTCCATCCTGGATGCAACCTGGTGATTTTACCTGCCTGCTGTCACAATATATATATATATATAACAATATATATATATATATATATATATATATATATCTATCTATCTATCTATCTATCTATATCTGTGTATGTATATATATATATATATATATATATATATATATATATATGTGTATATATATATATATATATATATATATATATATATATATATTGTGAGGGGGTTAGCTCGGCAGCGGGTGTGTGTGACCCCCGGGATGGGCTCCCCACACAAAAACAGGCCCAGCAAACGGAGGTTGTGGTTTTCAAAATCAAAAAAAGGTGCGGTTTATTTTCTATTTACAGTGACAAAACACAGCAAAGCCAAAAGAAACATAAACAAAATAAATCCTGGTCAACTTGACCTCTGACTAAACATACATGTTTCCTAACTAACAACTGGGATCAGCCTAGTGCTGTCCTAGTCCCTAAGTCCCTGGTTTTAAATGTCCAAGCAAATAGCCACACAGGCTTTGTCTCACCGCACAGGGGTTCACTCTCCCTAGACAGTCCACACAGGTCTGGTTCCAGGCACGAGCTAACATCTAATGAAGCTGGGAGTTCTTATAGAGGCCTAAATGAGCTGACAAGCTTCAGCTGGTCTCATCAACTCCCTGTCTGCACGACGCCCCACACTCTCCCTAGAGGTATGAGTCATCCATGAGCCCACTAGCCTCAGCTGGGCTTATACAACTCTCCACCTAGTTGTATAAGTCGGCGTAAAGCCTGAATCTGGGTGAAATATATCTACCCCCCTGGATGCAACCAGGTGACTTTACCTTCCTGCTGTCACATACCCCCCCCTCTTGTTTTAACCTCGGGGTTGGAACACCAGCAATCAGGCATTCATGTACTCGAGACAAAGCATCCACATTCCCCATTTGAACGCCAGGGCGATGCTTTACTGTGAAGTTGAATTCCTGGAGGGCCAGGAACCACCTATTCACTCTTCTATTTGTTTCCTTGTTTTGAGCCATCCACTTTAACGGAGCGTGATCCGTAACCATGTCAAAGTGCCTACCTAGCAGGTAGTACCGAAGGGAATCTAGAGCCCACTTCACCGCTAAACACTCCTTTTCAACGGTGGCGTAATTTACCTCATGGGACTTCAACTTCCTGCTGAGGTAAATGACTGGGTGCTCTTCCCCGTTCCAGACCTGGGACAATACTGCTCCTAACCCCACATCTGACGCATCACTTTGTACGACAAAGTCTTTAGAGAAGTCGGGTGAGTACAACACTGGCTGGCTACATAAGGCTTGTTTCAAGAATTGGAATGCTGCCTCAGCCTCGGGGTCCATTTAATCATGACCGACCCTTTCCCCTTCGTTAGGTTGGTTAGGGGCACAGCCTTAGAAGCAAAGTGGGGAATGAATCGCCGATAATACCCAGCGATTCCCAGAAAGGCTCGTACCTGCTTCTTGCTGTTGGGACGTGGCCAACTCTGGATGGCCTCGACTTTGTTGAGTTGGGGTTTTATTACTCCCCTCCCAATGGTGTACCCAAGATATTTGGCCTCCTCCTGCCCAACGGTACACTTCTTGGGGTTAGCCGTAAACCCCGCTTCCCGAACAGAGTCCAGGACTGCTTGCACTTTTGGCAGATGTGAGGCCCAATCTGTGCTATGGACAATTACGTCATCCAGGTAAGCCGCAGCATACTTCCGATGGGGCCTCAGCATCTGGTCCATTTTCCGCTGGAATGTGGCCGGCGCATTCTGTAACCCGAACGGCATTCTTTTATATTGGAACGCCCCGTCTGGGGTTACAAATGCGGTTTTCTCTTTGGCCAATTTGGCCAGGGGGATTTGCCAATACCCTTTTGTGAGGTCAAGAGTCGTCATGTATCGGGCTGTTCCCAGCCGGTCGATCAACTCATCTATACGTGGCATGGGGTAGGTGTCAAATTTTGTAACTTTGTTCAACTGACGAAAATCGTTACAAAATCGCCAGCTCCCATCCGGTTTAGGCACCAACACAATGGGACTAGACCAATCACTTTGGGACTCCTCTATCACCCCTAAGTTCAGCATTTTCTGTACTTCCTCTCGTATTGCCTCCCGTCGGGCCTCTGGGATCCGATAGGGTTTTAACGTCACCCTTTCACCGGGCGGGGTAATGATGTCATGCTCTACCCCAGATGTTTGTCCCGGCAGCTCAGAGAATACCTCCTTGTTGCGAAGCACAAACTCCTTAACCTCCTGTTGTTGGGGTTGTGACAAGGTGGCTGCTATTCCAACCTCAGGAATCACGCAACCAGTTTGAGCTGGTGACCAAGTGTCTGCGACTAGGGACTCTCTATCCCTCCAGGCTTTCAACAGATTAACGTGATAGATCTGTTCGGGCTTTCGCCTTCCTGGTTGTCTGACCTTGTAATTCACTTCGCTCACTTTTTCTATTATCTCGTAGGGGCCTTGCCATTTGGCAAGGAATTTACTTTCAACCGTAGGGACAAGTACCAGTATCCTATCCCCCGGGGAAAAGGTACGGGTCTTGGCTCCACGGTTGTACACTCTCTGCTGTGCTAACTGCGCTTGGGCCAAATGTTCCTTCACGATGGGCATTACCTGTGCAATTCGGTCTTGCATCAGGGCGACATGCTCAATCACACTCCTGTGGGGAGAACTCTCACTTTCCCAAGTTTCCTTGGCAATATCCAACAGCCCTCTTGGGTGTCTCCCATACAGTAACTCAAAGGGGGAGAATCCCGTAGAGGATTGGGGCACCTCCCTAATAGCAAACATCAGATAAGGAAGTAGACAGTCCCAATCCTTTCCATCTCTATCCACCACTTTCTTCAACATTTGTTTTAGGGTTTTGTTGAATCTTTCAACCAGCCCATCGGTTTGGGGGTGATACACAGATGTACGTAATTGCGTCACTTTGAACAATTTACACACATTTTGCATAAATGTTTCTCAGTTCCTCGAATGGCAGTGCATGCGACTGTCGCACACAGCGACTGACGTCTGCCCGTCAGAAAGTCACACTGCATGGGTTCCTCCACAAACGGGCAATTGGCTGCAATATGTCCCGCTTGCCGGCAGCGGTAGCAAACGATCCTTCTTGCCGCCTCTTGAGCCGCTGATTTCCCAGGCTGTTCTCGCCAAACTCGGGGTAGAGCTCCCACCCTCTCACTCTCTCCACCCTCACCCCTTGGAATCCTCTTATCCGCCCCTGGGGATGGTCTGGTCTTAGGGTGGAAAGTCCGAGTGTCTCTGGAAGAGGCCGTCAGGTTCTCTGTAGCCAAGTATTTCTCCACACGATCCACAAGACCATCGGCCGTCTCTGGGTCTCCATGGCTTACCCACTTTTGGATGGCAGTAGGAAGAGCTCTCAAAAACCGATCCATTACAACACGTTCCACAATCTTTGGTGCGGACAAAGTCTCTGGCTGTAGCCATTTTCTGCTCACGTGAATGAGATCATACATTTGAGACCTGGGGGGTTTTCCAAGCTGGAAAGTCCAGTTATGCACACGCTGAGCCCGGACAGCCTGGGTGACACCCAGCCTTGCCAATATTTCAGCTTTTAGCATCACATAGTCTTTTGCTTGGTCAGGCTCTAGGTCATAGTAAGCCTTCTGCGATTCACCAGTTAACAGAGGAGCCACCAGTCCAGCCCACTGCTCCTCAGGCCACTTTTCTCTTTCAGCAGTCCTTTCAAATGTGGTCAAAAATACCTCTGGATCATCCTCTCCAGTAATTTTTGTCAATAAACGACTCACCCCAAAGGACGCGGTATTAGTGGGACGGCTTTCCTCACTGGTCTGCGGACGTTGCTGCATTACTGCTTCCATTTGTTGTAGTCTCTGCTCTTGCTTCTGTAACAGGTCTATGAAGCGGGCCTCAGATTGCTGCTGGGCTTGTTGCTGAGCTTCCAGACTCTGTTGGTGAGCTTGCTGCTGGGCTGCAAGGCTCTGTTGATGAGCTTGCTGCTGGGCTGCGAAGTTCTGTTGTTGAGCTGCAAGGCTCTGTTGATGAGCTGCAAGGCTCTTTTGCAAACCTGCATTTGTCTGCTGTTGATTGGCATTTGCTAGAGCCAGCTGCTTCAGTATCTCCTCCATGCTGGCTTAAAAAAAAACTGCCACTGGTTCTCCACCAACTGTGAGGGGGTTAGCTCGGCAGCGGGTGTGTGTGACCCCCGGGATGGGCTCCCCACACAAAAACAGGCCCAGCAAACGGAGGTTGTGGTTTTCAAAATCAAAAAAAGGTGCGGTTTATTTTCTATTTACAGTGACAAAACACAGCAAAGCCAAAAGAAACATAAACAAAATAAATCCTGGTCAACTTGACCTCTGACTAAACATACAGGTTTCCTAACTAACAACTGGGATCAGCCTAGTGCTGTCCTAGTCCCTAAGTCCCTGGTTTTAAATGTCCAAGCAAATAGCCACACAGGCTTTGTCTCACCGCACAGGGGTTCACTCTCCCTAGACAGTCCACACAGGTCTGGTTCCAGGCACGAGCTAACATCTAATGAAGCTGGGAGTTCTTATAGAGGCCTAAATGAGCTGACAAGCTTCAGCTGGTCTCATCAACTCCCTGTCTGCACGACGCCCCACACTCTCCCTAGAGGTATGAGTCATCCATGAGCCCACTAGCCTCAGCTGGGCTTATACAACTCTCCACCTAGTTGTATAAGTCGGCGTAAAGCCTGAATCTGGGCGAAATATATCTACCCCCCTGGATGCAACCAGGTGACTTTACCTTCCTGCTGTCACAATATATATATATATATATATATAAAATGCAGCTATCAGACTCCACTGCCTGCTGTGGTATTAGTATGAGAAAAGCAGAAAAGGTCTTCAGTAATTTTTAGGTGAACACTGTGCAGAGGACACAGTACACTAACTGAAAATACTAGCAGCTCTCTGCCTGTGGTTTTAATAACAGAACACCACAATTTTTTTTCAGGTTCCTTTAAGTGAACGCTCTGCAAAGGACAGAAGTACTGCAGTACACTACATGAAATTAATGCAGCACTCTGTCTGTGGTTTTATTATGAGAACACCGCTAACTGTATTCAGGTAAGCTTTAGGTGAACGCTATGCAAAGCACACAGTACACTAAGTGAAACTCTGCTGCAGCTAGCACAATTACCTGCCTGCCTGTCACAGTATAGAGAACAGCAGTAACGGATATAGCTAAACTAAATACAGTGTATAAATATATATACACACACACACAACACATTGGATGCATATATATCCTCTACACACTGTAACAGCAGCTAACTGAATCGCCTGCCTGCTCTATTTAACTCAATATAAATGACACTGTCTCTCTCTCTCTGTAACTCTCTCTTTCACAAACGCCAACACACTACACAAGGCCGACTTCCAGGCGGCCTTATATAGTGTGTACCTACTCCTCTGAGCCATGATTGGCCAAAGCCTTGGCCAATTACGGCTCTCCGTTATTACCACGCTGTGATTGACCAAAGCATGCGGGTCATAGTGCATGCTTGGCCAATTATCAGCCAGCAATGCACTGCGATGCCGCAGTGAATTATGGGCCGTGACGCGCCACTCGAATTTGGCGCGAACGGCCCATAATGTTCGATCTTCGTCGAACGATCGAACAGCCGATGTTCGAGTCGAAGATGGGTTTGACTCGAACACGAAGCTCATCCCTACTCAGGACTTGAAATTTTGAACCCTGCCTACTATAAGTGCATGTGACAAGTTCACAGTGGAGGAGAACAACTAGCAGACAGACAGTTTTTTGTCATCCTATAAAAGGTGATAAGTGCCTGAACAAGCATCTTAATGCCAGGATCGCCAGGCATTATTTTATTAAATGCTAAAGATTTAAAGAGACTGAAAAAATCTTTTGAGATTGCATTAATGTCTTATAGATTAAATCAGATTTTAGCAATGGATTTTACATTTACTGTACTTGAAATTGTATCTTTACTCAAAAAAGGGTTAGAATACCTATTTTATAGGTTTTTATTGTTGTCTGAGGAGTTATTTGCTGGGATAATTTTGTCCTATTTGTTCTGGTAACCACTGTCTCTGTTTTAAAGGTTATTTCCTTTATTTTGGAGATATTTCCTTAGCATGTCATTTATACAGACAAAGGCGCAACAACCATTCTCATATATTATACTGTGATTAGTAGTAGTTCTTTCACTAGGTGGTAATATTATGTTCAATGCTTCTAAAAATGTATTGTTCTCTCCAGTGAAACTACAGGGTTATGGTGTATTTTCCTGTTTATGTGTTTCTGTTGTTTTCCAATAAAACAAGAAGGGCTCAGCAATGTGTCCAGCACATTCTTGACTGATAACAGTCATATCTGCAGAACATTTCCATCACTCTCACTTCCCACTGTGTCTCTGTAACAGGAAATTGAGGTAAAACTCTCTACAGTGGGACACAGGCAGCAAATAAGAAAACAGACTGGGATTCAAACCATTTCATTGACAGTAAATAAAAAAAGGCTTTGAATAAAATTTAAAGGCAAAATAGGGATGATGCTGCTAAGGACATACATACCACAATGTTACACGAACTGGTAAATATTCCTAAGATAAAAACTCCAAGGATTGGGCCATTGATTATTCCCATTATTGTAAAGGAGCCCTGTGCAAGAGAACAGAGAGCCGATAGTTAGAGAATACATAGTTAGAGAAACACTATATTTCTTAATTACTGGTTGCTAGCCTAGTACCTGTAGAACGCCACCACCAAGCAGCGATGACAAGGCTGCTACTGTAATGCATGCACATCCATAAATGAGAGCTGAAAAAAAAAGAGAAAGGGTATGGAAAAAATACTTTTCTGTCATACTCCTTAAGTCACAATCAACACATTATTCATAACCAACACATTCATTAACTTATGTAATATATTCATGCATTGCTAATACAGTACAGTATAATGAATGGTATACGTGCACCTCTGCCCGTAAATGCCACACCTACAAACAATAAACTGTGATAGTGTCAGCAATAGTAGGTGTGGGCACCTATGGTGTGGAATTCAAAAAGTACCCAGTATTTGTTCAGGAACTCCACAAGAAGGTTTGGATTTTGCTGTGTAACAATCCTATTAGGTGGTTTGGCTCGCTGGCAATAACAGACAATTAACCTAAAGTACCAGTTCAATAGACAGGTGTAATAGAACAGATGAAGTCAAAGGATAAGCTAGGATTATGAACCAGAAGCCAAGACTCACAGAACATCAAACATTGCAGTCATATATAATATCAACCAACAAATGGTATTGGTAAGTGCTTATAGTGGGGCCAATCTGTATTTGACCACATTGGAGAAAAAACACCAATCTGCTGACAGGAATAAAGATTGGCAGTCCACAGGGAATAAATGGAAATTTCTGATTCTATCTTGTCTGCAGCTGATTCTCCCCAGGGCTTCTGCTCCTTCCATGCCGCTATCTTGGACTTGGATACTTCGCAGCTGGCACAGACACAGCCTACAGTGAGACTGGTCCTGCAACCTTCCGGGATGTATAACCTGATCCCAGCAGGCTGTGGGCATAGGGGATTGGTAGGCAGAGATGGCAATGAACTCGCCCAGGCGAGGAAGTGAGGAAGTGGTAGCAGGTACTATAGAAAAGGTACCTGCTCCAAAAAAAAAAAATCTGCCATTTCTGATGAGCCTGAGGGCAGGAGGAAATTAAAGCAGGTAAGAGTAATTTTCACGTGAATGTCTGCTTTGAGCAACTTAATCTTTTTTTAATAAAAATAATACATATTATTACTTAAAAAAATATATATATATTATACAGTATGGTGATCTATAGCAATTACTACAAGCCCTCAATGACAGTGCAAACATTGCTTCTATCTGTGCAGTACTACAACATAGATATGCCCTACAGCTTGTTCTCACAATGAAAGCCTATTGTTGTGGTTAATTTTTTTTTGTAATATGTTTAATCTGATCCTCCTTCACATGGCAGATTATACATAACTGAGTCACAGAACCAGTAAATTACCTATTGTGCATACAAGACAAGAAAGGTAAGTTAGTTATGCTTGTTCCTATAAATACTAATTTCATTAGGAGTGCAGATCTAAAAAGATAAATGAAGATAATTATTTTAATTTATTATCTAAGAGAGTTAGTTTGGTCCAGTCTTCTATCTCTGTTTATTACCATGCTTATTCAAAAACCCAGTATATAAACCTAGTCCCGCAGAGTTAAGTACAATGATTTTTAAGGGTACAATGTCATCTATTAAACATTTTAATGCTCCCAGAGCACATCTTACATATTCTTTAACATCAGAAAATGTAAATTCTAAAATGGCCCAGTCCAAACCTCAACTCAGTTGAGATGCTGCTTCATGATGGAAAAATGTCTTAAAGCGGAAGTAAACCCATCGATTTAACAGTTTCAAAAAGCAGTTACATTCCCGGCATGGCGGGAATACCAACTGTCACATTGGTTGTGCTCTTAACCAAACTGTCAAACCATCCAATGGCTGGTGTCATAACTGGTCACATGTGCAGCATCATGGCAGTTGAAGATTAAACAGAGGCCAAGATGGCAGCTTCCTTGCCTGATAATGATAGGAGGGTTTACTTCCACTTTAAGCACGCAGACATGCAGTCCTCAAAAAAGGATCTTTGTGTCTTAATGCATTGTAAGTTTTTACAAACTGCCCTATACTTATTTAGATTTTTTTTTTGAGAGTTCACATATTGTATTCAATCCACCAGTTTACATTATTTCCACACAGACAGGCTAGGCTGTATGTTCATCAGCGCTTCATGCACACATGGGGGGTAGTTCAAAATAAGTTGAATCTTTGAGCCCAGAGGCTTCCCAGGAAGCATCTGAACATATGTAGTTGCAATATGATGCTGATACTTATAGTGAACCATGCCAAGTCTATGGACTATCAAATCTTTACATATTTTAAACTAGCAATAAAAGAGCTTTTAATACAAGCCAACTTTGACTTCTGTAGCTGACGCCCCTTATTGAGCAATAATTACCAAAGTCTATGGCAGAAGCCCCAAAGTCACTCAAGTTATTTTCTCTTAGCAGCTTAGCTCCCTGTTTCCCCATCCCAGAGCTCCTGCTTAGTTTTTATAGTAGAGATGAAAAGGCTACAAGGCTACTGTTTCCACTGCTGGGAGGGGACAGCAGGCTAAGATGAACTACTGAGAGAATTGACTTGAGTACTTCAGCTTGAACTGTAAAGCTGAATTTCTCCACAATGCCTGCAGATGTCATTGCAGTTTTTTTGTAAAGTTAGTTTTCTTGTTTGCTTGTTAGTATTATGTTAATACTTGAATTCCAACGTTTGGTCACAGATTCACTTTAAAGGGGTTGTAAAGGTTCGTTTTTTATTTTCTAAATAGGTTCCTTTAAGCTAGTGCATTGTTGGTTCACTTACCTTTTCCTTTGATTTCCCTTCTAAATATTTTTTTTCTTTGTTTTCTTTGTCTGAATTTCTCACTTTCTGTTCCTCCTCAGTAAGCTGTTCAGTAAGCTGTTCTGGCTGACTAAACACCACTCGGATGATGGTGTGAAGTTTAGTGAGGAGAAACAGGAAGTGAGAAATTCAGACAAAGAAAAAAAACATTTAGAAGGGAAATCAAAGGAAAAGGTAAGTGAACCAACAATGCACTAGCTTAAAGGAACCTATTTAGAAAATAAAAAACAAACCTTTACAACCCCCTTTAAGGAAATTTATGATGGTGATTTAAAACATACCTGACTTTGCAGCTCCCTTAAAGGATCACCTCCTTGTTTGGGGAAAATGTGACAAAAAATAACTTAGGAAGTTCTTCAAGGAATTAAAACAAGCAATGTGGGGTTTCAAATCAGGGTGTTTTGCCCAAGTCAACAGAAAGGGCAACCGGAAAGAACAGAGTAGTATGGCACCACATTCCATGTGCAATTGCGCACACAAGCACAACACAAGTGAGACCATTTAGGAATTTAAAATACAAATGAAAAATGTAAAGAATATATCTCAAACATACATACAGAAGAAACAGCATTGCAGCAGAATAAATATATGTCTTTCCAGCAATATAACCTTTCTAACCCAATCTTTTTATAGACAAAGGAATGAGAAGCCCAAAAAATCAGAGCGCTTAGTATCATTGCACAGTAAACAAAAAAGACAATCTTGGCACAAGTTACAAGAAAACAACAATGGACCGATATCTGTGATTGAGGAATTAAAATATGATAAAGGTACGCTTAAGCACAGTACAGTAAAATGCACCACATGAGAATTACCTTTGTAAAAGTGTTCATTTCTGCCAAGAGAGTTATGCAAATAAATCCAAATCTGTTAAAGTAGCCCTGCCAGTATGGGGAAAAAATACTTACCTTCCTGGTGTCCTGTGTCCTAAAACTCCATGTAGCTGATATGTGGCCCTTGCAACCATCAGACACTTCTGAGTGTATTAAATATCTGCTCACCCATTGCACACTGTGGTTTCTCCCAATGGCTAGTATTCCTGTAGGGACCTTTGTTCCGGAGAGAGAAACCATGGCACGTGGAAGGGGATTAGGTATTAGACACACTTTGAAGTGTTAGATACCTGTACTAGCTGTAGATTAGCTTTGTGGCAGAGTTTTAAGACACGGTCTGCTGGAAAGGTAAGTATGTACCAGGTTGGCCATAAATTTGATCCCTGCACTAAAGGACCACTTTAAAAGTCTCTACCTTTTTGCTTGTTCTTAGAATTGAAGATTACTAGGGGTTATATCACACCGCCCCTAGCCCCAGAAACAATGAATGTGCAGTGATAATCAGTGGTGGGGGGGGGGGTGGAATGGTATTAATGGAAAAGCTGAGGGGAGGGAGGTGTGATCATTGGCAGTGCTGGGGGGTTGATGGAATCAGTGGCAGTCAGTGGCGGCTGGTGCTCAAAATTTTGGGGGGGGCGCAAACAAACTGAAAAAAAAAAATCTATTGCCGCCACTGTGCCCATTAAACGCAGCCACTGTGCCCAAACGCCACCAGTTTGCCCCCTCAAATACAGCGAGTTTGTTTCCATATACAGCCAGTTTGTCCCCATATACAGCCAGTGTGCCCCCATATACAGCCAGTGTGCCCCCATATATATATAACCAGTGTGCCCCCATATATACAGCCAGTGTGCTCCCATATATAGCCGGTGTGCCCCCATATACAGCCAGTGTGCTCCAATATATAGCCAGTGTGCCCCCATATACAGCCAGTGTGCCCCCATATACAGCCAGTGTGCTTCCATATATAGCCAGTGTGCCCCCATTAGTGATGAGCCGAACACCCCCGGGTTCGGTTCGCACCAGAACCCGCGAACGGACCGAAAGTTTGCACGAACTTTAGAACCCTATTAAATACAATGCATGCAAACGTTCGAAATCTAAAGTGCTAATTATAACGACTATTATGCATGTTATTGTCCTAAAAAGGGTTTGGGAACCCGGGTTCTGCACCAGGGGACATGTATCAATCCAAAAAAAAGTTTTAAAAACGGCCGTTTTTCGGGAGCAGTCATTTTAATGATGCATAAAGTGAAAAAAAAAATCAAATATTCCTTTAAATATCGTACCTGGGGGGTGTCTAAAGTATGCCTGTGAAGTGCCACATGTTTCCCGTGTTTAGAACTGTCCCTGCACAAAATTACATTTCTAAAGGAAAAAAAGCCATTTAAAACTGCTTGCGGCTTTAATGTAATGTCTGGTCCCGGTAATATGGATGAAAATCTTTAAGAAAAATGGCATAGCTACCCCATCACACCCCCCCTACCCCAGCCCATTACCAGCCCCTTTGGGTCTTGTATGGATATTAAGGGGAACCCCGCACACAAAATAAAAAAAGCCCTATATACTCTGAACAGCCGTATACAGGTGGTGCATACAAGACAGGGACTGTAGGTGTCAGGGTCACCTGTGGCCAGGAGACAGATGCACACCGTAGGGGGACAGGAGTGCACCGCGAGGTAGTGAACCCTATGGCTGGCTTCTGCGGATAGGAAACTGGGTGGTTGTGGAAAGCGGGACCAGAGGAGCACAACCGGGATCCAAACGGAAGCTAGAGCCAAGATTCCCCAGGGCGCGGAGTCTAAGACCCAGCTGGTCTTCTCCAGGGCCTCTAGTGGTGAGGATGTTAGCTGCAGGCTGGGACCAGGTCGCGGCCCCTGGAGTTTCCTAGCTCACGCCCCGTAGGATAAGGGGAAAAGAGGGGAAGCAGCAGCACACGATAAGAGAGAACCGAATAACAAGCTGAAGGTCAGGGGCCACAAGCAGACAAGGATAACGAAGAACGAGCCGAAGGTCAAGGGTCACGAGCAGACAGGGATAGTCGGGGACAAGCCAATAACGTAACAGAGAGACAGACGTAGCACACGGCAGGCAGGAACCCAAACACACAATGCCTAACAAACACGTTGATCAGCAAAGCAGGCTTGCAGTGCACAGGTTAATATAGTGTTCTGTGATAGGGCCTGGGGTGGAGTCAGGCTGGGAGGAGATTATAAAGGAAGCCAGGTGAAGGAGGTCTGGTCTCTAGATGAACACATGGGAAGGAAGGTAAGCTGACAGACAAACACTACTGCATATCCATGACAGTACCCTCCCTCTTATGGGCCCTCCCCCGCCTGGACCCAGGCTTAAAGGGAAATCTCTGATGAAACCTTCTCAACAGATGAGGTGCAGCGACATCAGATGCAGCGATCCAAGACGCCTCCTCAGGACCAAAACCTCTCCAATGCACAAGGTACTGAAGAATGCCTCTGCAGAGCCGAGAATCCAGAACTTGTCTAACCTTGTACTTAAAATTATCCTCAGAGACCGAAAACGAGGTAGGGAGATGACAAGAAGATCTATTGAGGACCAAAGGCTCTCTAGGAATAAGCAAGGGCATGAGAGGATCAACAGGAATCTGAGGAGGGTCCCCTAGACCCTTAAAGGGGAACTGGTCATCTTGCACAGGACCAGACTGGGCAGATGTCAGTGGAACCCTGAAGTCAGGTTGGTTAGAAGGTGACATGTCGCCGGAGTCAAGCTGAATAGCTGAAGGACAAGCAGAATGTCCCGAACAAGAAAAAGTAAGAGGCTCACTGGGCATGGGCTGGACTGGCATAACTAGTACAGAGGCAGAGTAAATAGCTGATTCAGGTGTAGCGACTACCTGAATCGCATCGCAAGACGTAGCGACTGCAGGACTTGTAGACAAGCTAGCCTGGCTGTGCGTCCAAGGGTGGTTAGAGACAGAGAAATGTAAATGGTTATGCAACCTGGAATGAATGACCGGCTCAGATTCACAGGGGGCAACCTTGGGTAGGCAGGATGAGGAACAGGAGGGACCCCAAGCCAGGATCTGTCCAGTAGTCCAGTCCACATGAGGAGAATGGAGCTGTAACCATGGGAGACCCAAAATTATAGGCGTTGAGGCCTTGGGTAAGATAAGGAAGGATATCCACTCCTGGTGGAGTGTCCCTACCGACATCTTAACAGGGAGGGTCTGGAAGCGGATAGGTCCCCCTGGGAGAACAGTACCATCAATCGCCAAGGCCACCAATGGCGTGGTGAGGGGCAAAAGAGTAAGTCTCATGGACGATGCGATTTCCCAGTCCATGAAATTACCAGCGGCTCCGGAATCCAGATATGCTGAGACCGAATGAGAAGAAGCACCAACATGAAGGAACACAGAAAGCAGAAGACGAGAAGGGGAAGGTGATATTTCTGGGTCCAATACTCCACTTTCCAGATGAAGTGGACCCGAACGTTTTTCTGGACAAAGAGAGCAAGTGTCACGAAAATGACCTTTGCCCCCACAGTAAAGACACAGACCAAGAGTTCTGCGCCTAGCACGTTCCTCGGGGGATAGCCTGGTCCGACCCAGCTGCATGGGTTCCTCAGCTGGTAGGAGATGCTCTACGGGTCGAAGAGAGGGGAGCTCAGGCTGACTAAGAACCAAGGAGTGCTGGCGTTGCTTTTCTAAGGTCCTCTCCTGAAAGCGAATATCGATCTGGTTACACAAGGAGATAACGCCGGCCAGATCAGTGGGGATGGTTCTTCCAGCTAATTCATCCTTCACTCTATCAGACAGGCCATGCAAAAAGGTTGCGACTAAGGCCTCATTGTTCCAGCTCAACTCAGCCGACAGTATGCGGAAATGAAGGGCATACTGTCCCACAGAAGCAGACTCTTGGCGGAGACGTAAAAGGGCGCTGGCCGCTGAAGAGACACGAGCCGGTTCTTCGAAGATATTCCGAAAAAGTTTCAAGAAGCCAGACAGGCTAGAAACCACTGGATCATTCAGTTCCCACAGAGGGGCTGCCCAGGCTAAAGCTTCACCAGAGAGGAGGGAAATGATATAGGCTACCTTAGCCCAATCAGACAGGAAGTTTTAGGGCTGGAGCTCAAAATGAATCGTGCATTGGCTAAGGAACCCCCTGCAAGCCTTGGAGTCCCCAGAGAAACGGGACAGAGCTGGCAGTTGTAGCGAGTGTGTGGCTGCGACTGGTGCAATAGGTGCAGCCGCTGATTGTATTTGAGGTTGCGGATTCAGGGTTCCCAAGGAGGCCTGAAGCTGCTCGAAGCGAGAAGCCAGATCCTGGAGGAATCGCATCACCTGAGTCTGATTCGATTCCTGGGTTTCAAGTCTGCAAACTATGCCCTGCAATGGATCATCCGCGGGTAGCGGGATGTCAGCCGGGTTCATGGCTGATCAAACTGTCAGGGTCACCTGTGGCCAGGGGACAGATGCACACCGTAGGGGGACAGGAGTGCACCGTGAGGTAGTGAACCCTATGGCTGGCTTCTGCGGATAGGAAACTGGGTGGTTGTGGAAAGCGGGACCAGAGGAGCACAACCGGGATCCAAACGGAAGCTAGAGCCAAGATTCCCCAGGGCGCAGAGTCTAAGACCCAGCTGGTCTTCTCCAGGGCCTCTAGTGGTGAGGATGTTAGCTGCAGGCTGGGACCAGGTCGCGGCCCCTGGAGTTTCCTAGCTCACGCCCCGTAGGATAAGGGGAAAAGAGGGGAAGCAGCAGCACACGATAAGAGAGAACCGAATAACAAGCTGAAGGTCAGGGGCCACAAGCAGACAAGGATAACGAAGAACGAGCCAAAGGTCAAGGGTCACGAGCAGACAGGGATAGTCGGGGACAAGCCAATAACGTAACAGAGAGACAGACGTAGCACACGGCAGGCAGGAACCCAAACACACAATGCCTAACAAACACGTTGATCAGCAAAGCAGGCTTGCAGTGCACAGGTTAATATAGTGTTCTGTGATAGGGCCTGGGGTGGAGTCAGGCTGGGAGGAGATTATAAAGGAAGCCAGGTGAAGGAGGTCTGGTCTCTAGATGAACACATGGGAAGGAAGGTAAGCTGACAGACAAACACTACTGCATATCCATGACAGTAGGTTTGTTCTTATGTAGAATCTGTTTGTAATTTTGAACAGGTACATTGTTTAAGTGTAGCTCCAGCCAAAAAATCTATTTTTAAGCTTTTTGGAAAACATAGGGAAGGGTTATCACCCCTGTAACATTTGTTTTGCTGTCTGTGCAGTGTGCACCTGTTCAGAACAGTTCACCTCACTTTCCGTCCTAATGACAAATGTTTTTTGGAAAATTTGGGGTTTTTATTGAAACAAGAATTGGTGATAAAGCATCAGTGGAGTGGAGACACTTTTATTCCCATATTAACTCTTATGCCGCGTACACACGATCGATTTTTTCGACGGTGAAAACACCGTCGAGAAAATCGACGTTAAAAACGAGGAACAGCTTGTTCCCCCCACACACGGCCGTTTTAAATGTCATTTTTTTTTGGTCGAAAAAAACGACCGTGTGTGCGCTCCGCGGCAGTGTTTCCCTATGGGAAACACTGCCGCGGAAAACATGTCGAAAAAAACGACGAGAAAAATTAGAACATGTTCTAATTTTTCTCGTCGTTTTTAATGCCGTTTTTCTCGTCGAAAAGACGACAGAAAGCCCACAGACGATCGTTTTTCTCGTCGAATGGGAAAAATGTCGTTTTTCTCAACGAGAAAAACGGCCGTGTGTACGCGGCATTACAGGAGAGAATTTCCCTTCCTGGGGTAGATTTCCTCTCACTTCCTGCTGTCTCCTTCCGTTTGCAAGGAGGAGTCGTTTGTAAGTTGGATGTTTGAAAGTAGGGGCCTGCCGTATATACTCAGCTGAAATTTGCCCCTTACATGTTGGTGTTGCCACAACACTGTGAGCCCTCACAGTTACTCTTGGTGGGCGCATGAATGGGCCCTGCTGTGAATTATTAGATCAAGAATTGTAATTGCATGCCCCTGTTGAACAGGGGCTGGAAAATTGGGCCTTTGGTGGTGGTGGTGGTGGTGGTGTTGACACAACACTGTAAGGCCTCACAGTTACTCTTGGTGGGCGCAGGAATGGGCCCTGCTGTGAATTATTAGATCAAGAATTGTAATTACATGCCCCTGTTAAACAGGGGCAGAAAAATTGGGCCTTAGGCACTGGTGCCACAACACTGCAACCCCTCACAGATACTGTACTTGGAGCACAGCAATGAGCCCTGGTGCAAAGTATTGCATCAAAAATTGTAATTACACGCCCCTGTTAAACAGGGGCTGAAAAATTGGGCCTTAGCCACTGGTGCTGGTGCCACGACACTGCAACCTCTCCCAGATACTCTAGTTGGAGTGCAGGAATGAGCCCTGCTGCAAAGCATTGCATAAAAAATTGTAATTACATGCCCCTGTTAAACAGGGGCTGAAAAATTGGGCCTTAGCCACTGGTGGCGGCACCCAGAAACAAAAATGTTCTTCCAAGCTATCATCATCAATCGGATCATTGAGGAGGAGGAGGATAGTCAGTCAACATAACAGGACAGTCTCTCAGCATCAGCATCAGTCTTGAAGGGATGTGACATTTGAAAATAAATTAGTCTGTTATATCAGCTTCAGGTGTTTGGTAGCTGGTGGTGATCCAAGACTGGTTCATCTTTATGAAGGTCAGTCGATCAACCGAGTCGGTGGACAGGTGCACCCTGTGATCCGTGACAAATCCTCCAGCAGCACTGAATGTGTGTTCTGAAAGAACGCTGGATGCAGGACAGGCCAGTAGCTCAATTGCATACTGTGCAAGCTCTGGCCAGTGATCCATCCTCAAGACCCAGTAAGCCAGAGGATTTTCGGTGGGGAAGGTGTCCAAGTCTGACCTTGCCCCTAGGTATTCCTGCACCATGTATATCAGACGCTGGCGATGGTTGCTGGAACCGATCATACCTTGGGGCTGCGGACTAAAGAATTGTCTGAACGCATCGGTCAGACGGCCACCTTCCCCACCGCTCCTTCTTTGACTGACCGAAGCCTCAGCAACTCGTTGTCCAGGACCAGGAGTTTGTAACCTCCCAGTCTCTGGGAGCACATTGCACAGACCTTTCTGCAAGGCCTCCCGGAGTTGTCTCATCCTCTGCTCCCTCTGCGACGGTAAGATAAGGTCCGCAACCTTACCCTTGTACCGTGGATCAAGGAGAGTGGCCAGCCAGTAATGGTCCCTCTCCTTGATCCGAAGAATACGAGGATCCTTCCACAGACTTTGCAGGATCAGGGAGGCCATGCAGCGTAGGTTAGCTGAGGCATTCGGTCCGGAGTCCTCTGGGTCACTAAGGACGACATGATCCACAGCCACCTCCTCCCAGCCACGTACAAGTCCACTGGTTTCTTGGGACTGTAAATCATCCCTAAAAGACTGCTGCTGATGATGCTGAGTGCCAGGCTCCACCTCCATGCTGACACAATCCTCCTCCTCTTCCTCCTCCTCCTCCTCCTCCTCTTCCTGTGCGATGGGTGGGACAGAAGGAACACTGTCTGGGTAAAGGGGGCCTTGAGAGGCAAGGAAGTCCTCCTCTTCCTGCCTCTGTTCTGCCTCAAGTGCCCTGTCCATTATTACACGCAGCGTATGTTCCAACAGGTGGACAAGAGGTACAGTGTCACTGATGCATGCACTGTCACTGCTCACCATCCTCGTGGCCTCCTCAAATGGTGCCAGGACAGTGCATGCATCCCTGATCATGCCCCACTGGCGTGGTGAAAAAAACCCGAGCTCCCCTGACCCTGTCCTGGTGCCGTAGTCGCACAGGTACTCATTGATGGCCCTCTGCTGCGTGTGCAGCCGCTGCAGCATGGCCAACGTTGAGTTCCACCTGGTGGGTATGTCACATATAAGGCGGTTCTTGGGCAGGTTCAACTCCTTTTGCAGCTCAGCCAGGCGAGCACTGGCATTATAAGATCTGCGGAAATGCACACAGACTTTCCTGGCCTGCCTCAGGACATCCTGTAAGCCCGGGTACCTGCCCAAGAACCGCTGCACCACCAGGTTAAGGACGTGAGCCACACAGGGCACATGGGTCAGTTGTCCCTGTCGGAGGGCGGAGAGGAGGTTGGTGCCATTGTCGCAAACCACCATTCCTGGCTTAAGCTGGCGTGGCGTCAACCACCTCTCGGCCTGCCCCTGCAGAGCAGACAGAACCTCTGCCCCAGTGTGGCTCCTGTCCCCCAAACACACCAGCGCAAGCACGGCATGGCATCTTTTTGCCTGCGTACTTGCGTAGCCCCTTGAACGCCTACGGAGCACCGCTGGTTCCGAGGACAAAGCACAGGAAGAGGCCATGGAGGAAGAAGAAGAGGAGGGGGTGGAGGAGAGAGGTGTGTCACAACCAGTAGTAGCATTTTGGAGGCGTGGCGGTGGAACAACCTCCAACACTACTGCACCTTGTCCTGCATCCTTCCCAGCTGCCAAAAGAGTGACCCAATGGGCCGTGAAAGAAAGGTAATGTCCCTGTCCATGCCTGCTGGACCATGAGTCAGCGGTAATATGCACCTTACCGCTGACCGCCCTGTCCAGCGAGGCCAAGACATTGCCTTCCACATGCCGGTAGAGAGCCGGAATCGCCTTCCGTGAGAAAAAGTGGCGTTTGGGCACCTGCCACTGAGGAACCGCACATTGCACAAATTCACGGAAGGGGGCCGAGTCTACCAACTGAAAAGGCAGCAGTTGAAGCGCTAGCAATTTAGCCAAGCTAGCATTCAACCACTGGGCATGTGGATGGCTGGGAGTGAACTTCTTTCGACGGTCCAGCAGCTGGGGCAGGGAAATTTGCCTGCTAGAATCGGACGTCGGTGTACTGCTAGCAGAGTGCCCGCAAGTACTTGGCTGTGACACACCTAATTCTACACCTTCATTCCTCTCAGTGCAGGTTTCAGAGAGGACTGAAGGTATAGTGGGGTTGGAGATCCCAGCTGATGCAGTGCAAGGAGAGGTCTGCTTTGTTCTTTGGTGTGGGTCTTTAAGGTAGGCTTGCCAACGAGCTGCATGGCAGGTCAACATATGTCTGGTCAAGCATGTGGTGCCCAAGCGGGTGATGTTTTGGCCACGCGATATACGCTTGAGACATATGTTGCAAACAGCAGCTGTGCGATCTGATGCACTCGACTCAAAAAAGGCCCACACCAAAGAACTTTTTGAATAACGGGCAGAGGCAGCGCCCTGCACAGGCGGAACTCTGCGGTGTGATTCCGTCGGTGTGCTGCCCTTACGCTGGCCCCCTGAGGGCATCCTGCCTCGTTGGAGATGTGCCTCCTCCTCATCCTCCTCTCTCCTATTAGGCACCCACGTGGAGTCAGTGACCTCATCATCCCCTCCCTCCTCATCACTGGAGCCAATCTGGCAGTATGCTGCAGCTGCTGGAACATGACTGCCAGATTGGTGTCCTTCTTGAGCATCCCCTCTCTCTGCTCTCACGCTACTGCCTTCCTCTAGCTGGGTATCATCATCAGACCCTTTGAAACGCTGAGCATCCTCCTGGAGCATGTACCCAACACTGTGCTCAAACAGTTCGGGGGACTCCTCAGGAGGACATGGTTGGTCTAGGGAAGGAGTGACTGATGATGACATTGATACCAGGGAAGAGGACGCTTTGGCAGCTGCTTTGCCAGTACCCTGAGCCTGGGTGAGAGAGAATGAGGAGGATGAGGAGGGCTTGGTCATCCACTCTACCAAGTCTTCGGCATGATGCGGCTCAACACGTCCAGCTGCCGAAAAGAAGGACAAGCGTGTCCCATGGCCACGTGCTGATGGCGATGCACCGCGTCCACGACCAGCACTGTTGTCTCTAGACACAGAGCCTGCTTGCCCTCTTTTATTGGCTCCTGACTGTCTGCCTCTCCTTGTTTGCCTTCCAGACATTCTAATGGCCTGCAGGGAGATGGGAAAACCAGCAATAAGGCCTAGCTTCAGGAGTATATTTTGCAGGAGGCACACTCCGCCCGCTGTAAGTGCTGCAAATGCCTGTTTGTGTACCACCAGGAAAACACAGCAATACAGGCTAACTTCAGGTGTATAATGTGCAGGAGGCACACTCCGCCCGCTGTAAGTGCTGCAAATGCCTGTTGGTGTAACACACCAGGAAAACACAGCAATACGGGCTAACTTCAGGTGTATAATGTGCAGGAGGCACACTCCGCACGCTGTAAGTGCTGCAAATGCCTGTTGGTGTAACACCAGGAAAACACAGCAATACAGGCTAACTTCAGGTGTATAATGTGCAGGAGGCACACTCCGCCCGCTGTAAGTGCTGCAAATGCCTGTTGGTGTAACACACCAGGAAAACACAGCAATACGGGCTAACTTCAGGTGTATAATGTGCAGGAGGCACACTCCGCCCGCTGTAAGTGCTGCAAATGCCTGTTGGTGTAACACACCAGGAAAACACAGCAATACGGGCTAACTTCAGGTGTATAATGTGCAGGAGGCACACTCCGCCCGCTGTAAGTGCTGCAAATGCCTGTTGATGTAGCACACCAGGAAAACACAGCAATACGGGCTAACTTCAGGTGTATAATGTGCAGGAGGCTTAGCAACAATGACACTGACACTGTCCCCTGCCTATCCTTCTCTCTCCCTGCACACAAGGTTTATCAAAGAATATGACACTGACACTCTCCCTGCCTATCCTTCTCTCTCCCTGCACACAAGGTTTAGCAAAGAATGTGACACTGACACTGTCCCCTGCCTATCCTTCTCTCTCCCTGCACACAAGGTTTATCAAAGAATATGACACTGACACTCTCCCTGCCTATCCTTCTCTCTCCCTGCACACAAGGTTTAGCAAAGAATGTGACACTGACACTCTCCCTGCCTATCCTTCTCTCTCCCTGCACACAAGGTTTAGCAAAGAATGTGACACTGACACTGTCCCCTGCCTATCCTTCTCTCTCCCTGCACACAAGGTTTAGCAAAGAATATGACACTGACACTCTCCCTGCCTATCCTTCTCTCTCTCTACACACAAGTTTGAGGTACAAATAGCACTGACACTGTCCCTGCCTATGTAACTGTTTCCCTGCGCCGGAACACACTACACAAGGCCGCCGTGCTGGCGGCCTTTTATAGTGTGGGGCGTGTGCTAAACCCCCTGAGCTATAATTGGCCACAGGCAACCTGCCTGTGGCCAATTATGGCTCTCCTAGCTGCCGGCGCTGTGATTGGCCAAGCATGCGGGGTCACAGTGCATGCTTGGCCAATCACAGCGCTGGGATTGCACTGCGATGGCGCAGTGTATTGTGGGCCGTTCGCGTCACTCGAATTTGGCACGAACGGCCCAAATCGTTCGATGTTCGCCGAACGGTCGAACAGCCGATGTTCGAGTCGAACTTATGTTCGACTCGAACACCAAGCTCATCCCTAGCCCCCATATACAGCCAGTGTGCCCCCATATACAGCCAGTGTGTCCCCCATATACAGCCAGTGTGTCCCCATATACAGCCAGTGTGCCCCCATATACAGCCAGTGTGCCCCCATATACAGCCAGTGTGCCCCCATATACAGCCAGTGTGTCCCCCATATACAGCCAGTGTGTCCCCATATACAGCCAGTTTGCCCCCATATATAGCCAGTTTGCCCCCGCCCCCATATACAGCCAGTTTGCCCCCATATATAGCCAGTGTGCCCCCATATCCAACCAGTTTGTCCCCATATACATATATATATATATATATATATATAGCCAGTTCCCCCCAAATGCAGCCAGTTCCCCCCCCCCCTCCCAGCCCTGCACTTACCTTCCTCGGTCCACGCCGTCCTCGATGTGTTCTCCCGCCCTCGATGTCACTTCAGACAATCAGGTTACCGGTAACCAGATCCGGTGAACCAGATTGGCTGAACCGCCTGTGACTGTACTCCAAGGAACGCACCCCTGTGCGTACCTAGGAGGAGTTTTTGGAAGCCGATTACAGCGTGAGAGCTGTATTCGGAAAGCCTATCAGAGCCGCTGGCTCTGATAGACACTTCCAAGTAACACCCACCGCCGGCCACCACTCTAATTCATATGGCCGGCGCTCACCAGGAGGCCAGCCATATGAATAGTGGGCAGCGCAGCAGCGGCGACAATACACAGATTCATGCAATGCATGAATCTGTGTATTGTCATTCAGTGGCGGTGCAGGAGCCCTATGGACGCACCGCCACTGGTGGCAGTGCTCAGGGAATGGGATCAGTGGCAGTGCTGGGGGTGGGATAAGTGAAGACAGTGCTGGTGCGGATGGAATGAGTGGCAGGGCTAGTGGAGCGATGGGATCAGTGGCAGTGCTGGGGGGAGGGGGGATCAGTAGCAGTGCTTGGGGGAGGAGGGGAATCAGTAGCAATGCTTTGGGGGAGGGGGGATCAGTAGCAGTGTTGGGGGAGGGGGGAATCAGTATCAGTGCTTGGGGAGGGGGGTCAGTAGCAGTGCTTGGGAGGGGGGGAGAATTAATAACAGTGCTTTGGAGGGAGGGGGGGAAATCAGTAGCAGTGCTTGGGAGGAAGGGGGGAATCCGTAGCAGTGCTTGGGAGGGAGAATCCGTAGCAGTGCTTGGAGGGGGGGGGATTAGTAGCAGTGCTTGGGAGGAGGGTGAAATCAGTAGCAGTGCTTGGGGGGGATCGGTAGCAGTGCTTGGGAGCGGGGGGAAATCAGTAGCAGTGCTTGGAAGGGGGGGAATCAGTAGCAGTGCTTGGAAGTGGGGGGGGGATCGGTAGCAGTGCTTAGAAAGGGGGGGAATCAGTAGCAGTGCTTGGAAGGGGGATCAGTAGCAGTGCTTGGAAGGGAGGGGGAATCGGTAGCAGTGCTTGGGAGGGGGGAGGAATCGGTAGCAGTGCTTAGAAGTGGGGGGGGGGGATCAGTAGCAGTGCTTGGAAGGGGGGGATCAGTAGCAGTGCTTGGAAGGGAATCAGTAGCAGTGCTTGGAAGGGGGATCAATAGCAGTGCTTGGAAGGGGGGGGGGGGGAATTAGTAGCAGTGCTTGGAAGGGGGGGGATCAATAGCAGTGCTTGGAAGTGGGGGGAATCAATAGCAGTGCTTGGAAAGGGGGGGGAATCAGTAGCAGTGCTTGGAAGGGGGGGATCAGTAGCAGTGCTTGGAGGGGGGGGTAATAAGTAGCAGTGCTTGGAAGGGGGGGTAATAAGTAGCAGTGCTTGGAGAGGATGGTTGGGGGAATCAGTAGCAGTGCTTGGAAGGGGGAGATCAGTAGCAGTGCTTGGGGGGGAACAGTAGCAGTGCTTGGAAGAGGGGGGGTGAGTAGCAGTGCTTGAAATTGGGGATCAGTAGCAGTGCTTGGAAGGGGGGATCAGTAGCAGTGCTTGGAAGGGGGGGGAGTCAGTAGCAGTGCTTGGAAGGGGGGGAATCAGTAGCAGTGCTTGGAAGGGGGGGTGAGGTAATCAGCAGCAGTGCTTGGGGGGGGGGGGGAATTAGTAGCAGTGTTTGGAAGGGGGGGAATCAATAGCAGTGCTTGGAAAGGGGGGAATCAGTAGCAGTGCTTAGAAGGGGGGAATCAGTAGCAGTGCTTGGAAGAGGGGGAGGAATGAGTAGCAGTGCTTGGAAGGGGGGGGAATCAGTAGCACTGTTCGGGGTGGATGTGATCAGTAGCAGTGCTTGGAAGAGGGGGGGTGAGTAGCAGTGCTTGAAAGGGGGGGGGATCAGTAGCAGTGCTTGGAAGGGGGGGGAATTAGTAGCAGTGTTTGGAAGGGGGGGGAATCAATAGCAGTGGATGTGATCAGTAGCAGTGCTTGGTGCAGATCAGTGACACTCACTTGTCCACTCAGTTCCCCCTGCCTGCATGTGAGAGAGAGAGGTCACAGAGAGGGGGGAGAGAGATACCCTGTACCTTCCATAGGAGATTCATGCTGGCCAGCAGCGGGTAGGGCTCATTCTCCTTCTGGGTCAGGTGCTCTGTTCCTTCCAGCGGAGTCCTGGACTGCATGCGCCTCCCGCCGGTCCTCGGGGAGCCCGATCCGCCTGTCCTCCAGCCCGCTGTTAATGCTGGAAGTGGAGAGGAGGGCGGATAGCAGACCCTGGCCACCCCGAACATCGCTCACACACAAAACAAGCTGTCGGTCTGCATTGAGAGGCAAAGTGGAGTGCAGATTATTCCACCTTCCTCTCTCATAGGCTGCAGCCGTTTGATCCCCAGCGGCCGCCGGTGCTCTGGTGAAGGTGTCCCAGAGGAGATAGCTTAGCGGTGGGGCAGTGCTCTGGTGGAGGTGCCTCTGCGTTTGATCCCTTCATGGCCGTCAGTGCCTAATTACAGGTGGCAGCGCAGCAGGCTTCACAGATTTGACATGGGAGTTCTCTGGTGGATGTTTCAGAACGGCGTTCCGGCACGTTCCGGCAGAAAAAAAACCCTGGGAAAAACTATGTAGGTTTACAACCACTTTAATAATATAAATAAATAGGAGCAGAGTAGGAAACTAAATTATACTCACAAAGTCCCTTTGAAATGTATGTTAGTTTTTTAATTGAAATGTCTGCCTTATGTGGCTTAATGAGATCCTCAACTGTTACTGCAGCCATGGCATTAATGCTTGTAGATGCTGTGCTGAAGAGAAAATATTGCAAAAAGTTAAAACATTATATTTTATGATGATGATTAATATTATAATAATAGTTTATTACACCATTATATTTCATAATGTTTACTTTATAGTCTACTCTAGAGACTATTCACAAACCCAACATGAAAGCAATCTAATAGTATAAGGGAACTCCTTTTTAGAGCTTATAGTCTATTAGGCAAAGAATAATAAAAATGACATATGTAATTGAGAGGTAGCAGCCATAAAAAGAAATCAGCATTTATGAAAATACAGTATATCAAAACTTTCCATGCACACTTTTACTGAGAGCAGAGATATCATGTAGAGCAGTAAAAGTAAACATGTATTAGAATACAAAGGGGGAGACTCCCTGGGGGCTGCCTTGTCGGTCATTAATGAGTTTGGGCGGTTCTCAGGTGTAGGTGACAACTGGGGGAAGTCCACCCTTTTCCCGCTTCACTCTGGATCGGCTCCACAGCTACCCGGGGTACAGCATCAACGAGTCTCCCAGTTCAGGTACCTGGGGGTCGAAATTCACCGAGATTTGTCCCAGCGCTGCGCCACCTGGAAATACCTGCCGCTGATCCTAGTGGGAAGGGTTAACCTGGTGAAAATGTCGGTCCTGCCCAAGTTCACCTACCTCTTTCGTCAGGCCCCGGTACCCATATCTGCCCTATTTTTCAAGAAGTTGGATAGTATCATTACCTCCTTTATCTGGAATGGGTCAGTCCCCAGAATTGCTAAGACGACCTTACAATGGGCAGTAACCTTAGGTGGCCTTGCCCTCCCTTGCTTCATTAAATATTACTGGGCAGCGGTCCTGGTCACAGTTAAATGGTGGCTGTCTGAGACGCCGGCCAATCCTGCCGCTACTCTGGAAGCGGCGCTGCTTGGCTCATACTCCGAACTGAGGAACTTAATCTATCGGGGCCCCAGGTCCAATCCACAAGTGACCCCATCCATGCAGACGACCCTTAGGGTGTGGGAGGCGGTGAGTCTACAAACTGGGAAACCTAAAACCTGGGTGCCCCAAACCCCGCTGTGGGGTAACCCCCAGTTGCCCCACTTCCATTCCCTTCCAGACTCGGTCCTATGGGCCCGACATGGGATCACGACGCTGGCTGAAATAGTGATTCAGGGGCAGTTGACTACTTTTGACACTCTGAAACAGAGACGGGGCCTTCCGAACCATATGTTTTTCAGGTATCTACAACTACGCCACACCTTCCGCTCCCAATTCCCCTCCCCGGTACTCCTAGAGACGTCTGATCTAGAATTAGTGCTCCGATCTTTGGAGGATCGGAAGACGCTTTCTACCCTTTACAATATACTAGTCACTCTAGACACGTCCAAGGTTTCTCAATTGTTTACATGTTGGCAGCTGGACAATCCTGACCTAGCAGACGATGACTGGGAGGAGGGTATCCAACAATTTCTCCCCCTGATGGTCTCGGCACGGGATAGATTCTCCCAGCTCAAATTTTAGCACGTACATATTACTCCCCGACTCGTTTGGCGAGAATCTACCCTGAACGCACAGCCCTATGCCCCAAGTGTGGCCTGGACAGGGCTGATTTCTTCCACATTGTTTGGTCCTGTCCGCATCTGGTGAAATTCTGGCGGGAAATATTGGATGACATCAATCTCATTGGAAAAACTAAAAGTCCTGTATAGCCCTATCCCCCTTCTTCTTGCCATCTGTGACAACCTTGAGGCCCCCCCAGAAGAAGATTTTTTTTGTGTTTTACGCATCCTTCTACGCTAGGAAAGCAATTATCCTCCATTGGAAGCAACCTCAGCCACCCACTAGTCAACTTTGGAAATCCCTAGTCAACGCAGCCTTGCCGCTCTACAAACTGACATATCTAGGCAGAAATTGCCCCAAAAAATTCGATAAAATCTGGGCAGCATGGGTGAAGGCGAGACAGTTGACCATTGCGTAGTACTGCCAAACCCCTTCCGTCCGTCACTGCCCCCTGAAGGGATATTAGGCTCGGCTTGATTTCTCTGACTTGCTCTGCTACCCTACCCTACTCTGTATGTGATGTTTGCCCTTGTACTTTAGGTTTACCAGGCACAAGATTTCTTTATTAGGTACCTGCTATTTGCTGTTCTACTCTACCTCTGGTACAATAACTTACACGACTATATGATTATTGTCTGTACTCATTATTATTCGTCTTCCCTTTTTTCAGTTGTTTTTTGTTGTTTATTTCTTGTTTCGGTTCTCATTGTAATCCTGTGTTTCTTTGTTTTTCTCTTTTTGACATTTAAATAAACTTTATGTAAAAAAAAAAAAAAAAAAAAAAGAATACAAAGGGACCGCCTATTCTCAAGGCGGATTCCTTGAGAACGTACATGCACATGAAACATGTCGGGAGGGCCTACGCACTGACGTCATCCCCGCTGCGTCTTTGTGAGAGCGGTGGCCATCTTTTTAAGTTTTTTGGATATTATTGTTTTTATGTTGCAACACATGTATTTTCTTTTAATTCTAATAAAATACTACACTCTGGGGGTCATTTACTATAGTGCTGCGTGCTAATTACCACTAATTAGCACTAATTACCGCTAATTAGCCCTAAGAAGTGCTCAAATTACTACAATTGCTGTATATAGCACCCAAACAGAATTCAATTCACAATAGCACTGGGGCAAAACCGAATTTACTATAGCTCCCAGACAACAGATAGCGCCAAAACCCTTATGCCGTGTACACACGATCAGTTTTACCGATGAAAACAGTCCAATGGACTTTTTTCATTGGACAAACCGATCGTGTATGGGCCCCATCAGTCTTTTTTCCATCGGTGATTAAAAATAGAACATGTTTTAAATTTATCCGATGGAAAAAATAAACAATAGCAAATTCCGATCGTCTGTGTGGAACTCCATCGGAGAAAAAACCCACGCATGCTCGGAATCAAGTCGACGCATGCTCAGAAGCATTGAACTTAATTTTTCTCGGCTGAGTGTTTTACGTCACGGTGTTTGGGATGGTCGGATTTTTGACTGATGGTGTGTAGGCAAGACTGATGGAAGTCAGCTTCATCGAAAATCCGATGGAAAAATCCATCAGATTTTATTCCATCGGAAATCCGATCGTGTGTACAGGGCTTTACTCTTGCTATGACCTGGAGTATTGCACATGGAAATAATGTTTAGAGCATGATATGATCGCCTAAATGGTACTAAAATATGTGGTATATTGTTTAACCACTTGCCGCCCGCCCTATAGAGGATTGACGTCGCAAAGTGGTTGCAAAATCCTGACAGGACGTCATATGACGTCCTCAGGATTTTGAGCCGCTGCGCGCCCCCTGTGGCACGCATCGCGACGATCGTTGCTGCGGGGTGTCAGTCTGACACCCCGCAACTCCGATCTAGGTAAAGAGTCTCTGACGGAGACTCTTTACCACGTGATCAGCCGTGTCCAATCACGGCTGATCACAGTGTAAACAGGAAAAGCCGGTCATCGGCTTTTCCTCACTCGCGTCTGTCAGACGCGAGTAGAGGAGAGCCGATCGGCTGCTCCTCTGACAGGGGGGAGGTTTGTGCTGATCGATTATCAGCACAGCCCCCCCGAGGATGCCCCCACTGGACCACCAGGGATGCCACTGGACCACCAGGGATGCCAGCACCAGGTATGCCACCCTAGACCACCAGGGATGCCAGTTAGTGCCCCCTAATGGATGCCAATCAGTGCCCACAATGGGCATCACTGATTGGCAGGCATTTTTGTTTGGCACTGATTGGCATCCATTACAGTACATCAGTGCCGCCTATCAGTGCCCACCCGTGTCACCTATCAGTGCCCATCTGTGCCACCTATCAGTGCCCATCCATGCCCATCCGTGCCGCCTATCAGTGCCCATCCGTGTCGCCTATCAGTACCCATCCGTGCCGCCTATCAGTGCCCATTCGTGCCGCCTATCAGTGCCCATACGTGCCGCCTATCAGCGCCTATACGTGCCGCCTATCCGTGCCCATCTGTGCCGCCTATCCGTGCCCATCTGTGCCGCCTATCCGTGCCCATCCGTGCCGATTATCCGTTCCACCTATCAGTGCCGCATATTAGTGCCCATCATCAGTGCCCATCAATGCCACCTCATCAGTGCCACCTCATTGGTGCCACCTCATCGGTGCTCGTCAGTGCAGCCCCATCATTGAAGGAGAAAACTTACTTATTTAAAAAGTTTTGTAACTGAAACAAAAACAATACTTTTTTTTTCAAAATTTTTGGTCTTTTTTTATTTTTTTTTGCAGAAAATAAAAATCCCAGAGGTGATCAAATACCACCAAAAGAAAGCTCTATTTGTGGGAAAAAAATGATAAAAATTTCATTTGGGTACAGTGTAGCATGACCGCGCAATTGTCATTCAAAGTGCAACAGCGCAGAAAGCTGAAAATTGGTCTGGGCAGGAAGGTGTTTAAGTGCCCAGTATGGAAGTGGTTAAAGATAATCTGCTTTAAAGCTGTGTTAAAAATTGTTATATATACTGAAATATCTTTAAAAGTCTGAGAAGATATAAAGAGTAAATACCAAAATGAGTAAGCATCTATCTTTGATGTGAAACGCGTCAACTATCCACCCCTGCATGTCAGTTTTCTGTTTTTGTCTGGTTTTGGATTTTTGAATCTATGGATTAACTTTGGATTTTAATTTTGGAATTTTGAAAATAAATCGTTTATACAGAGTGCGGCAGTCCAGGGCTCTTTTCTTTCCCATGCAGTGCCAAGGGGGAAGGGGGTAAAATCTTCTGGATCTGAAGCGATTAAAAAGCATTTTTTGAGAGTGAAAATTACATTTATGTAGCCCAATGCAAGTTTCAGGCATTGATTCTAATGGTACAATTGTAACTTCCCCCAAATAAATACTTTTCATGTTGAGATGAAATGTATCTTTCTCTCAAAGAAATTTTGCTTGTAACAATGTTGCTTCTTCTTCTTCATCTATTTTGTTTTTAAGAATGATAGGATTGGTAAAATATATTTTTCTCTGTATCTCTCACAAAAATCTTTACCCAAACTCACACAGGTGTCTTTACAAACCACAAAAAATGCCATTGCTGATGCAAATTTAAAATGAGTCACAATTTTGTGTGTTTTGTATTTTTTCCAAATGATCCTAATTTGAGCCCAAAATATGTGATATGTGTACCAACATCAGAAATCAAAATGTCATTCTCAAAAATCAGAGGGCAACGTCACTATTCTACACTCACACACCAAGAACCACCAAATATCACAGAATACCTCAAGAAGAATAACTAATGTAATTCCACCACCCATATGTCCAAAGAAATGCAGTATTTATGTGTAGGAGGGTTTCACATGTGGCAGCACAGTGGCTAACAGGTTAGCACTTCTGCAAGTTGCTGGTTCAAATCCCAAACATGCCACTTCATGTAGAGAATTGTCTGTCCTCCCTATGTGGCTAAACATAACTCCTGACTTAGGTCCTTACATAAATGATGTTTAAATGTAGTATTTATGCGTAGGAGGTTTCCACCACCATTGCAAATCGTGTCATATGTATTCCATGGTCAAGGACTATAATCAGCCTTAACATCTCCCCATCAGCACTAATTGCAGCCTCTTGCCAAAACCCCAAAAATGACAGCTGTTCATGCTGACAGTAATCAGCCATAACCAGCCTTCAAACAGATGGCATATGCCAGAAACAGGTTGTTCAATGGCTCTCTGGCCTTCCACAGTACATCTGCATTGATTAACTTCTTGAACCCATGGGACTTAGGACAGTTTGACACCACAGAGATGCAGCCTTAAAACATGTAGCAGTGCAGTGGCTAACAGGTTAGCACTTCTGCCTACCAACACTGAGGTTTTTGGTTTGAATCCCAATCCTGCTACCTGGCTAGAGGTTTCTCTGTTGTGCTGTAGAAGTTTCCTTTTCACCAGTGATGACATTTTAGATGGGTTTCACATAATGGAACCCGAAGAAATCACATTATAAATCAAGCAAGTGTGGGTTTGCACCAAATCTAGAACTGGGGTGTTTTGGCCCAGATATGGATGTATAAGTCTGGTGTGATCCTGCAAATATATTTTAATGTTGTATGCCTATGATGAATGACAAATGCGCTTTGTCACCAATTTGTGTGAAGCAGCCCTCACAAAGTTGTCATTTCCTGTTTTGGACCCTCTACATGCCCAACAATGTACAAGTTTGATTTGGAGATTTTAGGGATCACTGATCATGGCCAAAGCCTTAGACATTTGTTATTGTTAGGTTTACCCTGCACAGATATCCACGCTGATGCATTTTTTCATTTGTAAAGAGTATGTAATTACTAATGAACAGGTGTGAGCACTTGAGGCCTACATGAAGAGACAGAATCAATTACACTGGTGGGTGTGTCCTGTACTGGGTGGTTGAGCAATCCTAGCTAGGTTATTAAAAGCCCTGCCTTTGTGGCGGGTGTTTGGTCTAAGAACAGGCCTGAATCTTTCTTGGGTTACAAATAGATATGTTTTTGTGTTTATTTTGGGGAGTGTGCATAATTCCAGACCCACACCCTACTAAGGCTGTTTGATGATTGCTTCTAAATCGCACATGTAAAGCCCCGTACACACGATCGGATAACCTATGGATTTTTGTCCGATGGATTTGTCCATTGGAAATCCGATGAAACTGTTTTTCATCAGTCTTGGCCACACACCATCAGTCAAAAAACCGACCGTTCCAAACGCGGTGACGTAAAACACTCCGATGAGCCTAGAAAAATTAAGTTTAATGCTTCTGAGCATGCGTCGACTTGATTCTGAGCATGCGTGGGTTTTTTAACCGATGGACTTGCCCATAGACGATCGGAAATTCCCATCGGTTTTTTATCCATCGGAAAATTTTAAAACAAGTTCTATTTTTAACAACCGATGGAAAAAAGACCGTTGGGTACCATACACGATCGGTTGGTCTGATGAAAACCATCCATCGGACGGTTTTCATCAGTCAAACTGATCGTGTGTACGGGGCTTTAGACTTTCAAATGCTATGTAATGGTTGATAATCCTGCCATTTATCTTTTTGGGGAGAGGACTTCTGATCACCACAAAGGTCTGTCATGGTTGTTATTAGCTCGATTTGTATCCCTGCTTTTCTAATGTAATTTGTTTAATGTGTCTACTTTTTAGTGTCCTACCCTTGTAGATTGTAAACTCTTTTAAGTAGGGCCCTTCTAACTATATTGTCAAATACTGGAGCATCATTTCCATGTCTTTTATTTTTTTGTTTTTTTTTTGGCCCAAGTACATTAATTTAACAAATGTTTATACTAATGTTGAAATAAAAAGTTGATTGTTTTTTGCTTTATGTTTGACTTTTGCAGACTCAAAATACATATTTTATAAGTGCAAACTATTCATACCCCTTCAAGTCTGTATTGAATCTAGTTGCAAACAAAAGTATTTGGTTGTACACACATGCTTGTCCTTGATTAGAAAGTGTAATGGGGGGGTCGGATGGGGGGGGGGTCGGTGGGAAGAAAAACCCCAAAGTAACGAAAACCAAAAAAACAAAACCCCTGCTCCAAAGCTGAATTTCAGGGCTCTGCTAATTATTTTGTGGACTAGGTAAGCCATCAAATATGTCAACTTAAATGTGCATTCTCTCTAAGCACCAAGTTTTTTTTTAAATACCACAAAAACAATAGTTTAAACACAATTTGGCGTGGGGTCCCCCCAGACCAAGCTTCAGCTTTTAGCGCTGTCACTCTTTAAATGACAATTGCACGGTCATGCAACATTGTACCCCAATTTAATTTTTTTATAATTTTTTCCCCACAAATAGAGCTTTCTTTTCGCGGTATTTGATCACCACTGTGTTTTTTATTTTTTATAATTTGTTATAACATTTTGCAAACAGGTAATTTTTCTACTTCATTGATGTACGCTGATGAGGCTGCTCTGATGGGCACCGATAGGCTTCACCGATGGGCACTGATAAGGCGGCACTGATGGGCACTGATAGGTGGCACTGGTGGGCACTGATGAGGCGGCACTGGTGAGCACTGATAGGTTGCACTGGTGGGCACTGAGAGGTGGCACTGATGGGCATTGATAGGTGGACTGAAGGGCACTGATCGGTGGCACTAATGGACACTGATGGGTGGCAGTGAAGGGCACTGATGGGCACCAATGGTGGGCATTGGTGGGCATTGATAGGTGGCATTGTTGGGCATTGATAGGTGGCACTGATAGGTGGCATTGGTGGGCATTGATAGGTGGCACTGATTGGTGGCACTGATATGCACTGGTGGGCACTGGCAGGTGGCACTGATATGTACTGGTGGGCACTGGCAGGTGGCACTGGAGGGGACAGGTGAGGTGGCTGCACCTCTTTCTCTTCGGGACTGATGTCCCTTTCACAGAAGCCAGTGATCGGCTTTTTTTTCTCCTCACGCTGTCAGTGTTAGGAGAAAAAAAAGGATTACCAATCTTCTGTTTACATCACGTGATCAGCTGTCATTGGCTGGCAGCTGATCATGTGGTATGGGACTGGGATCAGCCCCTTACTCTGATCTGTGATCACCAGAGTCTCATTGACTCAGTGATCACAGAGTGCTCCGTGCACGCCCCACAGGGGGCGCGAGGGGAGCAGGCAAAGGTAAGGACGTCATATGACGGCAGCATAGCAATGTAGGCTCACGCTGTAGCTGTCATTTGACTATAGCACGGATGGGAAGGGGTTAAGGGGAACTTAACACCAAATATTTGTAAAAAATTCCTGTGGGGTCCCCCTCAAAATCCATACTGGGCCCTTCGGGTCTGGCATAGATTTTAAGGAGAACTCCACACCAAAATGTAGAAAGAATTGGAGTTTGGGGTCCCCCCAAAATCCATACCAGACCCTTATCCAAGCATGCAGCCTGGAGGTCAAGATAGGGGGGATGAGCGAGCGCCCCCCCTCCTGAAATGTACCAAGCCACATGCCCTCAACATGGGGGGGTGATGGGGGCATGTTGATGGGGACAAGGGCCTCTTTCCGACAACCCTGGCCCCCCCTATGTGAATGGGTATCGGGTACATTGTACCCCTATCCATTCACCCAAAAAAGCATTGAAATGTAGAAAAAACAAGAGCAGGTTTTTGACAAGTCTTTTATTGTAAAATAGCTCTGAGCTGTCTTTTCCCCGAGCCATCTTCTCCTGCCGCCGTCTCTCCCGGCGCCATCTTCTCCTGCCGCCGTCTCTTCCGCCGCCATCTTCTCCTGCCGCTGTCTCTTCCACCGCCATCGTCTTCTGCCGCTGTCTCTCCTGGTGCTGTCTCTCCCTCCGCCATCTTCTCCTGCCGCCGCCCACTCCCACTGCTATGTTCTTCCTTGCCGCCGGTTACTCACTGAAAAAAAAAAGCACAAGGGGCGGGCTCTCCAGGTGACATCATTGAACGACCACGCCCCATGGCTAGATAAGAGATGCCAGACAATGGACGATAACACAATGGAGGAAGGCAGCCACAGAGGAAGAGCGGCTTTTTTTATTTTATTTAACGGGTAACCGGCGGCGAGGAAGAACACAGCAGTGGGAGAAGATGCAGCGGGAGACGGCTCGAGGAGAAGACAGCTCAGAGCTATTTTACAATAAAGGACTTGTCAAAAACCAGCTCTTGTTTTCTTTTTACATTTCACTGCATTTCGGGGTAAATGGGTAGGGGTACATTGGGGGGGGTGGGATCTGGGTGCCCCAATGTTAAAGGGGGCTTCCAGATTCTGAAAAGCCCCCCGCCCGCAGACCCCGACAACCACAGCCCAAGTCTCAAGGGTCTGGGTCTCTGAAAGTCATCCGCCCTATCGCAGCATCGGAGGAGGTTATTTTATTTTTATTTTCAGCGGGTCGGCGGCAGAGAAAGAAGAACAAGACCGGAGGACGATGCGGGGGAAGAAGAAGCCGGAGGAAGACCAGAGGAAGAAGGAGAAGACTGGAGGAAGAATCAGGGGGAAGGAGAAGACCAGAGGGAGAAGGAGAACACATTTTTAATAAAGGAATTGTGGTTTTTACTTTTTGACACTTTTTTGGTGAATGGGTAGGGGTACAATGTACCCCATACTCATTCACAAGGGGGGTTAAAGGGGGCTTCCAGATTCTGATAAGCCCCCCGCTGCAGACCCCGACAACCAGCGGACCCCATGTTGAGGGCATATGGCCTGGTATGGTTCAGGAGGGGCGCTCGCTTGTTCTCCCCCTATTATGACCTGCTAGGCTGCATGCTCGGATAAGGGTCCGGTATGGATTTTGGGTGGGACCCCACGCCAATTTTTTTTCAATTTTAGCGTTTAAAAAAAAATTCATTTACATCTATATTGCCGGGAGCCGGCAATACATTACAGCCGTGAGCAAGTTTAAATTAAATTTTTTCCTTTAGAAATGTTATTATTGCTGCGGCATGTTCTACATATTGCACATATGCGCCACTTTACAGGCAGACTAAGGGGACCCCCCAGGCACGATATTTTAAGGAATATTTAATTTTTATTGTTTCACTTTAAACATCATTAAAATCACTGCTCCTTTAAAAACGATAGTTTTAAAAACTTTTTCTGCATTGATACATGTACCCCAGGGCAGTACCCAGGTCCCCATACACTTTTTATGGCCAATAGTTCCCATACAAGCCTTCAATGAGGACTTTTGATTTTGCAGGTTCAAGCCCCATTGACTTCAACAATTCCGCATATGCTGATGTGACAGGCATGTTCGCCGGCAATATCGCGCTTTCTATTTGCATGTCCGCCCAGTTGAAGTCTTAATTGACTTTAATTTGGTGCTGTTAAATGTAGAGCGCCCAGTACTTCCCGGGAATCTTACTAAATCAACCCCCCAATGAGCATCATGTGGGCTCCCGCTGGAGAGCTTTTTTTGCACAGTGTCTGTCCTCATTGGAGTCTACCATGCCATCAACAAACCTAAACACGAGGTCACCACGCTTCATAGTAACAGTTCAAGGTTTGTCATTGCTTGCCATCTGGTGAGTGTTTAGATTGGTGGGTTAAGTGTGTATATTTGATGTTGGATTTTGTCTGTCTTCTTGTGAGTGGTTTGGCACACTATACTTATCATTAGAGCACCTTTCTGAATATAGAGAAGATTCCTTTTTGGTCATGTCACATTTTCACTACTGGGACTTTATATATTGTATATAATAGGAAATTTATTTTTTCACAGTGAAGCGCTGCACTATTTTTGCTGTTCAACAGTAAGTGCATGTAAGTGGATTCAAACATGCTTGGAACAAACACAAACATAAATCTATGCTTAGACAAAAAAGTTAAAAACTAAAAATAAATATGGGGCAGACTCAATATAAATTTTTTTTCTGCCATCACTCTTCTATGTTTCTACATCTACTAATTATTTGACAAAAATACTGCAGTATCTTACCTAAGTGTTCCACTGTATGCACAAGCAAGAAAAAGACCAGGAATTCCAGGATAATGTTCAAATATTTCCAGCACCATGAATGGAATGTACTGTGAAAGACAACATACAGAGTGTAAGTAGTTTTATTTTGTCACTCATAGAGGGAACTGCATAAAAAAAAAAAAAAAATGTATTTCAAATGTATTGAACAAAAATGTTATATTGTAGCTTAGCGGTTCTTAGATGTGATGACTGTATTGGGGTTTTCAAGGCTTTTTTCCTATCATTTTCACTTTTCGATTTGCCAGTAACACACTACCTATTCTAAGGTGGTGACGCTCACTCAATACACAGTATCTGTGGAGAGCAGCTTTGCCAACCTGGCAACCTGACAGCAACAAAACTCTCAATTGTATATTTAAAGGAACACTAAAGCTTCGTTTTTTTTTAAAATAACAAACATGTTATACTTACCTCCACCGTGCAGCTCGTTTTGCACAGAGTGGCCCTGGACCTGGTCTTCTGGGGTCCCTCGGCGGCTGTCTCGGCTCCCCCCTGCAAAAACTTTCCTCCTTCATGCGAGCGAGCGAGCATGGTGGAAAGTTCTTGCGGGCGTGCTCCTGTGATACAGCGGGCGGCCATAGCCGCTCATTTATCACTTGGCCCCGCCCCCACGTGCCGCGTCATTGGATATGATTGACAGCAGCGCGAGCCAATGGCTGCGCTGCTTTCAATCAACCAATGAATGAGCCAAGAAGCCGACCGAGAAGCCTGCGCATTCACGGCACGGGACTTTCGAGGGGTCAGGTAAGTAAACGGGGGCTCGGGGGGGTGCTAATGCTCAGATGTTTTTTCACCTTAATGCATAGAATGCATTAAGGTGAAAAAAACATGCACCTTTACAACCCCTTTAAGAGATCAGAAGGGAAGAAAAAAAAAGTTCATTGTTAAAATGTACTTATTCTTTAAGTCTACTTACAGCCCTTCAGCCCCAAATACCAATGACAATGGGGGTTATTTACTAAAGGCAAATCCACTTTGCACTACAAGTGCAAACTACAAGTGCAAACTACAAGTGCAAAGTGCACTTGAAATTGCACTTAAAGTGCACTTGGAATTGCAGTCACTGTAGATCCGAGGGGGACATGCAAGGAAAATAAAAAACAGCATTTTAGCTTGCACATGATTGGATAATAAAATCAGCTTCCCCTCATTTCAGATCTATCCCTCAGATTTACAGCGACTGCACTTCCTAGTGCACTTTGCACTTGTAGTTTGCACTTAATATCATACTTAATAAGTATTAATAATGACCAACATGGCCATACCTCCTCTGAATCTGGAGTACGCTGCTCCTATCTACTGCTTATATATGCAACATTGACTGATGCTGTGTTGGCAGAGGTGTAATTTAGAATATACTTTTCCTTTAGGACTAAGACATAAATTAGGCAACCCTTAATATTGTTTAATAAGTAAGCAAGAAAGTGCCCTGTTTCAAAATTCCAAACCCTGAATTTTTTTTGGAGAAAAGCCTTTTTATTATTGTAATCCAGGAGAAGGGAGTACCTGCGTAGAAAATATGTTACTTGTACAATTACTCTTCCTATTTAGCAAAATTATTATGCTAATTATTGTGCAAATGGCAACCGTTGGTATATATTTATATGGGTATACTAATAATCACTAACCCCCAAAAAATAGATAATAAAGTTGTAGGGTGTTTGTGAATGCTGTCTATTTACACCTACTATTTACAAATATGTATTTTACTAATTGTAAAATATATGCCAGTATAAATTTAATCCACAAAATCTATTATTGAAATATTCCTAACAGTAATCACGTTGGGTGCTGAAGTAGAAGTAGAGCCATTTATTTGGCAGTTAAAAAAAAATTACTTTCAATAAGACAAATAGATGACTATATAACTACCTGGTCAGGAGCAGAGACATAGCCAGCCTGTAGAGGGTCACAGTTTATGTAATATGCAAACATTACGATTCCACAGGTGACCGCACTTGACACAATGACGCAAAGGCCCACTTGATTTACCAGGATGGCTCTGTAAGAAAATAAACTCTCAGGCATTCATTCAACCAAAAACTGTAACGAGAGGTTAGTGTTTTTTTAACCATTTTCATACTGATTATAAATATATACTTCTGGTCGGTTCTTCTGCTATTGGGTACACAGAACAAACCTGGAGTATGATAATAGCATGATTCAACTAATATCCTGTGATATAAATACAGTCACAAGATGTGTGAAGTGATTTGTTCACTCAGAAGATAGAAGAGACTTCATGATGTAAATGAGAAGAACCTTATAGCATTCCTGCAAAAAGTATCAAAAGTATCCATTGCTATGTGTGTACAGATCCTGCTGTAGAATAATTCACAATAACCAAGGGCATTGCTACTCTAACTGAAATCCAGCCCTATGTCCACAAATGACGAGTACAGCAAGAGCCTTCTTCCTGGGGTCACACACATATGAAATAAATCAGCACCTGATCTCTTTTCAGAGGAATGGCAAGGTCTGTTGCAAAGGAAAACTTAGCCTTATACACCCAGGCAGCAGTAAATTGCTCCAGGTTTGTTAGCCAAGGACCCTGTATGTTAGTAAGCCATGGAGTGGCAAGGTTTTATTTTGCTTAATTTATTTTGTTTTTTGTTTTGCTTCTGTATACTGTATATTATATGTAGTCTTTGTAAATAAATTGCATGTGTGTTTCAATGAGAACTATTGTGAATTCATTCAGTAAATCACACACCTCGCTGCAGAGCTAAGGCCCCATGCACACGAGACGCTGTTATTTGCTGTTGAACGCGCGTTCAGAGGCAGTTGGACGCTTTTTTCAACTGCTTCTGAACCCATTCAATGTTATCCTATGTGTCCATGCACACACTCTCGTTTTTTGGCGTTTACAAGCAGTTGCGTTTAACCTCGTTTTTCCAGAAGCAAAAAAATGGGTTCAGACGCAAAAGTTTTCCACGTTTCAGACGCTAAACGCTGCTAAACGCGGCTAAACGCTGCTAAACGCGGCTAAACGCGGCTAAACGCGGTACCGGCGTTTTGCCGCGCTTGCGTTTATAAGCGTTTTTAAAGGTGACCTATTTTTTAACATTAGAAATCTCAAAAATTATGGCAAATGATGAAAAACTATTAAAAAATATAAAAGAAAACTGTAATTGCTTGCATTGCATTGTGGACAATCCACAACTTGTGGCAGGTAACGTGGCAAGTGGACAATCAACAACTTGTGTCAGGTGATGTGGCCAGGTAACGTGGCCAGGTGACGTGGCAAGTGGACAATCCACAGCTTGTGGCAGGTGACGTGGCAGGTGACGTGGCCAGGTGACGTGGCAGTTAACGTGGCCAGGTGACGTGGCAGGTGATGTGGCAAGTGGACAATTCACAACTTGTGGCAGGTGACGTGGCCAGGTGACGTGGCACGTGATGTGGCCAGGTGACGTGGCAGGTGACGTGGCAAGTGGACAATCCACAACTTGTGGCAGATGATGTGGCAAGTGATACGCTAAATACAAGTACACTGCTGCTCTCTCAGCTGCTGCTACTCACTCTGGTCTCACAAACTGGCTGAAATGGTTAAAATTTACTCTTTTTTGAGCTTAGGGAGGGTCTATGATGAAACGCTTATAAACGCAAACGCGGTTAAACGCCGCTAAACGCGGCCGCAAACGCGGCAAAACGCGCGTTTATAAACGCCGGTTTCAGCATTTAAAAACGTGTGTTCAGCAGAGTTTGCACCTGCGTCTCATGTGCATGGGGCCTAATCCCTCATAGTACCTAATCCAAACAACAAAAATGCAATATATTAGAGTTGCTTAGATGTGATTTTTATACATGCTAGCCAACTTTGCCTGCTCCAGAAAGTGTAAAGTTGAGAAGATTTCAAAGAATAGTGAAGAACTGTGCAGAGGGTAGGAGAGGGGGGAATAGGTGCAGAAGAAGAGTGTGGAGGGTATTACAATGCACAGTATGTGCAGCAGAAGAGTGTGGAGGCTATGCCGGTGGGCAGTTTGTCCAAGAGAGGAGTGTGGAGGCTATGCCGGTGGGCAGTTTGTCCAAGAGAGGAGTGTGGAGGATATGCCGGTGGGCAGTTTGTCCAAGAGAGGAGTGTGGAGGCTATGCCGGTGGGCAGTTTGTCCAAGAGAGGGGTGTGGAGGCTATGCCGGTGGGCAGTTTGTCCAAGAGAGGAGTGTGGAGGATATGCCGGTGGGCAGTTTGTCCAAGAGAAGAGTGTGGAGGATATGCCGGTGGGCAGTTTGTCCAAGAGAGGAGTGTGGAGGATATACCGGTGGGCAGTTTGTCCAAGAGAAGAGTGTGGAGGATATGCCGGTGGGCAGTTTGTCCAAGAGAAGAGTGTGGAGGCTATGCCGGTGGGCAGTTTGTCCAAGAGGGGAGTGTGGAGGATATGCCGGTGGGCAGTTTGTCCAAGAGAGGAGTTTGGAAGGTATGGAAGTGGGTAGTATGTGCAGGAGAGGAGTGTGAATGGTATGAGAGTGACCAGTATGTGTGAGAGAGGAGTGTGAAAGGTATGACAGTGAAAAATATGTGCAGGAGAGGAGTTTGGAGAGTATGACAGTGGGTAATATGTGCAGGAGAGGAATGTGAAAGGTATGACAGTAGGCAGTATGTGCAGGAGAGGAGTGCGAGGGTATGAGAGTAGGCAATATGTGCAGGGGTGGAGTGCAAGGGAATGAGAGTGGGTAGTAGGTGCAGGGAAGGAATGTGAGGGTATGAGAGTGAGCAGTATGTGCAAGGGGAGGAGTGCAAGGGAATGGGAGTGGGCAGAATGTCCATAAGAGGACCGTGGAGCGTATGGCAACAAGCAGTATGTGCAAGGGGAGGAGTGCAAGGGAATGGGAGTGGGCAGAATGTCCATAAGAGGACCGTGGAGCGTATGGCAACAAGCAGTTTGTCCAGGAAAAGAGTGTGGAGGGTATGGCAGCAAGCAGTATGCCAAGGAAAGGATTGTGAAGGGTATGACAGCCAGTAAAATGTGCAGCAATAAACTGATAATAAATAACAAATGTGGATATATCCAAACACCAAACTGTCAAATATAGCAATTTGTTGCTTTTGGTAAGCAATCCAGTTCTCAAAATCTCCCAACATTTCGCTGTCCACCAAAAGCAGAAGAAATCTGTAGTGCAAGAATTGTAAACAGACCTCCATGGAGACTTCTCACTTTCTTAACAATAATGTGCTTTCCTGCACTGGCACTCTGTCCCAGCCCTGATGAGAGTTGTACCTTTTGTAGGAATATAACTATTTCTGTATCTCACACCAGATCATCATGCTGTAGAGAGCCCCCTCCCTTGTACACAAGACCTTCAAAGTTTAAGCCGGCCATAGACAGATAGTTTTTTTTGTTCATCTAACAAGTTGAATAATAAAAAAAAAAACTGATTCCTTCATCCAGCAAATGAGGTGGATGGAGGTATCCCCTCGTTGGGACATTGCATTTTGACAGTTTAGGATTTTGGGTTTCCAGTCATTTTAGGTCAATTTTTTACATTTCTGTTTTTAATTTGAAAAGTTTCTAACTTGAGGGGCTGTATTGACAGTGGCAAAAATGCACAATACAGGGATACCCAGAAAAAGTCCAAGCAGGTTTCTCCTGTACTTCATTCAGCAAGGAAAAAATAAAATAAAAAAATAAATAAAAAAAACAAGGCAACAAATAATGCAAGATGACTTTTTACAGCAGGTACTTGGCATAAGGAGCTGGCCAAATCCCAGGAGCCAGGTAGTCAATCAGTTCTCCTCTTGAGCAATTTTTTTCACACAAAAAATTTAAAAATCTGCATTTTTGGCTAGATAATAACTAAAAACACCCAGAACATTATACATTTTCGGAAGCAGAGGCCCTATATAGATATAGAATAAAAAAAAAAAGATGTGGTTTAAATTATATTATGTTGCACAATATTTGCGCAACTTTTTACGAAATCTATATTTACAGTAGAAAATACACTAAAATGAATTTTGGTGTTTTATTGTGTCTTAAGCCCCGTACACACGGTCGGACTTTTGCCCAACAAACTTCGTTTTGAGCAAGTTGGACCAACAATCCAACCGTGTGTACGCTCCATCGGACAAACTTTTTTCGTTTGGTTTTGGATTTCATCGGACAAAAGTTGGGTCTGCAAACGGACAAACTTTTGCCCAACAAAAGTCAGATGGAGCAAAGTCCTGCCGTGTGTACAGATAACCATCGGACTTTAGTCCGATGGACAAAACAACTAATGTTAAAATCAACCAACAATAGCAGAAGTTGACCAAAGGGTGGCAGTAAAGAGCAGAAAAGAGCAGAAAAAACCTGCGATGTTGTAAGAAGTTTTAAGAAAGTTTGCAGAAAAGTCCGAGCGTGTGTATGCTATGGGTGTTCCCAACCAACTCCGTTCGGACAAAAAACAACGGAAAAGTCTGATGGAAGTCCGACCGTGTGTACGAGGCTTTACAGTGTGTGTGTGTGCTTGTGTAGTTACCTCTCATGTGTGTGTGGTACTCAGAGGTCCTGCCTTTCCCATTATAAGGTAAAGGCATGGGAGCTCAGGAAAGAGAAGGCAGCCATGTAGCAGTGAGAGACAGAGAGTCTTACCCCGTTGAAAGTAATGTTGGTAGGCCTAGGGCTTGGAGAGGACATGAGTAATTGAGCATCAAAATAACCCTCCTGCATAGGGCTAATGGGGCAGTTACTATTTTGTGGGAAGTTTATGCCCATTACTTTGGGGCTTATTATGCCAACATATGGACTACATTTGACTTGATGTAAACATATGCCGTTAGTTCATTTTAAGTATTACACAGAAAAGAAAAGTTTCAATAATAAACTACTGCAGTGCCTCATTACTGACCATGGATGCAAGATAAAGGGATTTATGTGCCCATAGGAGATAAAATGCACAGCCACTAAAAAGGTGAATAAAGTGCAGGATTATTAAAGTGTGAAGTGCAAACCTTATCTACCTAGGAGCTGGTGGTGGCTAGCTGTAATGAAGTTTCCCCTCCTGATGGAGATTTAGGTCCTACCCACTGGTAGCAGAGAAATACACTTCAGAGCCAAGGGAAGTTTGTGGGAAGGATCGTTGGGGAGAAGCAACAGTACACTGATCTTCCCAGTGAAAGGCTGTACAAGGGGCTGTGTCAGGACAAGTCTGATTATTGGAGGAGAGCACACCGAGTTCATAGCACAGCTAGAGAACTGACCACTGTGTGTTCTTATGCTTAGTGTGGTAAATTTTTAATAGGACAGCAGAGGAACTGGCAGGAACACCAGGGATTTCACATAAAGGAAGCAATTCAAATAGAACAGGATACTTTTTCATACAAGTTCATGATACAGCAGGCATATCAGGAATATGAATTGTTGGGTTTACATGCTCTTTAACCAATTTGCGCCCGCGCTATAGACAAAAGACGTCTACAGCGCGGCGCTCAATTGCCTGGAGGGCATCCCTGGACGTCCTCCTGTTTACTAGTTCCCTGCGCGCCGCCGCAGGCGCGCATCTGGGAAAATCTGTGGGTGCCAATGCGCGTGCCTGGCGGCCGCGATGTCCTCCAGGTACCCGCGATCGGCATTTACAGAGCCAGGGACGTGGATCTCTGTGTGTAAACATAGAGATCCACTTCCTGTCAGGCAGAGGAGACCGATGGTGTGTCCCTTGTACATAGGGACACCGATCGGTTCCCTCCCCCAGTCAGTCCCCTCCCCCAGTCAGTCCCCTCCCCCCACAGTAAGAATCACTCCCAGGGAACACATTTAACCCCTTGATCGCCCCCTAGAGTTAACCCCTTCCCTGCCAGTCACATTTATACAGTAATCAGTGCATATTTATAGCATTGTTCGCTGTATAAATGTGAATGGTCCCAAAATAGTGTCAAAAGTGTCCGATCTGTCCGCCGCAATATCGCAGTCCTGAAAAAAATCGCAGATAACCGCCATTACTAGTGTAGCAGGGTCTTCAAATTTAGGGGAATGTTTGAGTGGTAGTTGTACTCAAACACCTTATTTGATAGGGCTTTGCTAACCATTTTATACCGCAGGTGGGATACTGGTGTATAGTTCCCTGTGGCCTGTGGATGGCGCTGCCATCAGGGGCTAGGGTTGAACTGCTGGTATAGTGCTGTGCCTTGGATGTCCCCTCTCGGCGGTGGTATGGTGGGCGTGGTCGGCCTGCTGTGCATGCCGGGAAAGGATATAAAAGGGGCAGACGCCGCCTGTGGTGTTCTTTTTTTCCCGGGGGTCCTACCCCCGAGGAGTGTGTCGCTGTTCTGTTCGTTGCCACCCCGGGCACCTTCAGCCCGAGGGTGAGGTTCCAGGTTCGAGAGTACTGGGTCTTCCTGGCCCGGTACACTGGCGTATCAGTCCCAGGCACCTTTAGCCCTGGGGCTGCAACTGAAGGCCTTGGGCCCAGCACCTTTGTCTCGGGCCCACGGAGGGAAGAAGAATCCCAGGGTGCTGCCTTGCGAGGAGACCCGTATCTCGAAGAGGAGGCTGGGGGAGGACCGTTCCGAGGGACTGGTGAGAGATCACAGTGAAGGAAGGGACACGGTAACTCTCTGGAGGGATGTCATCTCCCCGATAGAGGCCTAATACCACAAAATAAGTTCACCAGGTCTGTGGCAGAGACCCAAAGTTCACCAGGTCTGTGGCAGAGACCCAAAGTTCACCAGGTCTGTGGCAGAGACCCCAAATTCACTCGTAACAGTTTGTGCAGAGACTGTGTGTAATCTAATTCGAGCTTCACTCCGGCTGCTAGGATCCACTCTAATGGGAGACTATCCGGGTGAGCTAAACCTACTTGAGAGACAGGTAGTGAATCTTACATTCGTTTGTGCCTGGACCTACTCCAACACCTTTTGCTGTCTTGTTCTCCATCCACCCTTTCCTATCTAGTGACTGTGCATATGAGAAAATAAACTCTACGTTGGAGTTGCAACTGGTGTGGACCTTGGAGTTATTGGGGGAAATAGAGACTTGTGTTTGTTGCATGAGAGACGAGAACCATTCTCTGGAGAACCTAGCTGTGAAGACCCAGTTACATTTACACCACTTAACCTCTTCACACAAGAGGGTACGGGCACGTAGCATGGTGTGCCTTTCCTGCAAGTGAGCCAAAGGCAGGTAAAGGATCCGTGTGCTACACTAGTAAAAAAATAAATAAAATAAAATTCATAAATCTATCCCCTATTTTGTAGACACTATAACTTTTGCGCAAACCAATCACTATACGCTTATTGCGATTTTTTTATGAAAAATATGTAGAAGAATACATATCGGCCTAAACTGAGAAATTTTTTAAAAAATTGGGATATTTATTATAGCAAAAAGTAAAAAATATTGTGTTTTTTTTTCCAAAATTGTCAGTCTTTTTTTGTTTATACCGAAAAAAATTAAAACTTCAGAGATGATCAAATACCACCAAAAGAAAGCTCTATTTGTGGGGAAAAAAAGGATGCGCAATTGTCATTCAAAGCGTGACAGTGCTGAAAGCTGAAAATTGGCCTGGGCAGGAAGGGGGTGAAAATGCCCGGTATTGAAGTAGTTAAGGTGCAACTATAGCCATTTGAATTTTTTTTTTTTAACAAGAAGGTTTTTTTTTTATTGAAGAAGAGATACTGCATGAGATTTACTTAAACTGGTGCACACAGAATCTGGTGCAGCTCTACATTGTAACCTATCAGCTTCTAACTTCAGCTTGTTCAATTAAGTTTGCACAATAAAACCTAGAAGCTGATTGTTTACTATGCACAGTTGCACCAGATTCTATGTGCACCAGTTTTAGTAAATCACCCCCACTATGTCTGTTCTGCAATAAAGGTTTCTTACCTTCCTGTCTCCAGTATTAAATTTTAAAAACATTTTGTGTACTTTGAGATGCACATATGCAGTTCAGTGTACAATCCTGGCATCTGCCCAGTACCAGAATAAATGTACCCCAATGCACATGCCCAAGAGTTACGTCATCCAGTGCTGGCTTATCAAAATGGCAGATGATGAATCCAGGAGGAAGATGTTGATGCCGACGAGGGAACTTGCAGATGACGCATCGCTTGAGTGGAAGTGAGTATAGTTCTGCTTTAAGCACTTTAAGACCGGACTATTTCAACCCCTTCTTGCACAGGCCATTTTTCAAATATCAGCACTGTCACATTTTGAATCACAATTAATCAGCCATGCAACACTGTACCTAAATGAATTTTTATAGAAGATAGAGTTTTCTTTTGGCGGTATGTAATCATCACTGTTTTTTTTTTCTGTATAAGAGAAAAAAGACTGAAAAGTTGGAAAGTAATCTTCTTCATAAATGTAGGCCAAAAATATTCTAATACATTTCTCTGGTAAAAATAACCCAAATCAGTGTATATTATTTAGTCTGTGTGAAAGTTATTGAGTCTACAAACTATGGTTTATATATATTTGAAAATTCATGTTTCCTGAAGTACTGATTGTCTATCTCATTTCTTGAGGCCCTAAAATGCCAGGACAACACAAATACCCCCAAAATAACCCCTTTTTGGAAAATAGACCATCCAAGGTATTTAGTAAGAAGCATGGCAAGTTTTTTGAAGTTATAATTTTCTGCCACATTTTTTGTGGAAAAGTTTTTTTTTCACAAAGTTGCCATTTATTTCTCACACACAACATAGGTATACTTACAAGTACACGCCAAATTCCTATTGAGTACAGGGATACCACATTAGACATGTGCATTTTGTTTCGTTCCGAATCGAAATTTGGACAAATTTTTCATTATTCGGACATTCGGATGCATCCGAATTACCGAATTACAATACTAACGAATTTAACCGAATCTGATTTTTTTCAAATCGAAAAATCGCGGACGAAATTCGAATCGAATTCGAAATATTTTCGACTCGAATTCGAAAATAAATTTGAATCAAATTAGAAAAAATATAAATAATTAAAAAAAAAAAGAATACAATAAAATAGAATATAAAAATAAAAAACAATAGAATAGAAATAAAAGAATAGTAGAGAATAGAATAGAATTGAATAGAATGTAATAAAATACAATAGAATAGTTATTATATTCTAATCTTTTCTATTCTAATTTGAATTCATTCTGTATGAATTTCGAATTTCAGAAGATAGTTATATGTATAAATATTTCGTATAGAATGAATTCGAATTCGAATAGAAAAGATTAGAATAGAAATAGAAAAAAGACTAGAAAAACAATAGAATAAAATATAATATATATATATATATATATATATATATTATATTTTATTATATTCTATTGTTTTTCTATTCTAATCTTTTCTATTCGAATTTGAATTTATTCTATACTAAATTCGAATTTCGGAAGATGGTTATATATATACATATATATACATACATATAAATAACCATTTTCCAAAATTCGAATTTCATATAGAATAAAATCGAATTTGAATAGAAAATATTCTAAAATAATAGAAAAAAATATCATAAAAAAAAAACAATAGAACAATAAAAAAATATATATATATATATATATATATATATATATATAAAACCATGTTCCAACACTCAAATTTTGTATAGAATGAATTCCAATTCCAATTAGAAAAGATTAGAATATAAATATAATATAGACTAGAAAAACAATAGAACAGAATAGAATAAAATATAATAAATATATATATGTATTTTATTCTATTCTGTTCTATTGTTTTTCTATTCGATTCTTTCCAATATTTTCTATTCTATTATAATCTTTTCGATTCGAATTTGAATTCATTCTATACGAAATTCGAATGTCGGAAAAAAAATATATATAACCATCTTCCGAAATTCGAATTTAGTATATAATGATTTCGATTTTAATAGAAAAGATTTTAATAGAATATAAAAGAATAGACTAGAAAAACAATAGAACAGAATAGAATAAAATATAATATATTCTATTCTGTTCTATTGTTTTTCTAGTCTATTTTCTATTTTATTATAATCTTTTCTATCCAAAGTTAAAATTAATTAATATTTTTTTTTAATTCCTACTATTCGAAATTCGAATTTCAGAAGATGGTTGTATATTCTTTCTATTTTATTCTATTAAATTATATTTTTTTTCTATTCTGTTCTAATCTTTTTTATTTGAATTATACATTTTGGAAGATGGTTATTTGTTCACTTGCCACGTCACCTGCCACAAGTTATGGGGTTCCTAACCCCAAGTGCCCCCCCAGATATGGGCGATATGTCAAGTACTTTTCTGTAGCAGAGAATGACATTTTGTGACCCGAATTTGGGGCCACGTATCTTGGGTCCACTTATAGCTAGAAACCCCAAATTTGGTATGCAAACACAGTAACACTAGCACTACAACATCTCCAAATTTCAACTGCATTTGAAACTATTTCAACCGGATTCGAAAATATTTTGCGACCCGAATTTGGGTCCACGTATCTCTGGGTTATTTGGTGATAGAAACCCCAAATTTGAAGATGTTGTAATGCTAGTTCTCCTGTGTTTGCATACCAATTTTGGGGTTTCTATCACCAAGTAACCCAGAGATACATGGACCCAAAGTCGGGTCGCAAAATATTTTCGAATCCGGTTGAAATACTATCAACATGATTGGAAAATATTTCAACTGCATTTGAAACTATTTCAACAGGATTCGAAAATATTTTGCGACCCGAATTTGGGTCCACGTATCTCGGGGTTACTTGGTGATAGAAACCCCAAATTTGGGGTTATTGTTTTTCTAGTCTATTTTCTATTTTATTATAATCTTTTCTATCCAAAGTTAAAATTAATTAATTAAAAAATTTGAATTCATACTATTCGAAATTCGAATTTATTCTATTCGAATTTCAGAAGATGGTTGTATATTCTTTCTATTTTATTCTATTAAATTATATATTTTTTCTATTCTGTTCTAATCTTTTCTATTTGAATTATACATTTTGGAAGATGGTTATTTGTCCACTTGCCACTGTCACCTGCCACAAGTTATGGGGTTCCTAGCACCAAATGACCCCCAGATATGGGCGATATGTCAAGTACTTTTCTGCAGCAGAGAATGACATTTTGTGACCCGAAATTGGGGCCACATATGTCGGTGCCACTTGTAGCTAGAAACCCCCAATTTGGTATGGAAACACAGTTGAACTAGCACTACAACATCTCAAATTTTGGGGTTTCTATCACCAAGTAACCCCGAGATACATGGACCCAATTCGGGTCGCAAAATATTTTCGAATCCGGTTGAAATAGTATCAACATGATTCGAAATTATTTCAACTGCATTTGAAACTATTTCAACCGGATTCGAAAATATTTTGCGACCCGAATTTGGGTCCACGTATCTCTGGGTTACTTGGTGATAGAAACCCCAAATTTGAAGATGTTGTAATGCTAGTTCTCCTGTGTTTGCATACCAATTTTGGGGTTTCTATCACCAAGTAACCCAGAGATACATGGACCCAAAGTCGGGTCGCAAAATATTTTCGAATCCGGTTGAAATACTATCAACATGATTGGAAAATATTTCAACTGCATTTGAAACTATTTCAACAGGATTCGAAAATATTTTGCGACCCGAATTTGGGTCCACGTATCTCGGGGTTACTTGGTGATAGAAACCCCAAATTTGGGGTTATTGTTTTTCTAGTCTATTTTCTATTTTATTATAATCTTTTCTATCCAAAGTTAAAATTAATTAATTAAAAAATTTGAATTCATACTATTCGAAATTCGAATTTATTCTATTCGAATTTCAGAAGATGGTTGTATATTCTTTCTATTTTATTCTATTAAATTATATATTTTTTCTATTCTGTTCTAATCTTTTCTATTTGAATTATACATTTTGGAAGATGGCTATTTGTCCACTTGCCACTGTCACCTGCCACAAGTTATCGGGTTCCTAGCACCAAGTGACCCCCAGATATGGGCGATATGTCAAGTACTTTTCTGCAGCAGAGAATGACATTTTGTGACCCGAATTTGGGGCCACATATCTCGGTGCCACTTGTAGCTAGAAACCCCCAATTTGGTATGGAAACACAGTTGAACTAGCACTACAACATCTCAAATTTTGGGGTTTCTATCACCAAGTAACCCCGAGATACATGGACCCAATTCGGGTCGCAAAATATTTTCGATTCCCGTTGAAATAGTATCAACATGATTCGAAATTATTTCAACTGCATTTGAAACTATTTCAACCGGATTCGAAAATATTTTGCGACCCGAATTTGGGTCCACGTATCTCTGGGTTACTTGGTGATAGAAACCCCAAATTTGAAGATGTTGTAATGCTAGTTCTCCTGTGTTTGCATACCAATTTTGGGGTTTCTATCACCAAGTAACCCAGAGATACATGGACCCAAAGTCGGGTCGCAAAATATTTTCGAATCCGGTTGAAATACTATCAACATGATTGGAAAATATTTCAACTGCATTTGAAACTATTTCAACAGGATTCGAAAATATTTTGCGACCCGAATTTGGGTCCACGTATCTCTGGGTTACTTGGTGATAGAAACCCCAAATTTGAAGATGTTGTAATGCTAGTTCTCCTGTGTTTGCATACCAATTTTGGGGTTTCTATCCCTAAGTGACCCCGAGATACGTGGACCCAAATTCGTGTCGCAAAATGTCAAGCACTTTTCTGCAGCAGAGAATGACATTTTGCGACCCGACTTTGGGGCCACATATCTCGGGGCCACTTGTAGCTAGAAACCCCCAATTTGGTATGGAAACACAGTTGAACTAGCACTACAAAATCTCAAATTTTGGGGTTTCTATCACCAAGTAACCCCGAGATACATGGACCCAATTCGGGTCGCAAAATATTTTCGATGCCCGTTGAAATAGTATCAACATGATTCGAAATTATTTCAACTGCATTTGAAACTATTTCAACCGGATTCGAAAATATTTTGCGACCCGAATTTGGGTCCACGTATCTCTGGGTTACTTGGTGATAGAAACCCCAAATTTGAAGATGTTGTAATGCTAGTTCTCCTGTGTTTGCATACCAATTTTGGGGTTTCTATCACCAAGTAACCCAGAGATACGTGGACCCAAAGTCGGGTCGCAAAATATTTTCGAATCCGGTTGAAATACTATCAACATGATTGGAAAATATTTCAACTGCATTTGAAACTATTTCAACAGGATTCGAAAATATTTTGCGACCCGAATTTGGGTCCACGTATCTCGGGGTTACTTGGTGATAGAAACCCCAAATTTTCTGGTTATTGTTTTTCTAGTCTATTTTCTATTTTATTATAATCTTTTCTATCCAAAGTTAAAATTAATTAATTAAAAAATTTGAATTCATACTATTCAAAATTCGAATTTATTCTATTCGAATTTCAGAAGATGGTTGTATATTCTTTCTATTTTATTCTATTAAATTATATATTTTTTCTATTCTGTTCTAATCTTTTTTATTTGAATTATACATTTTGGAAGATGGTTATTTGTCCACTTGCCACTGTCACCTGCCACAAGTTATGGGGTTCCTAGCACCAAGTGACCCCCAGATATGGGCGATATATCAAGTACTTTTCTGCAGCAGAGAATGACATTTTGTGACCCGAATTTGGGGCCACATATCTCGGTGCCACTTGTAGCTAGAAACCCCCAATTTGGTATGGAAACACAGTTGAACTAGCACTACAACATCTCAAATTTTGGGGTTTCTATCACCAAGTAACCCCGATATACATGGACCCAATTCGGGTCGCAAAATATTTTCGAATCCGGTTGAAATAGTATCAACATGATTCGAAATTATTTCAACTGCATTTGAAACTATTTCAACCGGATTCGAAAATATTTTGCGACCCGAATTTGGGTCCATGTATCTCTGGGTTACTTGGTGATAGAAACCCCAAATTTGAAGATGTAATGCTAGTTCTCCTGTGTTTGCATACCAATTTTGGGGTTTCTATCACCAAGTAACCCAGAGATACATGGACCCAAAGTCGGGTCGCAAAATATTTTCGAATCCGGTTGAAATACTATCAACATGATTGGAAAATATTTCAACTGCATTTGAAACTATTTCAACAGGATTCGAAAATATTTTGCGACCCGAATTTGGGTCCACGTATCTCTGGGTTACTTGGTGATAGAAACCCCAAATTTGAAGATGTTGTAATGCTAGTTCTCCTGTGTTTGCATACCAATTTTGGGGTTTCTATCCCTAAGTGACCCCGAGATACGTGGACCAAAATTCGTGTCGCAAAATGTCAAGCACTTTTCTGCAGCAGAGAATGACATTTTGCGACCCGACTTTGGGGCCACATATCTCGGGGCCACTTGTAGCTAGAAACCCCCAATTTGGTATGGAAACACAGTTGAACTAGCACTACAAAATCTCAAATTTTGGGGTTTCTATCACCAAAGTAACCCCGAGATACATGGACCCAATTCGGGTCGCAAAATATTTTCGAATCCCGTTGAAATAGTATCAACATGATTCGAAATTATTTCAACTGCATTTGAAACTATTTCAACCGGATTCGAAAATATTTTGCGACCCGAATTTGGGTCCACGTATCTCTGGGTTACTTGGTGATAGAAACCCCAAATTTGAAGATGTAATGCTAGTTCTCCTGTGTTTGCATACAAATTTTGGGGTTTCTATCACCAAGTAACCCCGAGATACATGGACCCAATTCGGGTCGCAAAATATTTTCGATTCCCGTTGAAATAGTATCAACATGATTCGAAATTATTTCAACTGCATTTGAAACTATTTCAACCGGATTCGAAAATATTTTGCGACCCGAATTTGGGTCCACGTATCTCTGGGTTACTTGGTGATAGAAACCCCAAATTTGAAGATGTTGTAATGCTAGTTCTCCTGTGTTTGCATACCAATTTTGGGGTTTCTATCACCAAGTAACCCAGAGATACATGGACCCAAAGTCGGGTCGCAAAATATTTTCGAATCCGGTTGAAATACTATCAACATGATTGGAAAATATTTCAACTGCATTTGAAACTATTTCAACAGGATTCGAAAATATTTTGCGACCCGAATTTGGGTCCACGTATCTCGGGGTTACTTGGTGATAGAAACCCCAAATTTTCTGGTTATTGTTTTTCTAGTCTATTTTCTATTTTATTATAATCTTTTCTATCCAAAGTTAAAATTAATTAATTAAAAAATTTGAATTCATACTATTCAAAATTCGAATTTATTCTATTCGAATTTCAGAAGATGGTTGTATATTCTTTCTATTTTATTCTATTAAATTATATATTTTTTCTATTCTGTTCTAATCTTTTGTATTTGAATTATACATTTTGGAAGATGGTTATTTGTCCACTTGCCACTGTCACCTGCCACAAGTTATGGGGTTCCTAGCACCAAGTGACCCCCAGATATGGGCGATATGTCAAGTACTTTTCTGCAGCAGAGAATGACATTTTGTGACCCGAATTTGGGGCCACATATCTCGGTGCCACTTGTAGCTAGAAACCCCCAATTTGGTATGGAAAAACAGTTGAACTAGCACTACAACATCTCAAATTTTGGGGTTTCTATCACCAAGTAACCCCGATATACATGGACCCAATTCGGGTCGCAAAATATTTTCGAATCCCGTTGAAATAGTATCAACATGATTCGAAATTATTTCAACTGCATTTGAAACTATTTCAACCGGATTCGAAAATATTTTGCGACCCGAATTTGGGTCCACGTATCTCTGGGTTACTTGGTGATAGAAACCCCAAATTTGAAGATGTAATGCTAGTTCTCCTGTGTTTGCATACCAATTTTGGGGTTTCTATCACCAAGTAACCCAGAGATACATGGACCCAAAGTCGGGTCGCAAAATATTTTCGAATCCGGTTGAAATACTATCAACATGATTGGAAAATATTTCAACTGCATTTGAAACTATTTCAACAGGATTCGAAAATATTTTGCGACCCGAATTTGGGTCCACGTATCTCTGGGTTACTTGGTGATAGAAACCCCAAATTTGAAGATGTTGTAATGCTAGTTCTCCTGTGTTTGCATACCAATTTTGGGGTTTCTATCCCTAAGTGACCCCGAGATACGTGGACCCAAATTCGTGTCACAAAATGTCAAGCACTTTTCTGCAGCAGAGAATGACATTTTGCGACCCGACTTTGGGGCCACATATCTCGGGGCCACTTGTAGCTAGAAACCCCCAATTTGGTATGGAAACACAGTTGAACTAGCACTACAACATCTCAAATTTTGGGGTTTCTATCACCAAGTAACCCCGAGATACATGACCCAATTCGGGTCGCAAAATATTTTCGAATCCCGTTGAAATAGTATCAACATGATTCGAAATTATTTCAACTGCATTTGAAACTATTTCAACCGGATTCGAAAATATTTTGCGACCCGAATTTGGGTCCACGTATCTCTGGGTTACTTGGTGATAGAAACCCCAATTTTGAAGATGTAATGCTAGTTCTCCTGTGTTTGCATACCAATTTTGGGGTTTCTATCACCAAGTAACCCAGAGATACATGGACCCAAAGTTGGGTCGCAAAATATTTTCGAATCCGGTTGAAATACTATTAACATGATTGGAAAATATTTCAACTGCATTTGAAACTATTTCAACTGGATTTGAAAATATTTTGCGACCCGAATTTGGGTCCACGTATCTCTGGGTTACTTGGTGATAGAAACCCCAAATTTGAAGATGTTGTAATGCTAGTTCTCCTGTGTTTGCATACCAATTTTGGGGTTTCTATCCCTAAGTGACCCCGAGATACGTGGACCCAAATTCGTGTCGCAAAATGTCAAGCACTTTTCTGCAGCAGAGAATGACATTTTGCGACCCCACTTTGGGGCCACATATCTCGGGGCCACTGGTAGCTAGAAACCCCCAATTTGGTATGGAAACACAGTTGAACTAGCACTACAACAATTTTGAGGTTTCTATCACCAAGTAACCCCGAGATGCATGGACCCAATTCGGGTCGCAAAATATTTTCGAATCCCGTTGAAATAGTATCAACATGATTCGAAATTATTTCAACTGCATTTGAAACTATTTCAACCGGATTCGAAAATATTTTGCGACCCGAATTTGGGTCCACGTATCTCTGGGTTACTTGGTGATAGAAACCCCAAATTTGAAGATGTAATGCTAGTTCTCCTGTGTTTGCATACAAATTTTGGGGTTTCTATCACCAAGTAACCCCGAGATACATGGACCCAATTCGGGTCGCAAAATATTTTCGATTCCCGTTGAAATAGTATCAACATGATTCGAAATTATTTCAACTGCATTTGAAACTATTTCAACCGGATTCGAAAATATTTTGCGACCCGAATTTGGGTCCATGTATCTCTGGGTTACTTGGTGATAGAAACCCCAAATTTGAAGATGTTGTAATGCTAGTTCTCCTGTGTTTGCATACCAATTTTGGGGTTTCTATCACCAAGTAACCCAGAGATACATGGACCCAAAGTCGGGTCGCAAAATATTTTCGAATCCGGTTGAAATACTATCAACATGATTGGAAAATATTTCAACTGCATTTGAAACTATTTCAACAGGATTCGAAAATATTTTGCGACCCGAATTTGGGTCCACGTATCTCGGGGTTACTTGGTGATAGAAACCCCAAATTTTCTGGTTATTGTTTTTCTAGTCTATTTTCTATTTTATTATAATCTTTTCTATCCAAAGTTAAAATTAATTAATTAAAAAATTTGAATTCATACTATTCAAAATTCGAATTTATTCTATTCGAATTTCAGAAGATGGTTGTATATTCTTTCTATTTTATTCTATTAAATTATATATTTTTTCTATTCTGTTCTAATCTTTTGTATTTGAATTATACATTTTGGAAGATGGTTATTTGTCCACTTGCCACTGTCACCTGCCACAAGTTATGGGGTTCCTAGCACCAAGTGACCCCCAGATATGGGCGATATGTCAAGTACTTTTCTGCAGCAGAGAATGACATTTTGTGACCCGAATTTGGGGCCACATATCTCGGTGCCACTTGTAGCTAGAAACCCCCAATTTGGTATGGAAAAACAGTTGAACTAGCACTACAACATCTCAAATTTTGGGGTTTCTATCACCAAGTAACCCCGATATACATGGACCCAATTCGGGTCGCAAAATATTTTCGAATCCCGTTGAAATAGTATCAACATGATTCGAAATTATTTCAACTGCATTTGAAACTATTTCAACCGGATTCGAAAATATTTTGCGACCCGAATTTGGGTCCACGTATCTCTGGGTTACTTGGTGATAGAAACCCCAAATTTGAAGATGTAATGCTAGTTCTCCTGTGTTTGCATACCAATTTTGGGGTTTCTATCACCAAGTAACCCAGAGATACATGGACCCAAAGTCGGGTCGCAAAATATTTTCGAATCCGGTTGAAATACTATCAACATGATTGGAAAATATTTCAACTGCATTTGAAACTATTTCAACAGGATTCGAAAATATTTTGCGACCCGAATTTGGGTCCACGTATCTCTGGGTTACTTGGTGATAGAAACCCCAAATTTGAAGATGTTGTAATGCTAGTTCTCCTGTGTTTGCATACCAATTTTGGGGTTTCTATCCCTAAGTGACCCCGAGATACGTGGACCCAAATTCGTGTCACAAAATGTCAAGCACTTTTCTGCAGCAGAGAATGACATTTTGCGACCCGACTTTGGGGCCACATATCTCAGGGCCACTTGTAGCTAGAAACCCCCAATTTGGTATGGAAACACAGTTGAACTAGCACTACAAAATCTCAAATTTTGGGGTTTCTATCACCAAGTAACCCCGAGATACATGGACCCAATTCGGGTCGCAAAATATTTTCGAATCCCGTTGAAATAGTATCAACATGATTCGAAATTATTTCAACTGCATTTGAAACTATTTCAACCGGATTCGAAAATATTTTGCGACCCGAATTTGGGTCCACGTATCTCTGGGTTACTTGGTGATAGAAACCCCAAATTTGAAGATGTAATGCTAGTTCTCCTGTGTTTGCATACCAATTTTGGGGTTTCTATCACCAAGTAACCCAGAGATACATGGACCCAAAGTTGGGTCGCAAAATATTTTCGAATCCGGTTGAAATACTATTAACATGATTGAAAAATATTTCAACTGCATTTGAAACTATTTCAACAGGATTTGAAAATATTTTGCGACCCGAATTTGGGTCCACGTATCTCTGGGTTACTTGGTGATAGAAACCCCAAATTTGAAGATGTTGTAATGCTAGTTCTCCTGTGTTTGCATACCAATTTTGGGGTTTCTATCCCTAAGTGACCCCGAGATACGTGGACCCAAATTCGTGTCGCAAAATGTCAAGCACTTTTCTGCAGCAGAGAATGACATTTTGCGACCCCACTTTGGGGCCACATATCTCGGGGCCACTTGTAGCTAGAAACCCCCAATTTGGTATGGAAACACAGTTGAACTAGCACTACAACAATTTTGGGGTTTCTATCACCAAGTAACCCCGAGATGCATGGACCCAATTCGGGTCGCAAAATATTTTCGAATCCCGTTGAAATAGTATCAACATGATTCGAAATTATTTCAACTGCATTTGAAACTATTTCAACCGGATTCGAAAATATTTTGCGACCCGAATTTGGGTCCACGTATCTCTGGGTTACTTGGTGATAGAAAACCCAAATTTGAAGATGTTGTAATGCTAGTTCTCCTGTGTTTGCATACCAATTTTGGGGTTTCTATCCCTAAGTGACCCCGAGATACGTGGACCCAAATTCGTGTCACAAAATGTCAAGCACTTTTCTGCAGCAGAGAATGACATTTTGCGACCCGACTTTGGGGCCACATATCTCAGGGCCACTTGTAGCTAGAAACCCCCAATTTGGTATGGAAACACAGTTGAACTAGCACTACAAAATCTCAAATTTTGGGGTTTCTATCACCAAGTAACCCCGAGATACATGGACCCAATTCGGGTCGCAAAATATTTTCGAATCCCGTTGAAATAGTATCAACATGATTCGAAATTATTTCAACTGCATTTGAAACTATTTCAACCGGATTCGAAAATATTTTGCGACCCGAATTTGGGTCCACGTATCTCTGGGTTACTTGGTGATAGAAACCCCAAATTTGAAGATGTAATGCTAGTTCTCCTGTGTTTGCATACCAATTTTGGGGTTTCTATCACCAAGTAACCCAGAGATACATGGACCCAAAGTTGGGTCGCAAAATATTTTCGAATCCGGTTGAAATACTATTAACATGATTGAAAAATATTTCAACTGCATTTGAAACTATTTCAACAGGATTTGAAAATATTTTGCGACCCGAATTTGGGTCCACGTATCTCTGGGTTACTTGGTGATAGAAACCCCAAATTTGAAGATGTTGTAATGCTAGTTCTCCTGTGTTTGCATACCAATTTTGGGGTTTCTATCCCTAAGTGACCCCGAGATACGTGGACCCAAATTCGTGTCGCAAAATGTCAAGCACTTTTCTGCAGCAGAGAATGACATTTTGCGACCCCACTTTGGGGCCACATATCTCGGGGCCACTTGTAGCTAGAAACCCCCAATTTGGTATGGAAACACAGTTGAACTAGCACTACAACAATTTTGGGGTTTCTATCACCAAGTAACCCCGAGATGCATGGACCCAATTCGGGTCGCAAAATATTTTCGAATCCCGTTGAAATAGTATCAACATGATTCGAAATTATTTCAACTGCATTTGAAACTATTTCAACCGGATTCGAAAATATTTTGCGACCCGAATTTGGGTCCACGTATCTCTGGGTTACTTGGTGATAGAAAACCCAAATTTGAAGATGTTGTAATGCTAGTTCTCCTGTGTTTGCATACCAATTTTGGGGTTTCTATCCCTAAGTGACCCCGAGATACAAGGACCCAAATTCGTGTCGCAAAATGTCAAGCACTTTTCTGCAGCAGAGAATGACATTTTGCGACCCGACTTTGGGGCCACATATCTCGGGGCCACTTGTAGCTAGAAACCCCCAATTTGGTATGGAAACAGAGTTGAACTAGCACTACAAAATCTCAAATTTTGGGGTTTCTATCACCAAAGTAACCCCGAGATACATGGACCCAATTCGGGTCGCAAAATATTTTCGAATCCCGTTGAAATAGTATCAACATGATTCGAAATTATTTCAACTGCATTTGAAACTATTTCAACCGGATTCGAAAATATTTTGCGACCCGAATTTGGGTCCACGTATCTCTGGGTTACTTGGTGATAGAAACCCCAAATTTGAAGATGTAATGCTAGTTCTCCTGTGTTTGCATACAAATTTTGGGGTTTCTATCACCAAGTAACCCCGAGATACATGGACCCAATTCGGGTCGCAAAATATTTTCGATTTCCGTTGAAATAGTATCAACATGATTCGAAATTATTTCAACTGCATTTGAAACTATTTCAACCGGATTCAAAAATATTTTGCGACCCGAATTTGGGTCCACGTATCTCTGGGTTACTTGGTGATAGAAACCCCAAATTTGAAGATGTTGTAATGCTAGTTCTCCTGTGTTTGCATACCAATTTTGGGGTTTCTATCACCAAGTAACCCAGAGATACATGGACCCAAAGTCGGGTCGCAAAATATTTTCGAATCCGGTTGAAATACTATCAACATGATTGGAAAATATTTCAACTGCATTTGAAACTATTTCAACAGGATTCGAAAATATTTTGCGACCCGAATTTGGGTCCACGTATCTCGGGGTTACTTGGTGATAGAAACCCCAAATTTTCTGGTTATTGTTTTTCTAGTCTATTTTCTATTTTATTATAATCTTTTCTATCCAAAGTTAAAATTAATTAATTAAAAAATTTGAATTCATACTATTCAAAATTCGAATTTATTCTATTCGAATTTCAGAAGATGGTTGTATATTCTTTCTATTTTATTCTATTAAATTATATATTTTTTCTATTCTGTTCTAATCTTTTCTATTTGAATTATACATTTTGGAAGATGGTTATTTGTCCACTTGCCACTGTCACCTGCCACAAGTTATGGGGTTCCTAGCACCAAGTGACCCCCAGATATGGGCGATATGTCAAGTACTTTTCTGCAGCAGAGAATGACATTTTGTGACCCGAATTTGGGGCCACATATCTCGGTGCCACTTGTAGCTAGAAACCCCCAATTTGGTATGGAAACACAGTTGAACTAGCACTACAACATCTCAAATTTTGGGGTTTCTATCACCAAGTAACCCCGATATACATGGACCCAATTCGGGTCACAAAATATTTTCGAATCCCGTTGAAATAGTATCAACATGATTCGAAATTATTTCAACTGCATTTGAAACTATTTCAACCGGATTCGAAAATATTTTGCGACCCGAATTTGGGTCCACGTATCTCTGGGTTACTTGGTGATAGAAACCCCAAATTTGAAGATGTAATGCTAGTTCTCCTGTGTTTGCATACCAATTTTGGGGTTTCTATCACCAAGTAACCCAGAGATACATGGACCCAAAGTCGGGTCGCAAAATATTTTCGAATCTGGTTGAAATACTATCAACATGATTGGAAAATATTTCAACTGCATTTGAAACTATTTCAACAGGATTCGAAAATATTTTGCGACCCGAATTTGGGTCCATGTATCTCTGGGTTACTTGGTGATAGAAACCCCAAATTTGAAGATGTTGTAATGCTAGTTCTCCTGTGTTTGCATACCAATTTTGGGGTTTCTATCCCTAAGTGACCCCGAGATACGTGGACCCAAATTCGTGTCACAAAATGTCAAGCACTTTTCTGCAGCAGAGAATGACATTTTGCGACCCGACTTTGGGGCCACATATCTCGGGGCCACTTGTAGCTAGAAACCCCACATTTGGTATGCAAACAGAGAACTAGCCCTACAACATCTCCAAATTTGGGCTTTCTATCACTAAGTGACCCTGAGATACGTGGACCCAAATTCGGGTCGCAAAATATTTTCGAATCCGGTTGAAATAGTTTCAAATGCGGTTGAAATAATTTCGAATCATGTTGAAATAATTTCGAATCCGGTAGAAATATTTTCGAATCCGGTAGAAATATTTTCGAATGCGGTTGAAATATTTTGGAATGCGACCGATTTTCGAATTCGGTCGAAAATGAAACGAAATCCGAAAACGAATTTAACAAATTTAACGAATCTAACTAAACAAAATTAATTAATTAACGAATTAAAACGAAACGAAACAAATTTTTTCCTTTTGCACATGTCTAATTATATATAAATAGTCACGATTTGGGTGGGAAAACCAAAACTCACCAAAGCAATCCGTTTCAGCACATAAAGAAGGAGGTCATGGAAAAAAATAGAAACAGGCAAGTTCCAAGAAGTGTCCCATACCCAGCTCAACAGGACATGAGCCGCCCAAGGTGTCGGAGCCACAAAGAGAAAAAGGCAATGCAGTTTAAGAACCTAAAAAATATATGCAAATAAAACGCTTTAATAAAAATAGAGACCTCATGTGAAACAAAGAGCTGAACTCACATGGGTCAAGCATTATAGGCAAAGAATAGGGTCATGAAAATGACCATGTTTAAAACATACCTGGATTTCCAGGTGGTAGTAGAGAGAAGTGCCAATGATTTGGAAAATGCTGGAAAAAGCTTCAATCCGCAGCTGATAAGATAGAAAGGTCCTGCAGGTGTGTGGCTCAATTGACAAACCAGTGCCAACAGATCTAAGTCAAACACTGGTATGCTGAAGATCATAGAAATAAGAAAGTATATATGAATAGGTCTGTTTGGAACCCGCAATGAAAACAGTTCAAAGAGATATGACCAAAGAGGCTTACCTAGAGGGTGTATGGTAGGGACACGCTGGAGTGGAAAAAGCGATAACCTCTTCCAGAGAGAGGAAGCGTCCTGACAGAAATCGCAGCGTGAACCGCGCTCTTTAAACCCTCCAAACCCAATGGCGTCTGACGTCACCGCCGGGATGTGGACGATTGAATCACACCCTGCGTGCGTGCGTGATTCCCAAAGGTCACACATCGAGAAACGCAGAACCTCCGCGCCGTGATGGCAGCTGCGGCGCTACGTCATCGACGGCAGATAGCGCCATCTTGACTAAGGGAAAGCCAAGAATGGTATAGAGAGGCTGAAAGGGTGTCATGGATATGCATTAATGTCTGTCTGCCATCTTACCTTTCCTCCTCATGTGTTCATCTTAGAGACCAGACCTCCTTCACCTGGCTTCCTTTATAATCTCCTCCCAGCCTGACTCCACCCCAGGCCCTATCACAGAACACTATATTAACCTGTGCACTGCAAGCCTGCTTTGCTGATCAACGTGTTTGTTAGGCATTGTGTGTTTGGGTTCCTGCCTGCCGTGTGCTACGTCTGTCTCTCTGTTACATTATTGGCTTGTCCCCGACTATCCCTGTCTGCTCGTGCCCTTTGACCTTCGGCTCGTTCTTTCGTTATGCTTGTCTGCTTGTGGCCCCTGACCTTCAGCTTGTTATTCGGTTCTCTCATATCTTGTGCTGCTGCTTTCCCTCTTTTCCCCTTATCCTATGGGGCGTGAGCTAGGAAACTCCAGGGGCCGCGACCTGGTCCCAGCCTGCAGCATAACATCCTCACCACTAGAGGCCCTGGAGAAGACCTGCTGGGTCTTAGACTCCGCGCCCTGGGGAATCTTGGCTCTAGCTTCCGTTAGGATCCCGGTTGTGCTCCTCTGGTCCCGCTTTCCACAACCACCCAGTTCCCTATCCGCAGAAGCCAGCCATAGGGTTCACTACCTCGCGGTGCACTCCTGTCCCCCTACGGTGTGCATCTGTCACCTGGCCACAGGTGATCTTGACAGTTTGATCAGCCATGAACCCGGCTGACATCCCGCACCCCGCGGATGATCCATTGCAGGGCATAGTTCGCAGACTTGAAACCCAGGAATCAAATCAGACTCAGGTGATGCGATTCCTCCAGGATCTGGCTTCTCGATTCGAGCAGCTTCAGGCCTCCTTGGGAACCCCGAATCCACAACCCCAAGTACAACCAGCGGCTGTACCTATCGCACCAGTCGCAGCCTCACACTCACTAAGATTGCCAGCTCAGTTCTGTTTCTCTGGGGACTCCAAGGCCTGCAGGGGGTTTCTCAGCCAATGCACAATTCATTTTGAGCTTCAGCCTCAAAGCTTCCTGTCTGACCGGGCTAAGGTAGCCTATATCATTTCCCTCCTCTCCGGTGAAGCTTTGGCCTGGGCTGCCCCCCTGTGGGAGAGGAACGATCCGGTGGTTTCCAGCCTGTCCGATTTCTTGAAGCTCTTTCGTAATATCTTCGAAGAGCCGGCTCGGGCTTCTTCAGCGGCTAGTGCTGTCTTACGTCTTCGCCAAGAATCTAGTTCAGTGGGGCAATATGCTCTTCAGTTCCGTATCCACACAGCTGAATTGAGCTGGAATAATGAGGCCCTGGTCGCTACCCTTTTACATGGCCTCTCTGACCGAGTGAAAGACGAATTAGCGGGAAGAGCCATTCCCGTCGGTCTGGACGATGTAATTTCTTTATGCAACCAGATCGACATTCGTTTTCAAGAGAGGTCCTTAGAAAAAAGACGCCAGCACTCTCTGGGTCCTAGCCAGTCTGAGCTCCCCTCCCTTCATTCCGTGGAGCATCCTCTACCTGCTGAAGAACCTATGCAGCTGGGCCGGACCAGACTAACCCCCGAAGAACGTGCTAGGCGCAGAACTCTGGGCTTGTGCCTCTATTGTGGGGGCAAGGGTAATTTTCGTGACTCCTGCTCGCTTCGTCTGGGAAACGCTCGGGTCTAATACATTTGGAAGGTGGAGTATTGGACCCAGAAACATCACCTTCTCGCCTGCTCTTGCCGGTGTTCCTTCATGTAGGCACTTCTCCTCAGTCAACCCTTGCATACCTGGATTCCGGGGCTGCCGGCAATTTTATGGATTGGAGAACTGCTTCTTCTATGAAGCTTACCCTTTCACCTCTCACTACCCCATTGGTAGTCTCGGCAATTGATGGCACCGTTCTCCCAGGGGGCCCTATTCGCTTCCAGACGCTACCCATTAGGATGTCGGTAGGGATTCTCCACCAGGAGTGGATATCCTTTCTTATTCTACCCAAGGCCTCTACCCCAGTTGTATTGGGCCTCCCTTGGCTACAGCTCCACTCTCCTCATGTGGACTGGGTCTCTGGGCAGATCCTGGCCTGGGGTTCCTCATGTTTCTCCTCGTGTCTTCTCAAGGTGACCCCCAAGGAGAGTCTTCCGGTTGCTGCCACTTCTGTTTCTTCTGATCTTCCTGCTGCATACAGCGATTACCGGGATGTGTTCTGTAAGAAATCAGCTGAGGTGCTTCCTCCCCACAGGTCTTTTGACTGTGCTATTGATCTTGTCCCCGGAGCAACTCTACCCAGGGGTCGTACCTACCCTCTGTCCATCCCAGAGACCCAGGCCATGTCGGAGTATGTCGCAGAGAATCTGGAGAGAGGTTTCATCCGGAAATCCTCATCGCCTGCAGGGGCAGGGTTCTTTTTTGTTGCCAAAAAGGATGGTACCTTAAGACCCTGCATCGATTATCGGGGTTTAAATGCGGTTACTATTAAAAATCAATACCCCTTACCCTTAATATCTGAGCTATTCGATAGGTTGAAGGGTGCCTCCATTTTCACCAAGTTGGATCTCAGAGGCGCGTACAATCTCATTCGAATACGGGAGGGTGACGAATGGAAGACTGCATTCAACACTAGAGACGGGCATTACGAATATCTGGTGATGCCTTTTGGTCTGTGTAATGCTCCAGCCGTGTTTCAAAACTTTGTCAATGAAATCTTCAGAGATCTGCTGTACCAGTTTGTTGTCATCTATCTGGATGACATTCTGATCTTTTCTGAAAATCTGCTCGTCCACAGAAACCATGTCCGCACTGTACTTCAACGTCTTAGAGAGAACAATCTCTATGCCAAGCTGGAGAAATGTTCCTTTGAATGTTCTGAGGTCCTGTTTTTGGGGTGCTTCGTCTCATGTTCGGGTCTTCGTATGGACCCTGGGAAGGTCTTGGCTATCACCAACTGGCCTCTTCCTGCTAGCCTCAAGGCCACACAGCGCTTTCTTGGCTTCACTAATTATTATAGGCAGTTCATAAGGAATTACTCTTCCATTGCCGCGCCTATTATCGCTTTGACCAAGAAGGGTGTGAATGCCAGAGACTGGCCTCCCGAAGCTGTCTCTGCATTTCACAACCTGAAACAGGCCTTTGTTTCTGGCCCCCTCTTGAGGAGACCAAATCCTGGGAATGCATTTTTTATTGAAGTGGACGCTTCCTCAATGGGGGTGGGAGCTGTGCTTCTTCAAATCTTTGAGAAGAGACGCCAACCATGTGCGTTCTTCTCCAAAAAAAATTCTCAGGCAGAGAGGAATTATGCCATCGGTGATCGGGAACTTCTCGCAATTAAATTGGCGTTAGAGGAGTGGCGTCATCTCTTGGAGGGTTCCCTTCACTCCATAACGATCTTTACCGATCACAAGAATTTACAGTATCTACAGAATGCTAAACGTCTGAATCCTAGACAGGCCAGGTGGAGTCTCTTCTTTGCCCGTTTTAATTTCACGATTACCTACAAACCTGGTTCCTGCAATGGTCGGGCTGATGCGCTCTCTAGGTCATTTGACACTTTGGACGAGGAGTCCGCCCCTGAACCTGAGCCGATCATTCCAACCTCATGCATTGTTGCCCACTCTACCACCCTGAAGTCAAAAATTCCGCCTGGTAAGACCTTTGTCCCCACTGAGCTAAGAGCTAAGATCCTTCGTTGGGGACATGATTCTAAGGTGGCAGGTCATTCTGGATTCCTCCGATCCTTCCTACTCATCAGTCGTCACTACTGGTGGCCTAATCTCCGCTCAGACGTCAAAGACTACGTTAAAGCTTGTCATGTCTGTGCTCAGTCCAAATCCTCCACACAAGCTCCTGCTGGTCTCCTCATGCCCTTGCCCATTCCTAAGGAACCCTGGGCCCATATTGCCATGGATTTTATCACCGATCTCCCACTGTCTGAGAATAATACAGTCATTTGGGTGGTAATCGATCGATTCTCCAAGATGGCTCATTTTGTTCCTCTTCCTGGTCTTCCTTCTGCCCCTGCCTTGGTTCCCATTTTCATTCGAGAAATTCTCCGCCTACATGGGGTCCCTTCTCATATTGTTTCCGACAGGGGAGTCCAATTCACGTCTCGTTTTTGGAGAGCCTTTTGCAAGTCCCTCAATATTGTCTTGGATTTTTCTTCTTCTTACCATCCCCAATCCAATGGACAGACTGAGAGGGTTAATCAGGAGTTAGAGGTCTTTCTTCGCACCTTTGTGTCTTCTCACCATGACGATTGGTCCTCTCTACTCCCGTGGGCAGAATTCTACCATAACAATCATGTGAATACCAGTTCGCAGAAGACACCCTTTTTCACAGTTTATGGAAAACACCCTCAACTTCCTCTTCCCATGATCTGTTCTCCAGACATTCCAGCTTTGGCTTCGGTTCAGGAGTCTCTCAATTCCGTTTGGGGTCACGTTCATGATTCCCTCTGGGCAGCTGCTGAAAAATTCAAAGGCTTTGCCGACCGCCGCAGGCGTAAACCGCCTTCTCTTCAGCCAGGGGACAAAGTCTGGCTCTCTACCAGGAACATCAAGCTCCGAGTTCCTTCTCTGAAGTTTGCTCCACGATTCATCGGTCCATACACGGTAACTGCTAAACTGAATCCGGTTTGTTTCAAACTCCAGATTCCTAAGAGCCTTAAAATCACTAACTCCTTTCATGTTGCTCTCCTAAAGCCTTTAGTCCTCAATAAATTCTCTCGTCCTCTCCCTACCGTGGCGCCTGTCTCTGAGGATAATCAGGAGTACGAGATCAGTCAAATTCTGGACTCCCGACTCTGTAAAGGCGTTCTTCAGTACCTCGTTCATTGGAAAGGGTTTGGTCCTGAGGAGAGGTCTTGGATCACTGCATCTGAGGTCTTTGCACCTCGTCTGTTAAAGGAGTTTCATCTGAAGTTTCCCTCTAAACCTGGGCCCAGGCGGGGAAGGGGGAGGCCTCGTAAGAGGGAGGGTACTGTCATGGATATGCATTAATGTCTGTCTGCCATCTTACCTTTCCTCCTCATGTGTTCATCTTAGAGACCAGACCTCCTTCACCTGGCTTCCTTTATAATCTCCTCCCAGCCTGACTCCACCCCAGGCCCTATCACAGAACACTATATTAACCTGTGCACTGCAAGCCTGCTTTGCTGATCAACGTGTTTGTTAGGCATTTTGTGTTTGGGTTCCTGCCTGCCGTGTGCTACGTCTGTCTCTCTGTTACGTTATTGGCTTGTCCCCGACTATCCCTGTCTGCTCGTGACCCTTGACCTTCGGCTCGTTCTTTCGTTATCCTTGTCTGCTTGTGGCCCCTGACCTTCAGCTTGTTATTCGGTTCTCTCATATCTTGTGCTGCTGCTTCCCCTCTTTTCCCCTTATCCTACGGGGCGTGAGCTAGGAAACTCCAGGGGCCGCGACCTGGTCCCAGCCTGCAGCATAACATCCTCACCACTAGAGGCCCTGGAGAAGACCTGCTGGGTCTTAGACTCCGCGCCCTGGGGAATCTTGGCTCTAGCTTCCGTTAGGATCCCGGTTGTGCTCCTCTGGTCCCGCTTTCCACAACCACCCAGTTCCCTATCCGCAGAAGCCAGCCATAGGGTTCACTACCTCGCGGTGCACTCCTGTCCCCCTACGGTGTGCATCTGTCACCTGGCCACAGGTGATCTTGACAAAGGGAAAGCAGCATGGGCAATGGAATAAAATACCATTGAGCATGAGGTGGAAATGGGGCTGTTATCTGCGAATAATAGGGAGAACCAAGGAGGCACATGAGGTGAAAACAGAAAGGGACATGAAGGGACAGGCTAATAGCAAAACGTCCAGCCCGACAGGCCCCCCGGCCGTCCGTATGGCTCAGACAGTGGACGAATCAAGTCCCGCCGACCTGATCAGGACCCAGCGGAACTAGCTAATATGTATATCATGGGATTAAAAGATGTCCCAAAAGAAATATAAAACTAAAAATGATGATAACTATGTGTTACCATGATCTCCTGGGAAACATAAAGGGTAGCTCAGCTGGATTTGAAAATATAGATCCATTTGCTGAGACAAAGAGGGCTGAGAAATAAAAACAAAAGATGGCTAAAAGGTGAGGGTTTGACAAGACAAATCATGAGCAATGCATTTTAGAGCCTTCAAATTGGTGAAACAAACCAATGTGGTGACTGATTGGCGTTTCCATCCTTTCTTTCTTGATCAAAGAAACATGATCTCGAATCCGGTGGTAAAAGGGTCTCTTGGTTTTGCCTACATAAAAGGCCTTGCATTCACATTGCATTAAATAGACAATACCCATTGATTGACATGTCACAGAAAATCGTGGTTTCTGGATACGTCCATTCGGGAGCGAATGGACGTATCCTCAAACCACAATTTTCTGGTTTGTGGATCCATAGGCTTTCTGCTCTAAAATATCCTGGTTTAAATGACGCCTTCAGCTTTAAACCTTTTCTGTAAACAAGTTTCTGGTTCTCGTATTTTCTTATTTCCTTTTTTTCTTTTTCCCATTCTTTCTTTTCCCTCCCCCCCCCCCTCAATCAATTATTAACTTATCTTTTCTCAGGATCTACTGAATTTGTAATATATTTGTATTGTGATTAGTTTTGCTTATATATGATTTACCTACGGTTTTTTGATGTATTACTATGCTCACGATTTGTCTTGGCAAACCCTCACCTTTTAGCCATCTTTTGTTTTTATTACTCAGCCCTCTTTGTCTCAGCAAATGGATCTTTATTTTCAAATGCATTTTTCGGCCCTAGAACATGTCCCCCCCGGAGACAGAGGAGGGGATTATGACAAAATCTTGCTTCAGAAAGAAGCTAGATGGATCCATAGGCTTTCTGCTCTAAAATATCCTGGTTTAAATGACGCCTTCAGCTTTAAACCTTTTCTGTAAACAAGTTTCTTGTTCTCGTATTTTCTTATTTCCTTTTTTTTCTTTTTCCGATTCCCCCCCCCCCCCAATCAATTATTAACTTATCTTTTCTCAGGATCTACTGAATTTGTAATATATTTGTATTGTGATTAGTTTTGCTTATATATGATTCACCTACAGTTTTTTGATGTATTACTATGCTCACGATTTGTCTTGGCAAACCCTCACCTTTTAGCCATCTTTTATTTTTATTACTCAGCCCTCTTTGTCTCAGCAAATGGATCTATATTTTCAAATCCAGCTGAGCTACCCTTTATGTTTCCCGGGAGGTCATGGTAACACATAGTTATCATCATTTTTAGTTTTATATTTCTTTTGTGACATCTTTTAATCCCATGATATACAGTGGGTACGGAAAGTATTCAGACCCCCTTACATTTTTTACTCTTTGTTATATTGCAGCCATTTGCTAAAATCATTTAAGTTCATTTTTTTTCCTCATTAATGTACACACAGCACCCCATATTGACATAAAAACACAGAATTTTTGTCATTTTTGCAGATTTATTAAAAAAGAAAAACTGAAATATCACATGGTCCTAAGTATTCAGACCCTTTGCTGTGACACTCATATATTTAACTCAGGTGCTGTCCATTTCTTCTGATCATCCTTGAGATGGTTCTACACCTTCATTTGAGTCCAGCTGTGTTTGATTATACTGATTGAACTTGATTAGGAAAGCCACACACCTGTCTACATAAGACCTTACAGCTCACAGTGCATGTCAGAGCAAATGAGAATCATGAGGTCAAAGGAACTGCCTGAAGAGCTCAGAGACAGAATTGTGGCAAGGCACAGATCTGGCCAAGGTTACAAAAAAAAATTCTGCTGCACTTAAGGTTCCTAAGAGCACAATGGCCTCCATAATCCATAAATGGAAGACGTTTGGGACAACTAGAACCCTTCCTAGAGTTGGCCGTCCGGCCAAACTGAGCTATCGGGGGAGAAGAGCCTTGGTGAGAGAGGTAAAGAAGATCCCACAGATCACTGTGGCTGAGCTCCAGATATTCAGTCAGGATATGGGAGAAAGTTGTAGAAAGTCAACCATTACTGCAGCCCTCCACCAGTCGGGGTTTTATGGCAGAGTGACCCGACGGAAGCCTCTCCTCAGTGCAAGACACATGAAAGCCCGCATGGAGTTTGCTAAAAAAACACCTGAAGGACTTCAAGATGGTGAGAAATAAGATTCTCTGGTCTGATGAGACCAAGATAGAACTTTTTGGCCTAAGCGGTATGTGTGGAGAAAACAGGCACTGCTCATCACCTGTCCAATACAGTCCCAACAGTGAAGCATGGTGGTGGCAGCATCATGCTGTGGGGGTGTTTTTCAGCTGCAGGGACAGGACGACTGGTTGCAATCGAGGGAAAGATGAATGCGGCCAAGTACAGGGATATCCTGGACGAAAACCTTCTCCAGAGTGCTCAGGACCTCAGACTGGGCCGAAGGTTTACCTTCCAACAAGACAATGACCCTAAGCACACAGCTAAAATAACGAAGGAGTGGCTTCACAACAACTCCGTGACTGTTCTTGAATGGCCCAGCCAGAGCCCCAACTTAAACCCAATTGAGCATCTCTGGAGAGACCTAAAAATGGCTGTCCAACAACGTTTACCATCCAACCTCACAGACCTGGAGAGGATCTGCAAGGAGGAATGGCAGAGGATCCCCAAATCCAAGTGTGAAAAACTTGTTGCATCTTTCCCAAAAAGATTTATGGCTGTATTAGATCAAAAGGGTGCTTCTACTAAATACTGAGCAAAGGGTCTGAATACTTAGGACCATGTGATATTTCAGTTTTTATTTTTAATAAATCTGCAAAAATGTCAACAATTCTGTGTTTTTCTGTCAATATGGGGTGCTGTGTGTACATTAATGAGGAAAAAAATGAACCTAAAAGATTTTATCAAATGGCTGCAACATAACAAAGAGCAAAAAATTTAAGGGGGTCTGAATACTTTCTGTACCCACTGTACATATTAGCTAGTTCCGCTGGGTCCTGATCAGGTCGGCGGGACTTGATTCGTCCACTGTCTGAGCCATACGGACGCCCGGGGGGCCTGTCGGGCTGGACATTTTGCTATTAGCCTGTCCCTTCATGTCCCTTTCTGTTTTCACCTCATGTGTCTCCTTGGTTATCCCTATTATTCGCAGATAACAGCCCCATTTCCACCTCATGCTCAATAATATTTTATTCCATTGACCATGCTGCTTTCCCTTTCAGCCTCTCTATACCATTCTTGGCTTTCCCTTAGTCAAGATGGTGCTATCTGCCGTCGATGACGTAGCGCCGCAGCTGCCAAACACAGCACGGAGGTTCTGCGTTTCTCGATGTATGTGCAGCGCCATCCTTTGACCTTTGGGAATCACGCACGCACGCAGGGTGTAATTCAATCGTCCACATCCCGGCGGTGACGTCAGACGCCGTAGGGCTTGGAGGGTTTAAAGAGCGCGGTTCACACCGCGATTTCTGTCAGGGCGCTTCCGCTCTCTGGAAGAGGTTATCGCTTTTTCCACTCCAGCGTGTCCCTACCATACACCCTCTAGGTAAGCCTCTTTGGTCATATGTCTTTGAACTGTTTTCATTGCGGGTTCCAAACAGACCTATTCATATATACTTTCTTATTTCTATGATCTTCAGCATACCAGTGTTTGACTTAGATCTGTTGACACTGGTTTGTCTTTTGAGCGACACACCTGCAGGACCTTTCTATCTCATCAGCTGCGGATTGAAGCTTTTTCCAGCATTTTCCAAATCATTGGCACTTCTCGCTACTACCACCTGGAAATCCAGTTATGTTTTAAACATGGTCATTTTCATGACCCTATTCTTTGCCTATAATGCTTGACCCGTGTGAGTTCAGCTCTTTGTTTCACATGAGGTCTCTATTTTTATTAAAGCATTCTATTTGCATATATTTTTTAGGTTCTTAACCACTTAACGACCGCCCACCGCTGATTTACGTCGGCAGAATGGCACCGACAGGCAGAATCTACGTGATCGCCTTTGTGCAGTTGGGGGGTCCATCCGGACCCCCCTTCACTGCAGTGAGCGGCCGTTAAGTGTTCGGGAGCGATCAGGCATGAGGGGGCGGCCGCTCGATTCCGCCCCCCCCCCCTCGCGATCGCTCCCGGCGAATGAAATTGCTTCCTCCTGCCTGAAATGTAAACACAGGCTGGAGGAAGTGATGTCATCTCCCTCGCTGCGGTCTTTTCGTTCCCGGCGCCGAGGAGAGAAGACAGAGGTTAGTGCACCAACAGTCCACTGACACGTAGGTACACATAGGCACACAAATCACCCCCCAGTCACCCCCAGATCACCCCCCAGGTCACCCCAAAGCCCCCAATCACAGTGTCACTGATTGCAGTGATCATTTATTTTACTGATCACTGCATTTAGTGTCATCTGTGATTGTAAAAAGTTGCAGGGCAGTTAGGATTAGGCCCCTTTAGGTCCAGGGTAGCCCCCTAACCCCCCCTAATAAAGGTTTAACCCCTTGATCACCCCCCAGGTAACCCTTTCACCCCCTAACTTCAGCGTCACTAAGCGATTGTTTTTCCGATCGCTGTATTCGTGTCGCTGGTGTTTTAGATAGGCAGTTATTTTTTTTTAGGTTCGCCGCAGGTTTTTATTAGTGTCAGGTACCCCATATATTATTTTAACCCCCTGATTGCCCCTAGAGTTAACCCTTTCACCAGTGATCGCCGTATAAGCGTCACTGGTGTCACTGGTTAGCCAGTAAGTTATTTAGTTATTTAGGTTACCCGTCAGGTTTTTATATAGTGTCAGGTACCCCCATATTTAACCTAATAAAGGTTTTAACCCCCTGATTGCCCCTAGTTAACCCTTTCACCAGTGATCACCATATAAAGGTTATGGGTGACGCTGGTTGATTAGTTTGCTTTTTATAGCATCAGGGCACCCGCCGTATATAACCCAATAAAGGTTTAACCCCCCTGATCGCCCGGCGGGTGAGATCAATTAGGTTTTAGCGCCAGAGAGGGTCTGCGTCGCCCCAGGCAGTGTTAGGTTAGTGCCAGTAACGCTAACACCCACGCGCAAAGCATACACCCCCTTAGTGGTATAGTATCTGATCAGATCTATACTAGCATCCCCAGCGGTTTAGGGTTCCCAAAAACGCAGTGTTAGCGGGATCAGCCCAGATACCTGCTAGCGCCTGCGTTTAGCCCCTCCGCCCAGCCCAGCCCAGCCCAGCCCACCCAAGTGCAGTATCGATCGATCACTGTCACTTACCAAACACAACACACATAACTGCAGCGTTCGCAGAGACAGGCCTGATCCCTGCGATCGCTAACAGTTTTTTTGTAGCGTTTGATATATTTGCTGACGACAGTTTTTTTCAAAACCCCCCCAAATGACCCCATTTTGGAAAGTAGACACCCCAAGCTATTTGCTGAGAGGTATGTTGAGTATTTTGCAGATCTCGCTTTTTGTCACAAAGTTTTGAAAATGTAAAAAAAGAAAAAAAAATGTCTTTCTTAATTTTCAAAAACAAATGATAGCTGTAAAATGCTCACCATGCCTCTCAGCAAATAGCTTGGGGTGTCTACTTTCCAAAATGGGGTCATTTGTGGGGGTTTTGGGCTATTTTGACATTTTATGGCCTTCAAAACTGTGATAGGTAGTGAGGAGTGAAATCAAAATTGTATGCCCTTAGAAACCTTGAAGGCGGTGCTTGGTTTTTGGGGTCCCGTACGCGGCTAGGCTCCCAAAAAGTCCCACACATGTGGTATCCCCGTACTCAGGAGAAGCAGCAGAATGTATTTTGGGGTGTAATTTCACATATAACCATGGCATGTGTGAGCAATATATCATTTAGTGACAACTTTTTGTACATTTTTTTTTTTTTTTTCATTATTCAATTATTTGGGACAAAAAAAAAAATATATTCAATGGGCTCAACATGCCTCTCAGCAAATAGCTTGGGGTGTCTACTTTCCAAAATGGGGTCATTTGGGGAGGTTTTGTGCCATCTTGGCATTTTATGGCCTTCAAAACTGTGATAGGTAGTGAGGAGTGAAATCAAAAATTTACGCCCTTAGAAATCCTGAAGGCGGTGCTTGGTTTTTGGGGCCCTGTACGCGGCTAGGCTCCCAAAAAGTCCCACACATGTGGTATCCCCGTACTCAGGAAAAGCAGCAGAATGTATTTTGGGGTGCAATTCCACATATAACCATGGCATGTGTGAGCAATATATCATTTAGTGACAACTTTTTGTACATTTTTTTTTTCTTTTTGTCATTATTCAATCATTTGGGACAAAAAAAAAATATTCAATGGGGTCAACATGCCTCTCAGGAAATAGCTTGGGGTGTCTACTTTCCAAAATTGGGTCATTTGGGGGGGTTTTGTGCCATCTTGGCATTTTATGGCCTTCAAAACTGTGATAGGTAGTGAGGAGTGAAATCAAAAATTTATGCCCTTAGGAAACCTTGAAGGCGGTGCTTGGTTTTTGGGGTCCCGTACGCGGCTAGGCTCCCAAAAAGTCCCACACATGTGGTATCCCCGTACTCAGGAGAAGCAGCAGAATGTATTTTGGGGTGTAATTTCACATATGCCCATGGCATGTGTGAGCAATATATCATTTCGTGACAACTTTGTGCAAAAAAAAAAAAGTTTGTCATATTCCCGCAACTTGTGGCAAAATATAAAATATTCCATGGACTGAACATGCCTCTCAGTAAATAGCTTGGGGTGTCTACTTTCCAAAATGGGGTCATTTGGGGGGGTTTTGTGCTATTTTGGCATTTTATGGCCTTCGAAACTGTGATAGGTAGTGAGGAGTGAAATCAAAAATTTGCGCCCTTAGAAATCCTGAAGGCGGTGCTTGGTTTCCGGGGTCCCGTACGTGGCTAGGCTCCTAAAAAGTCCCACACATGTGGTATCCCCGTACTCAGGAGAAGCAGCAGAATGTATTTTGGGGTGCAATTCCATATATAACCATGGCATGTGTGAGCAGTATATCATTTAGTGACAACTTTTTGTAATTTTTTTTTTTTTGTCATTATTCAATCACTTGGGACAAAAAAAAAATATTCAATGGGCTCAACATGCCTCTCAGCAATTTCCTTGGGGTGTCTACTTTCCAAAATGGGGTCATTTGGGGGGGTTTTGTACTGCCCTGCCATTTTAGCACCTCAAGAAATGAGATAGGCAGTCATAAATTTAAAGCTGTGTAAATTTCAGAAAATGTACCCTAGTTTGTAAACGCTATAACTTTTGCGCAAACCAATAAATATACGCTTATTGACATTTTTTTTACTAAAGACATGTGGCTGAATACATTTTGGCCTAAATGTATGACTAAAATTGAGTTTATTCGATTTTTCTTATAACAAAAAGTAGAAAATATCATTTTTTTTCAAAATTTTCGGTCTTTTTCTGTTTATATCGCAAAAAATAAAAATCGCAGAGGCAATCAAATACCATTAAAAGAAAGCTCTATTTGTGGGCAGAAAAGGACGCAAATTTCATTTGGGTACAACATTGCATGTCCGCACAATTTACAGTTAAAGCAGCGCAGTGCCGAATCCCAAAAACAGGCCTGGTCCTAATGGCCCGAAATGGTCCGGGGCTTAAGTGGTTAAACTACATTGCCTTTTTCTCTCTGTGGCTCCGACACCTTGGGCAGCTCATGTCCTGTTGAGCTGGGTATGGGACACTTCTTGGAACTTGCCTGTTTCTATTTTTTTCCATGACCTCCTTCTTTATGTGCTGAAACGGATTGCTTTGGTGAGTTTTGGTTTTCCCACCCAAATCGTGACTATTTATATATAATTACTAGCTACATCAACATTTTATTATTGTGTTCATTATGTGCAGATATCTCATCAATACCTGTTACCATGCTATTGTCATTATTTTTGTTTATTATTTGTTTTTTCAAATCGAACTAACTTGCTATCCATCCATGTTGTTTGATATGTACAAACTTCTATCTTGTAGTATGATCTGCGTTATCGTCAAACAAACTCCTGAAGAAGCTCGTATGAGCGAAACTGGTTGAGTGACTTTCACGACAGCTCATCACGCTTGTGGCAATTTGTCACTCATTGTGTATGGATGGTCATTTTATGAATATGCTTGTTTGTTTTATATCTTCTTTAATAAATTTGTGATAAATTGTAATACTTCGTGTATTTCTACTCCCTATATTGAACACCGTTTAAAGTACCTGGACACTTCGGTGCCCATCACCCATTTTCTTCCCTTTTTCATTAAACAGGATGAAGTGTTCTGGAGTTGAACTGAGTTTGGCACGCCTCTGTAATTTGTTGCTAATTTTAAAGGCTAATATGCAAGTTATTGTCCTAAAAAGGGTTTGGGGACCCGGGTCCTGCCCCAGGGGACATGTATCTGTAGCACTACCCCCGGAGGAGCTGCTGGTTTGATTTGGGTCAGTACTCTGTTTGCAACCCCCTTAACTGGCTCAGACCCTCCCTTGGCACAACTGGTGTAACTGGCAATTGTGAGACCCACTGAATGCTGGGAACACAATTTTGCATGTATATAAATATATCACAATAACATGTAAGAGTATTGTTACCTTTCCTTGGTAGCAGTCAGGAAGCAAAGATACTTCAAACAAATTGTTTCACTTAACCAAGGGCAAACTTTACTTGGTGTAAGAAAAAAAACAGTAATACACATATGCATACAGTTGACTCAGCAGGGCCCTGCAGGAGTCAATATGAATAAGATAAAAGAAAAAGGTTTCAAACAAAGTTAAGTCTATTTGCAATTGAGATAAACAGTCTATGCTCGCGAGCTCCCCCTAGTGGGCAATACCACCCCGTGTCCCATAAGTGTTAGTTCCAGTCAGGCCTGACGAAGATCACTGTACGAGTTCCTCAGTGATGGGAGTCTTTGCTAGCAAAACGTTGGTGCACTTTATATTTGTAATCCAAGGGGAGTTAAAGATGTATCTAAACTTCCGCTGACACAAAGTTTGTGGAAGCGAACTCTCAGTTAATACCACGCCAACTTAGACTGCGTAGTTATCACGCGCTGCACTATATACTTGGTGCGTGTGAGATGCACTACTCTGGTGAGGGTGTGCCCTGAAAAGCCACAGGCCTAGAAACAGTTGCAGAACCTGGGCAGGTGCCTTGTCCACCTGAGCTTCCTCGCTGCTGGCACCTCGATCCGTGGTCTCTCCGCAACGTGCAGTCTCCGGTCCCTATATCGGCAGCTGTAGATGTCAGCCGATGGACGACTCTGGTCTCTGGGAAGCACGAGTTGGATACACAGAAAGATCACCCTCCAGGATTGGTGATCCTCTGCAATGTTGAAGGCCCAGGCTTCAGGCCTAGTACCTCTGGCTGCAGGCCTCCCACACACGTCTTGCAGGGAGGAAGTGAATATCCCAAGCTCCTCCCCTTCTTTAAGTAGACTCCCCCATAAAGCAGTGCGGGGATGCAATGCACTCAGGGAGGACAATTGCACTGTGGGTACTGTAGTCTTATTATCTACTAATGTGAATGGAGTCCCGTTCTCCAGGTACCACAATTTCCACAATGCATTGCTTTACAAGGTTAATGACAGTCTTATATTATACCACAAACCGCCACCCCGCTACACACTTCCCCCACTTTAGCTCTTTGGTCCCCAAAGACATCTAAAATCGTAGTTCTGTAACACATTTTAGACTCTAGGCGGTTGCATAAGACTGACAGAGGAGCCTCCCACCAATTGTCATATGATGGGGAGCTGTCCTGTCCACAGGCTACCTCAACTGGAGTAGCCTGATCAGTTGTGCCAGGGGTGTGAGCTGGGATTGCCTTCCACCAAACATGCAGTGGAAGGACCAGGTACATCAGATGCCCTCCTAGCAGTGGAAAAAACTTCTTCAGAGCATTCACCCATTTGTTTATATGTCAGTCTCTTGGGAGGGTGAATGACTCTTTTCTGTCTCTGTTCTCTGGGAGTTGGTTCATCTAGGCCACAAAATACTGCTGTTTCTCTGAATCCATCTCCTACTTCCCCTTCTTTTTCAGGTGTGTTGGGCCCTGCTACCTCAGAAGAGTCCAATTCTGTTTCCGAAAGCAAGGGAGCCTCTACAGGGTCTTCCAATGGTGAACAGTACAGGTCATCCACTACATCCTCAGTGGGCACACTGCGGGACCCAAATACATAAACACCGCCTGACCTCCAATACAGAGGACACGGGCTTGTGGCATGGTGTGTCTTATCCCCTGCAGGAGAAGGTAAGCGGGGGAAAGAAGATCTGTGTGCTACACGTGGCACAAATTCAGGAGCCTCTGGGTGAAGAACCTCACTATTAGCTGCCTCTGGGGCTGATGGCGAGGTGATCATAGGCTCCGACACTTGAGAGGGCCACAACCATTCAGATTCCATGTCTTCTTCTTCAGAGTCCTCGTCCTCTATATCAGTAAGAGTCGACTGAGACCTGGTGACTGGTCTAGATACTCTTGGGGTTGAAGAGGATTCCCATAAACCTGATGTGGGAGGTAGGCGAACCACTTCAGAAAGAGGCAACAGGTGGTTTCTATGCTAAGTCTTTAAATTGCCTACACTCCCTTCTGGCCTAATCTGGTATACCGGGAGATCTGGGAGTTTCTTACAGACAACATACGGCTGGGATCTCCAACGGTCAGCCAACTTGTGTTTGCCTGGTATTCCTAAGTTCCTCAGCAGTACCCTTATCACCTGGCTGTAGGTCCTGTATCCGGACCGTAAGATCAAATTTCCTCTTGTTTCTCTGTCCTCTTTGGTCAGAAGTGGCTTGGGCCTGCTCATAGGCCAACTTTAAACTCTTCCTTAGACGATCCACATACCCCAGGATGTTGCTGAGGTGTGATCCGACGAAGTGCCAAAAGCCAAATCCACGGGTAGCCGAGCTTCTCTCCCAAACATCAGCCGATATGGGGAGTATCCAGTCGTATCACTAGTAGTGCTGTTGTAAGCATGTACTATAGCAGCCACATGCTTGCTCCAGTGTGGCTTCTGTTCTGAGCTCAAAGTTCCCAGCATATCTAAAAGAGTCCGGTTGAACCGCTCGGGTTGAGCATCCCCTTGTGGGTGGTATTGGGTTGTTCTGGTCTTTTGAATGCCCAGCAGATCTAACAACTTCCTTATTAGTCTGCTCTTAAAGTCTCTTCCCTGGTCTGAGTGGAGGCGTTGTGGTAGACCATAATGCACGAAGAATCTTTCTACTAACACTTTGGCTACTGTTGAAGCCTTCTGATCCTTAGTAGGGAAAGCCTGAGCATATCTGGTGAAGTGGTCTGTTACCACCAGGACATTCCCTTTTCCAGTCAAATCAGGCTCTAAGCAGAGGAAATCAATGCACACCAGATCCATGGAACGGTAGACATGTTGCCTCGTCACTGGTTTGATCAGTACTGTCCTTTTGGCGCCAAACGCACCACGTGGAACACACACTTGGCGGGGACTCCTCCCCTTCTTTTCCTCGCTGCACGTAACTCGCGGGCTTTTCCACGCTTTGAGATACGCCCACGAACTACGCAGTTGGAAATACAGTTAGGCCTGCACCTCCCTTTCTCTCCCTCGTGGCGCAGTCCAAATTCTCCAAAAATGGCCGACCTCCAAGAAACCATGCGGGAAAAAAACAAAATCCAGCTCCCAGAAATGGCTTCAGAATCCCGGACTCAAGCCCCCACGTGTAGCACACAGATCTTCTTTCCCCCGCTTACCTTCTCCTGCAGGGGATAAGACACACCATGCCACAAGCCTGTGTCCTCTGTATTGGAGGTCAGGTGGTGTTTATGTATTTGGGTCCCGCAGCGAGTCATTTCCTTCCACTGGTTCTCATCTCCAACTATGCAGAGACAAGTCTGTGTTTTCCCCAAGGAGGCCAATGTCCACAACACTCTAACTCCAACAATGAGTTTATTTTCCTTTGCTTCAGTAGAACCAGAAATTGAAGAGAGAAAGGAGTTAGCAGAGTCATAGAACAGATTCAGGCACAACTCTTGGCTTCGTCGCCACTTGATCGCAAGTGGGTACAGCTCACCCGGATAGTCCCTATGAGAGCGGCCCTAGCAGCCGGTGTGAAGCTCGAACAGTTCTGTCACTTTATCTTCTCCAAGGACAAGTTCAGATGATCCTTTAGATCAGCAGCACTCCACAGGGTCAGTTCTGCTGAGCAAGAATCCTTCCTTCTGACAGGTTACCAGACCTTTCCCGAGACAGCGATCTTCCATCACTCATCTCCTGTTATGGGACCGATCCTCCCCCGGCTTCCTCTTAGTCAGAGCGGATACCCTCACCTGGGTATCCTGGACTCCACGGTTCTGCTTGTAGACGCAGTCAAAGGTACCGGGCCTACCTGGAACGCTGTAGCCTCGGGCTGAAGGTGCCCGAGACTCTTCGGGCAGTGCACGTACCCCCCTTATGGGGGCACACTCCTCCTGGTACTGGTCCCCGGATACTTTCTCCCTGGGCTTGTGGCGTCTGCCCCTTATATATCCTCCCCCAGCATGCACAGCAGGCCAAACCGCCCATTGCACAGCAGCCGAGACAGGACATCCAATCGCCACCATATCACCAGTGGTTCAACCCGGACCTGACATAGCAATCCCACCTACAGGCCAACGAGGAACTATACACCAAGTGACACAGCGACAGAGCAGAGTCCAAACAGAATTAGAAAGCCCGAGCCAAACTATTGCTTGGGTTGCCCCCTAAAATTGAGGGGTCTGCTACATATCAATGCAAAAAGAAGTTTTAAAAACGGCCGTCTATAGTGTCTATAGTATGCCTGTGAAGTGGCACGTGTTTCCCGTGTTTAGAACTGTCCCTGCACAGAATGACATTTCTAAAAGAAAAAAAGTCATTCAAAACTGCTTGCAGCTTTCATGTAATGTCTGGCAATATGGATGAAAATCATTGAGAAAAATGGCATGGGTACCCCCCCCCCCCCAGCCCATTACCAGCCCCTTTGGGTCTTGTATGGATATTAAGGGGAATCCCGCACCCAAATTAAACAAAGGAAAGGCGTGGGGCCCCCAGGCCTGTTGGTGTTGCTACAACACTGTAATCCCTCACAGTTAATTTTGGTGGGCGCAGGAATGGGCCCTGCTGTGAAATATTAGATCAAGAATTGTAATTACATGCCCCTGTTAAACAGGGGCAGAAAAATTGGGCCTTTGGTGGTGGTGGTGGTGGTGTTGCCACAACACTGTAAGCCCTCACAGTTACTCTTGGTGGGTGCAGGAATGGGCCCTGCTGTGAAATATTAGATCAAGAATTGTAATTGCATGCCCCTGTTGAACAGGGGCTGAAAAATTGGGCCTTAGGCACTGCTGCCACAACACTGCAACCCCTCACAAATACTCTATTTGGAGCGCAGGAATGAGCCCTGCTGCAAAGTATTGCATCAAAAATTGTAATTACACACCCCTGTTAAACAGGGGCAGAAAAATTGGGCCTTAGGCACTGGTGCTGGTGCCGCAACACTGCAACCCCTCACAGATACCCTAGTTGGAGCGCAGGAATGAGCCCTGCTGCAAAGTATTGCATCAAAAATTGTAATTACACGCCCCTGTTAAACAGGGCCTGAAAAATTGGGCCTTAGCCACTTGTGGCGGTACCCAGAACCAAAAATGTTCTTACAAGCTATCAGCATGAACATTGAGGAGGAAGAGGATAGTCACTCAGCATCAGCATAGGCAGTCTTGAAGGGATCTGACATTTTAAAAAAAAATCTTCGGTTACATCAGCATCAGGTGCTTGGTAGCTGGTGGTGATCCAAGACTGATTCATTTTTTTGAAGGTCAGTCGATCGACCGAGTCGGTGGACAGGCGCACCCTGTGATCCGTGACAAAGCCTCCAGCAGCACTGAATGTGCGTTCTGAAAGAACGCTGGATGCAGGACAGGCCAGTAGTTCAATTGCATACTGTGCAAGCTCTGGCCAGTGATCTATCCTCAAGACCCAGTAACCCAGAGGATTTTTGGTGGGAAAGGTGTCAAAGTCTGATCTTGCCCCTAGGTATTCCTGCACCATGTAAACCAGACGCTGGCGATGGTTGCTGGAACCGATCATACCTTGGGGCTGCGGACTAAAAAATTGTCTGAACGCATCGGTCAGACGGCCATCTTCTCCACCGCTCCTTCTTTGACTGACCAAAGCCTCAGCAACACGTTATCCAGGACCAGGAATTTGTAGCCTCCCAGTCTCTGGGAACGCGTTGCACAGACCTTTCTGCAAGGCCTCCCGAAGATGTTTCATCCTCTGCTCCCTCTGCAACGGCAAGATAAGGTCCGCAACCTTACCCTTGTAACGTGGATCAAGGAGGGTTGCCAACCAGTAATGATCCCTCTCCTTGATAGCACGAATATGAGGATCCTTCCGCAGGCTTTGCAGGATCAGGGAGGCCATGCAGCGTAGGTTTGCTGAGGCAATTGGTCCAGAGTCCTCTGGGTCACTCAGGACGACATGATCCGCAGCCACCTTCTCCCAGCCACGTACAAGTCCATGGGTGTCTTGGGACTGTAATTGATTACTTGAAGACTGCTGCTGATGCTGAGTGCTAGACTCCACCTCCATGCTGACACAATCCTCCTCCTCCTCCTCCTCTTCCTGTGTGATAGGCGGGCCAGCAGGAACACTGTCTGGATAAAGGGGGCCTTGAGAGGTAAGGAAGTCTTCCTCTTCCTCCCTCTGTTCTGCCTCAAGTGCCCTGTCCATTATTCCATGCAGCGTGTGCTCCAACATGTGGACAAGAGGGACAGTGTCACTGATGCATGCACTGTCACTGCTCACCATCCTCGTGGCCTCCTCAAATGGTGAGAGGACAGTGCATGCATCCCTGATCATGACCCACTGGCGTGGCAAAAAAAACATGCTCCCCTGACCCTGTCCTGGTGCCATATTGGCACAGATACTCATTGATCGCCCTCTGCTGTGTGTGCAGCCGCTGCAGCATGGCCAACGTTGAGTTCCACCTGGTGGGCATGTCACAGATTAGGAGGTCCTTGGGCAGGTTAAATTCCTTTTGCAGGTCAGCCAGCCGAGCACTGGCATTATATGACCGACGGAAATGCACACAGACTTTCCTGGTCTGCCTCAGGACATCCTGTAAGCCCGGGTACCTGCCCAAGAACCGCTGCACCAGCAAGTTAAGGACGTGAGTCAAACAGGGCACATGGGTCAGTTGTCCCTGACGGAGGGCGGAGAGGAGGTCGGTGCCATTGTCAGAAACCACCATTCCTGGCTTAAGCTGGTGTGGCGGCAACCACCTCTGAGCCTGCCCCTGCAGAGCTGACAGATTCTCTGCCCCAGTGTGGCTCCTGTCCCCCAAGCACACCAGCTCAAGCACCGCATGGCATCTCTTTGCCTGCGTACATGCATAGCCCCTTAAACGCCTACGGAGCACTGCTGGTTCCGAGGACAAAGCACAGGAAGAGGCCATGGAGGAAGAAGAAGAGGAGGGGGTGGGGGAGAGAGGTGTGTCAGAATCAACAGTAGTAGCATTTTGGAGGTGTGCTGGCGGAACAACCTCCAGCACTACTGCACCTTGTCCTGCATCCTTCCCAGCTGCCAGCAGAGTCACCCAATGCACAGTGAAAGATAGGTAATGTCCCTGTCCATGCCTGCTGGACCATGAGTCAGCAGTAATATGCACCTTACCGCTGACCGCCCTGTCCAGCGAGGCCAAAACTTTGCCTTCCACATGCCGTAGAGAGCCGGAATCGCCTTCCGTGAGAAAAAGTGGCATTTGTGGAATGTGCGTTCCTCAGTGGCAGGTTCCCAAACTCACGGAAGGGGGCAGAGTCTACCAACTGAAAAGGCAGCAGTTGAAGTGCTAGCAATTTAGGCAAGCTAGCATTCAACCGCTGGGCATGTGGATGGCTGGGAGCGAACTTCTTTTGGTGGTGCAGCAGCTGGGGCAGGGAAATTTGCCTGGTGCAATCAGACATTGGTGTACCGATAGCAGATTGCACGCAAGTACTTGGCTGTGACACACCTAATTCTACACCTTCATTCCTCTCAGTGCAGGTTTCAGAGAGGACTGAAGGTATAGTGGGGTTGGAGATCCCAGCTGATGAGGAGCAAGGAGAGGTCTGCTTTGTTCTTTGGTGTGGGTCTTTTAGGTGTGCTTGCCAACGAAATGCATGGCAGGTCGACATATGTCTGATCAAGCATGTGGTGCCCAAGCGGGTGATGTTTTGGCCACGCGAGATACGCCTGAGACATATGTTGCAAATAGCAGCGCTGTGATCTGATGCACTCGTCTCAAAGAAGGCTCACACCATAGAAATTTTGAAATAACTCTCAGAGGCAGCAGCGGCCTGCACATGCGGAGCTCTGCGGTGTGATGCTGTCGGTGTGCTGCCCTTAAGCTGGTCCCTGGAGGGCATCCTGCCTCATTGGAGATGTGCCTCCTCCTCCTCCTCCTCTCTCCTATCAGGCACCCACGTAGAGTCCGTGACCTCATCATCCCCTCCCTCCTCATCACTGTAGCAAACCTGGCAGTATGCTGCAGCTGGGGGAACATGACTGCCAGATTGCTGTCCTTCTTGGGCACCCCCTCTCTCTGGGCTCACGTTACTGCCTTCCTCTAGCTGGGTATCATCATCGGAGCCTTCAAAATGCTGCGCATCCTCCTGCGGCATGTACCCAACACTGTGGTCAAACAGTTCGGGGGACTCCTCAGGAGGAAATGGTGGGGCTAGGGAAGGAGTGACTGATGCCATTGAGCCGAGGGAAGAGGTCGCTTTGGCAGCTGCTTTGCCAGATAAAGTACCCTGAGCCTGGGTGAGAGAGGATGAGGATGAGGAGGGCTTGGTCATCCACTCTACCAAGTCTTGGGCATGTTGCGGCTCAACATGGCCAGCTGACGAAAAGAAGGACCATCGTGTCCCACGGCAACGTGCTGATGAGGATGCACCGTGTCCACGACCAGCACTGTTGCCTCTAGACACAGAGCCTGCTTGCCCTCTTTTATTGGCTCGTGACTGTCTGCCTCTCCTTGTTGTCCTTCCAGACATACTAATGGCCTGCAGGGAGATGTAGCTGCACAAAGCTGGGATGTATATATATATACTGATTTTACTGCAGCTAGCAGAATCAACTGCCTGCCTGTAGTATTATTAGTATGAGAACACCAGTAATTGTATTCAGGTAAGCTTTAGGTGCACACTGTGCAAAGGACACTAAAACTAAATACTGCAGCTCCCTGCCTGTATTTGTATGAGAACACCAGCAATTGTATTCAGGTAAGCTTTAGGTGCACACTGTGCAAATGACACTAAAACAAAATACTGCAGCTCCCTGCCTGTATTTGTATGAGAACACCAGCAATTGTATTCAGGCAAGCTTTAGGTGCACACTGTGCAAAGGACACTAAAACAAAATACTGCAGCTCCCTGCCTGTATTTGTATGAGAACACCAGCAATTGTATTCAGGCAAGCTTTAGGTGCACACTGTGCAAAGGACACTAAAACAAAATACTGCAGCTCCCTGCCTGTATTTGTATGAGGACACCAGCAATTGTATTCAGGTAAGCTTTAGGTGCACACTGTGCAAAGGACACTAAAACAAAATACTGCAGCTCCCTGCTTGTATTTGTATGAGAACACCAGCAATTGTATTCAGGTAAGCTTTAGGTGCACACTGTGCAAAGGACACTAAAACAAAATACTGCAGCTCCCTGCCTGTATTTGTATGAGAACACCAACAATTGTATTCAGGTAAGATTTAGGTGCACACAGTGCAAAGGACACAGTACACTAAGTGAAAATACTGCAGCTAGCACAATCACCTTCCTGCCTGTCAGTATATTATGAAGAGAATAACAGGAACGGATCTAGCTAAACTGAATACAGTGTATAAATATATATACAACACATAGGATGCATATATAACCTCTACACACTGTAACTGCAGCTAATGGACTCGCCTGCCTGCTCTATCTAACTTAAATTAAATGACACTGTCTCTCTCTCTGTCTTTAACCACCACCGCAACACAGTACACAAGGCCACCACGCAGGCGTCCTTATATAGTGTGGGGCGTGTACTAAACCCCCTGAGCCATAATTGGCCAAAGCCACCCTGGCTTTGGCCAATTACGGCTCTCTGTACAGACGGCGCTGTGATTGGCCAAGCATGCGGGTCATAGTGCATGCTTGGCCAATCATCAGCCAGCCATACACTGCGATGCCGCAGTGAATTATGGGCCGTGACGTGCCACTCGAATTTGGCACGAACGGCCCATAATGTTCGCATTTCGGTGAACAACCGAACAGACGATGTTCGAGTCGAACATGGGTTCGACTCGAACTCAAAGCTCATCCCTACATAGCAACCAAAAAGTGTCCCTTTACATTAAAAGTGGTTTTAGACCAGCTAGAAAACAGCGATAATAAATTAGAATCACTTGCAGAATTGAGCGATAGTGATTTGTGGGGAAATTCGTCATCAAACACTGAAAGTAATGACAGCGATAATTCTGCAACTGAGCAAATTTCAGTGTTTTTGATTTCATTACATTATTAAATAATTTTTATTATTATTATATTATTATTTGTTATAATTATTTATAGTTATTTATTATATTATAATTTATGATTTTGTGTTTCAAACTTTATCATACCCGGGATGTCTACTAGACTCTTGTTTGGACAGATTTAAGTGTGTTATTCCTAAGAATTACAGGCCTACAATATAAAACACCAAATTTCTATACAAAATAATTGTACCGCTTTCAGCATCAAAAATCTGACATAATCATACCGCCAGGGAGGTTAAAGCATTCCTACGAGATATACTTATTAATGGAGTTAAACTAAACAGAAATTATTTGAGAGTTGAGCTCAAGCAACATTACCGCCAATTGGAGAGCATATAGATAATCCTATGGACTCTACTAGGGGTTCCAGGCTGCCTGCTCAGGGTGCACTGGAGTGTCTGGTATCCTTAGCAGATAGGAAGCAATTTTTCTCTAAGCTGGCATTCTATGAGGAGGGAGAACAAACAAGGAGGTTATTAGCCAGGATTTCAAGAGTGCTGTACTTTGGAGGCACTATAGGTGCTAGGGGACTGGGAATGGTAGCTTAGCCATTACTCCGGATTCCATAATTAAGGAACTTACCAGAACTGTCCATCCAAAACCAGAGAATGCTTGACTCCCCAATTAAATTGGAGAAGCTGCAGCAGGCAACTGCCACAATCCCTAACTGCAATGCATCGGGAGATGATGTTCTATGGGTGGAGGTATACAAACAGTATGGAGAGAAGATATTGTCATTCCTGTTAAAAGTACTGAATACTGCCAGGCAACGTGATACTTTACCATATTCTTTCGACAAAAGCTAATATCATACTCTTGTTGAAACCGGGCAAGTACCCGACTGATCCAGGGTCTTATAGGCCAATCTCCCTACTCCAAAGTGACATCAAAATCTTAGCAAATGTACTGACTCTACGCCTTAATAAAGCTATCTCTACGATTATCCAGCTTTATGCCCAAAAAGTCCACAGCTGTCAACCTGCGTAGGTTGTTTCACAACATACAGGCCAGGGCTGATAAACATAGGTAGCAGGGCTCTGCTGTCTTTAGACGCGGCCAAGGCCTTTGACAGAGCGAGTGGCCCTTTCTTTGGGCTGTCCTTTCCAGATTTGGCTTTGGCCCTGTCTTTACCTCATGGGTTAAATTGCTATATAACCACCCAGTGGCAGCTATGCAGGAAGCTGGGTTTATTTCATCCACGTTGCCCCTTGGCAGGGGCACCCTGGTGTGGAAATTACATTTTTTGCCACAAATTTTTGGAAAATGTGGAAAGAAAATGAAAATGTATTTGTTTTTCTAACACAAAGTTGTCAATTAATAAAATATTTGGAACACATAGCATAGACATACTTGGAATTACACCTCAAAACATGTTCTACTACTCCTCCCCAGTATGGGGATACCCCATACTGCATTTTTCTGTCCCTCAACCACTCCCTCCTTAGCTGGGAAGGTAGCAGTGTGGGGGGACAAATGCCACTGCAGAAATTATACTTCCTGGCGCACTCTGCAGGAACTACCGCCTGCTAAACATGCCGTTTTTAAGTGAATGAGGCCATACTGTAACTGTCCTGCAACCACACACAATGCACTCAGTTGCAATGTGATAGTCCAGTGCTTATGGGGTTAACAGTGTTTAATGCTCTCTAAAGGTTGATTCAAACATTTAAAAAAATCATTGTCACCAGAGCACTATGGTGACATTGTACTGCTCTGGCCAATAATCAGAGACACTGTATGCTGCAATGACATACAGGGGCTGATTTACGAAACGTTTGCGCCATGAGTATCGGCGCATCTGCGTGCGCAACGGCTGTTTTGGTATTTACAAAACCTTTGCGCCAATAGCGCAGCGCTATTCCCCATTTACTATAGTGTTCTCGGCACACGGGAGGAGGCGCTCAGTGCGCCACTATGGACCTGGCGCACGGCATCTTCAAATAAAAATATAAAGAAGCTGGAAGTGCCAATATAATGGGGGTGATGTGGGGTGATGTGAGGAAGTTTAGTGACACCTGCCCAAGTAACAAATATGCCCAAAATAGAATGATAAAGTAACTTTTTGTGAACCAGCCCGCTGCACCGGCAAGTACGTTTAGAACTGCGAGAGGTTTTTTTGAGCTCAGCGCGGGAATTTCACTCATTCAAACGCGCCGGGACACTGCACCGGCAAAATCTTCGTAAATGTCAAGTCACGTAAATCAATTTGCATAAGTTGAACAGGCGCAGCTCTGAACTTGCCTTTATATAACAGTGCGTCAGCAAAATGACATTTCTAAAGGAAAAAAAAAGGCATTTAAAAGCACCCGCGGCTATAATGAATTGTCGGCTCCCGTCAATATAGAGAAAAGTCCTTGAAAGTCATTGAGAAAAAAAAAATGCGTGGGGTCCCCCCAAATTCCATTACCAGGCCCTTAAGGTCTGGTATGGATATTAAGGGGAACTCCGCGCCAATAAAAAAAAAAAAAAATGACGTGCGGGTCCCCCTCAAAATCCGTACCAGGCCCTTCAGGTCTGGTATGGATTTTAAGGGGAACCCCCGCGTCAAACTTAAAAAACAATGGCGTGGAGTCCCCCTAAAAATCCACACCAGACCCTTATCCGAGCACGCAACCTGGCAGGCCGCAGGAAAAGAGGGGGGGACAAGAGAGCGGCCCCCCTCCCTCCTGAACCGTACCAAGCCACATGCCCTCAACATGGGGAGGATGTCCCCATGTTGATGGGGACAAAGGCCTCATCCCCACAACCCTTGCCCGGTGGTTGTGGGGGTCTGTGGGCAGGGGGCTTATCGGAATCTGGAAGACCCCTTTAACAAAGGGGACCCCCAGATCCCGCCCCCCCCTGTGTGAAATGGTAATGGGGTACAAATGTACCCCTACCATTTCACAAAGAAAGGGTCAAAAAAATGTAAAATGACAATAGCCGGTTTTTGACAATTCCTTTATTAATGTCTTCTCCTTTCTTCCATCTTCTTCCTTCTTCTTCTTCCATCTTCTTCTTTTCTCCACTCGGGTTTCTTCCTCCATCTTGTTCTTCATCTTCCTCTTCATCTTCATCTTCCTTCTTCCTTCGGTGTTCTCGTCCGCATCTTGCTCCGGCTTCTTGTTCCCTTCTTCTTTCTCCGCTCTGCTTGAATTCGCGGTTCCCGCTGTGTGATACTTCAGTTCTTCAGTTCTCCTCTGGGTCCGCTGCCACCCGGTGGCTCCGCCCCCCTCTGACACCACAGGGAAAGTCCCCGTGAAATCCATGTGTGTCAGAGGGGGGCGGGGTTACTGGGTGGCAGCGGACCCAGAGGAGAACTGAAGAACTGAAGCATCACACAGCGGGAACCTCGAATTCAAGTGGAGAGGCCGGAGAAAGAAGAAGGGAACAAGAAGCCAGAGCAAGATGCGGTTGAGAACACCGAAGGAAGAAGGAAGATGAAGATGAAGAGGAAGATGAAGAACAAGATGGAGGAAGAAACCCAAATGGAGAAAAGAAGAAGCTGGAAGAAGAAGGTGGAAGAAGAAGATGGAAGAAGAAGATGGAAGAAGATGGAAGAAAGGAGAAGACATTAATAAACCGGCTATTGTAATTTTTAACATTTTTGACACTTTTTTTGGTGAAATGGTAGGGGTACATTTGTACCCCATTATCATTTCACACAGGGGGGGGGCGGGATCTGGGGGTCCCCTTTGTTAAAGGGGTCTTCCAGATTCTGATAAGCCCCCCGCCCGCAGACCCCCACAACCACCGGCAAGGGTTGTGGGGATGAGGCCCTTGTCCCCATCAACATGGGGACACGGTGCTTTGGGGTCACAGACCCCCAAAGCATCCTCCCCATGTTGAGGGCATGTAGCCTTGTACAGTTCAGGAGGGAGGGGGGCCGCTCTCTCATCCCACCATCTTTTTCTGCGGCCTGCCAGGTTGCGTGCTCGGATAAGGGTCTAGTGTGGATTTTTAGGGAGACCCCCACGCCATTTTTTTTTTAAGTTTGGCGCGGGGGTCCCCTTAAAATCCATACCAGACATGAAGGGCCTGGTGATGGAATTTGGGGGAACCCCCACACATTTATTTTTTTTCAAAGACTTTCAATGACTTTTATCTGTATTGATGGGAACCAGCAATTCATTACAGCCGCGAGTACTTTTAAATGACTATTATTTTACTTTAGAAATGTAATTTTTCTCTCGAACTGTTATAAACATGGAAAACATGTGCTACTTTAAAGGCATACTATAGACACTCCCCAGGTATGATATTTAGGGCCAGTTCACACCGGATGCAGTGCAGTGTGTTTTTTTGATACATGAAAAACGCAAAGAAAGTTGATCACATTAATGCCAATGGCATAGTTCACACCACTGCAGTCCGTTCCAGTGCGTTTCAGAAAGGAAAAAAAAAATTGATCATGCTGGACCACAGTAAAACACATAAAAAACGCTATGGAACGTACCAAAAACGCACTAGAATGCACCGGAACGCACCTAAATGCACCAAAGACGCACTGCAACACACTTGTCCTAAGTGAAAAGAAGGGGAAAAAAAACACTGGACTGCATCAAAAACGCATCAAAAATGCACTGGAACGTGTCAAAAACGCGCATGCAGAAAAGCACCTGGAAACGCATCCAGACTGCGTTTCTATGGTGTGAACTAGGGCCAGTTTTTTTTTCACCCCTCTTTTTTATTAACCATAGATAAGGACAAGTGTGTTCCAGTGCGTTTTTGGTGCATTTAGGTGTGTTCCGGTGCATTCCAGTGCGTTTTTGATGCGTTTTGCTGCGTTCCAGTACAGGTAAAAATGCAGCATGTTCTACTTTATTTGTGGAACTGGAACGCACTGGAACAAACACTGCCATTTAGAACCATATAACCAACTTTCCATGCATTTTTTATGCATAAAAAACGCAATGGACTGCATGTGGTGTGAAATGGCCCTTAAGCAATTTGGCATATTTAAAGGCACTTCTCCTTGTTTTGTTTTTGGTGTTGTCCAAATTGGTGACATTGATATATGTCCCTTAGGGTGGGACCTGGGCCCCCATTTTAAGGCCAATAACTAATGGTATTTGTTGGTAGGGGGGGGGTGTGTTGGTCCCATCTCTAATTTTGTAGCATGCTGGATGATGTGCTTAATTTTGGACAGGGGGGGGGGGGTTATTTTCTGCTAGCTGCATTTGTGTTGGTCTGAGCATGCCCAGGGACTTAGTTTTTTTTTTTTGGTGCTTTTTGTGTGTGAACAGCGCCTGGATATTTCTGGGCATGCTCAGAGAGTGTTTTTATGGGTTAGTAATTGAAGGACATCCTTAACAGGTGTACCCACTTTGAAGTTCAGTCTCTACATTGGGTGAACTTGCATTTTGGGTGTTTCATGGACTGTGCATGTGTTTTCAATTGCCTCATTAGCTCACAAACCTATGTTATATAAAGCTCGCAGATAGCATCCTCTCCCTTGCCCTGAAAAGAGGCAAGTGTGTGCTTGCGTCCGTCCGTCCGTCCGTCCGTCAGTCAATCAATCAGTACATTTTGGTGTCCTTATCGAGTTTGTAACACATTTATTTTATTTGTTATGTCTTTGCAAAACAGATGTTTGTTTTACTTTTGTTGATTGTATTTTTTTGTGTGGGGGAAATGTTCCCCTGAAATAATTTTGATGTTGTTAATGTGTGTTGTTTGTTCACTTTGATTTAATTGTCTGTGCTGCATTATTTTGCTAAATCTTTCTCAAGATGTTGTGACTAATGTTTCAAATTGACCATGTATTTTATTGACCAATAAAATTTGATGCAAAGTTTTGATGTTTCTTTTTTGTTTTCTATGCAACAAATGTGACAGCTGATTGGCATGTCAAAACAAAACAGGTGTGATTTGTCTACCCTGGTGCCTTCATGCTAGCATATGCATGTATTGTGTGCTGCCATGGATAATCACCAGGAAATGAAAAATACAGAGCTGTAAGTATTCAATTTTCAATTTTTACTGCAGTGGTTCTCAGCCTCAGTCCTCAAGTACCCCCAACAGGACATGTTTTGTGAATTTATCTTATCGAGAATTGCTGTCCAAAATACAAAAGCTTTGACTGTGATTTAAAGCACATGTGCAAGATGAAGGAAAACCTGCAAACATGGCCTGTTGGGGGTACTTGAGAAGCACTGATTTAGAGCACTGCACTTAAAAATAGCTCAAGGCAATACAATTCTAAATGTGGCCATTTTGAGGGAAACCAAGTCAGTGTTAGAACCCCTGCTTGTTTTTGTTTTTTTAGGTTGGGCTTTTTTTTAGGTTAGGGCTTTTTTTTAGGTTAGGCTTTGTTTCTCTTTTAGTAAAATTGGCTTCACTTCCTGTCACACAGCTAAACAGGAAGTGAAGGTAAAACCCAACCAATGTCTTTTCTTGGGGACACACAGATCAATCTAACTAGTGTCCCCATTAAGCAAATTGCACTTTAGCACTTTGTTGTGTACACCCCAAATCATTGGGTAGTTTGGGGTTTAGTAAAGACAAATCCACTCTGCAGTAAAAGTGTAGCTGCTGAAAATCTGAGGGGAAGCACTGGTGATTGTAACATCCAATCATGTAAAAGCAAAGATGGTGTTTTTTTTGTTTGCTTGCATGTCCCCCTTGGATATCCAGCAAGTGCACTTGTAGTGCAAAGTAGATTTGCCATTAGTAAATAAACCCCAAAGTCCAAGATACCTAATAATTTGGGGTGTACCCCGCAAAATGCTGGAGTGTACATAATGGGGAAAGTATTTAGATTGACCTGTGTGTCCCCAAGGAAAGACATTGGTAGGGATTTACCCTCACTTCCTGTGTGGCTATGTGACAGGAAGTGAATTATTTGGAAGGATAAAGTGGCCAAATTTGGGAGTTGTCTTCACCCTATCAGGGGTGCAGACATCCCCAAAAACTGTCTAGACTTGTAATCCCTCTGCACTCTATCCCCAAGCAAAAATAAGAAAGGATTTCGTTTGACTTTGCAAAGACACATTCCTAAGTTGAATTGTGATGCATGTCAATGGCCCATTTAGACCCTCTTTAATCACTTGAGATCAGCGCTATAACTGATCGACGGCCACAGCACGGTCCTCAATTGCCGGGAGTCCGTCAATACACGTCCTCCCCTTCGCGCGCGTGCTGTGGTCGCCGAGTCACTGAGACTCGGGTGATGACAGATCCGAGTAAGGGGCCGATCCCTGCCCCTTATCACGTGATCAGCTGTCAGCCAATGACAGCTGATCACGTGATGTAAACAAAAGCTCGGTAATGGTTTTTGTTTTCTCCTTGTGCTGACAGCGTGAGCATAAAAAAGGCAATCACCGGCTGATGTGCAAGGGACATCGGGCCCGAAGAGGAAGAGGCAATTCTGCGTCATCTGTGACAATCAGTAGCCCCTGCCAGTGCCACCTATCAATGCCCACCACTGGTGCCAATCAGTGCCACCTAGCAGTGCTGCCTATCAGTGCCCATCACTGTCAACTATCATTGTCACCTACCAGTGCCACTTCTCAATGCCCACCAGTGCCAACTAGCAATGCCACCTCTCAGTGTCCACTCTTGCCACCTTATCGGTGCCCATCAGTGCAGCCCATCAGTGCAGTCTCATCAGTGTGCATCAATGAAGGAGAAAAATTACCTTTTTTAGAAATTTTTGAAATATTAACCACTTTCCTACCGCCCACCACATCCCCTCCCGCCGCCATCCGGTGCTTCTCCGGGCTCTCCCGTGCCATCTGGGGCTCGGAGAATGAATTGGCCGGTGCTGGATGGGAAGCATAGAGATGACTGGTGACCAGATGGTCACCAGTCATCTCTATGGCCGTCGGAGGCCCGGGCACGACGTTATGACATCACACCGCCGTGATAGGCAGTGAGAAGTGAAATAAAAAATTTACACCCTTAGAAAGCCTGAAGGCGGTGCTTGGTTTTTGGGGTCCCGTACGCGGCTAGGCTCCCAAAAAGTCTCACACATGTGGTATCCCCGTACTCAGGAGAAGCAACAGAATGTATTTTGGGGTGTAATTCCACATATGCCCATGGCATGTTTGAGCAATATATCATTTAGTAACAACTTTGTGCAAAAATAAATAAATAAATAAATAAATTGTCTTTTTTCCGCAACTTGTGTCAACATATAAAATATTCCATGGACTCGACATGCCTCTCAGTATATAGCTTGAGGTGTCTACTTTCCAAAATAGGGTCATTTGGGGGGGTTTTGAACTGTTCTGGCATTTTATACACAACATTAGGAAGCTTACATCCACTCTTCTAACCACTTGAAGACAAAGCCCTTTCTAATGCCGCGTACACACGATCGTTTTTTTCGACGGTGAAAACACCGTTGAGAAAATCGACGTGAAAAACGAGGAACAGCTTGTTCCCCCCACACACGGTCGTTTTAAATGACATTTTTTTTTTGGTCGAAAAAAACGACCGTGTGTGGGCTCCGCGGCAGTGTTTCCCTATGTGAAAACTGCCGCCGAAAAAAACGATGGGAATCACGACGAGAAAAATTAGAGCATGTTCTAATTTTTCTCGTCGTGATTAATGCCGTTTTTCCCGTCGAGAAAAACGACAAAAAGCCCACAGACGATCGTTTTTCTCGTCCAAAGGGAAAAATGACATTTTTCTCGACGGGAAAAACGGTCGTGTGTATGCGGCATGACACTTTTTGTTTACATGAAAAAATTTTTTTTTTTGCAAGAAAATTATGTTGAACCCCCAAACATTATATATTTTTTTAAAGCAAAGGCCCTACAGATTAAAATGATGGCTGTTGCATTTTTTATTTCCACACAGTATTTGCGCAGCGATTTTTCAAACGCATTTTTTGGGGGAAAAATACACTTTTTTTAATTTGAATGCACTAAAACACACTATATTGCCAAAATGTTTGATGAAATAAAAAAGATGATCTTAGGCCGAGTACATAGATACCAAACACGACATGCTTTAAAATTTCGCACAAACGCGCATTGGCGACAAACTACATACATTTTTAAAAGCCTTTAAAAGCCTTTACAGGTTACCACGTTAGATTTACAGAGGAGGTCTACTGCTAAAATTACTGCCCTCGATCTGACCTTCGCGGTGATACCTCACATGCATGGTGCAATTGCTGTTTACATATGATGCCAGACTGACGCTTGCGTTCGCCATTGCGCAAGAGCAGGGCAGGACAGGGGTGCTTTTTTTTTTATTATTATTAATTTTGCTTTTTTATTTTATTTTTAAACTGTTCCTTCCATATTATTTTTTTTGTAATCATTTTTATTGTTATCTCAGGGAATGTAAATATCCCCTATGATAGCAATAGGTAGTGACAGGTACTCTTTTTTGGAAAAAACTGGGGTCTATTAGACCCTAGATCTTTCCTCTGCCCTCAAAGCATCTGACCACACCAAGATCGGTGTGATAAAATGCTTTCCCAATTTCCCAATGGCGCTTTTTATATCCGGGGGGGGACATTCCCTCCCACTGCTTGTAAAAGCAGTCCAGAGGCTAATTAGCCGCTAGAATTGCTTTTACATGAAAGCTGGCCGCTGGCTGAAAAGAATGATACCAAGATGATACCTAAACCCGCAGGCATCAATCTGGTATAACCATTCAAAGTCCAGCAACATACCAGTACGTTGCTGGTCCTTGTTGGACATGTATTGTAATCTTTTTTTTCATGCAGCCTGTTGGCTGAACGAAAAAAAGAGATTGATCGGTGGGTATGCCCACCATTAGAATACCGCCATTCATCCACCCACTTCTAATGATGGGCATACATGCACCATTTATATATGCCGAAGCATTGGGGCATCCTCCCGCAAAAATTATGCCGCACACACATGGTCGGACTTTTCCATGGGCAAGCCTCCGTCAGGATTTCGACCGTATGTATGCGGCATTAGGAGCAGAATCGCTCCTCCGCTCCTCCGCCCCTGCTGCCCCAATGCTTTGGCATATATGCTTTTTTTTTTTTAACTGTGGTGGTGAAATCACCTCCTACAGCACTGGAGTCGCAGGGATCAGGCCTGTCTCTGCGAACGCTGCAGTTATGTGTGTTGTGTTTTGTAAGTGACAGTGATCGATCGATACTGCACTTGGGTGGCCTGGGCTGGACGGAGGGGCAAAACGCAGGTGCTAGCAGGTATCTGGGCTGATCCCGCTAACACTGTGTTTTTGGGAATCCTAAACTGCTGGGGACACTAGTATAGATCTGATCAGGTCAGATATTGATCTGTTCAGATACTATACCACTAAGGGAGGTGTATGCTTCACGCGTGGGTGTTAGCGTTACTGGCACTAATCTGACGCTGCCTGGGGTGTGACGCAGACCCTCTCTGACGCTAAAACCTAATTGATATCACCCGCCGGGCGATCAGGGGGTTAAACCTTTATTGGGTTATATACGGCGGGTGCCCTGACACTATAAAAAGCAAACTAACCAACCAGCGTCACCCATAACACTTATATGGTGATCACTGGTGAAAGGGTTAACTAGGGGCAATTAGGGGGTTAAAACCTTTATTAGATAATATATGGGGGTACCTGATGCTATAAAAACCTGCAGCGAACCTAAAAAAAATAACTGGCTATCTATCGGCACCAGCATAAGTAATACAGCGATCAGAAAAACGATCGCTTAGTGACACTGGCAAAAGGGGGTGAAAGGGTTTCCCCGGGGGGGGCGATCAAGGGGTTAAACCTTTATTAGGTAATATATGGGGGTACCTGACGCTATAAAAACCTGCGGCGAACCTAAAAAAAATAACTGGCTACCTATCGGCATCACCGACAATAAGACATCGATCAGAAAAACGATCGCTTAGCGACAGTGTTGATAGGGGGTGAAAGGGTTACCTGGGGGGTGATCAAGGGGGTTAAACCTTTATTAGGTAATATATGGGGGTAGCTGACGCTATAAAAACCTGCGGCGAACCTAAAAAAAATAACTGGCTACCTATCGGTATCACCGACAATAAGACAGCGATCAGAAAAACGATCGCTTAGCAACAGTGGTGATAGGGGGTGAAAGGGTTACCTGGGGGGCGATCAAGGGGGTTAAACCTTTATTAGGTAATATATGGGGGTAGCTGACGCTATAAAAACCTGCGGCGAACCTAAAAAAAATAACTGGCTACCTATCGGCATCACCGACAATAAGACAGCGATCAGAAAAACGATCGCTTAGTGACAGTGGTGATAGGGGGTGAAAGGGTTACCTGGGGGGCGATCAAGGGGGTTAAACCTTTATTAGGTAATATATGGGGGTACCTGACGCTATAAAAACCTGCGGCGAACCTAAAAAAAATAACTGGCTACCTATCGGCATCACCGACAATAAGACAGCGATCAGAAAAACGATCGCTTAGCGACAGTGGTGATAGGGGGTGAAAGGGTTACCTGGGGGGCGATCAAGGGGGTTAAACCTTTATTAGGTAATATATGGGGGTACCTGACGCTATAAAAACCTGCGGTGAACCTAAAAAAAATAACTGGCTACCAATCGGCATCACCGACACTAAAACAGCGGTCAGAAAAACGATCGCTTAGTGACGGCAGTGCTAGGGGGTGAAAGGGTTATCTGGGGGGTGATCAGGGGGTTAAACCTTTATTAGGGGGGTTAGGGGGCTACACTGGACCTAAAACTAACTGTAGTGACACTTTTACAGTCACAAATGTCACTGATTGCAGTGATCAGTAAATAAATGGTCACTGCAGTGACACTGTGACTGGGGGCTGGGGGGTGATCTGGGGGTGTCTGGGGGGCCTGGGGGGGCGATTTATGTTCCTATGTGTCCTGGTGTCAGTGTACTGTTTGTGCACTAACCTGTGTGTCTTCTCTTGTACGCCGCTCGGTATATGTGAGCGCCGCATGAGAGAGGAAGCTTTCTCATTCGCCGGGAGCGATCGCGAGGGGGTGGCCGGAATCGAACAGCCGTCCCCTCATCCCGGATCGCTCCCCAACGGATAACGACCGCTCACTGTATAGAAGGGGGGTCCGATTGGACACTGTACGTGATTGTGCCTGTCGGTGCCATTCTGCCGACGTATATATACAGTGAGCGGTTGTTAAGTGGTTAATTCATGAAACCAAAAAAAAGACGTTTGAAGTGGCCAGTAAGCAAGTGGTTAATACAAGGCTACATACACACGGACGTTTTTCCAGCCACTTGTTTGAGCGTTTTTTGCAGCTTAAAAATGCCTCTCCATGTTAGCCTATGGCCTCGTGGCCACCATGGCGTTTTTGAGCTGTAAATGGCATAGGCGTTTTTAGGCCCCATGTACTCGGGACGCTGGTGCAAAGTGTTCAGAACTAAGGTTGAAAGCGGCGTTTAGAAAGGCGCGCTTTGTCGCGTTTGCATGACGCGTTTTACCACATTTGCATCTATATGCGTTTAGTTAGGAAACATCATAAGGAGCCGCCCTAAGCTCCAAAAACAGTATTATTAACCATTTCAGCAGCAGTGTACTTGTATTTAGCATGTCACTTGCCACATCACTTGCCAGAAGTTGTGGATTGTCCACTTGCCACGTCACCTGCCCCAAGTTGGGGATTGTCCACTTGCCACGTCACCTGCCACAAGTTGTGGAAGCAATTACATATTTTTATATATATATATATATATATATATATATTGTGAGGGGGTTGGCTCGGCAGCGGGTGTGTGTGACCCCCGAGATGGGCTCCCCACACAAAAACAGGCCCAGCAAACGGAGGTTGTGGTTTTCAAAATCAAAAAGGTGCGGTTTATTTTCTATTTACAGTGACAAAACACAGCAAAGAAAAAGAAACATAAACAAAATAAATCCTGGTCAACTTGACCTCTGACTAAACATACAGGTTTCCTAACTAACAACTGGGATCAGCCTAGCGCTGTCCTAGTCCCTAAGTCCCTGGTTTTAAATGTCCAAGCAAATAGCCACACAGGCTTTGTCTCACCGCACAAGGGTTCACTCTCTCCAGGAAGTCCACACAGGTCTGGGTCCAGGCATGAGCTAACATCTAATGAAGCTGGGAGTTCTTATAGAGGCCTAAATGAGCTGACAAGCTTCAGCTGGTCTCATCAACTCCCTGTCTGCACGACGCCCCACACTCTCCCTAGAGGTATGAGTCATCCATGAGCCCACTAGCCTTATACAACTCTCCACCTAGTTGTATAAGTCGGCGTAAAGCCTGAATCTGGGCGAAATATATCTACCCCCCTGGATGCAACCAGGTGACTTTACCTTCCTGCTGTCACAATATATATATATTTTTTAATAGTTTTTGCCATAATTTTTGAGTTTATCAATGTAAAAAAATAGGTCACCTTTAAAAACGCTTCTAAACTAAAACGTGGCTAAACGCCGGTACCCCGTCTGAAACGTGGAAATCTTTGGCGTCTGAAGGCATTTTTTGGCTTTGTGAAAAACAAGGTTAAACGCAGATTTTTTTTCCAGGCCAAAAACAGTGTTTTGGATGTAATAGAATTCAATGGACCTGCATCCAAAACGCAAGTACCGCGATTTTGCAGCGATTTGCGTTTTTTTAACCTGTTTATAGCTGGTTGTTAAAGGAAATGTAAAAAAAATAAACATCGCCGGCTCTAAAAAAAAAATCTAGAAAAAAAACAGCGACTGTGACGTCATACGGGGGGCGGGGTCAGTGGTTGGCATCACTCAGGTGACCACACCCCATGCCAATATAAGTGGTTGCGCTCCGTGGACACAGCATTGTAGCAGCAGACAGCGACGAGGCAACATCGGGCGGAGGGAAGAGGGAAGAAGACGTCGATGAAGACCGGGACCCCGCTAGCAAAAGAGCTGGAAGAAGATAGCGGGGCGCCCGGCAGAAAGACCCCCGAAGTTGGAAGAAGACGACGATGAAGACCGGGACCCCGCTAGCAAAAGAGCTGGAAGAAGATAGCTGGGTGCCCGTCAGAAAAAAACCCCGAAGTCAGAAGAAGACCCCCCGGAGCTGCCCAATAATTTACTTTAAAAACCTGTGTTGTGTTTTTTATTGACTTTTTTTGCCACCAGGTGAATGGGTAGGGGTACGATGTACCCCATACTCATTCACATAGGGTGGGGGGCCGGGATCTGGGGGCCCCCTTATTAAAGGGGGCTCCCGGATTCCGAAAAGCCTCCCGTCCGCAGACCCCGACAACCAACGGCCAGGGTTGTCGGGAAGAGGCCCTTGTCCCCATCAACATGGGGGCAAGGTGCTTTGGGGTGGGGGAGCGCAGGGCGCCCCCTGCCCCAAAGCACCCACCCCCCATGTTGAGGGCATGTGGCCTGGTACGGTTCAGGAGGGGGGGGCGCGCTCGCTCGCCCCCCCTTTCCTGACCTACAGGGCTGCGTGCAACGATACGGGTCTGGTATGGATTTTGGGGGGACCCCCACGCAGCTTTTCGGCGTAGGGGATTTCCCCTTAAAATCCATACCAGACCTAAGGGCCTGGTATGCTCCTGGAGGGGAACCCATGCCGTTTTTTTTTTTTAAATTTGGCGTGGAGTTCCCCTTCATGATTCATACCAAACACAGGGGACAGCGAGCAAGAGGCTTGCAGTACCCTGTCGCCAAGAACCAGCGCGATGACATCGCGCTGGAGACATTCTCGGGCAGGTAGTCGCTTCTAGGACACGACTTGAGCGGCTGCTTCACGCTCAAGTCGTGTCCAAGTTGCCTCGCAAAGTCGCGCTGTCCCTCTGTCAACCGGCACACGAGTCGCCCCGCAAGTCGGATCGTCTTCATCTGACTTCCCGGGCGACCTCTATTCAAATCAATGGGCTCCCATAGGGAACCATTCATTTTGAATAGAGCGCTGCTGACATTTTTATTTACTATAGCAGTGCGCCGCCGGTTCATGCGCCCAATTAAGGATTTATCCAGCGCACCAATTAAGGTATGAACTGGCGCAGCGCACTGTTGATAGTAAATCACCCCCACTGTGTCTCTAATCACTAACCAGAGAAGTAAGATGTCATCATAGTGGCACTGCAATGCTTTAGTGACAATGATTTGTGACAGAATGTTTTTATTATTCTTTTTTTTTTTTCTTACTTCTAGCACTGTACTACACACACTCTCTCCTCTCACAACCAATCAATCACTGTGACGGGAGAGACTTCACAGGCTGCAGTATTACAGCCTGTGTCTCCATGTGTGACCTCTGTGATAGGTCACATTGATCACATGGTACCCCAATCTATGATCGGTTGTATCTAATGGACACAGTGATCCTAGATTACACCACTCTGTGGCCTTGAGCCTTGCACGAGCGGCGAAAATGGGAGGACTCGACCCACCGGTTAAGGAGCCAAGGCAGGTTATGTTGTAAGGCAGGTTATGTTGTAAACTGAGTGTGCTATGTTTCTGATTATGATGAAGCATATACCGCTGAAGCCTACTTTTTGCAGACAAAGACATATACACTATCCACAATTCTGCCAGCTAGTGCTTCATGGGATGTAAAACACATTACGGCAGTGGCAGTGCGTCCATAGAGGGCGCCGGAGCCCCGCCCCCTCTCGCTCCCGCACCGCCACTGAAAGACAATACACAGATTAATGCATTGCATGAATCTGTGTATTGTCACCGCTGCCGCGCTGCCCACTATACATATGGCCGACCTCCTGGTGAGCGCCGGCCATATGAATTAGAGCGGCGGCCGGCGGTGGGTGTGGCTTGGAAGTGCCTATCAGAGCCAGCGGCTCTGATAGGCTTTCCGAATACAGCTCTCACACTGTATTCGGCTTCCAAAAAGTCCTCCCAGGTACGCACAAGGGTGCGTTCCTGGAAGAAGACTGTGTGGAGGTTTCAGCCAATCAGGTTCACCGGATCTGGTTACCGGTAACCTGATTGGCTGAAACGACATCGAGGGCGGGAGAACACATCGAGGACGGCGCGGACCGAGGAAGGTAAGTGCAGGGCTGGGGGGGGGGGAACAGGCTGCATTTGGGGGACAAACTGGCTGAATATGGGGGAGAAACTGGCTGCATTATGGGGGAGAAACTGGCTGCATATGGGGGAGAAACTGGCTGAATATGGGGGACAAACTGGCTGAATATGGGGGGAACTGGCTGTATATGGGGGACACGCTGGCTGCATTTGGGGGGAACTGGCTGAATATGGGGGACAAACTGGCTGAATATGGGGGGAACTGGCTGTATTATGGGGGACACGCTGGCTGCATTTGGGGGGAACTGGCTGTATATGGGGGACAAACTGGCTGCATTTGGGGGGAACTGGCTGTATATGGGGGACACGCTGGCTGCATTTGGGGGGAACTGGCTGTATATGGGGGACAAACTGGCTGCATTTGGGGGACAAACTGGCTGCATTTGGGGGGAACTGGCTGTATATGGGGACAAACTGGCTGTATATGGGGGACAAACTGGCTGCATTTGGGGGGAACTGGCTGTATATGGGGGCACACTGGCTATATATATATATATATGGGGACAAACTGGCTTTATATGGGGGCACACTGGCTATATATATATGGGGGCACACTGGCTGTATATGGGGGCACACTGGCTGTATATGGGGGCACACTGGCTGTATATATGGGGGCACACTGGCTGTATATGGAAACAAACTGGCTGTATTTGAGGGGGCAAACTGGTGGTGTTTGGGCACAGTGGCTGTGTTTAATGGGCACAGTGGCGGCAATTGATTTTTTTTTTTTTCAGTTTGTTTGCGCCCCCCCAAAAATTTTGAGCACCAGCCGCCACTGCATTACGGTATAGCTTTTATTTCTGTTTCAGAAAGAAGCATCCACTGAATGAAAACTGGCTACAAGGACGAGTTCAGAGGGTGGTGTGGAGAAGTCTTGATTGTTGTATGTAAAAAAAAATATAGTAAAAATTGTTAAACTTGTCTCAGTACAGAAAATATATCCTCCTAGGATAAACCTGAGCAAGCTGGGAGAGGGAGGGGTTATACCTGGCTAGTCATTTGTTTTTTGCTTGCCAGTGTCCAAATATTCCTTTAGGCAGCATTATAACCCAATTGTCTCTGGAGCCTGTATCCTCCAATTAAAGAGCAATAAAGAAAAAAAAATCCCAGTCTGGTTTATGACTGTTTTATAAAGGATCACAAAATGGAGTAGGAAGGTTCAGTGTGCATACACCAGCATAAATAGTAGTGTTATGCTCATGAAATTATAGACACAATAAGCAGGAAAAAATTAATGACAAGAAATAGTACACGCAAGCAAGCAAGTAAATCCAAACTCACAGTTTTGCTTGACTCTCCGTCTTACAAGATATGTAGCGCTGAACTTGTGCTTGATGAACTCCATACATTGAAAGCCACAGGAATGTGCTTCCACATATAAAGGTCCAGAAAGTGTAGCGCCTTCGAGGATCTGGGTCAAAGCTGAAATAGAGAGTTAACTTATTCCACTGATAGAATTATAAATTAGTTATGTCTTGAATTTTAATTTTTTGTGCCTTACTTTCTGGCAATTGTTTAAATATCTAGCAGAAGAAATCAAATCAAGGGGGTGTTTGCTGGTACAGCTACATTTTACCCATTTTACTCTGTGACCCAGAGTGAAGACGCTTTCCCCGCTCAGGTCTCAATTGGAATGGAACCACAGCCTTTGCTCTTGAATATCATATGACCAAATGACAGCGCATTTAGGCACACACAGTCTTTGGCCATGGTTGACAGAAGGAACAGAAAGTGAAGCAGCAGCTAAAGAGACTTTGATGACACCTACTCTAGGAAAGAAGTAAGTATCTGGTTGTCAAGAGACCATTTGTTAATGGCAGTCTCAAAGTGGACTAGCAGGCCTAAAGTATTTTTTTTTCACTTTATGTCTGCTTTACTACTGTAGCAAGGTGTTACCATTGCAAGCATCGTTAAGGACTGCAATCTGTGCTGTGAATATGAGCTAGACTCTTTTAGTGTTTATTCCATACTAATTGGTTACAACTCGTTTGGTTCAGTTATCAAGAGACAAATACTCCATTGCAGTAAGTAGCACAGAGACTATATTGCCCACAATGCCACTGTGCTACCAGAGGGCAGTGCGCCACGCAGAGCCTGATGGAAGGACCTTATTAAGGCCAACGCGCCGTATACCACACTCTCTCTGGACGCCATCTTCAAGTCGGCAGGAGGCCTGCTGTGAGTGGACCTAGGCCCGAGAAGCCTGAGCCTACGGAAAATCGAGAGCGGATTGCTTAGTCATTAAGAGGGATCCCTGCGGACAGTCTCACGGATCAACCAGAGGAAGATCGGCCTGCAGCTCGCAGCATCTGAAGCTTTTGTCCACCGCTATCCAGAAGACGTCCGGGTGAAAGACCAGGGGCCTCGTGATGCCGAGAGATGGACCATTGACTGAGTCTTCCGGACTGAGAGGAAAAGCAGCAAGACAAGGCCTCATCTGGTGAGCGGGGACTTGCCCATCAACTTAGTTAACTGACTGCCAGGAGTATGACTATAACAAGCTTCAATTATATTGCGGGTGCTTACATCTCTGCACATAGGAACTCAACACCTTGGGGAAGCTAGTACCCCTTGTACTGTCAGTCTGTGTGTTTCAATTAACAGTTCTTTCTGCACCCTATCTTTTGGATTATAAATCTTTATGTGCACCAACGTGGCTATCTGAAGATACCTGACTCTTAAAGGGATAGTCATCTGGTTTCCTACCCTTGCAAGTGGTTGCTATAGGACACGCACCAATTTTAACTATCCACTAGGGGGAGCCATAGAATTGTGATTTTGCATAATAATAATAGCTTTTGTGTCATTTTGTGTTTCTGCTGCTTGTGTGAGGTTTGGTGGAGAGGTGCCCCAGTGTTGATATTACTGCACTGGGAGATTCCTCCACCATACCCTTGCTCAGATCTGGCCCTCAGGCTATGTTAGCAGGGTCGGATCTCAGAGGTATTTTGAACCAATGGTATTTCCTTCATTGAGTTATACAGGGAGCTGTATGTATTGAATGCCCATTGTATAATCATTATCTAATTTCTTTACAAAGTAAACATATCACCTTTGGTTAAGCTACAATTTGTGTGGAACTTTGCAGCTGAGTGGCAGGTGAACAACACCAAGGTAACATTTACTTGTATTGCCTATATTGTTGTGTAAACATCATTGAGGTCCCTGACAGCCAATTGGGGCCCTCAATCATATTATTGCCCATTTGTGGGGGATTGAGCCAAATTCTGGGGGTTGACAGGCAGAGTGCAGGCCCAAAAAAACTAAACCAGCAGCTCCTACGGGGGTAATGCTAAACTACAATAATTGTACTCATTGTTTACCATAAACTTTAACAGATACCCAACTATAGGGTGACCAGACATCCCCAGTTTCAGGGGACAGTCCCCTGATTGAGGACACTGTCCCCGGACCAAGTCTGTCCCCGGTTTTGTCCCCGGATTTGATTTGAACAGGGGCTGGGGCAATTTTAAAGACAGTCAGTGCAGAATAATAAAAAAAAAGGATTCTGAATTACACACCCCCGCTCCGCCGCTCCTACTAGCTTAGGAGGGTGTATTTTTTCCATTATCTGTGCCCCTTTCTGATGATCATGTGCTGGTCGGAGCGGAGGGAATATTTCTTCAGTTTTGGGCGCTTGCCCATTCAGCTCCGCACGCATGTTCTTCTGCCTTGGCTCAAGTCGCGGCCAGCCGCCTGCCTGTTTATCTCCTTGCCTTCCCTGGCGGAGTGATCTTCCTCCGCTTCCCACCCAGTAGTAGCCGGGGCCCGGAGAGTAAGACTTGACAGGCTGTGAGGCGAGTGGCGGCGGCGACAGGCAGAGAGCAGGGATGAGCCGAACACCCCCCTGTTCGGTTCGCACCAGAACCTGCGAACAGACAAAATGTTCGTGTAAACTTTAGAACCCTATTAAATACAATGGACTCGAACGTTCGAAATCTAAAGTGTTAATTATAAAGGCTAATATGCAAGTTATTGTCCTAAAAAGTGTTTGGGGACCGGGGTCCTGCCCCAGGGGACATGTATCAATGCAAAAAGAAGTTTTAAAAACGGCCGTTTTTTCGGGAGCAGTGATTTTAATAATGCTTAAAATGAAAAAATAAAAGTGAAATATTCCTTTAAATTTCGTACCTGGGGGGTGTGTATGATATGCATGTGAAGTGGCGCATGTTTCCCGTGCTTAGAACTGTCCCTGCAAAAAATGTCATTTTTGAAAGAAAAAAATGCATTTAAAACTGACTCGCGGCTATTAATGAATTGTCGGCTCCCGGCAATACATACAAAAGTCATTGATAAAAAAAAAAAAAAAAGCGTGGGTGTTCCCCAGAATTCAATTACCAGGCCCTTCAGGTCTGGAATGGATATTAAGGGGAACCCTGCCGCAAATTAAAAAAAAAAATTGACGTGGGGTTCCCCCAAATATCCATTCCAGGCCCTTCAGATCTGGCATGGATTTTAAGGGGAACTCCACCCCAAATTTTTTAAAAAAATGGCGTGGAGTCCCCCTAAAAATGCATACCAGACCCCTTATCCGAGCACGCAACCTGGCCGGCCGCAGGGGAAAAGGGGGGGACGAGAGAGCGGCCCCCCTCCCTCCTGAACCGTACCAGGCCACATGCCCTCAACATGGGGAGGATGTCCCCATGTTGATGGGGACAAGGGCCTCATCCCCACAACCCTTGCCCGGTGGTTGTGGGGGTCTGCGGGCAGGGGGGCTTATCGGAATCTGGAAGACCCCTTTAACAAAGGTGACCCCCAGATCCCGCCCCCCCCTATGTGAATTGGTAAGGGGTACATTGTACCCCTACCATTTCACGAAGAAAGCGTAAAAAAATGTTTAAAAAAACACACAAACACCTTGAAAAAGTCCTTTATTTAAAATAATAAAAAAAAACATTCCAGCGGTGAAATCCAGTGTCCCGCGGCGATCCCGATGTCCAGCGCTGTCCTTCATTGGTTGTGCCTGAGCGGACCTGATGGGGAACTCCCTCTCAGTATTTTAAATGTATAGACCCGCCCCTTCTAAAGTTCCCCATCAGGTCCGCTCCCTCGGTATGTCGGACCCGCCTACGTCATTGGCTTGAGCGGGGAACTTCCTTCACTATGTAAATTTAAATTACATTGTGAAGGAAGTTCCCCGCTCAAGCCAATGACGTAGGCGGGTCCGACATACCGAGGGAGCGGACCTGATGGGGAACTTTAGAAGGGGCGGGTCTATACATTTAAAATACTGAGAGGGAGATCCCCATCAGGTCCGCTCAGGCACAACCAATGAAGGACAGCGCTGGACATCGGGATCGCCGCGGGACACTGGATTTCACCGCTGGAATGTTTTTTTTTTTTCAATAAAGGACTTTTTCAAGGTGTTTGTGTGTTTTTTTAAACATTTTTTTACGCTGTCTTCGTGAAATGGTAGGGGTACAACGTACCCCTTACCAATTCACATAGGGGGGGGGCGGGATCTGGGGGTCCCCTTTGTTGAAGGGGTCTTCCAGATTCCGATAAGCCCCCCGCCCGCAGACCCCCACAACCACCGGGCAAGGGTTGTGGGGATGAGGCCCTTGTCCCCATCAACATGGGGACATCCTCCCCATGTTGAGGGCATATGGCCTGGTACGGTTCAGGAGGGAGGGGGGCCGCTCTCTCGTCCCCCCCTTTTCCCCTGCGGCCGGCCAGGTTGCGTGCTCGGATAAGGGGTCTGGTATGGATTTTTAAGGGGACTCCACGCCATTTTTTTTAAAAATTTGGGGTGGAGTTCCCCTTAAAATCCATGCCAGATCTGAAGGGCCTGGAATGGATATTTGGGGGAACCCCACGTCAATTTTTTTTAATTTGCGGCGGGGTTCCCCTTAATATCCATTCCAGACCTGAAGGGCCTGGTAATTGAATTCTGGGGAACCCCCACGCTTTTTTTTTTTTTTTATCAATGACTTTTGTATGTATTGCCGGGAGCCGACAATTCATTAATAGCCGTGAGTCAGTTTTAAAAGACTTTTTTTCTTTCAAAAATGACATTTTTTGCAGGGACAGTTCTAAGCACGGGAAACATGCGCCACTTCACATGCATATCATACACACCCCCCAGGTACGAAATTTAAAGGAGTATTTCACTTTTATTTTTTCATTTTAAGCATTATTAAAATCACTGCTCCCGAAAAAACGGCCGTTTTTAAAACTTCTTTTTGCATTGATACATGTCCCCTGGGGCAGGACCCCGGTCCCCAAATACTTTTTAGGACAATAACTTGCATATTAGCCTTTATAATTAACACTTTAGATTTCTCCCATAGATTTTTCGAATTTGCCGCGAACACCCCAATTTGTTCGCGAACGGGCGAACAGGCAATGTTCGAGTCGAACATGAGTTCGACTCGAACTCCAAGCTCATCCCTAGCAGAGAGTCGCCGATTGCCGCCATTTCTAGTAAAAAAAAAATGTGTCCCCGGATTTCATTTTAAAAATCTGGTCACCTTACCCAACTACTTACCTTAGAGAGAATATTTTTTTCAGTGACATGCTTTTCTTCTTATGCCCCATACACACGATCATTTTTCATGCCATTTTTTAAACCAATGTTTTTCTTGTCGTTTTTTTTCATGTTTCCTCTCAAGCCTGTCTTGCGTACACACGATCATTAAAAAAAATGCTCGAGCAAAGCGCAGTGACGTACAGTGACGTACAGCACGTACAGCACGTACGACGGCACTATAAAGGGGATGTTCCGTTCGAATGGCGCCACCCTTCATGTTAGTAAAGTTTGTTGAGCGACGATTCGCGCTTTTCAGCCTCGTGCTTTTCAGTTCGTTACTGTGTGATGAATGTGCTATCTCCATTACGAACGCTAGTTTTACCAGAACGAGCGCTCCCGTCTCATACTTGATTCTGAGCATGCGCGGTTTTTTTCACGTCGTTAAAGCATACACACTATCGTTTTTCACGTCGTTAAAAAAAACGACATGAAAAACGACGTGAAAAAATAGAGCATGTTCGAAATTTTTAATGGCCGTTTTTCACGTCGTTAAAAATGCTCTGGAGCCTACACACGATCGGTTTTAATGCCCATTTTTAAAAATGGCATTTTTAACGGCATGAAAAACGATCGTGTGTATGGGGCATTAGAGTTTAACAGGTTTTGGCACTCCACAACAAACAAGACTGGGAGTTTTGTTGTGATCATGTGTTAAAGGAATATGAATGTTAAGAATTTTATGTTTTAGCTGGTCCTAGCAGGTGAAATCTAGAAGTGTGAAAGCATGACTTTTAGTGCTGTTTTAAAGAATGCTTTTGAAGAATAGCACTGCACCAACCAGTGGTTGTATCAGTGGTGGCTGGCGGTAATTTTTTTTTGGGGGTGGCGGAGGCAAACATTAACAACCCCCCGGTCGGTCGTTTGGCGGTCGGTCGGGTGGGTCTGATGCACTTACCCCATCTATGGTGGGCAGCGCTTCTCCTGGGCTTCAACGGCAGCTTCCCTTGCTCGACTGCGACGGCTTTCCCTTCCGCTGTTTTCCCATGGCATCGTGGCGGCTTCCGTTTCTTCTCTCCTCCTCGACAGCCAATTTGGACTCTTTTCTTCTTGGCCAATCGGAAAACGGGTCTCAGACCTGCTTTTGATTGGCCGGATTGAGGATAAGTGTTTCAATAACAAATATTCATTTGCTGTTGTAACACCTGATTGGGCTCCGGGCGCAATGCTCTGCGCCACAAGCCCACCCTATTTTGAAGCCTATTAGAGCCTCTGGCTCTAATCAGGTGCTTCAAAAAAACACTCTCGCCGCTGTAATTCACGCGCCTGGCGTCCTGAAAGGGGTCGGACGCATGAATAGGGGGTGGTGGTGTCCTGTCAAAATAGCAGCCGGGGATAAAGCATGGGGGTGGCGCTCCGGGGCCCCTAATGGACGGGCCGCCACTGGCTTGTACCATATAAAATAGTCAGCCTTTATGAATGTAGCAACATGTTATTAAGGAATCAATGTTGTATGTCCATTTTTGACTGATTTTAATGCTATATTTCATATTTACTGTAGTTTTCTCAACACAGTTATCTAGTGCAGCAGTATTTATTTATTTTCATTCATGCTTGCTATGTATACTTACTCCCCAAAATTAATCCTGGAATAGTTTCTTGCAATATCCAATACTTCAGTAGCTCCTCCCACTAGCAAGGTACCGCGAATAGCTATTGCAAAGAATCCCGCAATCATAACCAGCACCTGAAACACATCTGTCCAGATCACAGCTTTCATACCACCCTAGAAGGAACATAACAAAAAATTTATGGCAAAGGTGTAATGCACTAAAAATGTTTTTTTTGGGATGTTATGTAACGTTCAACAAATATCTATTTAGCTGATCATGAACTTATTGTACAGCACAGACGCACGTTCAAGCTCAAAAACCACTGCTACACTGCTCTTTAGCAGACCTCTTTCTAGAACATTTGTATGTGTGAGTCCACACTTGAATGCTTCCCAGAACATATGCAGAGGACGTCTGACCCTGATTGGTATCTGCCCTCTTACGCTAGACAGCATTTACAGTACAGTATTTATTGTGCCCACACCATTTCCATGCAGAGCTCGATTCCTTGTTATTGGATCCCTGTATCTATGTATTCCTTTTATACGGCCAAGGTTCTGTTTCAAGCCTCGTACACACGACCGAGTTTCTCGTCGTTAAAAACATGTCGTTTTTCTGGACGAGATTCTTGTTAACCTTGACGAGTTTCTCGTCAAGCTTTCCATGCGTACACACTGACAATTCCAAATCTCGTCGTTGTTCTGCGCGGTCACGTCCAGCACGTACAACGGCAGTATAAAGGGGAAGATCGATTTCCCTGGCGCCACCCCTTGGGCTGCTTTTGCTGATCTCGTGTTACCGCGTGTGAAGTAAAAGTTTGGGAAGAGACGATTCGCGCTTTTCAGTCTTTGTGCTCTTCAGTCCGTTACAGCGTGACGAATGTGCTATCTCCACTACGAAGGCTTGTTTTACCAGAAGATGCGCTCCCGTCTCATACTTGATTCTGAGAATGCGCGCTTTTTGAAGAGTCGTAAAAGCATACACACAAAGCATTTTCTCGTCGCAAAACAGGCCGACGAGAAACACGACAAGAAAATCTAGAATCCGGACGAGAAAATAGAGAGCAGGTTCTCTATTTTTCTCGTCGAGATTCACGGCAGTTTTCTCGTCGTAAAACCATACACACGAACGGTTTTCTCGACAATAAAGCTCTCTCTGCACTTTTCTTGACGGTTTTGGACGAGAAACTCGGTCGTGTGTACGAGGCTTCAGAATCCAATCTTTTCTTTTCTGTTCTCAGGGAAATTTTTTATCTTGTTACTTTTGCCCTTTTCTGGAAGATTAATAAACACACAAACTCCATTGCTTGACTAAAGCTTTTCCTACATTGGGAAAATATAGTTCAGGAATCCATACAGCATCTATTGTAAAAAGAAGACTCCCTTTTCTTACTCTACATCAGGAGGTCTCCAAACTTTCTAAACAAAGGGCCTTTTTTTTGTTCTTCAGACTTTAGGAGGGCCGGACTGTGGCCAGTGTGAGTGGAGGTTTTCCTGGCATCGGTGGGAGTAAACATCTCCACATTTGGTATTAGGGGGAGAAATAATGCCCCATCGTTGGCATCATAGGGAGGAATAGTGCCCCATTATTGGTGTCAGTGGGATAAACTGTCCCTCATTGTTGGTGTCAGTGGAAGAAATGGTGCCCCATTGTTGGTGTCAGATGGCATAATAGTGTGTTGGATAAGTGGAAGGAATAGTGCCCCAAGGGCCAGTTAAATGCAAGTAAAGGGCCACATCCGGTCCCAGGGCTGCAGTTTGGAGACCACTGCTCTACATCATACTGATTTCACATATATAATTAGACATATTGAAGTGGGACTATTACAGCTCTGAATACGTTTTGGTTTGAAAATTATAAAAATTGGACCATGCTACGTACCCACTAGATCAATGTTTCTCAACTCCAGTCCTCAAGGCGCCCCAACAGGTCATGTTTTCAGGCTTTCCATTATTTTGCACAGGTGATGTGATCAGTTTCACTGCCTTAGTAATTACCACAGCCGTGTCACCTGAGGGAAATCCTGAAAACATGACCTGTTGGGGCGCCTTGAGGACTGGAGTTGAGAAACACTGCACTAGATTTATTAAGCTGCTGAATACTGTGATATCCCCCTGGATATCATATTGAATAAACAAATATATAAAGTGTAGCACTATATAAAGTACTATTATACACCTCTCGCTCTAATCACAAATCCACAATACGTAGTGTTCCTTGAATACAACTAATCAGAAGTTTCTATTCTGCTCAAAAATATCTACTTCAAAAATCCTTGCCCAAATAATGATGTTACAAAAATTCTCCCTCCTCTCAATATCATCAAATCTTAAAGCTAAACATACATTAAGTGAAGATATTAATTATTAAAATATTCCTAGAAGATTTAAATCTAAACCCATGCACAATAATAATGTATGCGTTAAAGGGGTACTACAAAACCCCTTCCTCCTCTCGATATTATCAAATCTTGGAACCAGAAGCAGAAATATTAAATAATAAAATGACAAAATGTGTTAATAAATATTGAATCCAAATAGTGCAAAATCTTCTTATATCGAGGTGCTCACACTCATGCTTCTTCTCTCCCAGTGCCAAACTCACTGACTGGAAGAATAGGACCCCTTAAATTAATAAGCGGGTCCTTTTGTACTCAAAAGCTATCATCTCAGGGCTCCTCCAATGGTTTCAATTCCAGCCTTGGATACACCAAATCTGTTTCGCCCTCAATCGGGATCAGAATCCATCTGTCCTTCTCAACAAACAGTGACCATAACGTTAAGGGGAAATAGGGAAGATGCCAGAGGATAGTGTAACACCGTTATTTTTATTTAAACATCATAAAAATAGATAATGCACTTAGATCAATGTAAGATTCATACACAATGGAGTTGATTTACTAAAACTGGAGAGTGAAAAATCTGGTGTAGCTGTGCTTGGTAGCCAATCAGCTTCTAACTTCAGCTTGTTCAATTAAGCTTTGGCAAAAAAAAACAACCTGGAAACTGAGTGGTTTCTATGCAGAGTTGCACCAAATATTGCACTCTTCAGTATTAGTAAATCAACCACTATGTATATGAGTAAGTGTTCTAGTAGTCAGTGGAGCATACCCTGCCTTCCATACACCGGAAATGGCATAAATGAAGTGACCTAATAGGCCCCTGGTGTATGGAATGTAGGGAGAGTTCCATGGACCGCTAGAACACTTCCTTCTATATAGTATATAGTAGGGGAGATTTACTAAAACTAGAGCACTCAGAATCTGGGGCAGCTGTACATGGTAGCCAATCAGCTTTTTACTTAGGCTTGTTCAATTGACAATAAAACCTGCAAGCTGATTGGTTTCTATGTAGAGCTGCACCAGATTTTGCACTCTGCAGTTTTAACAAATCTCTACATCGATGTAAGTGCATTGTGCATTTCCTACCTACCTACAATACTTACCACAATATTCCTCCTAAACCTTGGACTGCTCATTTCCAAAGCATATTTTGCCTTGTATCAAGGCCTTCCCAACTGTCAGAGATCAACACCATAGACCTTTTTGTAACAGAAGACACATTTCTAACAGCTTTTTCTACAAAGCCACAGGCCCTGACAGACTCTTAATTCACCATTACAAAACATTTTGTTCACTCCTCAGTTGGGAATTTAACATCATACAATAGTATTTTGAGGACAGGAGAGATCCTTCGAGGCATGCTATATGCTCACATTTCTGTCATACCCAAGTCAGGAAAAGACTTGACCCTGTGCTCTAATTATTGACAGATCTCTTTAAACAATAATGATTAACCACTTCCCACCCGGTCAATAGGAGATTGACGTCTGGGAAGTGGTTCTGTCATCCTGACTGGACGTCTATTGATGTCCAGCAGGATAACATGCCGGCGCGCGCCCGTGAGTGCGGCGTGTCAGTCTGACACCCCGCATCTCTGATCGTGATAAGAAGCCTCTGTCAGAGGCTTCTTACCACGTGATCAGCTGTGACCAATCACAGCTGATCATCGCGTGAACCAGGAAGTGCCGGTAAACTGCATTTCTCGGTTCATGCTGACAGGGAGAACCGATCGGTGGCTCTCCCTGTCAGAGGGGGGGGGGGTCTGTGCTGATAATCAGCACATTGATTATCAGCACAGCCCCCTCAAATGTAAAAATGACATGCCCAGCAGTGCCCAGCAGTGCCCAGCAGTGCCCCATATAATAAACACTGCAAGTGCCAATCCCTGCCCACCACAGTGCCAATCACTGCCCACCACAGTGCCAATCACTGCACACCACAGTACCAATCACTGCCCAGCAGTAACACCTGTAAGTACCTCATTATCAGTGCTGCCCATCAGTGCCACCTGTCAGTGCCAATCAGTACCGCCTATCAGTGCCAATCAGTGCTGCCTGTCAGTGCCCATCACAGCCATCTGTCAGTGCCCATCAGTGCCGCCTGTCAGTGCCCATCAGTGCCGCCTGTCAGTGCCCATCAGTGCCGCCTGTCAATGCCCATCAGTGCCACCTATCAGTGCCCATCAGTGCTGCATATCAGTGCTGCCTATTGGTGCCCATCAGTGCTGCATATCAGTGCCGCCTATCGGTGCCCATCAATTCTACATATCAGTGCCTCCTCATCAGTGCCCATCAGTGCCACTTTATCAGTGCCAACTCATCAGTGCCCATCAGTGCCCGTCAGTGAAGGGGAAAACATTTTTTTATGACAGAAACTAAAAAAAACTTTTTTTTTTTTAAATAATTGTTTTTTTTAGTTTGTTTAGCAAGAAATAAAAACTGCAGAAGTGATCAAATAGCACCAAAAGAAAGCTCCATTTGTGGGAAGAAAATGATATAAATTTAGTTTGGGTACAGTGTTGGATGACCGTGCAATTGTCATTCAAATTGCGACAGCGCTGAAAGCTGAAAATTGTCCTGGGCAGGAAGGGGCGTAAGTGACTGATATTAAAGTGGTTAAATAAAAATACTAAAATCTTATGCCCTTGCCTCCTACAGCACTTTTTCACTCTAATAGATCTCAACCAAATTGGCTCTGTCCCCACTAGGGAAGCCAAAAATAATACCACTCCTCTTTTAAATATCATCCATGGAGCTTCATTGTGCAAGATGCTGGTCCTATTAATAGCTACAGATGCATGCGGAAGCATATTGGTCTTGGCTCAAAATGTTCTGTGTTGGATTAAGGCAATTTAATCCCATCAAACTTCAGCTGTTTGCATAAGGCTCTTTCTGACTATTTTATGTTACAAAATGGTACCTGACAAGGCTGTCCCCTAGGTCTTTTAGTATGCATCTTTATCTTAGAACCCTTACTGCATCAAATTTGGTGCAAACCAAACATTCCTGGCCACTCTTCCAGTCACAAATTATGATTGACTGTTTAATACAAACCCTAACATTTCCTTTCCAATTCTAATGAAGGAAATTATGGAATATAATTCTAATGAAGGAAATCAGGCATTAAAAATCCCCCCCATGTAAAAACAAAAGGCATGGCTATTATGTACTTGGAGATTCAGATCATCCCCTTTCTCAGTCAGATGTTAAGGCCAACTTTTTGCCTCCTTTATATGCACAAACCTCCAACGCTGAAGCAAAGCCTATTTTTCCAGCAACAGCATCCTAATGATGTGTATCCTCCATTGATACATAGAGAATTCCTCAAATTCCTCTGAAGATCCAAAACTCACTGAAGATCCAAAACTCACTGCCTCAATTAAGACCTTACTGACATTCTCCAAATTGAGTGGAGGCATAGGCTACATACTTATTTACCTTATATGCAGAGTACATCATGCGAAATGCCAGTATCGACGAATCACAAGCCAGAATTAAAATCACAGGAGAAATATCAACCTGAGATATGCAGATGATACCACACTAATGGCAGAAAGTGAAGAAGAACTAGAGAGTCTCTTAATGAAGGTGAAAGAGGAGAGCGCAAAAGCTGGCCTGAAATTGAACATTAGGAAAACTAAGATCATGGCAACCAGTCCCATCACTTATTGGCAAATAGACAGAGAAGAAATGGAAACAGTGACAGATTTTATCTTCCTAGGCTCCAAGATCACGACAGACGGTGGCTGTAGCCATGAAAGTATGAGATGCTTGCTTCTTGGGAGGAAAGCTATGGCAAACCTAGACAACATTGTAAAAAGCAGAGACATCACCCTACTGACAAAGTGCCAGTCAAGGCTATGGTATTCCCAGTAGTAACCTATGGCTGTGAAAGTTGGACCATAAGAAAGTTTGAACGCCAAAGAATTGAGGCTTTTGAACTATGGTGTTGGAGAAGACTCTTGAAAGTCCTTGGATGGCAAGAAGATCAAACCAGTCAATCCTGAAGGAAATCAACCCTGAATATTCACTGGAAGGACAGATCCTGAAGCTGAAACTCGATCACTTTGGCCACCTAATGCAAAGAGAGGACTCATTGGAAAAGACCCTGATGCTGGGAAATATGAAGGTAAAAGGAGAAGAGGATGACAGAAAACAAATGGATTGATGGCATCATCAAAACAATGAACATAGATACATAGTTACATAGTAGGTGAGGTTGAAAAAAGACACAAGTCCATCAAGTCCAACCTATAAGTGTGATTATATGTCGGTATTACCTTGTATATCCCTGTATGTTGTGGTTGTTCAGGTGATTATCTAATCGTTTCTTGAAAACATTGATGCCCCTGCTGAGACCACCACCTGTGGAAGGGAATTCCACATCCTTGCTGCTCTTACAGTAAAGAACCTTCTACGTAGTTTAAGGTTAAATCTCTTTTCTTCTAATTTTAATAGGTGGCCACGTGTCTTGTTAAACTCCCTTCCGTGAAAAAGTTTTATCCCTATTGTAGGGTCACCAGTATGGTATTTGTGAATTGAAACCATATCCGCTCTCAAGCGTCTCTTCTCCAGAGAGAATAAGTTCAGTGCTCGCAACCTTTTCTCATAACTCATATCCTCCAGACCCTTTATTAGCTTTGTTGCCTTTCTTTGTACTCGCTCCATTTTCAGTACATTCTTCCTAAGGACTGGTGCCCAGAACTGGACAGCATACTCTAGGTGCGGCCGGACCGGAGTCTTGTGGAGCGGGAGAACTGGTCTCCTCTTATAACAGTATCTCTAGTTCACCCATCTTGTCCGCCAGGCTCCTGACATTGGTAAACATGCCACGTAATTTAGACCGGTCGCATACTATCCTCTTATTGGGGGTTCCGAGATTGCAACTAGGACTTGCTACTATACTTACCTTGGGTTTATGTGCTTTGGTTACCCTACCACTAACATGAAAATAAGCAAGCTCTGGGAGGCAGTGGAGGACATAAAAGCCTGGCGCGCTATGGTCCATGAGGTCACGAAGAGTCAGACACGACTAAACGATTGAATAACAACAACATAGGCTTCCTGGATCCATGTTTTTACTACACACCAGCCCACATGGCAGAATAAATTGGTGCAATGATGCACCCATCAAAATAAATGTTCATTCACAAACATGACTTTTTAACTATACTGTTGCCGGTGTTGCCATGGTTACCTCACTCACCTACCTTATCCACTGTATCCCACCCTCTCCACCAGACCTCCCTGAAATCATTTTGCTCAAATTTGAATGTAAGTACAACAAAATCACAGAAAATGCAGACTGACTGAGGATCTATCAAAGGGATTTGATAACACCAGGAACGGCAAACTCTCTCTTTCTGTGTAAACATCCAGGATCTATATTTTACAGGAGGACTTCCTTTATAAATATAATCTTTGTCACTTTGTTTTATTTATTTTGTATTTTTCATTGTTTAATTTCATATCACTGTTATTATTTAAAAAATGCAAAAGAACTTTGGCTGTTTTTGAATTTCTTAACCAGGTAAGCAACCCAAAATGCAGATAATAGGATTTTTTACTCACCGTAAAATCCTTTTCTCTGAGTCCATGGACCGACACAGCTTCTCTATTGACAAAGTGGGTATTATCCGTTAATTAGGAGTGACTAGGCAGAAAAACTTGTAAAAAGTGTTGCATCACACCTTCTACAGTACCGCCCAGGGGGCGGACCCTCTGGGTATACCCTCTCAGTCTGCATCTTCGCAGATCAGTTCGTCAAAAAGCAGTACAAACTTAAAAGGAGGGGTGGGTGCTGTGTCGGTCCATGGACTCAGAGAAAAGGATTTTACGGTGAGTAAAAAATCCTATTTACTCTTTCGTCCATGGACCGACACAGCTTCTCTATTGACAAAGTGGGACGTCCCAAAGCAGTGTCAGAGAAAAAACGAGGGGTGGTAACAGCATAAAAATAAACTTCACCCCAAACACAAAACAGCACTCCTCCAACAGAGGAGTTGCAACTCTAAACAGCCGCTTGCAAAACCTTGCGGCCAAAAGAGGCATCCGAAGATGCACCTACATCAACTTTGTAGAATTTTGTGAAAGTGTGAGCGGACGACCAAGTCGCCGCTTTACATAATTGGGAAACAGACGCTTGATGTCGGAAAGCCCAAGAGGCACCTATTGCCCTGGTCGAATTCACCGTGATAGGAAAGGGGGGCGCCTGACCCTTTAAGGCGTAAGCCTGGGATTACTATCTGTCGGATCCACCTAGAGATGGTGGCCGATGAGACTGCTTGGCCCTTCTTGGGACCAGCCACCGAAACAAACAGTGAGTCTGACTTCCGGAACAGGGAAGTAGCAGATAGGTATACTCTCAAAGCTCGGACAACGTCCAAGGAATGAAACGCCGACTCCTTAGGATTCGACGGCTGAGGACACAAGGATGGAAGTACAATGTCTTCGTTGAGATGAAAAGCCGAAACGACTTTCGGAAGAAAGGAAGGCTGCGGCCGCAGCACCACCTTATCCTTGTGGAAAATCAAATAGGGAGCCTTGCAGGACAAGGCTGCCAGCTCAGAGACTCGTCTAACTGACGTAACAGCCACCAAAAAGACCACTTTCTGAGAAAGTGTCAACAGGGGAATATCTCTAATATTCTCAAACGGTGCCTTCTGAAGCACCGAGAGGACCAGGTTCAAGTCCCACGGAGGTAACAGGGGACGGACCGGAGGGGCCACATGTCGGACCCCCTGCACAAATGTACTCACGAGAGAGTGAGTCGCCAGGGGTCGCTGAAAAAAGACAGCCAGGGCAGATATCTGTCCCTTAAATCGTACTTAGGGCAAGCCCTTGGTCCACCCCATGCTGTAAAAACAGCAGGATTCTGGAAACCAAATAGGTATGCGGATGCCATTTCATTTCCTCACACATGGAGATGTAGGCCCTCCAAGTGCGGTGATAGACCTTCCTAGAGGACGGTTTTCGAGCACTTCTCATAGTAGAGATTACTGAGTCTGACAGGCCCCGGTCTCTCAGTACCTGGTTCTCAACAGCCATGCCGTTAAAGCCAATGACTGTAAAGCAGGATGGAATATGGGACCTAGCGATAGCAGGTCCTTCCGTAGTGGTAGGCGCCAGGGGACGTCTGCTACCAGACGTACTAGATCGGCGTACCAAGGACGCTGAGGCCAATCTGGAGCGATTAGGATCATTGGAATTCCCTCTGCCTCTACTCTGCGGAGCAGAAGAGGAAGAAGCCTTAAGGGAGGGAAGGCATAGATTAGCCGATACTGACCCCACGATGCTACCAACGCGTCCGTTGCGTCTGCCCATGGGTCTCTTGACCGGGCCACAAATCTCAATACCTTCCGATTGAGTCGGGAAGCCAGAAGATCTACGTCTGGTGTGCCCCATCTTTGGCAGAGGAGTTGGAACACCTCCGGGTGTAAGGACCCTTCTCCCTGGTCCAGCATCTGGCGGCTCAGGTAGTCCGCCTGCCAGTTTTCCACACCCGAAATGTACACGGCCGACAGTGCCGGTACGCTCCTCTCTGCCCACTTCAGGATGCGAGCGATCTCCGATGTTGCAGCTGAGCTTCTTGTTCCTCCTTGATGATTGACATATGCCACTGCTGTGGCGTTGTCTGACTGGATCCTGACTGGACGCCCTTGCAGCCTCTGAGACCATTTGAAGAGGCACAGCCTGATCGCCCGGATTACCAGGACATTGATCGGCAGGAGGGCTTCCTCTGCGGTCCAGCGACCTTGCGCCGACTGAACACCCCAGACTCCCCCCCAACCTGTAAGGCTGGCGTCCGTCGTGATCACTATCCAGTAAACCGGAAGAAATTACTTCCCGGCCATTAGAGCCGGTGCTGTCAGCCACCATACCAGGGATCTCCTGACTATGTGGCTCACTCGGATTTGATAATCCAGAGATGATGGACATCTGTTCCATCTGGACAGAACTTCCTTCTGTAACACTCGAGTGTGGTCTTGAGCATATGGAACCGCCTCGAAGGAGGCTACCCTGAGGCCCAACACTCGCATTCAAAAAACGGAGTGACGACCAATTCCTGGAAGTCAGCTGCCGTACTGCAGCCCGGAGGGTCTGCAACTTCTCCACAGGGAGGAATACCTTTGCCTCTGAAGAATCCAGAATCAACCCCAGGTACCCTAGGCGTTGAGTGGGCACCAATACTGACTTTTGCGTGTTTAGTATCCAACCACAGTCTCGAAGAGTCTGACAGGTAATGGACACGCTTACCTCTAATTCTGAGCTTGAAGGGGCCTTCAGCAGAAGGGCGTATAAGTAGCCTGTGATAGCGATACCCCGCTGTCTTAGAAGTGCCAGAATCGGAGCGAGCACCTTGGTGAACGTCCTGGGTGCTGAGGCAAGGCCCAACGGGAGGGCCACAAACTGGTAGTGGTCCTTCCCGACAGCAAATCGCAGAAACCTCTGGTGTCTGGAGTATATGGGGACATGCAGGTATGCGTCCTTGATGTCCAAGGAGGCCAGAAAGTCCCCCGGATGGAGAGCCGTGACTACAGATCGAACCGACTCCATCCGAAAACTTTGTACCTTCACAAAGCAATTGAGGGCTCTGAGATCCAAGCTTGGACGAACCCCCTCCTTCTTCAGCACAATGAACAGATTTGAGTAAAAACCCTGTTCCAGTTCTGGAACTGGAATAACTACCTCGCGTTCCAGTAGACCCTGGACCGCCCCATACAGGGCCTCCCGACGGGTCGGTAGTAGCTGGAGATTGGAGGTGTTGAATCTGTCCGGTGGACAAGAGAGAAACCATCTTGTAGCCTGAGGAGATTACTTCGCAAACCCACCTGTCGGAGATTAGTGCTGTCCACTGAGTCGCGAATTTGCGAAGACGTCTCCCCACCCGAGAGCTGGGTGGGGGTGGACCTTCATGCGGACGCAAATTTGTCCGCAGGCTTATTGGGTATGCGGGACCAGGGACGCTTTTGTCCTTGGGCAGGCGCTTTATCGGCCTGGGGTCTTTTCCCTGTCGCCCTAGGGGGACGAAAAAACCACTTGTGTGCAGTAAAGGAGGGCCCTTGCCCTTGGCGTGGCCCCTTACCCTTGCTAATTTGGGGAAGCAAAGTGCTTTTACTTCCTGTGGCATCCTTGATGATGTCATCCAGAGAAGCCCCAAAAAAAGTCTGTCGCCCTTAAAAGGCAGATCCAACAGGGCTTTCTTGGAAGTCTGGTCCGCAGACCAGCCTTTTAGCCAGATCAGGTGGCGTATTGCTACTGCATAAACCGAAGTTTTAGACAGCAGGGGAATAGTATTCATGTCTGACTCGCAGACAAACCTAAGGCCCTGGACCAACAGGTCGGCCAATGTTATCTCATCAGGAGGAGCATCTCACTCCTTAACCCCTGGAGTAGCAATCTTGCCCATTCAGTAAGTGTGTGAGACACTAGGGCCCCCGCCAATGCCGGGCGTACTGCCGAGCCTACCACTGAGTATAGGTAGCAAGCGAGTGCTTCAGCCTTCTTATCCACAGGGTCCTTGAAAACAGGAGCCCCTTCTACAGGAATTGTGGTGGCTCTATTAAGTCTGGACACCGGAGGGGGGGAGAGGTCCATTTCTTCAGAAAACTCTCCTCAAAAGGGGTACCGTACCGCAAACCTCTTTGGGGCTGTAAAGACCCTCAGTGGGTTCTCCCATTCCTTGTATAAGAGTTTATCAAAAGACACACAAGGGAACACCTTAGCAGTGCGGGCAGGTCTATGAAACCCAAGTGGACCGGAGTCTCTGCTGCTTCTGCAGTATTTTCCAATTTTAGCATATCCCGCACTGCAGTAATAAGGTCAGATACCAAAGCCGTCTCGCGTACTGACCTGGACTTTGAGTCATTCTCACTGTCCGGTCACGGTCTGCAGTCTCTGATGCGTCAGAATCTGGGCCCCGAGCCGTAGCTGGACCTGGTTCTGCACCAGAATTATCCCCAGAAGCTTGCAGCGGATGGGGCGTTTACTACCCCCTGTATTCCCGTGTGCTGCTTCCACCCTGGCAGCAAACGCCTCTAGGATTGCAGTCATAGCGTTCATAGACACCTCAGGGGCACCAGCTGCTAAATCTGGTGTTTCAGGGGAGAAGACATCTGGCTCAGATGCCATGCTGACCACACGCTGACACTCACAGGGCTCCAGGCAAGATATCAATAGGCCACCCTCCTGTGCTGCAGAGAGGCCGGGTCACCCAGAGGACTCACCACCCTGGATAGGTACTGCTATGCTGCGCCTGTGATGCTGTCCCCTTGCTGCTGTGTCAGTCTGCTTCTTTTATCAGCACTTCCTGTGTGAATTTTCGCGCCAGTGTAATGCACCCTAGAGGCCGGAGGCTCTCGAAAAATGGTTGCCAAAAACGTCTGTATGGAAGATAATGTGGGCTCTAAGAAAATGGGCGCCGACAGAAGATAGAGGTCAAGCAGCCATAGACCACAAAAAGATGGCCGCCGAACGGCAATATCTGCATACAGGGTGGACAAACATGGCCGCCGATCAGCTGATAGGGGCCAGTGGGTGTGGCCGAACCACAGGAAGATGGCCGCCGGGCAGTCACAAGAGGCCAAACTTGGCATGGACCACCTCAAAATGGCCGCCGACAGCATGGAGGAGGAAGGACACAAACACAGGTAAGAAAAAATGACATTTCTTTTAAATGTTAGTTACAGCCAGCCCCGCTCCAGTGGGACCCCCTAGGTGACCCCCAGCAACCTTTAGCTAGAAGCCCAGGGAGGAGGGAAAGGCAGGGAGAGAGGGAAGAAAGGGGCCACAACCACTTACTTGATCTCTCCAGGAATGTCCAGCTAAATCACCCAGCCGAGGCAGGGGAGTTTTACTTACCTATCCTGCATGTATTCTGCTGGAAGACATTCCAAACAGATCATCGTCCGCGCACGGAAGGTGACTGTTGGCCAGGCATGCTGTGATTGGACCCAGAAGGGACGATCATATGTATGCCCTGGAGCATGACGTTCACCGGACAGGCTGCTGCGACTCGGCCGTAAGGTCAGCCGAAGCTGAGCGGTCCGATGCAAGCCTTGGAGCGTAAGCTCACCGGCCAGGCTGCTGCGACTCGGCCGTAAGGTCAGCCGAAGCTGAGCGGTCCGATGCAGGCCCTGGAGCGTAAGCTCACCGGCCACCCGTGGAGCGACGGGCATGTCGTGGAAAACCCAGCGCGTAGCTAGGGTCGGCACACGCTCGATGGCCGAAACTGGGGAGACTACAAGGATCGAGGATCCAGCCTGTCACCCAGTCGGCAGTTGATCGAAGATCGCAGGAAACAACAAATGTAGCAAAAAAAATAAAAATATATATATATATCTTTTTTCCCCGGACCAATGGGCCCGAAGGGAGCCATGTCCTACTCCTTGCTAGACAGAAAAAAACTGATCTGCGAAGATGCAGACTGAGAGGGTATACCCAGAGGGTCCGCCCCCTGGGCGGTACTGTAGAAGGTGTGATGCAACACTTTTTACAAGTTTTTCTGCCTAGTCACTCCTAATTAACGGATAATACCCACTTTGTCAATAGAGAAGCTGTGTCGGTCCATGGACGAAAGAGTAAAGTGTTTTCCCTGAGCAATGATTCTTATTTGTTGCTACTGGCTTCTACCCTTTAACATTTTTTGCAGAGAAACACAGACTACTTTTTCTTTCTATTACTGTTTTTCACAATTTAGACTGAACGAAACAGCTAGCAATATTTTAAAATTGGGTCAAAACCAATTACAGACCAATTTAATATGTTATGTTATTGAGTACAATTAATAATTTCTCATTCATAAAATATGAGGAAATAATGATTACGAAATTCCAGTTTACAATTACATATTAATACCTGCTTCCAAGCAATTAGCACTTCCGCCCAAATTGAAAGAAGTATCACTGCTTCAAAAATATATGTCTCTGTGCCAGCATAAGGTAAAGAGTCTGAGGTCAAATTGTTTTAACTTACCAGTGATGTATACAAGGTACATATTGCTCCAGTTGAAATCAGAGCTGCCCAAATATCCAGCCCGGTTACTAACAGAAAAAAGAATTTGAATGTTAAAACTATATGCAGCCCTAGCTGTCTGTATTAAGTTGAAGTAGTAGCAAAATACCAACCCTGGTTAAGAATTAGTGCAGGAGCATAGATCACAATTCCAGTGTATAACGTCTGTGGAGTGAAAGGAAAACAACATTAGGACTTAATATCTACTTGGCCAAGGTAACAGATCAAACGATAAGTGAGTACTTACAGTGCCCACAAGGAACTGGATAGTGCCACAGAGCTGAACACTTCTTGAAAATCTCATTGCCAAATACTGCATGTAAAAATTAGACAAATGATTATGCGGTGTCATGAAGGGAAAGATAACGAATTAGTAGATTAAAAATTATGAAAAACAGAGCAAAAACAATTGTACAACTAAAGGTTAATAAATATGAAGATAGTGAACTCCCCTGACCTAATCTTGGCAGAACTAGCCAGATTTTCTGAGACCCTCTATCTCCCGACGGAACAATTTACCCAGCAGGAACTTCTGACCTACTTACAGGGCATTGACTTCCCACAACTTACGACTGACCAGAGGAGGGCCTTGGATGCCCCCTTTACCTTGGAGGAGCTGCAGACGGCGTTAGCTGCATTCCCCAACTGTAAGGCCCCAGGGGCGGAGAGACTACCTGTGGAGGTGTACAGGCAATATGCAGGTATCCTTCTGCCAAAACTATTAACGGTGTTTAACGCGGCCAGGGAACAACAGGTTCTGCCCTCTTCCATGGCCACGGCTAATATTGTTCTAATATTGAAACCCGGAAAAGACCCTATAGACCCAGGCTCCTACAGACCAATATCTCTGTTGCAGAGCGACATTAAGCTACTGGCCAAAATGCTGGCGATTAGGCTGAATGGTGCCATTACAAGCATTGTTCACCCTGATCAAGCTGGCTTCATGCCTAACAAATCGACGGCTGTCAATTTACGGAGGCTATATCTCAACATGCAATCCCGGTCGATAATATAGGGCAGAGGGCCTTGCTCTCATTGGACGCTATGAAGGCATTTGATAGTGTTGAGTTGGGAGTATTTGTGGGAAATTCTTAGGCGATTCGGCTTCGGGGACTCGTATATTTCCTGGGTTTGTCTGCTATACCATAGTCCGAGGGCGGCCATTAGATCTTCTGGGGCCATGTCACACACTTTCACCTTGGGGAGAGGGATGCCACAGGGGTGCCCCTTGTCACCCCTGCTTTTCGCATTGGCCATAGAACCCCTAGCGATTAAGGTAAGAGCCAGCCCGGAGATTGTGGGATTTAAGTACGGGGACAAGCAGGAGAAAATAATTCTTTACGCTGATGACACTATGGTGTTGCTTGGGGACGTAGAGGGCTCCCTTACAGAAGCTATGGCCACCATAGGGGAGTTTGGTAGATTCTCTGGGCTCCGGATAAACTGGACTAAGTCATCCCTGATGCTTATTGACGGGGGGGGCTCGCCCAACCTCTTCTACAGTGCCCCTGACTGTCTCATTCAAATACTTGGGTATCCAGGTGACACCCAAGATCTGTGACTATGGTCGATTGAATGTGTCCCCGCTGCTACAAAAATTCACTCTGCCTGTCTGTAGCGGGTAGGGTGAATCTGATCAAAATGATTCTCATGCCCCAAATGCTATATGTGGTTCATAATGCTCCGACGGTAGTGACCTTAAAGGTATTTAGAATTGTCAATTCCCTGTTCCGTACGCTTATATGGAAAAACCGCACGCCCAGAATTAAACTTGAACATCTCCAAGGCCGAAGGATGAGGGGGGACTTGCCCTCCCTAATCCTTGGTTGTACTACATTGCTGCGCAATTGCAGCAATTGATAGGTACAATACGCACAAGTGTAGACAGAGAGGGAGGGAACGGTGGCTCCTCCAAACTAGTGATGTTACACACTGTACAGAAAGCTTCGATACCGACAGCCCTGGAGTCGCTGGCGTTTGGAAAACTGAATAAACAATACCCGACCTATAACCTCATCCAAAAAGTGTGGAGCAAAACTAGGTATTTACAGGGAGTGGTAGGGTACACGGACTATAGCCCTATATGGTCAAATGATTCATACCCTGAATTGGCTAAACTGCAGCATGGTGCACTTTGGAGGAGATATGGGGTGACCTACCTTCGTCAGATTTTTTGCAATGGGAAATTGCTCTCATTTGAAGCACTACAGGGTCTTTTTGGTGTGCCGCACTCTATGAGGTTTTATTATATGCAATTACACCATGCTATAACTGCCCAGGCAAAATCCTCGGATTGGATCCCTTCCCCAACACCATTGTTTAACCTGATTGCTAGAGTGGATACTAGTAAGGGGTTTATATCGCAATGTTATAATATGCTATTACAAAAGTTTCTGACTAAACACCCTTTGCGAATGCTGGCCAAATGGGAGGGGGAGGTGGGACCGATTGATGGAGATCAGTGGGAGGAAGCCCTGCAGGCGGTACTCACTTGCTCCTTGAATGTATCCCATAGAGTGTCGCAACTGTACTTATTGCTGAGAGTGTACTATACCCCCCACAGATTGTTTGCTATGGGCTTACGGCCCACTCCACTATGCACCAGGTGCAAGAGGGACCATGGAGACTTGATCCACCTACTGTGGAGATGCCCGAAACTTCACCCATATTGGAAGGGGGTGGTGGACACCATAGACAGGGAATTCCGGGTCTCGCTGCCTACAGACCCAAAACACTGCCTACTCCATATACTGGAGGAGCTGGAATGGGAGGAATGTACTAGGGTGGCTGTTATTAGATCTCTGTTTATGGCACGCAAGCTTGTAATGACCCATTGGATATCGGAGGACCCCCCTACTCTTAAGGAATGGATTGCTGTAATGGGTGATATGCTCCGGAAGGAAAAAATAATATACCAGCATAGAGGTAGCACGCAGAAATTTGAGAAGTTATGGGGACCGTGGCTGGATGTACCGGGCCTGGCCCCAGTGGACCTGGTCACGGGAAGATTGCTGGGCATGGGTACCTGACAGGGGTTATACTAGATGGCCGGGCCTTCTTCGAAGGTACTGGCTGCTCAACGCGGCTCTGGGGGGGAGCCATGCTCAAATTGACAAGAATTGTATAGGATAAGCATGTAGACTATGCAGACATGTGATTTATATTGCTTGCAATGTACCGGATTGTTTATGTAGCCTTGATGTATGTCTTTTCTATGCTCTATAATAAACTTTTTTCTGGATTAAAAAAAAAAGGTTAATAAATATGAAATATTTTATAACAAGACATAAAGAGGCACTGAAACTGTAAACTCCATACTTGGTAGATGCTGGTGATCCCAAGTCTGTAGAACACTGGCATAAAGAGGTAGGCTGTAATTAGGCTGCTTAAAATCTGGCCAAGGCACATCTGCAGGAACTTGGCACCATATCGATAGGCTTCAGCTGGAACTCCAAGCACTTGCACTGCAGACATAAAGCTAGCAGCAAGCGATAAACCTACTGGGACAGCTGACATACTCCTGCCTCCAGTAAAAAAGTCATCAGAGGTTTTTTGCCCTCCACGGGACAGAGAATAGAACAGTCCAATGCTTGTGGATCCAAACAGCATTGCTGCAAAGACACCATAATCCCAGAGAGAGAATGTCAGCTTGCTGTGCTCATACGGGACATGACTTTCCATTAGACCTAAGCATAATAAACAGAAAAGATAGCGCAAATTAAAAATAGGAATGTGTCCATCCAGGAGCAATAGAGTCTAATAGAACTCTAACATGATAAGACTGTTTCTGCTTTAGGAAATTGTATAAAGCCTGAGGATGGAACCTAAGTGGTCCTGAAAGCTTGCAGTATTAAACCCAAAACCCAATTTTTTATATATTGCAGCTTACCAATCATTAACCGCTTGCCGACCATCGCACGACGATATACGTCGGCAGAATGGCACGAACAGGCAAATGGGTGTATATATACGTCCCCTTTAAGAAGCGGCATTGTGGACCGCCACAAGCTCCGTGAGTCCAACCGCGGGTCCCACGGACTCTATGTCCGCCAGGAGTCCTGCGATCGTCTCACAGAGAGGAAGAACGGGGAAATGCTGATGTAAACAAGCATTTCCCCAGTCTTCCTAGTGACAGGACACTGATCACAGCTCCCTGTAATCGGGAGCAGTGATCAGTGTCGTGTCACACACAGTCCACCCCCCCTAGAGTTAGAAGACACACTTAACCCCTTCAGCGCCCCCTACAGGTTAACCCCTTCACTGCCAGTGTCATTTTTACAGTAGTCAGTGCATATTTATAGCACTGATCGTTGTAAAAATGACTGGTTCAAAAATGGTGTCAAAAGTGTCCTATGTGTCCGCCATAATGTCACAGTCACGATAAAAATCGCTGATCGGCGCCATTACTAGTAAAAAAAAAATATTACAAAAAATGCCATAAAACTATCCCCTATTTTGTAGACACTATAACTTTTGCGCAAACCAATCAATAAACGCTTATTGCAATTTTTTTTACCAAAATATGTAGAAGAATACGTATAGGCCTAAACTGAGGAATTTTTTTTTTTGTGGGATATTTATTATAGCAAAAAGTAAAAAACATTGAATTTTTTTCAAAATTGTCGCTCTATTTTTGTTTATAGCGCAAAAAATAAAAACTGCAGAGGTTATCAAATACTACCAAAAGAAAGCTCTATTTGTGGGAAAAAAAGGATGTCAATTTTGTTTGGGAGCCATGTCGCACGACCGCGCAATTTTCAGTTGAAACGACGCAGTGCTGAATCGCAAAAAGTGGCCTGGTCTTTGACCAGCCAAATGGTCCGGGGCTTAAGTGGTTAAATATAGTTGCTGCATTACTTTTCTTGTTCAGGATTTTTTTCCCTCTGTTTTCCCATGAGGCATTGTAAAACTCTGATGCCGCATACACACGACCGCTTTTCTCGACGAGAAAAACTGCATTTTTTTTTTTGCCGAGAAAAACGATCGTCTGTGGGCTTTATGTCGTTTTTCTCGTCTAGAAAAACGGCATAAAAAACGACGAGAAAATTTAGAACATGTTCTAAATTTTCTCATCGTTTTTTCCAGCATTTTTTTCCGCGGCAGTTTTCCCATAGGGAAACACTGCCGCGGAGCCCACAGACGGTCGTTTTTCTCGTCAAGAGAAAAAATGACGGGAAAAACGACCGTGTGTAGGGAACCAAGCGGTTCCCTCGTTTTTCCTGTCATTATTCACGGCGGTTTTTTAACCGCCGTGAATAATGATCGTGTGTACGCGGCATGACATTCACAGACATGACTAGCCATGATGGAATTGTAGCTCCTGAACAACTGGAGGGCCATAGTTTGGAGACCACTGCTTTAGATGAATAGGCACTGGGGGCATATTTAGACAGCAGCATTCTCAGTCTGGGGGGGGGGGGGAGTGTAAGAAGTACTAGAAGATTTAAATACACTAACAACGTGAAGCTGAACCTCAGCTAATACTTTATAATCAGTTGCAGCAAGAAATAAGTAAAGGTTTTCTATAAATAACTTAAAGATTGTCATTTTAAGCACCCCTGCCAGTGGTAAATGGTCTGTCTCATCCCTGTAACTGCAAGAGAGCCTTTCTGTTAATAAACAGCAGACTTACTGACTGGATCATCAGATATGCATAGAAGAAAGAAAGCCTAAAAAAGGAAACTAATGCAGCCATCACATCTAATAATTGGTAAGCAATTAATATTTTTTTTCTTTTGGGTTTAATCCTGCTTGTTAAACAATAAACAGCATCACTTAAACTACAGACATCCTGCATTGATGGGTGGCTAACATAGTACAATAATCTACTACTAATCTACTAATCTCCTGTTAAAAAGCATTAAACATACTTAATTTTTTATTTATTTTTTATTTATAAAAAAATAGCAAAGAATAAAGAAAACAAATGATATCACATAAAAACATGTAATTATGTAATCAAGTCCTTTACAATAGGGTTGAAGTCTAATATCCATGTTAAAAATGAAAATGTGTTTCTTTAAACAATGTTTTTCTTTTTCTTTTTCTTTTTTTTATTGTTTAAAGAAACACATTTTCATTTAATTTTTATTGATATATATATATATATATATATATATATATATAAAATAAGTATGTTTAATGCTTTTTAGAGCTACAAGTACATTTAATGAGCTTCTAGGACTTACCTGAGGTAGATTTTGGAAAGCTCCAGGAGACTTTTAGTTTGCTACTGGAAATTGACAGCCCAGGAGGGAGGGAGAAGGTGTTTTAAAGGATGAAAAAACATGGTGAGCAGAGGGAGGAGTCTGGACATCTTACAGCACTCCTGGGCTGCACAGCTATCTGAGCAGGTTAAACAACTGCTTATTATAACAAATCTGTCAAGTATTCTTAGAAACCACGTTTTGTTCACTTATGTATTTTACAACAGAGCATTTACTTTCCAAAGCTTACAATTACCTAAATTATTATTTTTTACTGCTTTTATTACTTTTTACTGTGTTAATCATCACATTATATTTAAAAGTTTTAACTGAGGATTTAAGGATCTCACAAAATACTGTAAATGTCAGAATAAGAGGCATGCCTCCAAAGAAGAATGGAAATACTTACCTTTCCCACAGTTCCTGTTACCAAGCACTGCTCCATTAAAAATCAATCACCCCACGACCTGTGTGTAGAATTCCAACACTTCCAGGAATGTTGATCCCCTGTGTCCCCTGTTGCACTCTGTAGTTCCTCCCATGGATCTCTACCATATTACAGGACACAATAACGACCTAGAGGTTGGTGGAGTGCAGTGTGTAGGGTGACCACATTTCCAAACTACCATTCAGGGACACCCTCCCTTCCCAAAAATCAGCTTGTGCTGTAACGAATCACAGCACAGTGATTGGACACAAGAGGCGGGATTTATGATTTCTCCAATCACAAGCAAGGGGGCGGGATTGTGCTCCTCCAGGCATTCCCGGCCAGGACAAGTACTGTCAGCATGGGCGTCCGCTCCATAGGGCAAGGGGGGTCAATTGCCCCCCCCCCCCCTGGAGACACACTATATTTATATGGACATGGAGTGAAGCGGAATTATCCTCAAGAGCTATTTCACACTGCCAGCTGGCCACGTTATCGGTGAAGCGCCGCTAGTTTTAGCGGCGCTTTACCATAGTTTTAGTGGCGCTATTCAGCCGCTAGAGAGGGGGGGGGGTTAAAAAAAATAGAAATTGCTAATCAGACAATGGCAGCTTGATCCTTCTATTAAGCTTTTGCATCAGGTTTCTCAAACCTTTGCGTGCCTGCGCTTTATGTCATAATGACTAAGCCCCTCCCCTTCATGACATTGTCAAAAAGGGACCGAGCATGGATGACCTTAAAATTATGCCCCCCCTGAAAAAAGTTCAGCGGACGCCCATGACTGTCAGTGAGTAAGGCGGTGATGTGGCGGCCTTTTTTGGGGGCATCAGATTGGCCCGGGGGGTGGCTGTGTCAGTTTCATTCCGGGACACTGTATTGTCCTGGAATGAACGTGCCCGGGACAGACCTGCAAAATGCGGGACTGTCCCGGGCAATCCGGGACATGTGGTCACCCTAGCAGTATGGTACACAGGAGATCAACATTTATGGTGGCACAAGTAGCGGGATTGAATCGCTAATTTGGAGGTACATTTTTTTAACCTGTCATTTATTTTTGTGACAGGGTCACTTTAAAATGGTATCCACTAAAATTAGAGGCAGATTTACTAAAGGAGTTGAGAATCTTTATGAAATCAGTTGTGTGAATATTTACTTTCGTTTTCCAATTATGTGAAAAGCACATTCCTGCTTACTTGTTTATTCGGCACATGATCGGATAATTCAAGTGAATTATTCAAACATTTTATTGTGTGAAGATGCTCACACAACTAAATTGCCCTATAGGGTTATTTTTATAAGAGTATTTTATGGTATAGTTACTGTCAGGGCTGGACTGGGAGTAAAAACCAGCCCTGGAAAAAATTTCATACCAGCCCCATAGCATAATGTCATTATTTTCTTGTTCACTTTAACCCAAGCACATTTGAAGAGTGTATTATGTATACAGAAGACAGATATGACAGCACATAGGGCTTTATATATATATATATATATATATATTGTGACAGCAGGAAGGTAAAGTCACCTGGTTGCATCCAGGGGGGTAGATATATTTCTCCCAGATTCAGGCTTTATGCCGACTTATACAACTAGGGAGTTGATGAAGCCCAGCTGAGGCTAGTAGGCTCATGGATGACTCATACCTCTAGGGAGAGGGCTGGGCGTCGTGCAGGCAGGGAGTTGATGAGACCAGCTGAAGCCTGTCAGTTCGTTTAAGGCCTCTATAAAAACTCCCAGATTCATTAGGTGTTAGCTCATGCCTGGAACCAGACCTGTGTGGACTGTCTAGGGAGAGTGAACCCCTGTGCGGTGAGGCAAAGCCTGTGTGGCTATTTGTTTGGACTTTTACTAAACCAGGGACTTAGGGACTAGGACAGCACCAGGCTGATCCCAGTTGTTAGTTTAGGAATCCTGCATGTTTAGTCAGAGGTCAAACTGACCAGGATTTATTTTGTTTGTTTCTTTTTGGCTTTGCTGTGTTTTTGTCACTGTACATAGAGAAATAAACCGCACCTTTTGATTTTGAAAACCACAACCTCCGTCTGCTGGCCCTGTTTTTGTGTGGGGAGCCCAACCAGGGGGTCACACACACCCGCTACCGAGTTAACCCCCTCACAGTTGGTGGAGAACCAGTGGCAGTTTTTTTTAAGCCAGCATGGAGGAGATACTGAAACAGCTGGCTCTAGCAAATGCCAATCAACAGCAGACAAATGCAGGTTTGCAAAGGAGCCTTGCAGCCCAGCAGCAAGCTCATCAACAAGCCCAGCAGCAATCTGAGGCCCGCTTCATAGACCTGTTACAGAAGCAAGAGCAGAGACTACAACAAGTGGAAGCAGTAATGCAGCAACGTCCGCAGACCAGTGAGGAAAGCCGTCCCACTAATACCGCGTCCTTTGGGGTGAGTCGTTTATTGACAAAAATGACTGGAGAGGATGATCCAGAGGTATTTTTGACCACATTTGAAAGGACTGCTGAAAGAGAAAAGTGGCCTGAGGAGCAGTGGGCTGGACTGGTGGCTCCTCTGTTAACTGGTGAATCGCAGAAGGCTTACTATGACCTAGAGCCTGACCAAGCAAAAGACTATGTGATGCTAAAAGCTGAAATATTGGCAAGGCTGGGTGTCACCCTGGCTGTCCGGGCTCAGCGTGTGCATAACTGGACTTTCCAGCTTGGAAAACCCCCCAGGTCTCAAATGTATGATCTCATTCACCTGAGCAGGAAGTGGCTACAGCCAGAGACTTTGTCCGCACCAGAGATTGTGGAACGTGTTGTAATGGATCGGTTTTTGAGAGCTCTTCCTACTGCCATCCAAAAGTGGGTAAGCCATGGAGACCCAGAGACGGCCGGTGGTCTTGTGGATCGTGTAGAGAAATACTTGGCTACAGAGAACCTGACGGCCTCTTCCAGAGACACTCGGACTTTCCACCCTAAGACCAGACCATCCCCAGGGGCGGATAAGAGGATTCCAAGGGGTGAGGGTGGAGAGAGTGAGAGGGTGGGAGCTCTACCCCAAGTTTGGCGAGAACAGCCTGGGAAATCAGCGGCTCAAGAGGCCGCAAGAAGGATCGTTTGCTACCGCTGCCGGCAAGCGGGACATATTGCAGCCAATTGCCCGGTTGTGGAGGAACCCATGCAGTGTGACTTTCTGACGGGCAGACGTCAGTCGCTGTGTGCGACAGTCGCATGCACTGCCATTCGAGGAACTGAGAAACATTTATGCAAAATGTGTATTAATGGTAGAAATGTTGTGGTATTACTGGATTCAGGTAGCCTTGTGACCCTGATAAAGGCTGAATTAGTTAAAACAGAGGTCTCTGGGAATAGCAAGGTAGCTGTTATTTGTGTGCATGGGGACACCCGAGAGTATCCAGTGACTACAGTGTGTTTCGAGACCCCCAAAGGTACCCTCTCTCATCCAGTGGGCTTAGTATCTCAGTTACCGCATGACGCCATTGTGGGAAGGGATTTTCCGAAGTTCTGGGAACTGTGGGATGATCCTGAGCCCCCCACTGGTGCCCCTATGTACCAGGAATGTGATAGCCAGAACTCCTCTGAGAGTGGTGAGGACTCTCCAGAATTTCCCTTGTCAGTATTTGCAGGGGAGACTCAAGAAACTGGAGAGGAGCCCACCTCCTCAGACGAAAACCTACCGTCTGTGGAGTTTTCTGATCTGGAGGTTCACAGGGAAAATTTTGCCACAGAACAGTTAAAAGACCCCGCCCTAATAAAGGCACGGGAAAACGTAGTGGAAATAGATGGCGAGTTAGTGAACCCAGATAATACCTGCACTTACCCATACTTCAGCGTAGAGAAGGACCTACTGTATCGGGTGGCAAAAAGGGCAGAAGAAACCGTTGAGCAGCTGGTGGTGCCCAAACCTTACAGGAAGTTGGTGTTGGAGTTGGCCCATGGGCACATTCTTGGAGGTCATCTGGGGACAGAGAAAACCCGAGAGAGGGTATTACAGAGATTCTATTGGCCTGGGGTGATGAAGGACATAGAAAATTATTGTTCCTCCTGCCCTGTGTGTCAGAGGTCGGCCCCGATGCCACATTTCCGTAGCCCGCTGGTCCCTCTACCCATCATTGAGGTCCCGTTTGAGAGAATCGCAATGGATTTGGTAGGTCCTATAATCAAGTCCGCTAGGGGGCACCAGTACATATTGGTTATAATGGACTATGCCACCCGTTATCCAGAAGCGATCCCTCTCAGAAATACCTCGGCCAAAACCATAGCCAAAGAGCTATCTCTTGTTTTTAGCCGGGTGGGTATTTGTAAAGAACTGCTTACGGACCAAGGTACACCCTTTATGTCCCGGGTTATGAAAGAGCTGTGTAAATTGCTCAAAGTGACGCAATTGCGTACATCTGTGTATCACCCCCAAACCGATGGGCTGGTTGAAAGATTCAACAAAACCCTAAAACAAATGTTGAAGAAAGTGGTGGATAGAGATGGAAAGGATTGGGACTGTCTACTTCCTTATTTGATGTTTGCTATTAGGGAGGTGCCCCAATCCTCTACGGGATTCTCCCCCTTTGAGTTACTGTATGGGAGACACCCAAGAGGGCTGTTGGATATTGCCAAGGAAACTTGGGAAAGTGAGAGTTCTCCCCACAGGAGTGTGATTGAGCATGTCGCCCTGATGCAAGATCGAATTGCACAGGTAATGCCCATCGTGAAGGAACATTTGGCCCAAGCGCAGTTGGCACAGCAGAGAGTGTACAACCGTGGAGCAAAGACCCGTACCTTTTCCCCGGGGGATAGGATATTGGTACTTGTCCCTACGGTTGAAAGTAAATTCCTTGCCAAATGGCAAGGCCCCTACGAGATAATGGAAAAAGTGAGCGAAGTGAATTACAAGGTCAGACAACCAGGAAGGCGAAAGCCCGAACAGATATATCACGTTAATCTGTTGAAAGCCTGGAGGGATAGAGAGTCCCTAGTCGCAGAAACTTGGTCACCAGCTCAAACTGGTTGCGTGATTCCGGAGGTTGGAATAGCAGCCACCTTGTCACAACCCCAACAACAGGAGGTTAAGGAGTTTGTGCTTCGCAACAAGGAGGTGTTCTCTGAGCTGCCGGGACAAACATCTGGGGTAGAGCATGATATTATTACCCCTCCCGGTGAAAGGGCGAAGTTAAAACCCTATCGGATCCCAGAGGCCCGACGGGAGGCAATACGGGAGGAAGTACAGAAAATGCTGAACTTAGGGGTGATAGAGGAGTCCCAAAGTGATTGGTCTAGTCCCATTGTGTTGGTGCCTAAACCGGATGGGAGCTGGCGATTTTGTAACGATTTTCGTCAGTTGAACAAAGTTACAAAATTTGACACCTACCCCATGCCACGTATAGATGAGTTGATCGAACGGCTGGGAACAGCCCGATACATGACGACTCTTGACCTCACAAAAGGGTATTGGCAAATTCCCCTGGCCAAGTCGGCCAAAGAGAAAACCGCATTTGTAACCCCAGACGGGGCGTTCCAATATAAGAGAATGCCGTTCGGGTTACAGAATGCGCCGGCCACATTCCAGCGGAAAATGGACCAGATACTGAGGCCCCATAGGAAGTATGCTGCGGCTTACCTGGATGACATAATTGTCCATAGCACAGATTGGGCCTCACATCTGCCAAAAGTGCAAGCAGTCCTAGACTCTATCCGGGAAGCGGGGTTTACGGCTAACCCCAAGAAGTGTACCATTGGGCAGGAGGAGGCCAAATATCTTGGGTACACCATTGGCAGGGGAGTGATAAAACCCCAACTCAACAAAGTCGAGGCCATCCAGAGTTGGCCACGTCCCAACAGCAAGAAGCAGGTACGGGCCTTTCTGGGAATCGCGGGTTATTATCGGCGCTTCATTCCCCACTTTGCTTCTAAGGCTGTGCCCCTAACCAACCTGACGAAAGGGAAAGGGTCGGTCATGATTAAATGGACCCCCGAGGCTGAGGCAGCATTCCAATTCTTGAAACAAGCCTTATGTAGCCAGCCAGTGTTGTACTCACCCGACTTCTCTAAAGACTTTGTCGTACAAAGTGATGCGTCAGATGTGGGGTTAGGAGCAGTATTGTCCCAGGTCTGGAACGGGGAAGAGCACCCAGTCATTTACCTCAGCAGGAAGTTGAAGTCCCATGAGGTAAATTACGCCACGGTTGAAAAGGAGTGTTTAGCGGTGAAGTGGGCTCTAGATTCCCTTCGGTACTATCTGCTAGGTAGGCACTTTGACATGGTTACGGATCACGCTCCGTTAAAGTGGATGGCTCAAAACAAGGAGACAAATAGAAGAGTGAATAGGTGGTTCCTGGCCCTACAGGAATTCAACTTCACAGTAAAGCATCGCCCTGGCGTTCAAATGGGGAATGTGGATGCTTTGTCTCGAGTACATGAATGCCTGATTGCTGGTGTTCCAACCCCAAGGTTAAAACAAGAGGGGGGGGTATGTGACAGCAGGAAGGTAAAGTCACCTGGTTGCATCCAGGGGGGTAGATATATTTCTCCCAGATTCAGGCTTTATGCCGACTTATACAACTAGGGAGTTGATGAAGCCCAGCTGAGGCTAGTAGGCTCATGGATGACTCATACCTCTAGGGAGAGGGCTGGGCGTCGTGCAGGCAGGGAGTTGATGAGACCAGCTGAAGCCTGTCAGTTCGTTTAAGGCCTCTATAAAAACTCCCAGATTCATTAGGTGTTAGCTCATGCCTGGAACCAGACCTGTGTGGACTGTCTAGGGAGAGTGAACCCCTGTGCGGTGAGGCAAAGCCTGTGTGGCTATTTGTTTGGACTTTTACTAAACCAGGGACTTAGGGACTAGGACAGCACCAGGCTGATCCCAGTTGTTAGTTTAGGAATCCTGCATGTTTAGTCAGAGGTCAAACTGACCAGGATTTATTTTGTTTGTTTCTTTTTGGCTTTGCTGTGTTTTTGTCACTGTACATAGAGAAATAAACCGCACCTTTTGATTTTGAAAACCACAACCTCCGTCTGCTGGCCCTGTTTTTGTGTGGGGAGCCCAACCAGGGGGTCACACACACCCGCTACCGAGTTAACCCCCTCACAATATATATGTAGCGGGCATGCACTTTCCCTGTGTATTTAAACTGGCAGAGACACCAGTAATGTGCAGTTCCCTGCAGCTCAGCGGGTGGCACTGTCGCCTTGGGCTGGGGTTGAACCATTGCTGTGTGCCGTACCCCTTTTTGTCCTCCCTCGGCAGTGGTATGGTGGGGCGGGGAACCCGCCGTGCTTGCTGGGAGAGGGTATAAAGGGGGCGGCCATCTTTGTCACGGGGTGGAGTCCCAGGCACCTTCAGCCTGAGGACGGTGGTTCGTGTTGGTCCTCTACGCGGCCCAGGCCTGGAGGACGTTCGGAGGTCGTGTTCCATCCCAGGCACCTTTGGCCTGGGGTGAGGTACTCGGATGGAGGTCTGGAGTTCAGTGCCCACCACTGAGTTCCGCGAGGGAAGGAGATCCTAGGGGACCCCAGGAGTGAGTGCCCGAATCCAGAGGCGTAATGGACCGGGAGGGGGTACTTGCTTGAAGACCTGGTGCAGCATATCGCCAGTGACGGGTGAGCCTCCACCGGAGACCGCCTGGAAGAATATTCCCCTCGATTGGAGACTGCAACCCACTTTCAGGAAGGAAAGTGGAGAGTTCATTGTGTCTGGGCCTACTCGTATCCACACCCCTCTGTCTGTTCTACTCGTTGCGGGAGTCCAACTGTCTGTGCATTACTCTGTTATCGGAAGAATAAAGGAGTGTTGGACTTTATTGGTGTGGGGCTCATTTTCTGGCAGACATTGTTTAAGAAACCACCAGGAGGAGGCTCCAGAAGCAGAACACCGACCCGAAGGTAAAAGAGAATTGTCTCTCACTGCACATACATCTGCTGGGGAATTTGGCGTGGTGACCTTGCACTCTCTCCTCAGAGGTACCTCTAGACCAGAGCCAGAAGAACTGATAGAGAGAGAGAGAGTGGAGGCCGCTACATATATATATATACAGTCAGGTCCATAAATATTGGGACATCGACCCAATTCTAATCTTTTTGGCTCTATACACCACCACAATGGATTTGAAATGAAACAAACAAGATGTGCTTTAACTGCAGACTTTCAGCTTTAATTTGAGGGTATTTACATCCAAATCAGGTGAACGGTGTAGGAATTACAACAGTTTGTATATGTGCCTCCCACTTTTTAAGGGACCAAAAGTAATGGGACAATTGGCTGATCAGCTATTCCATGGCCAGGTGTGTGTTATTCCCTCATTATCCCATTTACAAGGAGCAGATACAAGGTCCAGAGTTCATTTCAAGTGTGCTATTTGCATTTGGAATCTGTTGCTGTCAACTCTCAATATGAGATCCAAAGAGCTGTCACTATCAGTGAAGCAAACCATCATTAGGCTGAAAAAACAAAACAAACCCATCAAAGAGATAGCAAAAACATTAGGTGTGGCCAAATCAACTGTTTGGAACATCCTTAAAAAGAAAGAACGCACCGGTGAGCTCAGCAACACCAAAAGACCCGGAATACCACGGAAAACAACTGTGGTGGATGACCGAAAAATTCTTTCCCTGGTGAAGAAACACCCTTCACAACAGTTGGCTAGATCAAGAACACTCTCCAGGAGGTAGGTGTATGTGTGTCAAAGTCAACAATCAAGAGAAAACTTCACCAGAGTGAATACAGAGGGTTCACCACAAAATGTAAACCATTGGTGAGCCTCAAAAACAGGAAGTCCAGATTAGAGTTTGCCAAACAACATCTAAAAAAGCCTTCACAGTTCTGGAACAACATCCTATGGACAGAGGAGACCAAAATCAACTTGTACCAGAGTGATGGGAAGAGAAGAGTATGGAGAAGGAAAGGAACTGCTCATGATCCAAAGCATACCACCTCATCAGTGAAGCATGGTGGTGGTAGTGTCATGGCGTGGGCATGTATGGCTGCCAATGGAACTGGTTCTCTTGTATTTATTGATGATGTGACTGCTGACAAAAGCAGCAGGATGAATTCTGAAGTGTTTCGGGCAATATTATTATCTGCTCATATTCAGCCAAATGCTTCAGAACTCATTGGGCGGCGCTTCACAGTGCAGATGGACAATGACCCAAAGCATACTGCGAAAGCAACCAATACGTTTTTTTAAGGGAAAGGAGTGGAATGTTATGCAATGGCCAAGTCAATCACCTGACCTGAATCCGATTGAGCATGCATTTCACTTGCTGAAGACAAAACTGAAGGGAAAATGCCCCAAGAACAAGCAGGAACTGAAGACAGTTGCAGTAGAGGCCTGGCAGAGCATCACCAGAGATGAAACCCAGCATCTGGTGATGTCTATGCATTCCAGACTTCAGGCTGTAATTGACTGCAAAGGATTTGCAACCAAGTATTAAAAAGTGAAAGTTTGATTTATGATTGTTAAACTGTCCCATTACTTTTGGTCCCTTAAAAATTGGGAGGCACATATACAAACTGTTGTAATTCCTACACCGTTCACCTGATTTGGATGTAAATACCCTTAAATGAAAGCTGGAAGTCTGCAGTTAAAGCACATCTTGTTTGTTTCATTTCAAATCCATTGTGGTGGTGTATACAGCCAAAAAGATTAGAATTGTGTCGATGTCCCAATATTTATGGACCTGACTGTATATATATATATATATATATATCTATATAGATATGTAGCGGAACCTCACTCTCCCTCTTGCCTATTGTGAATGGCTTGTGTCTAGGGGTACCTGGGAGAGGAGAGTGCAGGAACACTACGCCAAGCTCTCCCCTCATGTGTATAAGAGGGTTGAGCAAAGTTAGTTGATTTACCTCCCGGGTCTGTCCACTGCATACGAAGCCTCTGTTTTTCCATGGAAACGTGTCTGCCAATAATAGAGCCCCACACCAATCGAAAGTCCAACACTCCTTTATTTCTCATACAATACGGTGAACACACTCAGTTGAACTTCCAATAACAGAAGAACATGGGGGTGTGGGGACGAGTAGGCCCAGGCACGACTGAACTCTCCTATTCCTTTTCTAGCGAATAGACCTGGCGCACGGTCTCTGCCACCGACCGTGAGTTTTGGTCTCTGCCACCGACCGGATGAACTGTTGAGGCCCCTGCCACAGACCTAATAGCAGGCCTCTGCCACTGACCTGATTGAAATAGCTGGACCGCTGCCATCGGTCATTGAACATGGACTGAACTTCCTCTTTGAACTTGGCCCCTGTTCGGGAAAGACATTCCTCCGGGCGGTCTCCAGAGGTTCACCCGGCACTGGCAATCTGCTGCACCAGGTCTTCGGGTGAGTCCCTCCTCCGGTCCCTTACGCCTCTGGATTCGGGTGCCCCACTCCCGGGGCCCCCTAGGATGATCCCTCTCTCGCGGGACCCAGCGGAAGGTACTGGGCCCCAGGCCTCCGGCTGAGTACCTCACCCCAGACTGAAGGTGTCTGGGATGGAACACGAACTCCAAGTGTCCAGGCCTAGGCCGCCTGGACACCAACCTCAACCACAGCCCTCAGGCTGAAGGTGCCCGGGACTCAAACCTTGTGGCGAAGATGTCCGCCCCCTTTATACCCCCTTCCAGCAAGCACGGCGGGTTCCCCGCCACACCGTACAACCACTGCGAGAGGTCACAAAGGGTACGGCACTGCAGCGATGGTTCAACCCCGGCCCAAAGTGACAGCGCCACCTGCTGGGCCGCAGGGAACTATGCATCACTGGTGTCCTCACCAGTTTAAAAAGTACATACCCGCTACAGATATATATATAAAAGAAAATTCCAGTTAAAAGTGGTCAATCATCAAGGGGGACCCCAGGAAGTCTGGGAACGTAGTGGGGGGGGGGAGACTCTGTTGACCAGAGACCACCTTCCACAGAAAGAATACACTAAGGTAAGGGGGTGGGTTACTGATATAAGGGGGAAACCTTTATATCAGTGCCCCCTTACACTATCGTATTCACTCCCCCTTACATCAGTGACCACCCCTCAGACTGGCCTGGCGGCGCTGTCACTGACCTCCTCTCAGGTGCAACGTGCAGGGCTCAGTCAGTCGGCTCCAGCTTGGTGGCTCTGGTTTTATCCTATAGTCTCCTCTCCACTGTCCACACACATCTGACTTCTCCCAGTTATTTTTCCAGAGATAGTTAGAGGTTGTGGACATCATACTAAAGATGGTAAGAGAATGCAGACATAATACAAGTGATGGTCAGAGACTGCAGACATGATACAAGAGATGGTCAGAGACTGCAGACATGGAACAAGAGATGGTCAGAGACTGCAGAAATAATACAGGTACAAGAGATCAATGCAGCCTCACCAGTGCCCATCAATTGCAGCCTCACTGTGCCCATGAATGCAGCCTCACTGTGTCCATCGTTGCAGCCTCACTGTGCCCTGTGACTGCAGCCTCACTGTGCCCATGAATGCAGCCTCACTGTGCCCACAAATGCAGCTTCACTGTTCACATGAATGCAGCCTCACTGTCCATCAAATGCAGCTTTACAGTGTCCATGAATGCAGCCTCACTGCGACCACAAATGCAGCTTCCCTGTGCCCATGAATGCCGCCTCACTGTCCATCAAATGCAGCTTTACCGTGCCCGTGAATGCAGCCTCACTGTGCCCTTGAATGCAGTCTCACTGTGCCCATCAATGCAGCCTCATTGTGCCCATGAATGCAGCTTCACTGTGCCCCTGAATGCAGCCTCACTGTGCCCATGAATGCAGCCCTACTGTCCATCAAATGCAGCTTTACTGTGCCTCTGAATTCAGCCTCACTGTGCCCATGAATGCAGCTTCACTGTGCCCATGAATGCAGCCTCACTGTGCCCATTAATGCAGCCTCACTGTCCATCAAATGCAGCTTTACTGTGCCTGTGAATTTAGCTTTACTGTGCCTGTGAATGCAGCCTCACTGTGCCCACAAAAGCAGCTTCACTGTGCCCATGAATGCAGCCTCACTGTCCATCAAATGCAGCTTTACTGTGTCTGTGAATTCAGCCTCACTGTGCCAGTGAATGCAGATTTACTGTGCCCTTGAATGCAGCCTCACTGTGCCCATCAATGCATCCTCATTGTGCCCATGAATGCAGCCTCACTGTGCCCATGCCTGCAGCCTCACTGTGCCCATGAATGCAGCCTCACTGTGCCCATGAATGCAGCCTCAGTGTCCATCAAATACAGCTTTACTGTGCCCGTGAATGCAGCCTCATTGTGCCCACAAATGTAGTTTCACTGTGCCCATGAATGCAGCCTCACTGTCCATCAAATGGAGCTTTACTGTGCCCGTGAATTCAGCCTCACTGTGCCCATGAATGCAGCTTCACTGTGCCCATGACTGCAGACTCACTGTCCATCAAATGCAGCTTTACTTTGCCCATGAATGCAGCCTCAATGTGCATCAAATTCAGCCTCACTGTGCCCATCATTGCAGCCTCAATGTGCATCAAATGCAGCCTTGCTGTCCATCAATACATACTCACCATTGCATGTGTGTCACGGAGCTGGGTCTGTAATCGGCGGCACTGTAACAAGGTCCCGCCCCCCTAGACCAGCTTGTGTGATAGGCAGAACACTTATTCAATCAGTGTTCCAACTACTATGACACGAAACGGTCTAGGGGGGTGGGATCTAGTTACAGCGTCGCTGAACACACACAGACCCAGCTCTGTGACACACAGTGGGAGATGCCCACTGTGTGTCACACATAATGACATAAGAGGAGAGAGAGGGAGTGAAGGGAGTGCTGCAGCCAGCCACAGCTCAAAGCGGCCCCAGGGCAGCCGACCTACCTGGAAATTTCCCGGTATCCTGGTAGGCCAGTCTGGCCCTGGGGACGTACAATGTAAAATGGGGTGGTATTTCCCCACCGGGGGAATAAAACCAGGTGCAATGCTCTGCAGGCAAAAAAAAAATGCACATTTTTTTTTTACGTGTAAATTAATTCACTTTTTATTATTATTTATTATAATATATAAGTTAACTTTTTTCTTCAAAAAAATAAATAATAAGAAATAATCCATGAGGGGGGGGGGGGGTGCAATGCTTTGCAGGCAACACATTTTTATTTTTAAATGCACATTTAAAATAAAAAATTAAAATAAATACGTTCACTTTTTCCTGCAAAAAAGGAGAGAGAGAGAAATAAATCCATGAGAGAGGTGGTGGTGGGGGGTGCAATGCTCTGAAGGCAACAATTTTATTTTATTTTTTTATAAATGCACATTTAAAATAAAAATAAATACGTTCACTTTTTCCTGCAAAAAATAAATAAATAAATCCATGAGAGAGGGGGGGGGGGGTGCAATGCTCTGCAGGCAACAAAAAAAATTTGATTAGATTCTCCTGCTGCCCTCACAAATATCATTTCGTGACTCGGCAGCAGACTAGTGGGCGGTGCTGGCGCCGCACGGGCCTCATGTAAGGCGAAATTAAGCACCACGGCATTCTCCTCACTTTGCTGTTCAGTGGGCGGCGCTGGTCGGATCAGAGGAGGAGACTTTGCATTGGAAAGAAAAAGAAAAAAAGGTTGTATGCTTTGCAGGGAAATTTTGTTACTCTGTAAGGGAATTTTCACTTAGCTTAGTGAATGAGCTGAAGCTCTGCTGACTTACTGTATATCATCAGACTATGTGCAAGCAAAATTATGTGTCGTTTTTTTTTTATTATTTCTTTTTACTTACCTTGCACATGATAAGGGGTGGCCCATCCATTAACCGCTTGAGGACCGCCGTACGCCGTAAGCCGTGGGTCTTCTCCGTGACCATCCCCGTGGAAACAGCGGACCCGATCGCCACTGGTGTCCCGCGATCGGGTCACAGAGAGGAAGAACGGGGAGAGGTAAGTGTAAACAAACCTCTCCTCGTGCTTCCTAGTGAGCCGTCACTGATCGTCTGTTCCCTGTAATAGGGAACGACGATCAGTGACGTCACACGCTAAGCCACGCCCCCCACAGTAAGAAACACAAATCAGGGCACACTTAACCCCTACAGCGCTCCTCCTGGTTAACCTCTTCACTGCCAGTGTCATTTTTACGGTAACCAGTGCATTTTTATAGCACTGATCGCTGTAAAAATGACAATGGTCCCAAAATAGTGTCAAAAGTGTCCGATGTGTCCGCCATAATGTCGCAGTCACGAAAAAAATCACTGATCGCCTCCATTACTAGTAAAAAGTTTTTTTTTTTTTTAAATGCCATAAAACTACCCCCTATTTTGTAAACGCTATAACTTTTGCGCAAACCAATTAATAAACGCTTATTGCGATTTTTTTACCAAAAATATGTAGAAGAATACGTATCGGCCTAAACTGAGGAAAAAAATGTTTTTTTTATATATATTTTTTGGGGATATTTATTATAGCAAAAAGTAAAAAATATTGCATTTTTTTCAAAATTGTCGCTCTATTTTTGTTTATAGCACAAAAAAATAAAACCGCAGAGGTGATCAAATACCACCAAAAGAAAGCTCTATTTGTGGGAAAAAAAGGACGCCAATTTTGTTTGGGAGCCACGTCGCACGACCGCGCAATTGTCAGTTAAAGCGACACAGTGCCAAATCGCAAAAAGTGGCCTGGTCCTTATGCTGCATATTGGTCCGGGTCTTAAGTGGTTAAGGGCGCACGGGTGCTGCCTCCCCTATCCATGCTGCTGCCACCACCCCTTATCCATGTGTCTGGCCCCTTTCAGGACACTGGGTGCATGAATTACAGTGTTTTTTTTGAAGCACCGATTAGAGCCAGAGGCTCTAATAGGCTTCAAAATAGGGTGGACTCAGGGCGTAGAGCTCTGTGCTCAAAGCCCGACCAGGTGTGGTAGAATAGCGAATGCATATTCACTATTCTCACACTGAATCGCCTCTCCACGAATCAGGAAGCACGGGTCTGAGACACGTTTCCCGATTGGCCAAAAGGAGAAGAGTTCTGATTGGCCGCCGAGGAGGAGGGAGGAGACAGAAGCCACGAGCAGGGGGAGGAGAAGCTGGTCGTGATACCTGCAGAGGAGAGACGGGGAAGCGACCCGTGATTGCCCGCCATGGATGAGGTAAGCACAGAGACCAACCTGACCCATGATCAAGTATTCTTTGCAAAGTGAATGTTCACTACATTCACTAAGCTATAGCTGGATACACACTATAAAACTTTTGTTGTTCGATTTCCTTTAGATTTACCTTCAACTATGTAGTGCAAGGTCCTGCCTGATTGCATACAAATTGAAAGTGTTTAGGTTTGACCTCTTATTATATAGTTTTGGTAAAACTAAAGGAAAAAATCTAAAGAAAATTGTATACTGTGTATCCAGCTTAAGAGCAAATTTTTGTCAGCCTATTTGCCTTTAGTAAATAAACCCTCTATTGACAATGTTGGAGAAAAGAAAGAGTAGGTGGGTCTGCGTAGTTTGTTGTGGAATTTCTAGGCTGTTGCTTTCAGAGCACACAGCCTATAATTCCTGTGTAGTGATGAGCCGAACACCCCCGGGTTCGGTTCGCACCAGAACCCGCGAACGGACCGAAAGTTCGTACGAACATTAGAACCCTATTAAATACAATGGATGCGAACGTTCGAATTCTAAAGTGCTAATTATAACAACTATTATGCATGTTATTGTCCTAAAAAGGGTTTGGGAACCCGGGTTCTGCACCAGGGGACATGTATCAATGCAAAAAGAAGTTTTAAAAACGGTTGTTTTTCGGGAGCAGTCATTTTAATGATGCATAAAGTGAAAAAAAAAAGTCAAATATTCCTTTAAATATGGTACCTGGGGGGTGTCTAAAGTATGCCTGTGAAGTGCCACGTGTTTCCCGTGTTTAGAACTGTCCCTGCACAAAATGACACTTCTAAAGGAAAAAAAAGCCATTTAAAACTGCTTGCGGCTTTAATGTAATGTCTGGTCCCGGTAATATGGATGAAAATCTTTAAGAAAAATGGCATAGCTACCCCATGACCCCCCCCCCCCTACCCCAGCCCATTACCAGCCCCTTTGGGTCTTGTATGGATATTAAGGGGAACCCCGCACATAAAATAAAAAAGGCCCTATATACTCTGAACAGCCGTATACAGGCGGTGCATACAAGACAGGGACTGTATGTTTGTTCTTATGTAGAATGTGTTTGTAATTTTGAACAGGTACATTGTTTAAGTGTAGCTCCAGCCCAAAAATCTATTTTTAAACTTTTTGGAAAACATAGGTAAGGGTTATCACCCCTGTAACATTTGTTTTGCTGTCTGTGCCCCTGTTCAGAACATTTCACCTCACTTTCCGTCCCAATGACAACTGTTTTTGAAATGTGGTGTTTTTCTTGAAACAAGGATTGCTGATAAAGCATCAGTACAGAGGAGACACCTTTCTCCCATATTAATTCTTACAGGAGAGAATTTTCCTTCCTAGGGGTAGATTTCCTCTCACTTCCTGTTGTCTTCTTGCGTTTGCAAGTAGGAGTCGTTTGTAAGTTGGATGTTTGAAAGTAGGGACCTGCCGTATATAATCTGCAGAAATAGGCCCCTTAGTTGGTGTTGGCACAACACTGTAAGCACTCACAGTTACTCTTGGTTGGTGCTGGAACGCCCTGCTGTCAACTATTATATCAGGAATTGTAATTACATATAATTGTTGAACAGTGGTAGTAAAAATTGGGCCTTTGATGGTGGTGCTGGTGCCACAACACTGTAAGCCCTGACAGTTACTCTTGGTGGGTGTAGCAATGGGCCCTGCTGTGAATTATTAGATCAAGAATTGTAATTGCATGCCCCTGTTGAACAGGGGCTGAAAAATTGGGCCTTTCGTGGTGGTGGTGGTGGTGTTGCCACAACACTGTAAGCCCTCAGAGTTACTCTTGCTTGGTGGGTGCAGGAATGGGCCCTGCTGTGAATTATTAGATCAATAATTGTAATTACATGCCCCTGTTGAACAGGGGCTGAAAAATTGGGCCTTAGGCACTGGTGGCACAACACTGCAACCCCTCACAGATACTGTACTTGGAGCACAGCAATGAGCCCTGTTGCAAAGTATTGCTTCAAAAATTGTAATGACACGCCCCTGTTAAACAGGGGCTGAAAAATTGGGCCTTAGGCACTGGTGGCACAACACTCCAACCCCTCACACATACTGTACTTGGAGCACAGCAATGAGCCCTGTTGCAAAGTATTGCTTCAAAAATTGTAATTACACGCCCCTGTTAAACAGGGGCTGAAAAATTGGGCCTTAGCCACTGGTGGCGGCACCCATAAACAAAAATGATCTTCCAAGCTATCATCATCAATCGTATCATTGAGGACTCGGAGGAGGAGGATAGCCAGTCAACATAACAGCACAGGCACTCAGCATCAGCATCAGTCTTGAAGGGATGTGACATGTTAAAATCAATTAGTCTGTTATATCAGCATCAGGTGTGTGGTAGCTGGTGGTGATCCAAGACTGGTTCATCTTGATGAAAGTCAGTCGATCAACCGAGTCGGTGGACAGGCGCACCCTGTGATCCGTGACAAATCCTCCAGCAGCACTGAATGTGCGTTCCGAAAGAACGCTGGATGCAGGACAGGCCAGTAGCTCAATTGCATACTGTGCAAGCTCTGGCCAGTGATCCATCCTCAAGACCCAGTAAGCCAGAGGATTTTCGGTGGGGAAGGTGTCCAAGTCTGACCTTGCCCCTAGATATTCCTGCACCATGTTTATCAGACGCTGGCGATGGTTGCTGGAACCGATCATACTTTGGGGCTGCGGACTAAAGAATTGTCTGAACGCATCGGTCAGACGGCCACCTTCCCCACCGCTCCTTCTTTGACTGGCCGAAGCCTCAGCAACTCGTTGTCCAGGACCAGGAGTTTGTAACCTCCCAGTCTCTGGGAACGCGTTGCACAGACCTTTCTGCAAGGCCTCCCGGAGTTGTCTCATCCTCTGCTCCCTCTGCGACGGTAACATAAGGTCCGCAACCTTACCCTTGTACCGTGGATCAAGGAGAGTGGCCAGCCAGTAATGGTCCCTCTCCTTGATCCGAAGAATACGAGGATCCTTCCGCAGACTTTGCAGGATCAGGGAGGCCATGCAGCGTAGGTTTGCTGAGGCATTCGCTCCGGAGTCCTCTGGGTCACTAAGGACGACATGATCCGCAGTCACCTCCTCCCAGCCACGTACAAGTCCACTGGTTTCTTGGGACTGTAAATCATCCCTAAAAGACTGCTGCTGATGATGCTGAGTGCCAGCCTCCACCTCCATGCTGACACAATCCTCCTCCTCCTCCTCCTCCTCCTCCTCTTCCTGTGCGATGGGTGGGACAGAAGGAACACTGTCTGGGTAAAGGGGGCCTTGAGAAGCAAGGAAGTCCTCCTCTTCCTGCCTCTGTTCTGCCTCAAGTGCCCTGTCCATTATTCCACGCAGCGTGTGCTCCAACAGGTGGACAAGAGGTACAGTGTCACTGATGCATGCACTGTCACTGCTCACCATCCTCGTGGCCTCCTCAAATGGTGCCAGGACAGTGCATGCATCCCTGATCATGCCCCACTGGCGTGGAGAAAAAAAACCAAGCTCCCCTGACCCTGTCCTGGTGCCGTAGTCGCACAGGTACTCATTGATGGCCCTCTGCTGCATGTGCAGCCGCTGCAGCATGGCCAACGTTGAGTTCCACCTGGTGGGCATGTCACATATAAGGCGGTTCTTGGGCAGGTTCAACTCCTTTTGCAGCTCAGCCAGGCGAGCACTGGCATTATAAGATCTGCGGAAATGCACACACACTTTCCTGGCCTGCCTCAGGACATCCTGTAAGCCCGGGTACCTGCCCAAGAAACGCTGCACCACCAGGTTAAGGACGTGAGCCACACAGGGCACATGGGTCAGTTGTCCCTGTCGAAGGGCGGAGAGGAGGTTGGTGCCATTGTCGCAAACCACCATTCCTGGCTTAAGCTGGCGTGGCGTCAACCACCTCTCGGCCTGGCCCTGCAGAGCAGACAGGACCTCTGCCCCAGTGTGGCTTCTGTCCCCCAAACACACCAGCGCAAGCACGGCATGGCATCTTTTTGCCTGCGTACTTGCGTAGCCCCGTGAACGGCTACGGAGCACCGCTGGTTCATAGGACAAACCACAGGAAGAGGCCATGGAGGAAGAAGAAGAGGAGGGGGTGGAGGAGAGAGGTGTGTCACAACCAGTAGTAGCATTTTGGAGGCGTGGCGGTGGAACAACCTCCAACACTACTGCACCTTGTCCTGCATCCTTCCCAGCTGCCAAAAGAGTGACCCAATGGGCCGTGAAAGAAAGGTAACGTCCCTGTCCATGCCTGCTGGACCATGAGTCAGCGGTAATATGCACCTTACCGCTGACCGCCCTGTCCAGCGAGGCCAAGACATTGCCTTCCACATGCCGGTAGAGAGCCGGAATAGCCTTCTGTGAGAAAAAGTGGCGTTTGGGAACCTGCCACTGAGGAACCGCACATTGCACAAACTCACGGAAGGGGGCCGAGTCTACCAACTGAAAAGGCAGCAGTTGAAGCGCTAGCAATTTAGCCAAGCTAGCATTCAACCGCTGGGCATGTGGATGGCTGGGAGTGAACTTCTTTCGACGGTCCAGCAGCTGGGGCAGGGAAATTTGCCTGCTAGAATCGGACGTCGGTGTACTGCTAGCAGAGTGGCCGCAAGTACTTGGCTGTGACACACCTAATTCTACACCTTCATTCCTCTCAGTGCATGTTTCAGAGAGGACTGAAGTTATAGTGGGGTTGGAGATCCCAGCTGATGTGGTGCAAGGAGAGGTCCGCTTTGTTCTTTGGTGTGGGTCTTTGAGGTAGGCTTGCCAACGAGCTGCATGGCAGGTCAACATATGTCTGGTCAGGCATGTGGTACCCAAGCGGCTGATGTTTTGGCCACGCGATATACGCTTGAGACATATGTTGCAAACAGCAGCTGTGCGATCTGATGCACTAGCCTCAAAAAAGGCCCACACCAAGGAACTTTTTGAATGACGGGCAGAGGCAGCGCCCTGCACAGGCGGAGCTCTGCGGTGTGATTCCGTCGGTGTACTGCCCTTACGCTGGCCACCAAAGGGCATCCTGCCTCGTTGGAGATGTGCCTCCTCCTCATCCTCCTCCTCCTCCTCTCTCCTATTAGGCACCCATGTGGAGTCAGTGACCTCATCATCCCCTCCCTCCTCATCACTGGAGCCAATCTGGCAGTATGCTGCAGCTGCTGGAACATGACTGCCAGATTGGTGTCCTTCTTGAGCATCCCCTCTGTCTGCTCTCACCCTACTGCCTTCCTGTAGCTGGGTTTCATCATCAGACCCTTCGAAACGCTGTGCATCCTCCTGGAGCATGTACCCAACACTGTGCTCAAACAGTTCGGGGGACTCCTCAGGAGGAGGACATGGTGGGTCTAGGGAAGGAGTGACTGATGATGAGTCTGACATTGATACCAGGGAAGAGGACGCTTTGGCAGCTGCTTTGCCAGTACCCTGAGCCTGGGTGAGAGAGGATGAGGAGGAGGAGGAGGGCTTGGTCATCCACTCTACCAAGTCTTCGGCATGATGTGGCTCAACATGTCCAGCTGCCGAAAAGAAGGACAAGCGTGTCCCATGGCCATGTGCTGATGACAATGCACCGCGTCCACGACCAGCACTGTTGCCCCCAGACACAGAGCCTGCTTGCCCTCTTTTATTGCCTCCTGACTGTCTGCCTCTCCTTGTTTGCCTTCCAGACATTCTAATAGATGGCCTGCAGGGAGATGGGAAAAAAACAATAAGGGCTATCTTCAGGTGTCCTTCTCTGTCCCTTTACTTAAGGATTTCTAAATATGGTTCAGGATGATTGCTTTTGCACAGAATAGCACAACGACAATTTCCCTGACTGTCCAAAAAACAAGGATTTCAAAGATGGTTGATGAGGAATGCTTTAGCACACTATAGCACAAGGAGAATTCACTCACTGTCCTTCCCAGTCCCTAGAAACAAGGACTTGCACAGTGAAAGAAACTGACACTCTCCCTACCTACAGTTTTCTGTCCCTAGAAAAAATGTTTTTTTTAAGCACACTATAGCACAAGGAGAATTCACTCACTGTCCTTCCCAGTCCCTAGAAACAAGGACTTGCACAGTGAAAGAAACTGACACTCTCCCTACCTACAGTTTTCTGTCCCTAGAAAAAATGTTTTTTTTTAAGCACACTATAGCACAAGGAGAATTCACTCACTGTCCTTCCCAGTCCCTAGAAACAAGGACTTGCACAGTGAAAGAAACTGACACTCTCCCTACCTACAGTTTTCTGTCCCTAGAAAAAATGTTTTTTTTAAGAACACTATAGCACAAGGAGAATTCACTCACTGTCCTTCCCAGTCCCTAGAAACAAGGACTTGCACAGTGAAAGAAACTGACACTCTCCCTACCTACAGTTTTCTGTCCCTAGAAAAAATGTTTTTTTTTAAGCACACTATAGCACAAGGAGAATTCACTCACTGTCCTTCCCAGTCCCTAGAAACAAGGACTTGCACAGTGAAAGAAACTGACACTCTCCCTACCTACAGTTTTCTGTCCCTAGAAAAAATGTTTTTTTTAAGCACACTATAGCACAAGGAGAATTCACTCACTGTCCTTCCCAGTCCCTAGAAACAAGGACTTGCACAGTGAAAGAAACTGACACTCTCCCTACCTACAGTTTTCTGTCCCTAGAAAAAAATTATTTTTAAGCACACTATAGCACAAGGAGAATTCACTCACTGTCCTTCCCAGTCCCTAGAAACAAGGACTTGCACAGTGAAAGAAACTGACACTCTCCCTACCTACAGTTTTCTGTCCCTAGAAAAAATGTTTTTTTTAAGCACACTATAGCACAAGGAGAATTCACTCACTGTCCTTCCCAGTCCCTAGAAACAAGGACTTGCACAGTGAAAGAAACTGACACTCTCCCTACCTACAGTTTTCTGTCCCTAGAAAAAATGTTTTTTTTAAGCACACTATAGCACAAGGAGAATTCACTCACTGTCCTTCCCAGTCCCTAGAAACAAGGACTTGCACAGTGAAAGAAACTGACACTCTCCCTACCTACAGTTTTCTGTCCCTAGAAAAAATGTTTTTTTTAAGCACACTATAGCACAAGGAGAATTCACTCACTGTCCTTCCCAGTCCCTAGAAACAAGGACTTGCACAGTGAAAGAAACTGACACTCTCCCTACCTACAGTTTTCTGTCCCTAGAAAAAATGTTTTTTTTAAGCACACTATAGCACAAGGAGAATTCACTCACTGTCCTTCCCAGTCCCTAGAAACAAGGACTTGCACAGTGAAAGAAACTGACACTCTCCCTACCTACAGTTTTCTGTCCCTAGAAAAAATGTTTTTTTTAAGCACACTATAGCACAAGCACAAAACACACTGACACTCTCCCTACCTATCCTTCTCTTTCCCTAAACTAAAGGAATCCAGGTTAAGCAAGAAAGAAATAAAAGTCACTGTCCCTGCCTATGCTGCTCTTTCCCTGCTCCGGAACACACTACACTAGGCCGCCGTGCTGGCGGCCTTTTATAGTGTGGGGCATGTACTAAACACCCTCAGCAATAATTGGCCACAGGCATCCTGCCTGTGGCCAATCATTGCTCTCCTCGCTGCCAGCGCTGTGATTGGCCAAGCATGCGGGGTCACAGTGCATGCTTGGCCAATCACAGCGCCTGGATGACACTGCGATGGCGTAGTGCATTGTGGGCCGTTCGTGTCACTCGAATTTGGCGCGAACGGCCCAAATCGTTCGATCTTCGTCGAACGATCGAACAGCCGATGTTCGAGTCGAACGTATGTTCGACTCGAACACGAAGCTCATCCCTATTCCTGTGCTCTATAAGCACACATCAGATTTCATCTCTTTGCAATAATGCTATCTTTATGTTAAATTTGCTAAGATCCACTCACCGTTCATTCCCATTCATCCCAAGAAGGCAGCACCACAAAAGCTATGTTCTCATTTCAGCATACCAGCATAGACTGCCTAGCCGATGCCTAATCATAGGCTTTTATTAAACTCAAAAGATCTCACACAGGAGGTGATTGGCTGCAGCAACCAATCCCCTCCCCCATGGGCGGGGACCTCACAGGATGTCCCTTCCTCACAGGAAAATGACCATACAAGGACATGCCTTCCAACAGGCAATGCTGTATATGAATCCCACTCAAGAAAGGATTTAATACAATAATACATACAATGAATACAATAACGTAGGATGGCTAAAGTTACCGTTGATAGGAATTCTTATTCTGCGCTATTCCATAGAATAACGCATATTAAGATTATACTATTATTGAATGGGGGAGGGAGGCTATCTGCAGACGCACGCTGCGAATTCCAACCAATGTTGATCAGACACAGCAGAGACAAGAGCGCGCATCCGCCTATAACCAATGATGTCATTGCAGCGCGAGCATATCCCCTCCTTAACGATCGTCCATGCTAATGCACAGAGGGCCCCCGTTGGCGGACATATCCGCACCCTGCAAACATCACACTCCAACCTCAAGACGTTTTCCCCTATCAGACGGGATTCAACCAGCCTCAGACTACCCCAATCAGCTCTTTTAGAGCGGGTTGCGGAAGTACTAACACTGGGTGACACTATGACAATACATATTAAATACATCTTCATAAAAATCTCCACAACAGTCCTCCCTTTTTTGTCATATGCACCCCATGTGTCCATCGATGAAACTTGATCTGCTTCTTACACCTGGAAATGAATCAGTCCTTAGTCCATAAAAAGGAGAACACGGCTTGACATGTAGACTCTACTCTTCAGGGGCATGACTTATAAAGGAGGACACGACATGGTGAGCTGTAGTAATCGCTGATCGGTCTGTGATCCTCTGTGTCTTGTATGTGGGTCCGGCTTCGGGGCGTCGCATCAAGGAAACTCTGGTCACGCGTCAAATCAGGCAACAGGAGCACCTCGTCACGACATAGAAAGAATAGAAATAAAACCGACATGAGTATATATTCCCACTTCCTTTAACCACGATCCGCTGTAAAATAAAAATTAGATCCCCAAAGATTCCCAGACCCTTAAAATAGACTCCCAACCTTCACTTAGCTACAGCTCTGGCTTCAACAATTACATGAAGAACCCTATCCTTAACGGATGAGAATTGTTCAATCGTATCCCAAGCCCGAGCCCCCCCCACCTTGTACATCCAGGACCCCATGCCCAGACCTGGTCGGGGTTGGTGAACAAATCCCTTCTAGCTGTCCCTGCCATTCTTAATTTCCTGCGCCATCAGATCCTTGCGATCGGCCGCAACCTAAAATGTTGGGACAGCTTCACCATCACGCATGAACCTCTTGCTTTGGGGGAATTACCTTTATAAGCTGCAGATCCACATAAACACCAAACTAAAGTTCAAACACACTTGTGGCCTACCTATATACCCAAACCGACAAGAGGCAGAGCCATTAAAACTAACCAATTTTACCCTCTAAAAATGCATCGTTAGATTCCATTGACAAGTGTCTGTTTGGAGTCTTCACCAGTTTGTCAGAACTCCTCATACCCATAATAACATCATAAATGGCATGTACCGCTGTCATCGCTGGGGACTAAAACTTGGTGAAGACTCAGAACAGACCATCGGTCCTGTTCGCTTTCTGAGCTAGTCAGGACATACACTTTAAATAATAACTTGGGATGCTTTTCATCGTTATCCTCGCTAAAATTTACTAAACAACAAAAATATAAATAAACAAAGATACTCCTCATTCTTTGGTGTGGTTGAGCCGCTTCTTGCAGTGGCTGGCGTGGTCTCATCCCTCAAGCTTCTTTACAATGACCCAGTCACCTGGTTGGAAAGAATGTAAACTGATTATTAAGTCAGGGTCCAGGAGGGACTCGTGAACCCTGTGGTGGACATTTTGAAGTTCATGTCACAACGATCGCACCTCCCCCATCAGCCGAGAATATAAGTGACAGCTAATGAGGAGAGTACGACTATGGTTTTGATTGACCTCCAAACAACCCTCATATGACAATAACCCAGACATCGGGACTGTGGTCACTGCATAACCTGTGCGTGGCTTACAATACCTGCTGGAACCATTGATAAGGTTCTTAGCCTCTGGGATGGGAAGCTACTTCACCTGACTGCTGCTTGCCGATTCAAATTCTATCAAAGAAAGACAGTCTTGGCACAAACTTGGTTAGAATTACAGAGGTTATTATTAGTTTGAAAAAAACTGTCATTCTTACATTAACCCCCCCCCCTTTCTTCCTCATTACAGACTGAAGGAAGAAATGCGTGGTGCAGGAAAAAAGAAACAATGAAATAACCTATGATACTTTTACCTCCCTTAGACTCATATTTATCCATATGTACCGCTGTCTACATACACCTGTTCTCTGTGTACAAACTCCTTGGACCTGAAAAATACTTATAAGCAAAATCATTACTCTATCCTTCATATTTAACCTGCAAAGAATGGTAAATGATAATGACATTCCTGTACATTGGTAAATTGTCAATGACATTCTTTCAAAACTGATTCAAACAAAACCCTCTGTACCCCTTACTTTTCTCGTTCCTACAAAAATACAACAGCCGCGACGCATCGAAGGATCGCTGCGGTAAGTTCAAACATATTCACGTTACTACATACAAACATTCCAATACAAATGTGGGGGAGATACTTCATAGTCTCCAAAACCACAAATGAAAAAAAACAAAAACAGCCAGAATTCTCCCTTCACTCTTTCAGCAATAGAAAAAATACAATGGGAAAAACACGAGAGCAGCTCGAGAACCTTCCATGGACCAGCCAAAAAGTTCAAACAAACGGGCATGAGCCACCGTTCCTCATCATTACAGATTTCTGAAGCCGCAGCTCAACTACATCCATTCCAGAGGGATACCCAAAATAGTATCCTTGGACCACCTATGTTAATCTTTTTGGGGTTCAAAGGCCTTTGCCCCAAAACTAGGCTTTGTGCACTGTGTGACCGTCTGACTATGGGAAGCCTCCATTCCTTCCCTTTGCACAGACCTCCTTGTGTCCATGGCGATTCGAATCGGCTTATCGTCTTAAACCTGCGTCCAGGTTAAACCGTTGCACCCATTTTCGGAGATCACCGCCCGGTGTCTTCTTATACGGTGAATTGAAGAACTACAACCACTATATGGTCAAGTCCTCCAACTAGAATCCCTAACCGAGGCGTCAACTCTATGGCTTGTTGTCCCAACACTTTTGGAACTACAGCAACAACCACAGATCAACCCCCGAATTAGGCCTCTACCCCTCACAGTGCATGCATACACAAGCATTTTCCGCTATACACCCATACACTGCGTTGTCAGACTAAACCTCGCAGAACACTTACGCCAGTTTACCACCTGCAGAACAATGTGGCTTCTCTCTGTATCTAGATGATAAAACAATGGTGATGCCCCCACCCCCCTGTTTTGCTTTCTACCCAAAACTGTATTACAGTACAAAACTTCACAAAACTGGAACAAAATATAAAACACTTTTAAATGCAAAAATGTTTTTCTATTTTCTTTCCAAACACAAATCTCATTGCTCACCTTTAAAAACCCCAAGCTCCTCCCACTAACTTTCTGCTGATATATAAATGCTGAAAAGAAACTTCCGGTTATGCTCAGCTACTTAAAAAAAACAACTGGTTTATTTACATATCAATTGTTCAGGAAGAGGGAGGGGGAGGGGAGGCCTTGGGCCTTATCGCCTTGTCTATCAAGACTTAAAAAAAATCCATGGCTACACAGCATATATATTTCAACCATTTAAAACCTTGTCAAGGAAATGATGGAGTAAACCCCCCTTTGCAAATGGGAGGGAATCCCCCCTGACCCACATTCCCTGGAAGTCAGACCATAAGTTGGGACTCAAAATACAAACTCCTGCCAAGAGATGGCTATACAGTACAAGTTCCAAAAAATGAATTGCCCTCTGGGAAACTCCCAAATATTTAAACATAAAAACACATTGTACAAAAACTCTGTTAGTCTTACAATCTATCAAAATTCAGTGTAAAGTGAAGTTTTTTCTTAAAACCAAAATCCAAAACCCCAAACCCCTGCTCATATACTGCTAAGTCAGCTGATCCTGCAATAGCTTACATTCACTTAAATGAAAACAGAGAAATCCCCAACCTAACATCATGTGCATGGAGTTTGCATGTCCTCCCTGTGTCTGCGTTGGCCTCCCTCCACACTCCAAATGCTGGTAGATCAGCCAGATCCCATCCATAAATAGGCCCCAGCATGTGCATGTGTCCGCAAGCACGTTGTGGCCCCTCGGGGTAAAACCGCGCTATCTCAAGATACCACTCTACTCAACTCAAAAGGCGATGCTTAGAAAAACTATTTAATCTAGCAAACGCATAAAACAGGACAAAACTGCGCCAATCAACAAATGCCAACACAGTATCCAGGGGCTGATGTGCACCAACCACTAGATACCAAAAAAACAATGGCCAATGATTATAAAACATATGACAAAAGTCCAGATGAATGCCCAGATGATGCAATAAAAACCCCAAAAATTAAACCACAATACTGAATCATAGAGCTAAAAATGATGGATTAATAGTCCCACTGCAAAGGCATAAATCCTGCAAAATCACAAGCTGAGCTCAGCAGATGACCATGCAACACACAGTGACATCAGCAAACAAAGGTAAGGCAACAGCCTACCAGAGGCAAGCCCATGAATGGTGGATGAACCATCGCAAGCCTCATGGACAACAACAACAATGGCGCCATGCAATTTTTCCTGCCAAAACCAGCATGGGACGTCACAATGAACACCACATTGGTTCCCCCACACAAAGAAAAAAACAAATGGCCTCCACCAGGTTCCAACGCAGAAAAGACCGCACTACATTCGCACCAAACATCAAAATCTGCCCCAAAGGCTGAGAAATTCCACCAGCAACATAGCTGACGAATGCCACAGCATGGTCACATGATATCATACCCAAAGGAAAGGTGGCTGCACCTTCCCTTATAGGATACCCACAGGCTAAGAGAAACTGCATCTCTCAAGATGGCTGCCGACGACCATGACAGCATGGCAGACCACAAGATGGCCACCACATGCAGTTTTTGCCGCCAAAACCAGGATCTCTTCACTAGAGAACTAAAAATGTTTTTCTCCACAAAGACTGACTACACCATTGAAACTTTTTTTTTCTTTAATCATCAAAATCCACTGAAAAGTGTGTCTTGAGTCAGCTACACTCCACAAGGCTCCTAAAACATTTTAAGACCCTTTGGCCACTAAACAACACATTTAAATAAATGTTAGTTACATGACAATATTAAAAACATATTCATTTCTCTAAGTTAATATACTCTGAGATATTCACCACTTTTCTCTACCTAAAGTTCACACACACAGTGGCCTCCGCTTCCATAACAAGCCATTGCAGAGACATACTATGGTCTGCCTTCTAGCAATGCCTGGCCACTTGGATATGCGGCGGGAACTTTCAACTCAAAAACTAAACACTTTTTGTTAAAATATTTTTACACTTATGGAGACATGTGTCTTTGTCCCCTATAAAGGCAAAAATCACAATTTATCCATTTCTATTTTTCATAGAAATCACAAACACTACACACATACAGTATATTGTTGTCCTACATGTCTGCTTAGAGTTTCTTTCCCTCAGGGCACAGCCCCTGCAACACAAAACAGTGGGCAAGCCCTTCCAGCACAAAACTCCTGCATGCCACCCACAGAGAGTCACCAACTCTCACCATTGTAACTGATAGATGCTGGCTGCCCCTCCCCCACTAAAGCACATGGCTTATGGCTCAATGCAGCCAAACAATCTAATCACATACAGTCTATATTTCTCATTTCATACACAATATACAGTTTCCATCAGCATTCACACAGGCACAAACACTACACACAACTTTGTAATGAAAATTGGAAAGTCAATAGATACACAACTTTAAAACATGTTGGCAGTGATAGCCATGTTGCCTGCCCCTCCCCCGCTAAACCTCATGGGGGGCAGCCATTTTCAGCTTCTCTCACACAAACATCCAGGCACACCCAGGCATACCCACACAGGCACACACAATCAAATTCACAGGCATACGATCCATGACAAAATCACACACACATCTCTCGTACTGCAAACAGCATTATTTCAAAAAGACAAAAAAAATTGTTCTTTTACAGAGTAGAGCCCCCACACATTGGAACGTAGATGCACTCTCCCCCCCCCCCCATCTCGATCCGATGTCCAAAGGGACTCCATCTATTCCCAAAGGTCCTGGCCCGCCATAAACTGTTGTGGAATTTCTAGGCTGTTGCTTACAGAGCACACAGCCTATAATTCCTGTGCTCTATAAGCACACATCAGATTTCATCTCTTTGCAATAATTCTATCTTTATGTTAAATTTGCTAAGATCCACTCACCGTTCATTCCCATTCATCCCAAGAAGGCAGCACCACAAAAGCTATGTTGTCATTTCAGCATACCAGCATAGACTGCCTAGCCGACGCCTAATCATAGGCTTTTATTAAACTCAAAAGATCTCACACAGGAGGTGATTGGCTGCAGCAACCAATCCCCTCCCCCATGGGCGGGGACCTCACAGGATGTCCCTTCCTCACAGGAAAATGACCATACAAGGACATGCCTTCCAACAGGCAATGCTGTATATGAATCCCACTCAAGAAAGTATTTAATACAATAATACATACAATGAATACAATAACGTAGGATGGCTAAAGTTACCGTTGATAGGAATTCTTATTCTGCGCTATTCCATAGAATAACGCATATTAAGATTATACTATTATTGAATGGGGGAGGGAGGCTATCTGCAGACGCACGCTACGAATTCCAACCAATGTTGATCAGACACAGCAGAGACAAGAGCGCGCATCCGCCTATAACCAATGATGTCATTGCAGAGCGAGCATATCCCCTCCTTAACGATCGTCCATGCTAATGCACAGAGGGCCCCCGTTGGCGGACATATCCGCACCCTGCAAACATCACACTCCAACCTCAAGACGTTTTCCCCTATCAGACGGGATTCAACCAGCCTCAGACTACCCCAATCAGCTCTTTTAGAGCGGGTTGCGGAAGTACTAACACTGGGTGACACTATGACAATACATATTAAATACATCTTCATAAAAATCTCCACAACAAGTTGAACACAAGAGGAAATGGAAGGGCTGACACCACTTAGTCCACATAAATGCTGTGTGTTGTTAGCTCATAACAGTACTTGAGAGCTGAGTGCAGATCAACAGGTATTTTTATGTACTTGCAGGGTCATTGAATGGATAAAACATGGAGGAATGCATGTACTGCATTTTTTTGTTTGTTTTGCCATTACATACACTTTAATTTCCAAACAATATCAAACAATAACACTGTTATATCAAAAATCTGTTATATAAAAGCATCTGACTAGTGTTAACCACTTCCTGCCCGGCCTATTGTAAAATGATGACCAGACGGGAGCACTACTATCCTGGGTGAATGTCATCATATGACGTCCTCCAGGTGCATGCCTTGTGCATGCCCTAGGTGCTGCAAAGAGGCGCAATCTGCCACCCAATGTGTCCACCGGACACAGCAGAAGACAAATTGTTGTACCAGGCTGACACTTGTACCATGCGGCTGCTGTGAAAAATCTCAGTGATCACATGTCAATAGTAGACATTGGCTTTAATTCATAGCCATTCATTGTGTACTGATTGGTCACATGGTACAGGGGCCAATCACAGTGGACCTGTAACATGTGATAGCTGTGGCCAATCACAGCTATCACAGTAGTACACAATTGCACAAGAATGGATGCCATTCATAAAAATGACTGCTTCTAACAGTGATCAGATCCTCACTGTAATAAGCAATCATAGGGAAAAATAAATCATGATTGTCTCTCCAGAGAAGTACAGTGCCACTATAATGACACTGTACTGCTCTGGTCTCAGTATGTAAAAGAAAACTTGTAAAACAAGAAACATAGTTTAAAAAGTTAAAATAATTGAAAAAAATATATAATAAAAATGTTTACATACTGTCACCAGTCAGTGTCCCTGATCACTGCCACACCAATCATATGATGATGCTGTATTGCTCTGGTGACAGTATGCACAAAAAAGTTGTGAATTTTTTACATTTAATTTCCTAATTTTCCAAAACATTGTGAAAACAATTACAACTTCAATAAACTCACCAAGCCTCTTACTAAATAAGTAACAAAGGGAGCTGCGCTAATAATGGACTGAAAGTGTAAACCAGTGAAATGAACAACAACTTATTATAATGTGATAAATAAATACACAACCAAGGAAGTACAGTGAGAAAACGTCTAAAAAAAGTATTAATAGTGAAAAATAAACAATATAAAAAACACCATAAGACAGGTCCTGTGTGGACCATATATGTTTAACCACTTCAATACCGGGCTTTTTATACCACTTCCATACCGGGCCTATTCTAGCACTGCTCTCCTACATGTACAAATCATCATTCTTTTGCTAGAAAATTACTCAGAACCCCGAAACATTATATATGTTTTTTTAGCAGACACCCTAGGGAATAAAATGACGGTCATTGCAACTTTTTTTCTTGCACGGTATTTGCGCAATAATTTTTCAAACGCCTTTTTAAAAAAAAAAAAAAATGGTTTCATGAATTAAAAAATAACAATACTGTAAAGTTAGCCCAAATTTTGTGGAAAATATGAAAGATGATGTTACGCCGAGTAAATAGATACCTAACATGTCACGCTTTAAAATTGCGCACACCCATGGAATGGCGCCAAACTTCGGTACTTAAAAATCTCCATAGGCGACGCTTTAAAGTTTTTTACAGGTTACCAGGTTAGAATTACTGAGGAGGTCTAGTGCTAGAATTGTTGCACGCGCTCTAACGCACGCGGCGATACCTCACATATGTGGTTTGAACGGCGTTTACATATGTGGGCGACTTACATGTGCATTCGCTACTGATCTCGAGCTACCGGGGACAGGGGCGTTTTAATTTTTTTTATTATTATTTTTTTATTTTTTACTTTTATTTTTTTTTACACTTATTTAACTTTTTTTTTATCACTTTTATTCCTATTACAAGGAATGTAAACATCCCTTGTAATAGGAATGTGTGTGACAGGTCCTCTTTATTGAGAGATGCGGGGTCAATAAGACCCCACATCTCTCCTCCAGGCTGGAAAGCATGAGATTGTGAATTTTTTTCACTGATCTCATACTTACTAGCCGCAATGGCGGCTTTGTTTACATTTGAGGACCCGGGCGTGACGTCATCACATCGCGTCCGGGCCTCCGACGATCATAGACCATCTGGTCACCAGTCATCTCTATGCTCGTCACGTGACCCACCACCGGCGCTGGAAGATTCTCTACGGGTCCCCGATCGCACGGGAGAGCCCGGATGGCGGCGGGAGGGGGGGGGATTTCCCCTCCCGCGGCCTATAAGAATGATCAAGCGGCGGAACCACCGCTATGATCATTCTTATGGTGCACAGAATCGCCGGCACGTCAAAAGGATATCTGAATGATGCCTCTAGCTGCAGGCATCATTCAGATATCCCCCTTCAAACCCAGGACGTCATATGACGTCCACCCAGGATGGGAGATCCCATCTGTGGACGTCATATTACTATGGCTGGGTAGGGAAGTGGTTAATCAAATAGTTTGAGCAAAAAAAAGGGGGGGCAAATAACAAAACAGTCTCTTTCAGCAATATTCAAGACGATGAAACACTGCAGCACCCTATGGCGAATCTTCACAAGACACGGAACACTGTGAATCCACCACCACACAGAATCAAGGATTACCAGCTTTTCAAGCAAGAATAGCTTGTAACCCAACCTGGGTAATTAGGATCTCCCACTGCTACAAGCGGCTCACAAGTCTGGCATTCCTGAAGCTCCGGCCTGGATGGTCTGGCAGTCGGGGCACCAAGACGACGTCCTTTATGTGATGAAACGCGTAGGTCAAGCAACGTGCTGATGCGCACAACACACTTTTATACATAGCAATTTGACAACCCTGCCCCAACAACCACTTTCCTATTGGTCAATTGTAAAGTACACTCTACAGTAGTCCTCACTTAGGTTCTCTTGGCCATGCAAATGAGGACTTGAAATAGGGTCAGCAGGGATTGATCCGATAGCTTGAATAGGAGGACTAATATGTGTAATGATACAGAAAAGCCCCAGGGTGTAATTAAAGTACATAAACAAACAGTCAAACACAGAACAATGCATTCCTTCCAGAACCCGGAACCGTCTGGACTCGAAGCGGTTAGCCTTTATGCCGCGTACACACGACCGTTTTTCATGACGAGAAAAATGCAATTTTTTAAATTGGTCATTAAAAACGATTGTGTGTAGGCTTCAGAGCATTTTTCATGACGAGAAAAATGGGCATTAAAAATTTAGGGCATGCTCTATTTTTTCTCGTCGTTTTTCACGTCGTTGTTTTTCTCGTCATGAAAAACGGCCATTTGTACGCTTTAATGATGGAAAAAAAAACGCGCATGCTCAGAAGCAAGTTATGAGATGGGAGCGCTCGTTTTGGTAAAACTAGCGTTCGTAATAGAGATTGCACATTCGTGATGCTGTAACAGACTGAAAAGCGCAAATCGTCTCTCACCAAACTTTTACTAACACGCGGTAACACAAAATCAGCAAAAGCAGCCCAAAGGGTGGCGCCATCCAAATGGAACTTCCCCTTTATAGTGCCGTCGTACGTGTTGTACGTCACCGCGCTTTGCTCGAGCATTTTTTTTATTTTTTATCTTTTTTATTTTATTTGTTACAAACACAGACAATACAAACGTATAACAGCACAGCCAACATCTGGCTAACATCATGGGTGGGACCCGCGCAGGGGTCACAAGGTAGAATTACAAAACAAAGATATGTTAGAGTATTTGCGTATACCCTAATAAACCATTGAGCCTTTTTTTTTAACGATAGTGTGTATGCAAGGCAGGCTTGAGAAGAATCACGTCGAGAAAAACTAAGTTTTTTTTTTTCATGACATTAAAAACGGTCGTGTGTACGCGGCATAAGACAGGGCAGAAGACCCACCACTGTGTAATAGAATCAAAGGTGAAATACTTCAGTATTCCAAGGTTCATGACAGCCCCCCCCTTTTTTTTTGCCCAAACTATTACCATCATATGGTTCTCTTCATTTGATTAATCATATATGGTCCACACAAGACCTGTCTTATGGTGTTTTGTATATTGTTTATTTTTCACCATTAATCAGTTTTTTAGATGTTTTCTCACTGCAATTCCTTGGTTGTGTATTTATTTATCACATTATAATAAGTTGTTCATTTCACTGGTTTACTCTTTCAATACATTATTAGCGCAGTTACCTGTTATTGTTACTTGTTCTGTTGGTGTTGTATATCACTTTGAGTTGCAGCTTGATACTATTTAGTCAAAATAGCACAGTTTTTTCTTTTCCATTTCTCTAATACCCTGGACTAACTGCTCTCCAAAAAGGGGTCATTTAGGGAGTATTTGTACTGTCCTGGCATTTTAGGGCTTCAAGAAAGGAAATGTTGTCAGTACATCAGGATTGATCAATTTTCAAAAATATATACCATAGTTTGTAGACTCTAACTTTTACACAGACTAAATAATATAAACTGATTCGTGTAATTTTTTTTTACCAAAGAAATGTAGCAGAATATATTTTGGCCTAAATTTATGAAGAAAGATTATTTGGAAAATGTTTTTCCAAATTTTCTGTATTTTTTTTTTCATTTTTCAAGCAAAAAATAAATAAAAAACCCAGTGGTGATTAAATACCACCAAAAGAAAGCCATATCTGTTTCAAAAGATTATTGGGTAGTGTTGCATTAATGAGTAATTGTCATTCAAAATGTGACAGAACCAAAAGCTGAAAATTAGTCTGGGCAGGAAGGGGGTGAAAGGATGCGGTATTGAGGTGGTTAATAGGGCAGCAAAGAGTTGTGTCTGACAGGACATCTAGTAATAAAGTTTTACCAGGCAACGGTCCTTTTGCAGTATGATCCCCTGCAGATCCCTTGCATGTGTACATTAGAGTTTAAATATAGGATAAATGATGGAAGCACCAATCTATGTATAAATATCTGTAAAAATGTTTATGGTGGTGTCAGTACAATACTGATTTTATTTATGTATATATTGTACTATCAGACATGGAACAGTGGTTTAAAAGCAGCATACTGTAGCTGAAACATAATTTGGGAAATTATTAATCGCCAAGACAATTTTAACACTTTGGAAAGGCACAGTCTTCAGTTCTACAAACATGTAAAAAGCGAAAATATAGCCATTAATACAAAAAGTATGAGTTTTCTGATATTGGAGAGGAGAGCTGACTTAAGCCCCAGTTTGTACTGGGTGGAGAAATATTATCCAATGTCAGGAAGCCTTCTTGACTTTACCATTAGTTACAAACAAAGCACACCAGCTATGCAAGCAAGTAATTGCGTTTTTTTGAAGAACTTATCGTCAGCTAACAAAGATAAGGGCCATGTGGCAGAAAACTCCTATCGCATTAAAGGGGTTGTAAAGGTACATTTATTATTTGCTATCTAGCTTCCTTTAAGCTAATGCAGTGCTAGTTCATTTACCTGTTCCTTCGATTTCCCTTGTAAATGTCACAAATTCTTCTTTGAAATCCTCACTTCCTCTTCCTCTGTAACTTGCCACTGCCGTTTTGCCTGGTGGTGAGTGTTGTGCTCGCCCCCTTGGACTACAGCCCTGCGTGAGGACGCTCTCTGCGTTTCACAGAGAGACAGGGGCTGGGGGTTAGTGGGTGTGTCTACCTCGCCGCAGCGCCACCTGCCTTGGCTTAGTTTTACTTATCTTCACTGCCCCGCCGTTACTCCGCCCCCTTGCTGCCTGGAGACTTACATTCCTTTTTTTTTTCCTTAGTGGGCGTGTCTACCACGCCGCAGCGCCGCCTCCCTTGGCTTAGTTTCACTTATCTTACATAGGGCGGCATGTGTACGAGAACGTTGCTCGTTCTCGTTAGGCGAAACGGCAATGCGCATGCGCGATGCCGATAAGCCTAATGGGAAATGTCGTTCGGTTCTTGCGGTGACGTTGCTGTAATTCACGCGTGCCGCAAACCCGGAAATACAGGACAGAAACGACAGAGGAGAGCAGGAGGATGATAATCAAGCAATATTTTCAAAGGTATATAAATCATTTTAATTAAAGCAATAAAATTTTTCAATATCAGTACCTAACAGAGATTGATTATAGCTGAAAATATTTTTACCTTTACAACCCCTTTAACTATCATATTGTTAAATATGGTCAAAATTATACAGTTAAATATGGTCAAAATTATACTATAGCTGGGAGTTTATTTTTCCTTGTAGAAATTATGTTGTTATGTGTTTGCTTGAAGAGGAAAATGAACATTAGCCTTCTTTCGAAAAATACAATATCTCAAAGAGTTCAGTGCATGTCTGATGATGTTGAGAAGACAGTTATAGGTTGAAATAAAAGTAGTAATTTCTTTGCTATGCAAGCTGACAAAAACACAGATGTTGCTAATTCTGCTGTTTTGTTCGATATTTAAAGGCAATAAAGTTGAAGAAAACCTTCTGCTTTATCACTCTCTGTCAGAGTGAACAAAAGGGTATACAGTATTTAAAGTATAGGCCAGGAGCTCAGGCGCAGCATAAGCGTAGGGCCTACATGATGGGGTTTGACTAGAGACGCTATAGTAAGGTAGGGGTTAAAAAATATGTTTAGTAATAGGAGGGATAATTACTAAGTATTACCTTATTGGAGGATATTAGGGTGGGGTAGGGTGTGGACAGGGTGGTCCTAAGGTGTTCTTTGGTGGGAGGAGACCCTCTAGTATCAGTTGGACTAGAGGACAGCAACGGACAAGATTCTCCCACCCTCCCGCCCCATTTTTCTGTGGTAGTCAACGAGGTGTTTTTATTTCCGTTCCGTTCTGTTAGTGTTATTGGAAGAGGGGGATTGAACGGTGTTGTAGCAGCAGGCAGAGGTTGTAGGGTTTATGAAGGCGGGGGTGGTTACGTTCTTTGGAGAATGATGGGTTGGGCCCATCTCTGGTATGGGTGTACCTGCCCTAATAAAGGGGGAAGTAATACGTGATGGGGCAGTTGGCTGTATCGGCTGGTGAATTTGACAAACAATTGTCCCCGAGCTGGTGTAAGTTGCGGCTGGGGGCCGTGGAAAGGCAAGGTGGTGCCAGATACAGTTAGTTGGTCAGTCAAGGGTATCTTCAAAAATCCTAAGACATAGAAAACAGGCAGTTACATTCAGTCAGAGAGGTTATGGTATGTTTTTCTGTTTATCACAGTTTATATTATGTAATAAAGTGTTTTTTATGGTTGGTTATTATAATAAAGGGCTGCTATGGCCATTTAAACCCAAGAAAGTACGTCTGGTTTGAATTGTTTAAATAAGGTAAGGTGGTATTTGGGTAAGTGGCATAACAGCCGGTACTTGGGCAATACCCCAGGCATGCTATTAATTAGTATTTCAATGAAAAGGAAAATAATGGGAATATTTGTTGTGGGCTGTGAACGCAGTTCCAAATGTAAGAATTTGTTTAAATAATTTTAACCTGAATTTTAAAAGGTATCATGGGAGATAAAAAAAGCCACAGATAGCTACAAAATAGCTGCAGATTTTTTCTTTAACAGCTTAAGGACCGTCCTTATACATATACTGCAGCAGGGCGGTCCTTAAGCCCCACTCTTGCTGTGATTGGACACAGTGGGAGCCAATCAGCGGGTCCGGCAGACGCGTTGTCCGCCGGCCACCCGCGATCGTTCTGAGGAGAGGCAGATCAACGTTCTGCCAGAGGGGAAAATAAAGATCTTGTGTTTCTGCTATAAATCAATAAAGGGATTTTTATAACAGCTTACCTGTAAAATCCTTTTCTTGGAGTACATCACGGGACACAGAGCGACTTAGTCATTACTAATGGGTTATATAGATTACCTTCAGGTGTTGGCACTGGCCAATTCCAAACCGGAAGTACCCTCCCCTATATAAGCCCCTCCCATCCGGGAGCACCTCAGTTTTGTAGCCAAGCAATAAGTGTCCCAAAAAGAGGGGTGGGAGCTCTGTGTCCCGTGATGTACTCCAAGAAAAGGATTTTACAGGTAAGCTGTTATAAAAATCCCTTTTTCTTTTTCGTACATCACGGGACACAGAGCGACTTAGTCATTACTAATGGGACGTCCCAAAGCAATGCCAAATGAGGGGAGGGATACATAAGCTGGGCGCCATCAGGCATGAGGATCTTTTGCGGCCTGCAACACACTGCGCCCAAAGGCGACATCCTCCTGACTTCTAACGTCTACCTGGTAGAATCTAGTAAACGTGTGTACCGAAGACCATGTTGCGGCCTTACATACTTGAGCCAGGGAGGCCTGGTGATGCACTGCCCATGAAGTTCCAACTGCTCTTGTGGAGTGCGCCCTAACTTTGAACGGAGGCGGTCTCTTTCTCAAGCCATAGGCTTGTATTATGACCTGTCGAATCCACTTGGCTAAAGTGGATTTTGATGCTGCCTGACCCTTTTTAGGGCCTTCCGGCAGAATAGACAAAGTATCCGTTCTGCGAATCTGAGCAGTGGCTTTTAGATAAGCTTTAACTGCTCTTACTACATCCAAAGAATGTAATAACTTTTCCTCTACCGAGCTAGGTTTGGGGAAAAAAGAAGGAAGAACCACATCTTGGTTCAAATGAAACCTCAATACCACCTTGGGAAGAAAGGCTGGATGAGGACGTAACACTACTCTGTCCTTATGGACAACCAGATATGGCTCCTTACAGGACAAGGCGGCTAATTCCGATACTCTTTTAGCCGAACAAACGGCTACTAAGAAAATCTATTTCCTGGTGAGAAGAACCAAGGAAATGTGTTGCAATGGTTCAAACGGTTGTTTCTGTAGAACTGACAGAACCAGGTTTAAGTCCCAAGGACATATGGGAATACTAACCGGAGGGCTAATACGCATTACTCCCTGTATGAAAGCTTTGACTAGTGAATGCGAAGCCAAGGGCCTTTGAAAAAATATTGACAAGGCCGAAATCTGACCCTTGATAGTACTCAAAGCCAGCTTCCTATCTACAGCCCACTGTAGGAAGTCCAAAATCCTCCCTATCACGTACTTACGTGGATGCCATTTCTTGGCCTCACACCACGTAATGTACGCTTTCCAGATCCTATAATAGATCTGCCTGGATACCGGCTTCCTGGCATTGATCATGGTAGATACCACAGAATTAGAGAGCCCTCTCTTTTTCAGAATGTGGGCTTCAATAGCCAGGCCGTCAAACCTAGGGCTGGTAAGGAAGGGTGGTATATCGGTCCCTGCGACAGCAGGTCCGGACGATGTGGGAGGGTCCAAGGACTCCTCACTGACATTTTTACAATCTCCGCGTACCATGCCCTTCGGGGCCACGCTGGAGCCACCAGAATCACTGGTTTCTTTTCTACCCTGATTCTGCGGAGTAATCGCGGTAACAATTGTGGCGGTGGGAATGCATATATCAGCTTGAACTGATCCCAAGGGAACACTAGGGCATCCGAGCCGCAAGCTAGAGGATCCCTTGTGCGAGACACAAATCTGTCCACCTTTGCGTTGAATCTGGATGCTAGCAGATCTACATCCGGTGTTCCCCACCGCTGGCATATTGCCTGGAAAACCTCGGGATGAAGAGACCATTCCCCCGGGCATAATTGTTGGCGACTTAAAAAGTCCGCTCTCCAATTTTCCACTCCTGGGATGAAAACCGCGGATATGGCTGGGACATATTTTTCTGCCCACTCCAGGATGCAATTTGCTTCCCTCTGGGCTGCACGACTCCTGGTGCCACCCTGGTGATTGATATATGCCACTGCTGTGGCATTGTCTGATTGAATTCTGACAGGGGACCCTTGGAGTTTGGATGTCCATGCTACTAGGGCATACCGGGCTGCTCGTATCTCTAAGAGATTGATGGGCAGGGCCTTTTCTGCTTCTGACCACTTGCCCTGGAGAGACCATTGCTCCAGTACTGCCCCCCAGCCTATGAGGCTGGCATCTGTAGTGACTACCTTCCAAGAAGCCGGACTGAAGGGTTTCCCTTTTTCCAGATTCTGGGGCACCAACCACCAATGGAGGCTCTTGCGAACGGAAGGGGACAGGGACATTGGTAAGTCTAAAGCCTGAACTTTTTTGTTCCAGGCTGACAGTATGGCCCTTTGCAAATTCCTTGAATGGAATTGACCGTAGGGTACCGCTTCGAATGAAGCCACCATTTTTCCCAGTAGCCTCATGCAGAGGCGTATGGATGGTTTTCTTTTTGTACCCACTAAGTGGGTCAAATCTTTTAAAGACGACACCTTCTCTGGAGGTAAGAAAATCTTTCTCTGATTTGAATCCAGCCTTAGCCCTAAGTATTCCAGACTTTTGACTGGTCTTAGAGCTGACTTGTCCCGGTTGATAATCCAACCGTGATATTCCAGATACTTGATTGTCTTGTGAATAGCTACTTCCAGCTTTTCCACTGAGTGGTCTATTAGTAGCAGGTCGTCTAGATATGCCATTATCGTTACACCCTGTGTTCTTAGATTGGCCAATAATGGGGCCAGAATTTTTGTGAACACTCGTGGTGCTGTGGCCAGACCGAAAGGTAAGGCTCTGAACTGAAAATGGCGCCCTTCTACTGCAAAGCGTAGAAATTTCTGGTGGGCCGGAAAGATGGGAATATGCAGATAAGCATCCTTTATGTCGATCGAGGCTAACCATTCCTGCCCTTGTAGGGCGGTGGCCACCGATCGGATCGACTCCATCCGAAAAGTCCTGATATTTAGGAACTTGTTTAGCCCTTTTAGATTTAATATGGGCCTCACGTCCCCATTTGGTTTGGGGACTGTGAAAAGGTTCGAGTAAAACCCGAATCCGCTTTCTTCCAGGGGAACCTTCATGATTACACCTTGGAGCAATAGTTGTTCTAGTGCCAAAAGGAGGGATCCTCTCTTTTGGGGATCTCTTGGCACGTTTGACCTCATAAATTGGGCAGGAGGAGTGCCTTTTAACTCCAGCTTGTATCCCAGACTTACTGCGGAGAGCACCCATCTGTCTCTGATGGTGTCCCGCCAGGTCTCTGTGAACAACTGAAGTCTTCCCCCCACCCGATTGAGTGGGGGCAACGCTTCATGCCTTGGGGGGAGGTTTTGTACCTCTCTTGATCCAGGGCTTCTTGTTACCCTGTGATTGTCCCTGATTTCTGCCCCCTGAATTTGACCGCGGAGGCCGTCGGAACTGCTTCACAGCCGATGTGCCCGGGACTGGAGAAGTAGGCCTCTTAAAAGAAGGACTTCTACTCTTGTTCTTAACCGGTAAGAGTGAACTTTTACCGGCAGAAATTTTCTGGATATATTTGTCCAGATCTTCTCCAAATAAGCGTTCTCCATGAAATGGGAAGCTAACCAGCAGTTTTTTACAGGGAGCTTCAGCAGACCAGTTTTTGAGCCACAGAAACCTACGCATATGTACTATAGACAGCGTAAAGCGGGAGGCCTGTTGGATTGTATCCTTTATGGCGTCCACCGCAAAACACAAGGCTCTAGGCAGGTCAGCTAGGGCAAGAGCCTGCTGATCTGGTAAGTCCCTTAAGACCTGTTTCAACTGATCTTTCACTGCTTGGCAGACTCCAATCGCTGCTCCCGCAGGTTGTTTCACCATGCTTGCTGTAGAGAAAGCAGATTTTAGTAAAGACTCCAATTTTTTATCTATTGGGTCTTTGAACATTATCTACTGGACATGTCAGTGATTTGTTAACAGAAGAGATGGCTGCGTCCACTGTAGGGACCCTCCATTTTTTTATGAACTTATCCTCCATGGGATAGATCACCGGAAATCTCTTGGGGGTAGCAAATATTTTATCAGGATGCTCCCAATCCTGGTAAATAAGCCCTTCTAATAAAGGGTGGATTGGGAAGGAACAGACAGCCTGGGGAGCTTTTAGCGACCCCAGCGAGGAAACCGTAGTGGATGGTGGTTCCGCCAGAGGCATTTTAAATGCTGATCGGACCATATTAGTCAGAGACTGAACCCATAATCTTTCAGCCTGAGATGCTGAGAAAGGTTCTTCCACTGTTGATTCCTCCATAACTGAATCAACCTCATCCTGATCCCCTTCAGGTAGGTCGATCTCTGTGTGGGGCTGTTCCTCCACTAACAGGCACTCTGAAGGAGGAGACGGAGATCGGACGCGCTTTTCCTGTGACAGGGAAGCAGCGATCAATGCTGTTAATCTCTCTTCCAATCCTCCCAGAGTTGAGGATAAAACCTCCTCTGTTATATATACAGGAGCAGGTGGACTGGGGACAGCCGCAGCACCAGGCATTCCTGCGGGGTTTCTACGGCTACTGACCTCTGAAATTTCAGGGGAGATTGGTGCAGTACAAGCATGCCCAATATCCTCAGAGCCCGATGGAGACCCCTTTGGCTTCCTGGAAGATCTATTTCCGGAGCGTCTGGACGACATATCCTTTAAGCACAAAGCTGAGGTATTCCCGTCGTCATACACCAATTTTGCTGGTAATAGTCTAACAAAGTTGCTGCTATATACCAGCTGGTGTCCACTAAAGTGCCTTTCTATGGGGATGCCTGCATCAACCGCCTCTGTGTGCCACTGTTTGTTGCTAGCTCTGTTTGCATCCAGCTGACACTTGTACTGTGTCTTTTAACCATGCTGGGACGCCCGCACATGCGCAGAAGCGCCGCGGCGCGCATCGAGCGTCATCCACCCGCCCCGCCCCTTTTTTTCATAGGAGGCGCGTGCACGCGCCCGCGCGCGCGCCCGTGTGCCATTGGCGCCCTTTTCGAAATCAAACAGGGGACTAGGAGCCAGGGCCCTTTTTGCCGGAGGGCCTGTGCGGTGGATGAGCGCAGCAACAGGGCAGAGGAAGTGGATTCCCACAGAGAAACTTACCAGCTGCCTGGATCTTTTGACTTGAGAAAACCAAAGATCCACATGACAAGAAAAATGGACCACAGCGGCCTCTAGTGGTTTAACACAGGTACCGCGGTCCCTTTTTTTTTTTTTTTTTTTTCTTGACTACTATTAAAATTTTACATTTTCAGTACTTACAGGCAAACACAGATATTTAGCGGGAATACCGTTAGGTAACAGACAGAAAGACAAATTAGGCTTGGGGGTCCCCCAATAGAACCAAGTTCCTGGGGGCCCCCACTTACCTGATCCCCGCCGCAGGACTTTGTTTGGTCCACAGAAGTCCAAACTTCACCTATCACGGCAGGCATTGTAATTAAACCTTCAGGGACCGGGTTCCCAAGGATTCCACTCCCCTGGACCTGTATAGCACCCTGCACAGACAACATCTTGGTCGTGGGTATGACCAGAGCTCTGGATCCCAGGGTCCAGCCCTCCTAAGAGAAGCATTACAGGCAAAACCTTGCTCTTCTGCTGCAAGGCCCGGGTACCGACCGTTTAGCTATGAAGCTTTTTTGGTGGGATCCGGAACAGCTTACTAAGGCCCAAAAGAACCTGTACGCAAGCCCAGTGAAAACACATGTTACTCTTTGGCCAACACCTTAGACACTGGCAAAAAACTGAGGTGCTCCCGGATGGGAGGGGCTTATATAGGGGAGGGTACTTCCGGTTTGGAATTGGCCAGTGCCAACACCTGAAGGTAATCTATATAACCCATTAGTAATGACTAAGTCGCTCTGTGTCCCGTGATGTACGAAAAAGAAAAAATGTCACGCTGTGTTCTAAATTTTATAAACCCGGTGGGTTAATACAACCAATCATATATAGTGCATAATATATAAAAATCACTTAACCTCCCTGGTGGTATGATTGTGTCAGATTTTTGAATGTCAAAGCGGTACATTGTTTTGCATGGACATTTGTTGTTTTATATTGTAGGCCTGGAATTCTTAGTAATAACACACGTAAATCTGTCCAAACAAGAGTCTAGTAGACATCCCGGGTATGATAAAGTTTGAAACACGAAATCATAAATTAAAATATAATAAATAACTATAAATAATTATAAAAAATAATAATATAATAATAATACATTTTATTCAATAATGTAATCAAATCAAAAACACTGAAATTTGTCCAAACAAGGGTGCAATATTACTAGTCACTGTAATACTAGACACTGCATATTGGTTTAGTAAACATTCCGGGTATGAAAAGTTTTGAAACATGGGACTGCACAAAGTCCGACGTCACAATCAGGACAATGGAAAGCGTCCCTCTACGTCAAAAGCGGTTTTAGACCAGCTAGAAAACAGCAATAATGAATTAGAATCACTTGCAGAATTGAGCGATGGTGATTCATGGGGAAATTCGTCATTAGACATTCTGCGACTGAGAAATAATAAAGGAATTTGATTTTTTTACATTTTGTTATTGGATATGTTTTATAGCAGAAAGTAAAAAATATTGTTTTTTTTTTCAAAATTGTCGGTCTTTTTTATTCTATAGCACAAAATATCAAATACCACCAAAAGAAAGCTCTATTTGTGGGGAAAAAAATAAATACATTTTATTTGGGTACAGCATTGCACGACCGCGCAATTGTCAGTCAAAGCAATGCAGTGCCGTATCGCAAAAAATGGCCTGGTCAGGGAGAGGGTAAAGTGGTTAAAGTGGATTGTAAACCCTTACATATACCCAGTGAAATGACTATTCTCAAATGATACACAGCGATAAAAGCAAATCCTCCCGCAAAAGTTGTACCTATCAATCTGCAGCCATTTGTCCTGTACAGCTTTCTACAACACAAAGATCAATACAACATTTGGCAGAAAGCAGGGGGCAAGGATCTGAATTCACACACTGCACAGTCTCATTGGAGGGAAGAGACACAAACCCCTGTACTGAAGCTTTCCTCCCCTTCACCTTTTTTTCTCCTGGTGTTGGGGAAAAGCTGTCAGAATTGACTCAGGCTGATAACAGTACAAAATATAGAAGGATGTGCTTTGTCCATATTTCATGTCTGAGGTTTACAAACACTTTAAGAACTACCTGCACCTCTTTCGAGCTCCTGTGTCTGAAACAGTCCCCTACACGCCATGTGATATTGTTACATACCTAGTGGGTGAGCCCGAATTGCAGAGGGAGGCCTCTCTTATGCCTCCGAATCGGGGCCCCTGATAGAGTAAACAGGAAGCGCAGGAGTGAGGAGTGGTACGAGTGCCTGGCAGGATCAACAGCAGAAGGTCAGTCCAGAAGTCCAAAAATTCCTTGCAGGAGGTAGGAGACAGGAACTGGAACAGCAGGCTGGTACCCGGAGCAGGCAGGATAGGTAGGCAGGTACAGCTGGCAGGATCAATTACAGCATAGAACCAGAAACCAACTGGAACAGCAGGCAGACTCAGCAAACAGGAACTGGAACAGTGGACTGGAACCAGCAACAAGCTGGAACAGCAGACAGGCTCAGCAGACTGGAACTGGAACAGTGGACTGGAACCAGGAACAAGCTGGAAAAGCAGACAGGCTCAGGAGACTGGAACTGGAACAGTGGACTGGAACCAGGAACAAGCTGGATAGCACTCAAGGAAGGTCAGGCAAGCTGGGTCAGATATCAGGCGGGCAGCAGAAGGACCAGAGGAGCAGGCAGAAGGGTAGTCAGATGGGCCGGAGGTCAGGTGCAGGCGGATAGCAGGGATGGTCACAGGTAAGATGGATAAACACAGGAACAGATTTCAGATGAGCAAGGAACACACGGAACGCTGTAGAGCAGACAGCAAAGTTCACCTGTGTCAGACAGGCTTAAATAGCCCGCCTGGCGCTAATGGGGGCGTGCACGCGCGTTCCTGTGCACTCGCACCAGCACCCGCGATCGAGCACCAGCGGGTCTGGTTTGTCTGTTGCTGGCAGGATCTTCCTGACGACAGGTATCCCAGACTTACCAGTTGCCACTAGCGCCACCACCGAATTTCAGACCTTCCTACATATCTAGGTGGGAACAGGACTTAGGAATCCAGTTCACGGAGAGGCAAGTGGAGAGAATTCTTCTCTTCACTAGCAAAACCTCTGTGTGTGCTAACCATCAGGAAGCAGGTTACAAGGTACTGACGAGGTGATACTATATGGCAGAGAGGATCCACAGGATGTTCCCTCAAAGCTCAGAGCTATGCTGAAGATGCAGGGAGGAACCGGGGTCTCTCCTGCACATCTTCTGGTCTTGTCGCCTTTTGCGTCCTTACTGGACCGAGGTTCACCGCATTGTTCAGAAATTTACAGATCGCAAGTTACCTTGGACCCCTGTGTTTTTCCTCCTACACCACCACGAGATTCCAAGCAAGATCTATAGGAAATCCATATTGCCTCTCCTGCTCACAGCAGCGAAGAGCTGCATCCCGCTGTGCTGGAAACAGACACAGCCACCGAGCGTGGCTATATGGCTGAAAAAGGTGGCCGAAATCAATGCAATGGAGGACCTGGTGGACGCGGATAGGGACCTCCAAGAGAAATTTTAAAAAAATGGTATTATTGGCACGGGTTTGTTTATTCCGAGGAGCATGCCAAGTTGGTTACCTAACTCTCCTAAGAGATGGGTCCTGAGGAAAGGCTCTCTGGATGTGGATTGTGGAACTGGCTTTTTTTACCACTACTATTCCTTTATATTGGCTTTTAAAATTTACAAATGCTGCAACTTAGAATTTGGATGAAATCATGGGAAACACTTTTTGAAAGATAAAAAGTGCATTTTATATACAACTATATACAGTAGATCAGACCAAAATGAGGGACAAATGAAGAGGAAAGAGGGACAGAGGGACATTGTTCCAAATCAGGGACAGTCCCTCAAAATCAGGGACAGTTGGGAGCTATGGTTAACACCTTGCCTGAAGGCATGCTTACCAACGCCCGGGACCAGGCGAGGGCCATGGTCATGTGACAGTAAATGGGCACAGCAATGCGTTTCAAGCATACTCTTTGTCAAGCCTGCCTATAGATGCTAACACAGGAATTGTAAACAGGACAGGTGCAGCATAATCCTAATGCAGAGCAAACATAAGCAATAACATATAGAATAATGCAATAAAATGATCCTGGCAGACTACAAGGCACAGCTTTTCCATGATAATAATAATGGACATAAAAAAAACCCACAGGTATAAAAAAAATATAAAAGATGTTATCTAAGGCTGGGTTCACACTAGTGCGAATTGGATGAGCGTTTTCCCGCATCCAATTTGCACAGCAGGAGATTGTGACCGGCTCTCTATGGAGCCGGTTCACATATCTCCACAGTGGCTCTGGTGCGATTTGCACAGGAGCCCTGTGCATCTTTTGGTTTGTTTCAGGTCCGAATTCAGCCCAAAATTCGAGCCGAAATCGGACCTAAAACGGCGAACGAGGACGCACTGGACTCCTGTTGTTAGGCGCTGCCTGCTCATATGTGAACCAAGCCTAAAAAATCTTCTATTTACTGTATCTGTGTACATGTACACACATAGTCATTGGGGGATAAGCTCATTTTATGCCAAAAGGTTATAATATGACAAAGTTTTCTTGTCATAAACAGCAAGGCAAGGAAATGTTTCCAAAACAGAATATTTATACATCAATGAAATCTTTGTTACAATCTACTCAACTATGCAGCACAGTGGAGGTTTGTTTTTAAAGTATTATGTAATAAGCAATATATAATCAAATCTACCTTCCCAAACAGTATACATATACAGTATAGGGATGAACCGAACACCCCCCCCCCCCCACGGTTCGATTCACACCAGAACAAAAAAATGTGCGAACACCGTTAAAGTCTATGGGACACGAACATGAAAAATCAAAAGTGCTAATTTTAAAGGCTTATGTGCAAGTTATTGCCATAAAATGTGTATGGGGACCTGGGTCCTGCCCCAGGGGACATGTATCAATGCAAAACAAGTTTTTAAAAGGACAGTTTTTTCAGGCGCAGTGATTTTAATAATGCCTAAAGTGAAACAATAAAAACAAAATATTCCTTTAAATGTCGAGCCTGGGGGTCCCCTTAGTCTTCCTGTAAAGTAGCGCATCTTCAGTACCGCAGCAAAATTACATTTCTAAAGGAAAAAAAGTAATTTAAAGCGGTAGTAAACCAAAATTTTTGTCTTTGCGTATCATTTAGTTGTTTTTCATTAGGAATGAATTACCATGAGTAATTTTTACTGTACTTGCCTCCTGTCCGTGTTATCGATATTTTCTCGAGTCATTACGTATACTGCGCATGCGCCGTATCCTCCTTCATTCCGGCAAGCCGATACCCTGCCAGAAAGATTCAGTGTCCATGTCGGGGCTGCGTCATTTCCTGTTTTAGACGTAAGCCCCGACATCCCGCAATGCTTCATCAGAATTCCAGCACAAGAGCATCATGGTTACCACATGACTTGTACGTCACAAGGTGAAGGAGAGACAGACGGCGTGAATTACAAGCAAGCTGAACTACTCAGAGGAGCCAGCTAGAATAGTGATACCTCAATAGTTTCAAAAGTTAAAGAATTATTCTTCATATATGTACACTAGAAACTTTATTTTTTTTATGTGCCATTTTATTTATTTAATAAATCGATAATTTTTTTAATTTGTTTTAGTATTGTCAATTATTCAAAAACGAAATATATACTATTTAAAAAAATAGTATTAAAAAAAAAACCTTATACCTTTCTTAATAAAAAAATAAAAATAATATATATATATTTATGGTCGGAGCCCTCTGTCTGAAGAGATATGGATCACATAAACACGTCACAAGACTAACAACACAAATAAGACTTGAAGTGTGGCCTGGCCTGCTGGACGGTACGCCAAGAGAAGGGGCCAAAAATTACACTTGGTTAGGGAAGGAATTGTTTTATTGTGTAAGATAATTAACTACAGAGCGAGTCTGTTAAAGGCTTCTGATTAGGGATGAGCTTCGCACGTTCGACTCGAACATCGGCCTTTCGATCGTTCGACGAAGAACGAACTTTATGGTCCGTTCGCGTTAAATTCGTGTTGCGCGACACGGCCCATAATTCACTGCGGCATCTCAGTGCATTGCTGGCTGATGATTGGCCAAGCATGCACTATGAACCGCATGCTTGGCCAATCACAGCGCGGAAAAAACGGAGAGCCATAATTGGCCAAAGCCAGGGTGGCTTTGGCCAATTATGGCTCAGGGGGTTTAGTACACGCCCCACACTATATAAGGCCGCCTGGAAGTCGGCCTTGTGTCGTGTGTTGACGTTTGTGAAAGAGGCAGTTTCAGAGAGATAGACAGTGTCATTTATATTGAGTTAGATAGAGCAGGCAGGCCAGTCAGTTAGCTGCTGTTACAGTGTGTAGAGGATATATATGCATCCTAGGTGTTGTATATATATTTATACACTGTATTGAGTTTAGATAGATCTGTTCCTGTTAGTCTCTATACTGTGACAGGCAGGCAGGTGATTGTGCTAGCTGCAGACAGTCAGGCCCCTTTCACATTGGGGCGGTTTGCAGGCGCTATTGTGCTAAGGGCTTTCACACTGGAGCGGTGCGCTAACAGGACGTGAAAAAAAGTCCTGCTAGCCGCATCTTTGGAGCGGTGAGAGGAGCGGTGTGTTTACCGCTCCTACACTGCTCCTTCCCATTGAAAGCAAATGGGAAACCGCGGTAATACCACCGGCAATGCGCCTCTGTATGCGCCGGTATTATCCCTTTTTCGGCCGCTAGCGGCCGAATACCTCCGCAATTCCGACGGTATAGCACCGCTAAAAATAGCGGCGCTATACCACCACCACACCCACCGCCCCAGTGTGAAACCAGCCTCAGTGTTTCACTGAGGCTGGTTTCACACTGGGGCGGTGGGTGTGGTGGTGGTATAGCGCCGCTATTTTTAGCGGCGCTATACCGTCGGAATTGCGGAGGTATTCGGCCACTAGCGGTGCAGTTTTAACCCCCGCTAGTGGCCATAAAAGGGTTAATACCGCCGGCAATGCGCCTCTGTAGAGGTGCATTGCCGGCGGTATTACCGCGGTTTCCCATTGCTTTCAATGGGAAGGAGCGGTGTAGGAGCGGTAAACACACCGCTCCTCTCACCACTCCAAAGATGCGGCTAGCAGGACTTTTTTTCACGTCCTGTTAGCGCACCGCTCCAGTGTGAAAGCCCTTGGGCTTTCACATTGGAGAGACAGCAGCCGCTGTTTAGGCTCAGTTTGCAGGCGCTATTTTTAGCACAATAGCGCCTGCAAACCGCCCCAGTGTGAAAAGGGCCTTAGTGTACTACTGTGTGCTTTGCATAGCAATCACCTAAAGCTCACCTGGATACAGTTATTCTCTATACTGTGACAGGCAGGCCGGTGATTGTGCTAGCTGCAGACAGTCAGTGTTTCACTTAGTGTACTACTGTGTGCTTTGCATAGCATTCACCTAAAGCCTAAATTTTTGATGCAATACTTTGCAACAGGGCTCATTGCTGCGCTCTAAGTACACTATCTGTAAGGGGTTGCAGTGTTGTGGCACCAGCACCAGTGCCTAAGGCCCAATTTTTCAGTCCCTGTTCAACAGGGGCATGCAATTACAATTCTTGATCTAATATTTCACAGCAGGGCCCATTCCTGCACCCACCAAGAGTAACTGTGAGGGCTTACAGTGTTGTGGCACCAGCACCACCACCAAAGGCCCAATTTGTCCTACCACTGTTCAACAGTGGCATGTAAATACAATTCCTGATATAATAGTTGACAGCAGGGCGTTCCAGTGCCCACCAAGAGTAACTGTGAGGGCTTACAGTGTTGTGGCAACACAAACATCTAAGGCCCAAATTTCTGCAAACTATATATGGCAGGCCCCTACTTTCAAACATCCAACTTACAAACGACTCCTACTTGCAAACGGAAGGAGACAACAGGAAGTGAGAGGAAATCTACCCCTAGGAAGGCAAATTCTCTCCTGTAAGAGTTAATATGTGAAAAAAGTGTCTCCTCTCCACTGATGCTTTATCACCAATCCATGTTTCAATAAAAAAAACAAATTTTCCAAAAACATTTGTCATTGGGATGGAAAATGAGGTGAAATGTTCTGAACAGGTGCACAGACAGCAAAACAAATGTTACAGGGGTGATAACCCTTCCCTATGTTCTCCAAAAAGCTTAAAAATAGATTTTTTGGCTGGAGCTACACTTAAAAAATGTACCTGTTCCAAATTACAAACAAATTGTAATTAAGAACAAACCTACAATCCGTGTCTTTTTTGCACCGCCTTTATACTGCTGTTCAGAGTATATAGGGCCTTTTTTTATTTTGGGTGCGGGGTTCCCGTTAATATCCATACAAGACCCAAAGGGGCTGGTAATGGGCTGGGGTAGGGGTGGCTGATGGGGTAGCCATGCCATTTTTCTCAATGATTTTCATCCATATTGCCAGGACCAGACATTACATTAAAGCCGCAAGCAGTTTTAAATGGCTTTTTTTCCTTTAGAAATGTCATTTCGTGCAGGGACAGTTCTAAACAAGGGAAACACGTGCCACTTCACCGGCATACTTTAGACACCCCCCAGGTACGATATTTAAAGGAATATTTCACTTATTTTTTTTCACTTTATGCATCATTGAAATCCCTACTCCCGAAAAAACGACCGTTTTAAAAGATTATTTTTACATTGATACATGTCCCCTCAGGCAGGACCCGGAACCCTTTTTTGGACAATAACATGCATATTAGGCGTTATAATTAGCACTTTAGATTTCGAACGTTCACGTCCATTGTATTTAATAGGGTTCTAAAGTTTGTGCGAACGTTCGGTCCGTTCGCGGGTTCTGGTGCGAACCGAACGGGGGGTGTTCGGCTCATCCCTACTCGTGATATTTCTGTTTGAGGATTGGGGAGGTATCGGGCAAAACACGTGGATTTCCACCTGCCCATCATCCTGATTGTGTGGTCTGGAACTCTGTTTTGCGATGCTGCTGAGGCTGCTCCAATGCGAAAGAATGTCCTGAGTAACGTCCAGGGTCAAGGCCTAAGATGCACAGGAGCGTTCTGACGTGGTTGATGAACTGGTTCCCACTTAGGGGTTCAGTTGGGAAAGGTAGTAGAGGGCTGTCCTCTGATAGGTCGGACAGTAGAGTTTACCAATTGCTCTAGAACAGCCATGGGGCACCAGGCGTTGTGCGTCTGGAAAAGTTTGATGTCTACTCCGGGACCGGATTGTAGCGTTTTTCGATACCGGCAGGTGTAGGATTGAAATGACTCTGGTAGCGAGTCAGGTGGTGCCTGCGTAGTACTTGGCATCTAGGACTGGTGACAGTAAATTCGCTGGGCCGTGGAAAACCATAAAGGCTAGGCAAATTGATGCTTGAATCACCAGGCTGGGCCGAAAACCGAAGGGAGAACGTGAAAGGATAGCAGACATGTCCCGGAATATGGCGCTGGTCACTGGTAAGCGTTTGGTACTAGTGTGTGGTTGCTGCCTGTGGATGCCACGTAGTATGGTTTTGACTGCATGAGCGGCGAACAAGGAAGGTTTGGTAGGGTCTTGTAGGGAGATAAAATGCTGGATGCCGGCTGAATAGAGTCTGATGGTATTGTGTGACAATGTGAGCTGAGTGTGACAGTAGGAAATGAAGGCCAGATATGGCTGAGATTTCCTGAAACCGCCCCGGGGTTAGCGGCTAGGAACCTGACGTAGGTCTTCCAGGCGGTACAGTAGGCCTTTAGTGTATTGGGAGATCAGGATGCATTGATGAGGGAGGTAGCACCATGGAGGTGCTATTTCAGTCCAGAGTTGGTTGTGACTAATGTGGGATGCAGGACATGGTCGGGTCGGCTCCAGGCTCCTGTGAAAGAATGTGGCATAGTTAAAGCGGGATAGTGCGTCGGCCGAGGTATTGCATTTACCAGGGATGTGGACACAGAGGATATTGAACTGATGTTGTAGGGAAAGTAGCAACAGCCTGCGTAGGAGAGACATGATGGCCAACGATTTTGACCTGCCTTTGTTAATGACTGTGGCTGTGGCCTGGTTGTCTGTGGCGAACGTGGGGGTCTGTCCTGCCCAGGTGCTGCCCCATACTTGAGCCGCTGCGCCTATGGGGTAGATCTCGAATAGAGAGGAGGACTGACTAAACCCGGAATTGTGAGTATCTCTGACGGCCACGGTCCCCAAACCAATGATGGCCAAAAAATTGCAGCGAAGCTTGTGGAAGCTGCTGCGTCCGTGATTATCTGTGGTGACAAAGGGGATGCTGATGGGATGAACATGGGTCTACCATTCCAGTTCTCAAGGAATTGGTCCCACATGGCCAGATCCGCTATAGCGGCTGCGTCTAGCTTAATGACTTGGTCAGGGTCTTGTGCCTGGGAGAGGAACACTAAGAGGCATGAGATAAAGGATCGCCATTGAGGGATGATCCTCATCGCGAAATTGAGCATGCCCAGTAGGGATTGTAGCTGTGTGTTAGTGCACCCTTGCGTGACGGTAAACATATGGACGACTGTCCTGATGCGGGTCAATTTATCGAGAGGTGGGCTAGCCTGCATGGCGCGTTTGTCTAGAATGATTCCCAGGAAGGAGATGAGCTGTGCCGGGCTTTCTACTTTCTTCTCAGCTATGGGCGCGTTGAGGTTTTTAAAGACCTCTCTTAGATTTTCTAGGTCTTCTGGGGGTTTAGTATTTAGTGAGAACTCCTCTGAGGGTATGAGGGAGTTTAACTGGGTATGTTAGAAGAATGAGGTGCGGACAAGTAGTAGACTAAGCAAAGTTTATTAGAAAACTTGCCCTTGACAAGTTCAATAGGGCTGACTCTCCATACTGTGAATGGTGACTGTGAAAAAAGGGGGCCGATCATATACCCCCGGTCCATTTCGATCTGTAGCAGGGTGCTGATGGCTTCTTCGTCGGAGGCTGCTGAGAGCAGGTTTTTTCACTCGTGGGTAGAGTCGGGTAGTGTGGTGAGTTCAGTGTGGAACCCTGTAGTGAACCCCTGCACTATAAATGCTGCTAGAGAGGGAGTTGTTGGAGATGGCTGCGCCCCCCGGTGCTCGAATTGAACATCCTAGTCTGTCTGACTGGGACGACTGTGTGGCTTCTGATAAATTATGAGGTGTATTTGAGGTGGAATGGAAGCTAGGGGGACGTCTGCGACTCAGCTCAGAGCACCGATTAGCCGTGAGGGTGACAGATTGACAGATTGTACAGAGTGGGGAGCGAAGGCCGGCGAAGTGGCGGCAGAACAGTTCTGTGTCTATACTGCTCCAGTTGGTGTTAAGCCGGGACTGTGATAGTCTGGCTGCTGTTTTGCTGAATAGGACCAGTGGTAATCATAGAATGAGTACCCACCGTATGTGTGGCCTAGATCCACTACTGTGTGGAGGTACAGATCTAGTTCTTCCCTCCTGTTGGGGTTGGCTGTGCATATTACATCTCTAAGCCTCCCAAAGGCTAACACGAACTTTGTCACTGAGAGTTTGCGAGTGAGCATGGGGTCCTTGGTCTTTTAGGATGACTGAGACGTCCCCCCAGAAATATGACTTGTTCTCTGTTATGTCCTGTACGGAAACGAGTAAGGACGCTAGGTTCACGTCCTTGCCACCCAGGATGTATTTCCTGATTCCTGCTGGAACAAGGTGCGAAGAAAAGGGTGCAAGCCTCGGGCGTACCTAAAAGAGGGGGTTTGGTAACAACGGTGGAGACTGGGGCTGATGGGGGCGCGGCTGGTCGTGTTTCCAGGGCCCCTACTCTAGCCTGGACATCGGTGACTGCAGTTGCCAGTGTGGTCACCAAGGAGTGCAGCTGGGTAATTGCAGAGGACATCGACTGCAGTGGAGCTTGTGTGTCTGGTAGAGCTGCCGCTGGTGGTGGAAACAGCAGCCTAAACAGCTTGGCTTTCCTGGCTGTGGCAGGGTAGGGAATGCCCCTACGTCATAGTTCAGCCTTAGCCTGGGGATGGTCCAAGCTCTGGGGGACAGTGTAGTGCCGTCCGCTGGACCCGCGAAGGGTGATGGTGGGGCGGAGGCGAAGACTTCGCTGTCGGCTCGCGACATGGCGTCGGCTAAAAGGAGGGGAATGCATATATTTAGAATACGTTTGCGAGGTTAGAGGGGATAGAAGAGTTTAGAAAACGGGGAGTAAGGAGGAAAGCAGTGTGAACAGGACAAGGAGCGATAGGCGTAGATGACAGCTAGTTTGCGTACGAGCGCTGTTGAGTGTAATTTGGAAAACTCAAAAGAATGCGTGGCAACCGAGGTGAGCCAGAAGGTGACTGGCTAGGTAACCGATAGCTCAGGTGCCGTCTGTGCTCGGCACAGACAAAAAGACCAGAGCCCCCAGGGCGTACTGGGGCGGGTAGCTGAAGTCTGGTATTCTAAGTAGGAATGTTACGATCTGTAGTTTGTTGACGTGTGTTCGGTCTGCTAACACTTGCACTGCCAGCAAGGTGGACATTAGGCAACCCTGTCTGCGTGGTGAAAGATCTCGGATTGCTCTTCGAAAACAGAGTGAAGTGCACAGAGATATGTGACAGTTACTAACGCCTCATGAGCAAGTCGAATTGTGATGTGAAGTACAATGTGTCGTGAAAGAATGCGAGGAGGAAGCAAAGGGGAACCTTGAATTTACGCATCTGTCTTGTACCCTAGTAGTGACATCTTAGTTGGGGTCGAGAAGTGGGTCGACCGGGAACCTGTAGTAAGGTGACATAGAGATATATATTTTATTTATTTATTTATTTTAATTTTTTTTGTTAAGGGGGATGCAGAGAGCTGTTTTGGAGCAGTAGCTGGCTCCCTGGTGAAGATGTGAGCCCTAAGATACTTCTTTTTTTTTTTCTTTTTTTTTTTGATATCCTGAGGGGAATATTGTCCAAACCTGGTGCAGGGTGGACCAACTGAAACTCAAACTGACCTGCATGGGGAAAGTGACAGAGAAAAAGGTGAGTTTTTTTTCTTTTTTCTTTCCTTTCTGGGTTTTTTTTTTTTTTGAACCGCGTGAGGTTTGGGGAATGGTTCGTACGTAATTGTGACGTTGATGCGACTGGTAACGAACCAGCACTTCGTATTGCCGATGATCTGAACCGTCTGAGCCGATGCTACGACTGGGTTTGGATCGGTTGGAGGGGTCTGTTTGTGCTGGGAAGCTCAGTCGTTGAGCCGGTGGTGCGACTGGACTCGGATCGATCGTGTTTGCCGAGAATCTGAATCTTTGAGCCGATGCTACGACTGGATTCGGATCGGTTAGAGAGGTTCATTGCTAGAGATCCGAGTCGTTTGAGCCGGTGGTGCAACTGGACTTGGATCAATTGTGTTTGCCAAGGATCCGAATCTTTGAGCCGATGCTACGACTGGATTCGGATCGGTTAGAGAGGTTTGTTGCTAGAGATCCGAGTCGTTTGAGCCGGTGGTGCGACTGGACTCGGATCGATCGTGTTTGCCAAGAATCCGAATCTTTGAGCCGATGCTACGACTAGATTCGGATCGATTAGAGAGGTTTGTTGCTAGAGATCCAAGTCGATTGAGCCGGTCGTGCGACTGAACTTGGATCGGTTGTGTTTGCCAAGGATCCGAATCTTTGAGCCGATGCTACGACTGGATTCGGATCGGTTATGGCTGCGACGTGAGGAGGGGGTTTGGATGTGCCGGATCTGAATCGTAGCGCCGGAGATACGACTGGACTCGGATCGACTGAATGGTGTTTTGTAGTTGAAGGGGCTTGTGATTGCAGAGGGTCCGAACTGTAGTGCCGATGTTTTGCGACTAGATTCGGACCGGCTGTTGGTGTGTTTTGTATGTAGTAAGAGGTGTGGGCCATCAGTTAGGTGAAGTGAGTGTACCGTAGGAGGTGTAGGGCATCAGTAGATGGGATGGGGTTACGATGGGTGGAACGCCGGTTTGGCGACCATGCATCGTATGAACGACTTATATGACGTAGCTTGTGTGCTGTTCGTATGATTCGTAGAGCCTAGTGGGTAAGCTCTACGAGACGTTGTGTCGTGCAGCGGGCTGTTACGAATCGAACGTGGATGCGACTGGGTTCGAACGGTAACTGGTCTGGGCAGATAAATACAAATGCATGCAGAGAGAGACAAGTAAACCTGTGAGGCGTATGACCTGTAAAAGGAGAACGTAAATCGGAGCTACGATTCGTTCGAACGGTAACAACCAGTCCTACCTGCGACAACGAGCGATGACACGATCGACGAACGACTACGAGGGATCTCGAAAGCACGAGCGCAACTTCACGGACGATGTGAGTTGAGCAGTGTCGGGCTTGTGAAGTCGTATTACCGGGCGCTAGAGCCGACACAGACCATCGTGGATGGTCTGCATAAGTAGCCCTCGAGCTCCTCCCATAATTTCAGGCCAGCATACTGGCCTTCCTATATATATATATATATATATATATATATATATATATATATATATATATATATATATATTGGTATATATATTGTTATATAGTGTTCTATATATATACATATATATATATATATATATATATATATATATATATATATATAGTCTTATATATATATATATATATATATATATATTAAATTAAATAATTTTATATTTTTTATATTTTAACTTTTTTTATTTAATTGTGTACATTTTATATTAAAAGGTGACTGCTGCAGAAGGTGAAATAAAGGTGTAGAAACATTTGGCGTTTGAATGACGATTGATATTATATTCAAGAAATAATACTATTCATTTTTTGATAATTTTTTTATTATTAATTATTATTTATTTTTTATTACTAAGAAAGACACACATATATATACATATATAGATAGATAGATAGATAGATATATATAAGGTAGATATATTAAGAAATAAATAGATACATATAGAGAAAGAGATAGATTGAGACAAATTATTAATAATATTACTTAATAAAAAAAATATTTTTTTTAACCACTTAAGCCCGGACCGTTTCGGACCATTAGGACCAAGCCTGTTTTTGGGATTCGGCACTGCGCTGCTTTAACTGTAAATTGTGCGGACATGCAATGTTGTACCCAAATGAAATTTGCGTCCTTTTCTTCCCACAAATAGAGCTTTCTTTTAATGGTATTTGATTGCCTCTGCGATTTTTATTTTTTGCGATATAAATGGAAAAAGAACGAAAATTTTGAAAAAAAAATATATTTTCTACTTTTTGTTATAAGAAAAATCGAATAAACTCAATTTTAGTCATACATTTAGGCCAAAATGTATTCAGCCACATGTCTTTAGTAAAAAAAATGTCAATAAGCGTATATTTATTGGTTTGCGCAAAAGTTATAGCGTTTACAAACTAGGGTACATTTTCTGAAATGTACACAGCTTTAAATTTATGACTGCCTATCTCATTTCTTGAGGTGCTAAAATGGCAGGGCAGTACAAACCCCCCCCAAATGACCCCATTTTGGAAAGTAGACACCCCAAGGAAATTGCTGAGAGGCATGTTGAGCCCATTGAATATTTTTTTTTTTGTCCCAAGTGATTGAATAATGACAAAAAAAAAAAAAAAATTACAAAAAGTTGTCACTAAATGATATATTGCTCACACATGCCATGGTTATATGTGGAATTGCACCCCAAAATACATTCTGCTGCTTCTCCTGAGTACGGGGATACCACATGTGTGGGACTTTTTAGGAGCCTAGCCACGTACGGGACCCCGGAAACCAAGCACCGCCTTCAGGATTTCTAAGGGCGCAAATTTTTGATTTCACTCCTCACTACCTATCACAGTTTCGAAGGCCATAAAATGCCAAAATAGCACAAAACCCCCCCAAATGACCCCATTTTGGAAAGTAGACACCCCAAGCTATTTACTGAGAGGCATGTTCAGTCCATGGAATATTTTATATTTTGCCACAAGTTGCGGGAATATGACAAACTTTTTTTTTTTTTGCACAAAGTTATCACTAAATGATATATTGCTCACACATGCCATGGGCATATGTGAAATTACACCCCAAAATACATTCTGCTGCTTCTCCTGAGTACGGGGAAATCACATGTGTGGGACTTTTTGGGAGCCTAGCCGCGTACGGGACCCCAAAAACCAAGCACCGCCTTCAAGGTTTCTAAGGGCATAAATTTTTGATTTCACTCCTCACTACCTATCACAGTTTTGAAGGCCATAAAATGCCAAGATGGCACAAAAACCCCCCAAATGACCCCATTTTGGAAAGTAGACACCCCAAGCTATTTGCTGAGAGGCATGTTGACCCCATTGAATATTTTTTTTTGTCCCAAATGATTGAATAATGACAAAAAGAAAAAAAAAATGTACAAAAAGTTGTCACTAAATGATATATTGCTCACACATGCCATGGTTATATGTGGAATTGCACCCCAAAATACATTCTGCTGCTTTTCCTGAGTACGGGGATACCACATGTGTGGGACTTTTTGGGAGCCTAGCCGCGTACAGGGCCCCAAAAACCAAGCACTGCGAACGCTGCAGTTATGTGTGTTGTGTTTGGTAAGTGACAGTGATCGATCGATACTGCACTTGGGTGGGCTGGGCTGGGCTGGGCGGAGGGGCTAAACGCAGGCGCTAGCAGGTATCTGGGCTGATCCCGCTAACACTGCATTTTTGGGAACCCTAAACCGCTGGGGATGCTAGTATAGATCTGATCAGATCTGATCAGATACTATACCACTAAGGGGGGTGTATGCTTTGCGCGTGGGTGTTAGCGTTACTGTCACTAACCTAACACTGCCTGGGGCGACGCAGACCCTCTCTGGCGCTAAAACCTAATTGATCTCACCCGCCGGGCGATCAGGGGGGTTAAACCTTTATTGGGTTATATACGGCGGGTGCCCTGATGCTATAAAAAGCAAACTAATCAACCAGCGTCACCCGTAACCTTTATATGGTGATCACTGGTGAAAGGGTTAACTAGGGGCAATCAGGGGGTTAAAACCTTTATTAGGTTAAATATGGGGGTACCTGACACTATATAAAAACCTGACGGGTAACCTAAATAACTAAATAACTTACTGGCTAACCAGTGACACCAGTGACGCTTATACGGCGATCACTGGTGAAAGGGTTAACTCTAGGGGCAATCAGGGGGTTAAAATAATATATGGGGGTACCTGACACTAATAAAAACCTGCGGCGAACCTAAAAAAAAATAACTGCCTATCTAAAACACCAGCGACACGAATACAGCGATCGGAAAAACAATCGCTTAGTGACGCTGAAGTTAGGGGGTGAAAGGGTTACCTGGGGGGTGATCAAGGGGTTAAACCTTTATTAGGGGGGGGGGTTAGGGGGCTACCCTGGACCTAAAGGGGCCTAATCCTAACTGCCCTGCAACTTTTTACAATCACAGATGACACTAAATGCAGTGATCAGTAAAATAAATGATCACTGCAATCAGTGACACTGTGATTGGGGGCTTTGGGGTGACCTGGGGGGTGATCTGGGGGTGACTGGGGGGTGATTTGTGTGCCTATGTGTACCTACGTGTCAGTGGACTGTTGGTGCACTAACCTGCTTCTTCTCTGCTCGGCGCCGGGAACGGAAAGACCGCGGCGAGGGAGATGACATCACTTCCTCCAGCCTTGTTTACATCACATGGCGGAGGAAGCATTTTCATTGGCCGGGAGCGATCGCGAGGGGGGGGCGGAATCGAGCGGCCGCCCCCTCATGCCTGATCGCTCCCGAACACTTAACGGCCGCTCACTGCAGTGAAGGGGGGTCCGGATGGACCCCCCAACTGCACAAAGGCGATCACGTAGATCTACGTGATTCTGCCTGTCCGTGCCATTCTGCCGACGTAAATCGGCGGTGGGCGGTCGTTAAGTGGTTAAAGAACAACAGAGTTTTTAATAAATGAATTTTTATATTGTTTCCATAATTGCTCATTGCTAGTTCCATATATTGATTTATGTAATTTTTTTATTATAGAAGACTTCTCCAGAAGGGCAAAAAAAAAAATGGTAATAAATTTATATCCTGAATAGAAATTCTCTCATATATAAATTCAATATATTTTATTTAAACAAATTTTAGTTGCAATCAATATACATTTATTTTTAAAAAATTTTAGATACTTATTATAATATATATAAAAAAAAAATCAAACTAAATTTATATTTATGTTTTAGTAACTCTATATTGTAATTTATTTAAATCTATTTGTATAAATTAAACACATTCATACATATAAATTTATATATATCTCTCTACCTGTCTCTCTCTCTCTCTATATATATATATATGTATGTATAATTATATATATATATATATATATTGTGAGGGGGTTAGCTCGGCAGCGGGTGTGGGTGACCCCCGGGATGGGCTCCCCACACAAAAACAGGCCCAGCAAACGGAGGTTGTGGTTTTCAAAATCAAAAAGGTGCGGTTTATTTTCTATTTACAGTGACAAAACACAGCAAAGCAAAAGAAACATAAACAAAATAAATCCTGGTCAACTTGACCTCTAACTAAACATACAGGTTTCCTAACTAACAACTGGGATCAGCCTAGTGCTGTCCTAGTCCCTAAGTCCCTGGTTTTAAATGTCCAAGCAAATAGCCACACAGGCTTTGTCTCACCGCACAGGGGTTCACTCTCCCTAGACAGTCCACACAGGTCTGGTTCCAGGCATGAGCAAACACCTAATGAATCTGGGAGTTTTTATAGAGGCCTTAAACGAACTGACAGGCTTCAGCTGGTCTACTCAACTCCCTGTCTGCACGACGCCCAGCACTCTCCCTAGAGGTATGAGTCATCCATGAGCCCACTAGCCTTAGCTGGGCTTATACAACTCTCCGCCTAGTTGTATAAGTCGGCGTAAAGCCTGAATCTGGGCGAAATATATCTACCCCCCTGGATGCAACCAGGTGACTTTACCTTCCTGCTGTCACATACCCCCCCTCTTGTTTTAACCTCGGGGTTGGAACACCAGCAATCAGGCATTCATGTACTCGAGACAAAGCATCCACATTCCCCATTTGAACGCCAGGGCGATGCTTTACTGTGAAGTTGAATTCCTGGAGGGCCAGGAACCACCTATTCACTCTTCTATTTGTTTCCTTGTTTTGAGCCATCCACTTTAACGGAGCGTGATCCGTAACCAAGTCAAAGTGCCTACCTAGCAGGTAGTACCGAAGGGAATCTAGAGCCCACTTCACCGCTAAACACTCCTTTTCAACGGTGGCGTAATTTACCTCATGGGACTTCAACTTCCTGCTGAGGTAAATGACTGGGTGCTCTTCCCCGTTCCAGACCTGGGACAATACTGCTCCTAACCCCACATCTGACGCATCACTTTGTACGACAAAGTCTTTAGAGAAGTCGGGTGAGTACAACACTGGCTGGCTACATAAGGCTTGTTTCAAGAATTGGAATGCTTTGAATCTTGGGGTTTAATTTGCCATCAACCTGAAACAGGGACACGGATCGGTCCAAGCCGGCTGTCATAATAACTTGTGCAGAGGGATGGAACTGCACTGTGGTGAGCGGCCCTGCAGACTTCCTTTCATGATTAGCATTCAAGCATGGTTTCATCTCCAAGATGCCCTTTGGAAGTGAAGTGGACTTCCCCAACATATCTCCAGTTTTACGAAACAAGTTGTCTTCATCATCATCATCATCTTCACTGTCATCGTCATCTTCTTTAGAAACTCGTTTCTTGGAGTCAGAGGATGCCCAAGAAGGAACTCCACCCATCGCTTTCTGGAATTCGTCTTGAAGTCTTGAGTGAAGCTTTTCTTTGCTTAGGGACATCTCCACTTTACTCTTCATAATGTCTTTCCGATAACGATGGGTCATCTCAACACTTTCTTCCAACTCATCATCTTCATCAACCCAAACCGGCTTTTTGGTCAACGTGGTTTTCTTTGTATGTTCATCATCAGAGTCACTCTCCAGAAGATCTGCGCTGACATCAACTCTGGTCTTTCTCTCGCCCATGAGCCTTTCCACAAACTCATCCTGGCCACCAAAGACCAAGTCTTCCAAACATTTCTCTACGGCCGACTTCTCATTTAGAACCTTCAGGTTTTTGGCTCTCAGCTCTTCCTCAATGGAGGCTTCTTTCTGGCTGGAATCATCTAGTTGCCTTTTCCTCCATGGAGAGGTTCGCAGCTTGGCGTTTTTATCCTTGGCAGACTGCATTTTCCTTGTAAGAGCTCCCTGATACGCACGTGGAGCTTCCTGTTGCCTCTTCCTGTAAGGTTTGGGCACCACAAGCTGCTCAACGGTTTCTTCTGCCCTTTTTGCCACCCGATACAGTAGGTCCTTCTCTACGCTGAAGTATGGGTAAGTGCAGGTATTATCTGGGTTCACTAACTCGCCATCTATTTTCACTACGTTTTCCCGTGCCTTTATTAGGGCGGGGTCTTTCAACTGTTCTGTGGCAAAGTTTTCCCTGTGAACCTCAAGATCAGAAAACTCCACAGACGGTAGGTTTTCGTCTGAGGAGGTGGGCTCCTCTCCAGTTTCTTGAGTCTCCCCTGCCAATACTGATAAGGGAAATTCCGGAGAGTCCTCACCACTCTCAGGGGAGTTCTGGCTATCACATTCCTGGTACATAGGGGCACCAGTGGGGGGCTCAGGATCATCCCACAGTTCCCAGAACTTCGGAAAATCCCTTCCCACAATGGCGTCATGCGGTAACTGAGATACTAAGCCCACTGGATGAAAGAGGGTACCTTTGGGGGTCTCGAAACACACTGTAGTCACTGGATACTCTCGGGTGTCCCCATGCACACAAATAACAGCTACCTTGCTATTCCCAGAGACCTCTGTTTTAACTAACTCAGCCTTTATCAGGGTCACAAGGCTACCTGAATCCAGCAATACCACAACATTTCTACCATTAACACACATTTTGCATAAATGTTTCTCAGTTCCTCGAATGGCAGTGCATGCGACTGTCGCACACAGCGACTGACGTCTGCCCGTCAGAAAGTCACACTGCATGGGTTCCTCCACAACCGGGCAATTGGCTGCAATATGTCCCGCTTGCCGGCAGTGGTAGCAAACGATCCTTCTTGCCGCCTCTTGAGCCGCTGATTTCCCAGGCTGTTCTCGCCACACTTGGGGTAGAGCTCCCACCCTCTCACTCTCTCCACCCTCACCCCTTGGAATCCTCTTATCCGCCCCTGGGGATGGTCTGGTCTTAGGGTGGAAAGTCCGAGTGTCTCTGGAAGAGGCCGTCAGGTTCTCTGTAGCCAAGTATTTCTCCACACGATCCACAAGACCATCGGCCGTCTCTGGGTCTCCATGGCTTACCCACTTTTGGATGGCAGTAGGAAGAGCTCTCAAAAACCGATCCATTACAACACGTTCCACAATCTTTGGTGCGGACAAAGTCTCTGGCTGTAGCCACTTTCTGCTCAGGTGAATGAGATCATACATTTGAGACCTGGGGGGTTTTCCAAGCTGGAAAGTCCAGTTATGCACACGCTGAGCCCGGACAGCCAGGGTGACACCCAGCCTTGCCAATATTTCAGCTTTTAGCATCACATAGTCTTTTGCTTGGTTAGGCTCTAGGTCATAGTAAGCTTTCTGCGATTCACCAGTTAACAGAGGAGCCACCAGTCCAGCCCACTGCTCCTCAGGCCACTTTTCTCTTTCAGCGGTCCTTTCAAATGTGGTCAAAAATACCTCTGGATCATCCTCTCCAGTCATTTTTGTCAATAAACGACTGACCCCAAAGGACGCGGTATTAGTGGGACGGCTTTCCTCACTGGTCTGCGGACGTTGCTGCATTACTGCTTCCATCTGTTGTTGTAGTCTCTGCTCTTGCTTCTGCAACAGGTCTATGAAGCGAGCCTCAGATTGCTGCTGGGCTTGTTGCTGAGCCTCCAGACTCTGTTGCAAAGTTGCGTTTGTCTGCTGCTGGGCTGCAAGGCTCTGTTGATGAGCTTGCTGCTGGGCTGCAAGGCTCTGTTGATGAGCTTGCTGCTGGGCTGCAAGGCTCTTTTGCAAACCTGCATTTGTCTGCTGTTGATTGGCATTTGCTAGAGCCAGCTGTTTCAGTATCTCCTCCATGCTGGCTTAAAAAAAAACTGCCACTGGTTCTCCACCAACTGTGAGGGGGTTAGCTCGGCAGCGGGTGTGGGTGACCCCCGGGATGGGCTCCCCACACAAAAACAGGCCCAGCAAACGGAGGTTGTGGTTTTCAAAATCAAAAAGGTGCGGTTTATTTTCTATTTACAGTGACAAAACACAGCAAAGCAAAAGAAACATAAACAAAATAAATCCTGGTCAACTTGACCTCTAACTAAACATACAGGTTTCCTAACTAACAACTGGGATCAGCCTAGTGCTGTCCTAGTCCCTAAGTCCCTGGTTTTAAATGTCCAAGCAAATAGCCACACAGGCTTTGTCTCACCGCACAGGGGTTCACTCTCCCTAGACAGTCCACACAGGTCTGGTTCCAGGCATGAGCAAACACCTAATGAATCTGGGAGTTTTTATAGAGGCCTTAAACGAACTGACAGGCTTCAGCTGGTCTACTCAACTCCCTGTCTGCACGACGCCCAGCACTCTCCCTAGAGGTATGAGTCATCCATGAGCCCACTAGCCTTAGCTGGGCTTATACAACTCTCCGCCTAGTTGTATAAGTCGGCGTAAAGCCTGAATCTGGGCGAAATATATCTACCCCCCTGGATGCAACCAGGTGACTTTACCTTCCTGCTGTCACAATATATATATATATATATATATATATATATATATATATACAGTACATACATCTCTCTCTCTCTCTCTCTCTCTCTATATATATATATATATATATATAAATATATATATTATGTATTAAAAGATTGGTACTAACACTATCTACAGTATATGAAAATAATTTAAAGGATACTTATTCAGCTACCATTATTCAGATACCCCAAACTATAAGATAATTGAACCAACTGTCCTCTGAAGTGACATTATTACAAAATAGAGTCTACCTTTGTGTTATTTATTCTCAGTCTAAATACACCTACCTGTTCTGTGAATTCCTCAGAGGTTTGTTACAGAACCTTAGTGAGCAAAACAACATCACGAGGTCGAAAGAACACACAAGCCAGGTCTGGGATAAACATAAAGTGAATTTTAAAGCAGATATTTTAACTAAATAAAGATCACCAGCTTTTTTAACATCTCATGGAGCTCTGTTCAATCCTTCAATGGAAAAATGTAAAGGTATGGCAAAACTGCAAACCTATTCAAGACGGGCAAGGAGAGCGTTAATCAGAGAAGCAGCCAAGAGACTCATATTCAAAGATCTGTAAAGGTAAGTTTTATTTATTTTTAATAAACAAAAATGACATACAAACCACCTCTACGCATTGTTTTATGCACAGAGCTGCCCCTATCCTCCTCTTCATTTTTTTATTACAAAAAACTCCTGGATATGATTCCGCTAGAATGCCCCCTTGTAGAACCGCTTTCTATGGGGACACTTGTGCGTGTGCGCTCACGTGTCCACCTTCTTCGTCCATTGACGGATACAGCAGTGCTCTGCTCCACCCCCTGGCTGTCAAATTTATTAATGTTCTTGACTGCAGCGATAGTCAATGACTGCACTGCTATCAATATATATAATCAGGAACAAAGACCAAGACCCAATCACCTTTTTTTTTTTTAATTGACATATTTCACAAAAAAGAAGAGCCACAGCCAACTTTTCTATGCCCATCATTGCCATCTGCGAGTGCCACCTTTTTTGGTGCATATCATGGACACCAATCAGTGACACCTATCAAAGACAAGTATCAATGCTAACCAGTGACACCTATATCAATGCACAACAGTTGTGCCAATCAGTGCCCGTCAGTGACTCAAGATCAATGCCACCTATCAGTTATGACTATCAGTGTCAACTATCATTGATCATCAGTGCCCCCTATCAAAGCACATATTTGTTTTCTGACTGTACAACCTAACTAGTGCCACTTATCTTTGGTCACCAGTAGGGATGAGCCGAACATCCCCCGGTTCGGTTCGCACCAGAACCTGCGAACGGACCGAATGTTTGCGCAAACTTTAGAACCCTATTAAATACAATGGATGCGAATGTTCAAAATCAAAAGTGCTAACTATAATGGTTAATATCTACCTCAGACCCGGGACATGTACAAAATACGGCCACAAGGTGGCTCTAGAAATCCGGGAGGCCGTCTTTTTACGGCCTCCGCTCCTCCGGCCACTGGGGGGCGCGCGAGCGCGCCCGGCATGTCGCTCAGATGCCGATGCGCGTGCCTGACGGCCGCGATGTCCGTCAGGTACCCGCGATCGGCCGGTACACAGACAAGGACATGGATCTGTGTGTGTAAACACACAGATCCATGTCCTGTCAGGGAGAGAGGAGACCGATGCTGTGTCCCTTGTACATAGGGACACAGATCGGTCACCTCCCCCCAGTCACTCCCCTCCCCCCACAGTAGTAATCACTAATAGGGAACACATTTAACCCCTTCCTCGCCCCTAGTGTTAACCCCTTCCCTGCCAGTCACATTTATACAGTAATCAGTGCATGTTTATAGCACTGTTCGCTGTATAAATGTGAATAGTCCCAAAATAGTGTCAAAAGTGTCCGATGTGTCCGCCGCAATGTCGCAGTAACGAAAAAAATCACTGATCGCCGCCATTACTAGTAAAAAAAAAAATTATAAAAATGCCATAAAACTACCCCCTATTTTATAAACGCTATAACTTTTGCGCAAACCAATCGATAAACGGCGATTGCAATTTTTTTTTACCAAAAATATGTAGAAGAATACACATCGGACTAAACTGAGGAAAAAAATAATTTTTTTACAAAAAAATGGGGATATTTATTATAGCAAAAATCAAAAAATATTGTGTTTTTTTTCAAAATTGTCGCTCTTTTTTGTTTATAGCGCAAAAGATAAAAACTGCAGAGATGATCAAATACCACCAAAAGAAAGCTCTATTTGTGGGAAAAAAAGGACGTTAATTTTGTTTGGGAGCCATGTCGCACGACTGCGCAATTTTCATTCAAAGCGATGCAGTGCCAAAAGCTATAATTTCACCTGGGCAGGAAGGGGGTATATGTGCCCAGTAAGCAAGTGGATATGCAAGTTATTGTCCTAAAAAGGGTTTGGGGACCCGGGTCCTGCCCCAGGGGACATGTATCAATGCAAAAAGAAGTTTTAAAAACGGACATTCTTTCGGCAGCAGTGATTTTAATAATGCATAAAGTGAAAAAAAAAAGTGAAATATTCCTTTAAATATCGTACCTGGGGGGTGTCTAAAGTATGCCTGTGAAGTGGCACGTGTTTCCTGTGTTTAGAACTGTCCCTGTTCAAAATGACATTTCTAAAGGAAAAAAAGTAATTTAAAACTGCTTTAACCCCCTTAGCGGTATTCCCGAGTCCGGCTCGGGGTGAGTTTTATATGCTAAAAGCGGTAACCCCGAGCCAGACTCGGGCTGCATCACAGGATCCAGGGAAAGTAACCTACCTTGTTCCCTGGATCCTGCAATGTCCTCCCGCAGTGTCTGCGAGCCATGTCTCGCTCGATCCACACTGCCGAGTGCCGAGCTCCGTTCCCATGCGACGTTGCGGCGCACGGGGACGGAGTTCGGCGCCAAATTCAAAAAGTGAAACACATAGTATAGATACAGTATACTGTAATCTTACAGATTACAGTACTGTATCAAATAATAACACATCCCCTTTGTCCCTAGTGGTCTGCCCAGTGTCCTGCATGCACTTTTATATAATAAAAACGGTTCTTTCTGCCTGGAAACTGGAGATTGTCCATAGCAACCAAAAAGTGTCCCTTTATGTCAAAAGTGTTTTTAGACCAGCAAAAAAACAGCGATAATAAATTAGAATCACTTGCAGAATTGAGCGGTAGTGATTTGTGGGGAAATTCGTCATCAAACACTAAATCTAATGACAGCGACAATTCTGCAACTGAGCAAATTTCAGTGTTTTTGATTTGATTATATTATTGAATAATTTTTAATATAATTACATTACTATTTGTTATAATTATTTATAGTTATTTATTATATTATAATTTATAATTTTGTGCTTCAAACTTTATCATACCCGGGATGTCTACTAGACTCTTGTTTGGTCAGGTTTAAGTAAGTAATTACTAAGAATCGCAGGCCTACAATACATAATACCAAATTTCCATGCAAAATAATTGTACCGCTTTTGATATGTAATTCCAGACAGAATCATACCGCCAGGGAGGTTAATGTAATGTCTGGTCCCGGCAATATGGATGAAAATCATTGAGAAAAATGGCATAGGTACCCCCCCAGCCCACTACCAGCCCCTTTGGGTCTTGTATGGATATTAAGGGAAACCCCGCACCCAAATTAAGTAAAGGCCCTATATACTCTGAACAGCAATATACAGGTGGTGCAAACTAGACAGGGACTGTAGGTTTGTTCTTCAGTAGAATCTGTTTATAATTTGGAACAGGTAAATTTTTTAAGTGTAGCTCCAGCCAAAAAAATCTATTTTTAAGCTTTTTGGAAAACATAGGGAAGGGTTATCACCCCTGTAACATTTGTTTTGCTGTCTGTGCACCTGTTCAGAACATTTCACCTCACTTTCCGTCCCAATGACAAATGTTTTTTGAAAATTTGTTTTTTTTATTGAAACAAGGATTGGTGATAAAGCATCAGTGGAGAGGAGACACCTTTTTTCCCATATTAACTCTTACAGGAGATAATTTCCCTTCCTAGGGGTAGATTTCCTATAATGTCCTGTTGTCTCCTTCCGTTTGCAAGTAGGAAACGTTTGTAAGTTGGATGTTTGAAAGTAGGGGCCTGCCATATATACTCTGCAGAAATGTGGCCCTTAGGTGTTGGTGTTGCCACAACACTGTAAGCCCTCACAGTTTCTCTTGGTGGGTGCTGGAACGCCCTGCTGTGAACTATTATATCAAGAATTGTAATTACATGCCATCGTTGAACAGTGGTAGGAAAAATTGTGCCTTTGGTGGTGTTGGTGTAGCTGGTGCCACAACACTGTAAGTCCTCACAGTTACTCTTGGTGGGCGCAGGAATGGGCCCTGCTGTGAATTATTAGATCAAGAATTGTAATTACATGCCCCTGTTGAACAGGGGCAGAAACATTGGGCCTTTGGTGGTGGTGGTGGTGTTGCCACAACACTGTAAGCCCTCACAGTTACTCTTGGTGGGCGCAGGAATGGGCCCTGCTGTGAATTATTAGATCAAGAATTGTAATTACATGCCCCTGTTGAACAGGGGCAGAAAAATTGGGCCTCAGGCACTGACAGTTAGCCTGCGCATCAAGGATCTATAGGATTTCAATAAGTTTACAAGTATTGCCCAGTGTCATAAATCAGAAGTACTTCCCGCTCCTTTTCCAGGTTTTCCCCATCCCCATCCAAGTGATCAGTATTCCTGGTCTTCTATAGTTGGCATAGTCTATTGTAATGACTGTAAGGTTGCAAGTACTGTGTATCTATATCCCATTTCTCTGGGAGTTATGAACTTCAGGGAGTCCAGGCTAGCTGCAGGATGTTTAGTTTCCAGTGCTCCTCAGAGGAGCCAGTGTCTGTCCTATAACCCGGTATGCAGGAGTCTCTGTAAAGGCTATGTCCCTGCTACGTAGCCATGGCAACCTTCCCTGCACGGGTGTACAGTAGATCCGGGCCAGACGTCTAAGCTTGGGGGTTTGAATATCGGGGTCACCCACCGGGCTGCTAGTGCCATTTAGATACAAAAGGTCTGGCCCGGGCTGGTCCCGCAACTGAAAGCAATAGGCGTTCCGTCCCACCTAGTCGGGTCTATAGCTGTCTCAACAAGAAGGGAGAACCCGGGTCGTCTTGTGCCGGAACATATGTCGAGTGGGGGGGGGCAAGGATGCCGAGTCAGTGTCATCGGGGGATGGACAGGGGGGAACAGATAGAGGTGTCAGGAGGTCGGGCAGGCATAATTACCAGTGTCCTTCAGCTCTATCACTGTTCACGTGTATCCTCCTGTGAAGGCGCTCTAGGTCTCCTGCGGCTCCGTTGCTGTCTGGGTGGTGGGTCTCCACGGTACCTCTGCAAAGTACCGTGGTCCTGGGCTCGAGGTAGGAGAGTAAGCCAGTTCGGAACCTCAATAGTCTCTGCGCCGAGGAAAGTGAAAAGACTTGGTAGTGCCTCCTGTTTGCGCATCGTGAAAGATCGTTGGTCTTTCCGGAACGTGATGGACAGCGGGTATCCCCAGCGGTACGTTGCTCCTCTACGGCGGGCCAGTTCCAGGAGAGGCTTCAGTATTGCCCGTCTCTGTAGCGTGGCACGGGAGAGGTCCGGGAGAATTTTAAGTTCTACTCCATCAAATTCTGGGTTGTCCGCTTCCCAAGATTTCCGGATAATGTCCTCTTTGTGTATGTAGTGATGTAATCTACATATTACATCTCTAGGTCTGGCGGGATCAGTAGATTTTGGCCCCAGCGCTCTGTGGATCCTGTCAAATTCCAGGCGGGTTGGTAATTCAACCCCCGCTATGTTGCGGAAGATAGCTGTTGCAGTGTCCGCTAAGTCTTCAGGTCCAGTCGCCTCTGGTAGTCCCCGTATATGCAGGTTATTCCTCAACCCGGCGTTCTAGGGCAGTCAGGGAGGTTTCACCCTTCGTAAGTCTAGTGGAAAGTTCCTTCACCTCTGTTTTAACCATGGCAAGTTCTTTACGGTGGGCAGCTTCCACCGTTCCTATAAGGGCTGTAATGTCCGCCTTAGTGGGGAGTGCTTGTAGTAACAAGCGTAGCTCTGCATCCACCTGAGTCGACTGAGAGGCTGTTTGTGGGTTGTCCACTGTGTCAGGGGAAGGTCCAGAGGGGCGCCGAAGTATGGGTTAGTGAGCGGAGCTTCCATACTTAAATCTGGTGAGCGGCAGGCTTCTCTGTCTCCCTCTGTGCTCCCACGTGCCGACGCCAGCTTGGTTCCCGGCGAGTGTTGCTGGGAGAGTTGGAAAAGTCTCTCAATCTCACCCGGCTGTGGAGTTTGAGCCGCGGATCTGGTAGATCTATTATTCCTCTTTGTGGATCTCTTTCTCGGGGTGTACATATTGTGCTGAATTAGCAGTAATCATCAGATTGGATGGGAGACGTCCGGGAGCTCTGTAAGTTCACGTCTCTATCCCTCCATGTCCAGGCCACGCCCCTCGCATGGCATCTTTTTGCCTGCGTACTTGCGTAGCCCCTTGAACACCTACGGAGCACCGCTGGTTCCAAGGACAAAGCACAGTTAGAGGCCATGGAAGAAGAAGAAGAAGAGGAGGGGTGGAGGAGAGAGGTGTGTCAGAATCACCAGTAGTAACATTTTGGAGGCGTGGTGGTGGAACAACCTCCAACACTACTGCACCTTGTCCTGCATCCTTCCCAACTGCCAGCAGAGTCATCCAATGCGCCGTGAAAGATAGGTAACGCCCCTGTCCATGCCTGCTGGACCATGAGTCAGCAGTAATATGCATCTTACCGCTGACCGCCCTGTCCAGCGAGGCCAAGAAGTTGCCTTCCACATGCCGGTAGAGAGCCGGAATCGCCTTCTGTGAGAAAAAGTGGCGTTTGGGAACCTGCCACTGAGGAACCGCACATTCAACAAACTCATGGAAGGGGGCAGAGTCTACCAACTGAAAAGGCAGCAGTTGAAGTGCTAGCAATTTAGCCAAGCTAGCATTCAACCGCTGGGCATGTGGATGGCTGGGAGCGAACTTCTTTCAGCGGTGCATCAGCTGGGGCAGGGAAATTTGCCTGGTACAATCTAACGTCGGTGTACCAATAGCAGATTGCCCACAAGTACTTGGCTGTGACACACCTAATTCTACACCTTCATTCCTATCAGTGCAGGTTTCAGAGAGGACTGAAGGTATAGTAGGGTTGGAGATCCCAGCTGATGAGGAGCAAGGAGAGGTCCGCTTTGTTCTTTGGTGTGGGTCTTTTAGGTAGGCTTGCCAACGAACTGCATGGCAGGTCGACATATGTCTGGTCAAGCACGTGGTGCCCAAGCGCCTGATGTTTTGGCCACGCGAGAGACGCTTTAGACATATGTTGCAAATGGCAACGGTGCGATCTGCTGCACACGTCTGAAAAAAGGCCCACACCAAAGAACTTTTGGAATAACACGCAGAGACAGCAGCGCCCTGCACATGCGGAGCTCTGCGATGTGATGCAGTCAGTGTGCTGCCCTTAAGCTGGCCCCTGGAGGGCATCCTGCCTCGTTGGAGATGTGCCTCCTCCTCCTCTCTCCTATTAGGTACCCACGTGGAGTCAGTGACCCCATCATCCCCTCCCTCCTCATCACTGGAGCAAATCTGGCAGTATGCTGCAGCTGGGGGAACATGACTGCCAGATAGCTGACCTTGTTGGGCACCCCCTCTCTCTGGGCTCACGTTACTACCCCCTCTCTCTGGGATCAAGTTACTGCCTTCCTCTAGCTGGGTTCCATCATCGGAGCCTTCAAAACGCTGGGCATCCTCCTGGAGCATGTATTGAACACTGTGGTCAAACAGTTCGGGGGACTCCTCAGGAGGACATGGTGGGGCTAGCGAAGGAGTGACTGATGCCATTGAGCCGAGGGAAGAGGCCGCTTTGGCAGCTGCTTTGCCAGACAAAGTACCCTGAGCTTGGGTGAGAGAGGATGAGGATGAGGACGGCTTGGTCATCCACTCTACCAAGTCTTGGGCATGTTGCGGCTCAACATGGCCAGCTGACGAAAAGAAGGACAATCGTGTCCCACGGCAACGTGCTGATGAGGATGCACCGTGTCCACGACCAGCACTGTTGCCTCTAGACACAGAGCCTGCTTGCCCTCTTTTATTGCCTCGTGACTATCTGCCTCCCCTTGTTTGCCTTCCAGACATAATAATGGCCTGCAGTGAGATGTAGCTGCAAAAAGGTGGGATGTATATATATATATATATATATATATATATATATGTGTGTGTACTGGTTATAATGCAGCTATCAGAATCAACTGCCTAGCTGTGGTATTAGTATGGGAAAAGCAGCAGTTGTCTTCAGTTAGTTTTAGGTGATAACTGTGCAGAGGACACAAGTACTTGCAGCTCTCTGCCTGTGGTTTTATTATGAGAACACCACTATAATAGTCACTAACTATATTCAGGTAAGCTTTAGGTGAACACTATGCAAAGCACACAGTACACTAAGTGAAACACTGACTGCAGCTAGCACAATCACCTGCCTGCCTGTCACAGTATAGAGAATAACAGGAACGGATATAGCTGAACTGAATACAGTGTATAAATATATATACAACACCTAGGATGCATATATATCCTCTACACACTGTAACTGCAGCTAACTGACTCGTCTGCCTGCTCTATATAACTCAACATAAATGACACTGTCTCTCTCTGTAATCTCTCTCTTTTAACAACTCCAACACACTACACACGGCCTTATATAGTGTGGGGCGTGTACTAAAGCCCCTGAGCCATAATTGGCCAAAGCCACCCTGGCTTTGGCCAATTATGGCTCTCCGTTTTTTGCGCACTGTGATTGGCCAAAGCATGCGGGTCATAGTGCATGCTTGGCCAATCATCAGCCATCAATGCACTGCGATGCCGCAGTGAATTATGGGCCGTGATGCGCCACTCAAATTTGGCGCGAACGGCCCATAATGTTCGACTCGAGCACGAAGCTCATCCCTACTCTTAACCAGTTTGGGCTATACATATTTACCATTGTGTCATACTACATTTGAAAGAACTGGAACAAGATCATTCCATGCTGAGTTTTGCACTCTGTCACCTGCATTGATGTCACTCAGAAGGTCCAGACTCTGGAGAGATCCTGACATTATCACCCAGGTGCTTGACTGGCAGCTGGCTCAGTCTGCTGCTAAGAGCCTGAGCCAGCCGCTCCTGCCCCCTCCACAGGCAGTGCCCCAGTGAGCACTGAATGGGCAGAGCAGAGAGCAGGTGACTGAAAGTTACTGGCTCTCTGCTCAGTGAAGACCGAGAACCGAGCGATCAGCAGTCTTTAATCACTAAATTTTTAGTGTAGAGGCAGTGGGGGGCAGATGCAGCATCAGATCGATGCTGCATCCACCTAGGTGAGAATGATTATTTGTTATTTTCAAAAACTGCACTTCTCTTTTAAAGTGTTTTTTTTTTACTTTAATGCATTCTATGCATTACAGTAAGAAAAAGTTCAGTAGCTGTTCCCCCCCCCCCACCCAAATACTTACCTGAGTCCTGTATCCAGCACTGTGCCCATCTGCAGTTCTTCTCTACTCTCTCTTATAGGCTTGGTTGAGAGTAGCAGGAGCCATTGGTCAATCAAATCCTGTAAGGAGGTAGCTGGGGTGGGGCCAAGCAGCGCTGTGTGTGTCAATGGACACACAAAGCATGTCTCTGGATTGAGCTTGCACATATGTCGCCATAGGAAGCAGCTTCCTATGGTGGCACGCAAAGAGGAGGAGCCTACAGAGTCGGCCGGTGACCCCAGAAGAGGAGGTTCGGGCTGCTCCATGCAATACCTTTGCACTGAGCAGGTGAGCATGCCATTTTTTTCGCTTGAGGAAAATAAACAAAACTCACTGCAGAGCGTTCCTGTTATTCTCTTCCTAATAATACTACAGGTAGGTGGTTGATTCAGCTAGCTGCAGTATATTAAGTCAGTGTACTGTATACTGGGCACAGTGTGCAGCTAAAACTCACTGCAGAGCGTTCCTGTTATTCTCTTCCTAATAATACTACAGGCAGGCAGTTGATTCAGCTAGCTGCAGTATATTAAGTCAGTGTACTGTATACTGGGCACAGTGTGCAGCTAAAACTCACTGCAGAGCGTTCCTGTTATTCTCTTCCTAATAATACTACAGGCAGGCAGTTGATTCAGGTAGCTGCTGTATATTAAGTCAGTGTACTGTATCCTGGGCACAGTGTGCAGCTATACTTCACTGAAGACAATTCCTGTTGTTCTCTTCCTAATATACTACAAGCAGGCAGTTGATTCAGCTAGCTGCAGTATAATCAGTATATATATACATCCCAGCTTTGTGCAGCTACATCTCACTGCAGGCCATTCCTTGCGTACCTATTCCAATACATCAAATACAGTATGTCTGGAAGCCCAACAAGGAGAGGCAGACACTCACAGGCCAATAAAAGAGGGCAAGCAGGCTATGTGTCTAGAGGCAACAGTACTGGTCGTGGACACGGTGCATCCCCATCAGCACGTGGCCGTGGGGCACGCTTGTCCTCTTTTTCGGCAGCTGGCCGTATTGAGCCACAACATGCAGAAGAGTTAGTAGAGTGGATGACCAAGTCGTCCTCATCCTCCTCATCCTCTGTCACCCAGGCTACCTTGGCTGCCAGTGCCAATACATGTGCCAAAGCGGCCTATTCCATCGGCTCAAGGTCATCATCATGTCAGAAACATTGACGCATCTCAGCATAGTGCCTACAATATGTCAGAATGTTTATACTGAAATATAAAAATATTATTGTACTTATGGAAATAGGTAAATCTTAATTTTGGAGATTCCCAATTGCCTACAATATCAAACAAGAAATTCTAAGTTCTTTATATCCATGCTAGTTTGAAGACAAGTAACACAAATGAATATTGCTTAAAATATTATATATATATATTTATTAACCAAAGTACAGTGCAAATTAAAATCAGGTGTAAGTCATGATCAAACCAATGAATGGATATACTTCTACAATCAGAGATAAATGATGGATTATGTTCAGATAATATTTACATACATTTCTATGCAAGCGCTATATGACAAGGTATATTCACAGTTCAATACTTAAATTATACTTGTACATCTAAAACTTGGTAGCTCTTGAAATGTAACCTTCTGTGACTTCACGGCTTTAGATAAACAAACTTGTTTACATTATGTTATCTTTCTCAAGACAAACAAATCTCCTAATTACACTTCTTGAAAATACGGACAATATGTTGTCCTGTGGACAATTCTTGGTAATTTAGCCAAGAATATCTATTTAAACACGAAGCTATCTCTAATGCATTGCTTGTTTAAACATATCCCAACATCAGGCCATTCACTAAGATTCACAATAATATTGTGATATATATAAATATGTATTATATATATATATATATATATATATATATATATATATATATATATATATGTTTCTTCTTTAATTGCCTCCGTAAGATGTCATACTGCAGTTAGAAATCTCCAGAACCAATTAATGCTTACTAAAATAATAGAATGGCCCCATTTGGTATCTGCTCAAATCATCTATTGCATGTAGGATAAAAGATTTATACGTTACCAATAATTGAGAGTTCTGTCTGTTTGAGAAGCAAAGTCTCAAGAGGGACTTCTTTCACCATTGCTACATGTTTGCGTTAAGATCGCCCCCTCCAGCTTCCATCAGATCTAGACCCCCGAGAGAGATCTTTTCAGAGAGTCAGTGCCTTCAGAGATCATCTCTTCTCCAGGTCCTCCTCCTGCTATCTCAGCTGCTACTTTTATCTGACTCCAAAAGTGGGTGTGTATCCTATCACTAGGTAACTGTTTTGGAAGGTTATCTTAGCAACCAAATATATGCCATCTTGAACAATGTCGTTTTTAACCTGTAGGGGCAGTGGTGTATAAGTAATAATTCCTAATGTTAGGGTCACTGAGTTCAATTAAAATTTATGATTACCCTTTGATCTAACTTAGTAAAACACACTTAATTGTCTAAGGGTGTCAAAACACATGTCATGTATCCCAGCTATCTCGGCGTCACTTCAGATTTACAGGTGTGAATGTTTATTATCAACACTGACCCAGGCCATTTGTTAATGTTTTGGGAAATTCCTTGAAACTAACCACTGGAATGTATGTTTAAGCAGTTTCTAATGCTACCCCACTAATATAGTAGCATGTATACAACTCCTTAATACTAATCTATATATATATATGCATACATGTATTACTAGTATAGATACTTTGTGAAGATACTTAAAATAAACCTTATTTAAGATATACAGTACACAGCTTATTTGTGAATAAACCCTTTGATCTTGTTATGTAAATACAATAATACACAGTTTGTGCTAGCCCGTATCCATACCCCCCATGTCTCTAAGTGTCAAACCTTTGAATTACCACCCGGGGAGGCTGGTATATTTTCTTAAATGTTCAAAAGCTTTGAGTTTATGGTCTGGGAAAGAGATACAGAAAAACAATGCCTTCTTGTGAGACAGGAAATTAATTTAAAGATAGCGAACGTGGGTTAACCTCTTAAAGAGAAAGTGGAAACCAAAGTGTTGTTGTATTGTTCACAACCCATCATGAACTATGAGCTTAACTTTAGAGACAAAATGGCTGTCCTCTTGCTCATAATATACATGAATATGAACCATATGAAAAACACATACTATGCATCATATAAAGGCCTAGATGTATATTCTTATAACCCCAAATGTTCTGGCAAAACCCCCCCACGTTTCTTGTATTCTGACGAATAGTCACGGACATACTAAGAAACGGGTCCGAAGAAATATCACAGTTGTTTAAAAGATATGGCCATATTATTATTTTTCCTTATACTTGAAGAACGTTCCTCTCTTCATCCATATGATAAAGAATGTTCTTGTATGACTTGGATCTTTGTTGATGAGTTCAAGTCTTTTTAAAATCAAAATGAACTGTTGCAGTGGTGGTGTCACCCCCCCTTTTCAAATGTGATAAAAACAAGTCTGTTAAACCAGCAATTGAAGAAACTCTTCAGAGAATCCGCTCTTGTAGGGTTACAAGCTGAAAATGGGATTCAATATCCCTTCTTTCAATGGATATTAGGGGATTCAAGCAAACAAGGGACTTCTGCAACAAATCTTTCTTTCCGGAAATACGAATCCTGGAGCGTCTTGCTTCATGACTCCTGATGAAGGATTCGATATGGTGATAGGTTCCATCCGGAACTGGGCATCACGGATTAACATCATACAAACAATCGCTGTGTCTTTTGGTGGTCAACTTCGTCTTTACCAATCAACGATCTGGTCTGGAGTGTGGTTTGGTGACAGGTTCCCTCCGGAACTGGACGCCAAAGATTAACATCATCCATGCGATCGCGGTGTCTGTTGGCAGTTCACTTCGCCTTTACCAATCAACGATCTGGTCTGGAGTGCCAATCACTTTCTATTTGAGTAAATAGACAGTATGAATACATATTCTTATTAATTAATATTTACATTTTCTAACTATGCTATATATATATGATATAGCGATTGGTTAACTATATTTTAATTAACTAAGATCATCAATGATCTAATGATGATGATTGGCAGGATCAACATTAATGCCGAAGTATAAGATTGGAAGATCTGTAAGTTAGGAGAGAAATATCACAATGTCTTATTATTACATTAAATTCTCTTGATCCTATAAGTCTCTTCTTATACATTACCTTCCAGCATTCTTAGTTGGAACCTAGGATTACAAGCATACAATTGAATATTTTATACCATACCCAAACATGTCCTCAATTCACTGATATTGGCAGATACTCTTGACCTCATCACAGTCTCCATTTTCTTCTTGTGGTGAGACTTAAGCCTCGTACACACGACCGATTTTCTCGTCCAAAACCGACAAGAAAAGTGCCGCGAGAGCTTTTTGATCGAGAAAAACGTTCGTGTGTATGGTTTTACGACGAGAAAATTGCCGTGAATCTCGACGAGAAAATAGAGAACCTGCTCTCTATTTTCTCGTCAGGATACCAGATTTCCTCGTCGTGTTTCTCGTCGGCCTCTTTTGTGACGGTAAAATGGTTTGTGTGTATGCTTTAACGAGTCTTTCAAAAGCGCGCATGCTCAGAAGCAAGTATGAGACGGGAGCGCATCTTCTGGTGAAACAAGCCTTCGTAATGGAGATAGCACATTCGTCACGCTCGAAATTATTGCATCGTTTAAATGTTGTGCATTGAAATCTTCTTTAGAATGTTACATTAATCAAAACGAAAGAACTTCTTTTGCTGCTGATATTCACACAGAGTTATGACTATCTTTTTTTAACCTTTTTCATGCTGCTCTTAAGAAGATTTATGTGTATATCGTGCAAGTTTTTATGAATATTTTACATTTTTATATTTTTCAAACTGATGTTAATTTTAATTTCGCAATGTTTTGATAGTGATCTCCCATTGAATATTTTAATATATAGTTGTAAAATGTAACACCCTCTTTTTGGGAAATCAGATTATTTTATTTTTTAGGGGGGTTGTTATCTGTCCCTTTTTTTGTCAGTCAAATGTCTCTGCTTACTCCAAAGCTAAATCTTAAATTTTTACAAATACACATAGTCAAGTATGAACTTAAACAAAAATAACATTTATTCATGTTTCAAATAAAATAAAGAGAAGGCAGCGCTGGAGAACCTGCTGCCATTTGTGCATCCCAGGGACCCCAGACCACACATCAACCCTGTGTGGACACTAAAATTGGGAGCTTGAGAAGGCCAACATTTCTGAGCACAATCTGATGCTGGCCTCCCAGAGGTCAGGAACAGCAGCAGGTGAGATATATGTCCCAAGTGTGTGGTACTACAACAGGCTGCCTTCTGTCCGACCACAATTAAGCAAGGCCATCACTTCCTCGTCTTCCTGGCAACCTTCCCTGCAACCTTTCCTGAAGCCTTCCCTGCAGCCTTCCTTCTTCGTTTGGCTGGAGGCTGGGCCACTGGAGGGGTACTCCTGTCAGGAGGAGGAGGAGGTGGAGGAGAAGGGGGTGGGGCAGAAGAAGAAGGTGGAGGTGGAGGAGAAGGGGGTGGGGCAGAAGAACAAGGTGGAGGAGGAGGTGGAGGAGAAGGGGGTGGGGCAGAAGAAGAAGGTGGAGGTGGAGGAGAAGGGGGTGGGGCAGAAGAAGAGGGTGGAGGTGGAGGAGAAGGGGGTGGGGCAGAAGAAGAAGGTGGAGGTGGAGGAGAAGGGGGTGGGGCAGAAGAACAAGGTGGAGGAGGAGGTGGAGGAGAAGGGGGTGGGGCAGAAGAACAAGGTGGAGGTGGAGGAGGAGGTTGAGGTTGGGACAGTTGTGCCACCTCACAAATTGCAGTATTGGGGGTAATTTTTCCCATCACCCCCTTGTTGAGCAAGGTGATGAGCAGGGGCTCGCATAGGAGGCGTTGCTCCATGCTCATCACCTTGAACTTTGCCTCCACTAGGCCGGCAATGGCCTCTTCAGGGGATGTGGGCTCTTTGAGGGTGGCATGGGCCTCTTTAATAAGGGCCATTGCTGCCTCACTGGTGGTCCTGTCCCTCCTGCCTCTTTTGGGAAATCGGATGGGAGGCACCTGGGATCTGGTGCTTCTCCTTTGCCCTGCCACCTCCTGCCTGCCACTGGGCCCTGCCACCTCCTGGCTGCCACTGGGCCCTGCCACCTCCTGCCTTCCACTGGGCCCTGCCACCTCCTGGCTGCCACTGGGCCCTTCCTCCTCCTGCCTGACAGTTTCCAGACCCTCCTCCTGGCTGATTTCATCCTGTGTATGAAAAAGGGACATAGTTTAATATGTTGCTTTAATCTTTGCCTCCAAATTTATAATCATGATTGAAGCAATTAGAATGTAAATCCTGAAATCAGTTTCTAAAATTTACAACTACATCAGATTGACTATTTAGCACCCAATTAAGTGCAGACTAATGTCTAGAGATCTTGATTTCACTTGTGGAACTCTAAATAGTTTATGTTTGTCATCTTGACATATTTGGCAAACATTAATTTTATCCCAATACATTTTCATTTAATACTATACCTGGCTCCAGATGACCAAATCAGGATCATCCAGGATGGCTGCCTCCTCTTGCTCCAGAGAAGGCTCAGGTTGGCTGCAGGGAAGTCTGGGGGGAAGAGTGGAGAGTGATGGCCTTGCCTCAATGTGGTCATCCAGAAAGGACATCCTGCTGTAGTACCACAAATTCGGGACATAAACATCATCTGCTGCTGCTCCTGACCTCTGAGAAGCCAGGACCTTAGAGCGTTCAGTCCTGTAGGTGCCTCTCAAGATCCCAATTTTAGTGTCCACCTGTTTTGCTGTGGCTGTGGGCACCTTGGTATGCACAAATGGGAGCAGGGTCTCCAGCGCTGCTTTTCTCACCCCTCTTTTTTTGTGGATGGGGTTTTTCGTCTCCCACAGAGCGGGCAGCTCCCTTACCCGGTCTATAAATTCCGCAAGGAATTCCTTGCCACTTATAAAGACATTCATTTTGGGTCTGCAATTAAATAAATAATATATAACTAATGTGAGGCACACAGTCTAACCTCCTTAACATCGTTGTCAACATATATATTCTACAACATTCTCAAGACAGTATAGGCCAACTATTTGTCCAAGTCACAAAATCACATACCTTCGTTCGCACGTCCGTAACTTGAACTCCTCTCTCAGCACACTGAACGTAGTATAGTCACATGTGTGTTTGCTATATATACACCACGCATGCGTCAAACTACGAACACGTCGCTCCGCACACGTCGCCCGCCCATGACGTTCTAACTAACATCTTTTCCCCGCCCCTTCTCTTTCAGCGCGCAGACAGATATGGTGGAGTTACAGCAGGTGTCTGATAATTCCACAACTAACGAGGAGAAGACAAGCCCGGAGACCGAGGAAACGTCACGATCAAGGAGGAGATTCAAGGCATCTAATATGTGTTTTGCGGAGATGGCGGAGATGGTGGACATCTTGCTCAAGTCTGATTATGACGCAAAGCATGGGCCGTATAGCAAACCAAATAGAAGGAAGGCCAAAATCCTCACTAAAGTCGTGAAGAGTCTGAAGACGAATTTCAGGGTGAAACGCTCAAATGAGCAGCTCAGAAAGAGGTGGTCAGACCTCAATCTGAGGGAGCCAGAGCAGTTAAGGAGCATTAAGAGAATGCTAGCAAAAAGTAAGTAAAATGTACACTTTTCTGCTATTAATGTTTTTCTCAACTTACATGTTGCTCCTTTTTGTGATTTTATCATATTGGACTCCCTTCCATAATTTAATAATTTGAACTTGGTTTGGCACAGTAATCGTTCGTTACGTTACAGACACTTCGTTCGGCCACTATCCGCTGTTTTGGCTTATTTTATAGCCACAAAAGTAATTAGACATCTGCGTGTTTTTTTAACATTTGTGTTCAATATTTTTAGGCTAGATGATGTGTTTGTAAAGAGAATGAAATGCAAACTTTAGTCAGTGTAAAGGAGAGGACACTCAGCAGCTGGTACCACATCTGTACTTTGGAGCACTATAGTGTGGTCCACCAGACCCGCCTTTTTTGGGTGTCCCACACAGGTGCATTAGTGATTTTTTGTGGTGCCTCCATGTCTAAAAACTGACAGCCAAAGGTGAATACTAAACATATTATTGGTCAGAAATAATGCATTCATCTTTAACTTCCGCACAAACACACACTTGTACCCCACTTCCAAGCAATTTAGCCTGTTTTTATTTTTCATAGAGAATTTCAGTGTGATAAATAGACCTTTTGTTTGATTCTCATAGGGGAGAGAAGACTGGGAGCAGAACACTCCAGGGAGCACAGGAACCCCACAGCTTCACAACAACCCCAAACTCCCAAAGACCCACAACCGAAGGATGTTGAGGAAGTTGAGGTGGAGGAAGGAGAAGTGCAGGAAGGAGAGGTGGATGACGTTGTGGAACTGGTCACCACAACAGGTCAGTATCTGTCACCACAGCTTCAGGTAAGAGATGTAGGCCTGCATAGTTATAATACCTTTTTATTTTGTTTTTAGGGGATGTAAATGTTGTGGTGAAGGATAGTACACGTTTCTCTGCTGACAGTGCCCTCCGAATAATACAGCAAGTGATGGAATGTAGCACGGAACTGGACAGAATAAAACAAATAATTCATGTGATGGATCAAACATTTAAAGACATTCTAGATGTTTTGGGGAGAATCGAATAAGTCAACCAAACCCCCATTTTTTTTTCAGGAATGACTGTTCATCAACCTTTTATACTGTTTTTGACAATGCAACCAGCCAAAAATTGAATATGCACACAGTGTGTCAACATGTGCTATCTGCCATCAGGGGATATCCATGTACGTCTTTTGGGGGTGCAACCCCTTCCTCGTATCTAAAGTAGGTGAACTGAGGAAGGGGTTGCACCCCCAAAACACGTTCATTGATCACCCCTGATGGCAGATAGCACATGTTGACAATAGGGATCAGGAGTCTCAAATCCCTAGTGGAAATTAATACAAAATGTGTGCATATTCAATTTTTGGCTGGGCAAGGGGTGGCAAGACCCCATATTAGGACGGGCACATAGAGACATAGTTTGTGTAAGTGAATGTGTCAGATTGCTCAGAGGTATCCAATGTTGTAATTTTTGGAATGCAACTGTTTTTGTATTTTCCTAAGAAAATAATTGGCGGTTTGTGGCCAGGAAAAAAAAAAAAAAAAAAAAAACAAATAAAAGGAAACATGTGTGTGAATGTGCACAGAGTAAAATGTTTGAACAGAAACAACGTGTAGCTTCTTTTTTCAATACGCTCTAACCTGATTTGTGTTTTTTTTAAGGTTACATAGTGAAATGGTTGTTATTTACTAAAGGAAAATACACTTGGCACTACAAATGCACTAAGTAAAAACTAGGAGACAGGAAACAAACCTAAGTTAAAATTAGAAATCAGATATTTATTTTAATCATTCTCCAGGAATCTTTAGCCATAGCCTGGCATAGGAATTGCCCCCCTACCCGTGAAATATTCCATATATTTGTCCCGAACCTCACGGGCATTTTGGGGGGGGCAAGCCAGGACAGGCAGATTCCAGGCCCGGCAGGGGATTAGCAGGTGAAAGTCCAGCCTCAGGCAATACTGAGGCCATATATGAATTTGATTTTCTGCTGAGAAAATTGTGTAGCACACAGCAGCATAAAACGACATAGTTTATTTTGTAGTCCGCCAAGTGGATGGAAGTCATAAAAATGCGGAACCGGCTGGCCATTATGCCGAAGGCATTTTTAACGACTCTTCGGCCCCTGGCCAGCCGGTAATTGAACACCCTCTTCTCTGGGGTCAGGGTCCTGTGAGGAAATAGCCTCATAAGATGCGGTCCGAGTCCAAAGGCTTCATCAGCCAAGAAAACAAAGGGGAGTCCTTCAATATTCCCTGCATCCGGTGGCAATGCAAGGTCGTCACTCTGGAGACGGAGGGCAAACTCCGTCTGGATGAAGGATCCCCCAATCGGACATCCGGCCATTCTTCCCTACATCAACATAGAGGAATTCATACCGTGCTGACACCACCGCCATCAGCACAATGCTATGAAACCCCTTGTAATTGAAGTAGTAGGACCCAGAACGGGGTGGCGGCACGATGCGGACGTGCTTCCCGTCTATGGCACCACCGCAGTTGGGGAAGTCTCACCGCGTGCCAAACTCCGATGCCACAGTCTGCCATTCCTGTGGCGTGGAAGGAAGCTGGGGAGTCAAACAAGATGAAAGAAAATTAGAAATTAAAAATATTACATTACAAGGAGATTATAATAAAAAACATTAGAGGCCAACATCAATCAAATTCTACGTTTATTAAGGTGTTTTCAATAAGTATAATGGAAGGCTCATGTTTCATATTCATCACCCCCTCTGATGGTCCATTAATACATGATTTTGGGGGGGGGAGATGTGTTTGGCCACAGGATAGCAGTGCAGTGGCGGTGCGTCCAGAGTGGGCGCTGGAACACTGCCCCCTCTCTCCTGTGCCCGTCACTCAGAACAATACATAGGTTCTTGCCTTGCATTAACCTATGTATTGTCAATGCCGCCCACTATTCAGGTGGATGGCCCCCTGTTAAGCGACCAACATATGAATAACTGCGGCATTTATGGGGTGAAAATTGCATATCAGAAACAGGGAGGCAAAGAGGCTTGCACATTACAGCCTGAGGGATGTAGTTGGCTTCATAAAAGTTAAATAGGGGACGCAGGGGGGGGGGGAGCATTCCTTGGGTAAACACTGACAGGCTGCTCTGCCAATCATGTTCACCAAGTCTGTTTAATGGTAACATGATTGGCTGATGCAACATCAAGGGAAGGAGAAGACATCAAGGACAGAAGAAGGATGGCGCTGACCACAAGAAGGTATGTGCAGGGCTGGGGACAAAATGGCTGCATTGGAGGGAGCAAAATGGCGGCATTGGAGGGAACAAAATGGCTGCATTGGAGGGAACAAAATGGCTGCATTGGAGGGAACAAAATGGCTGCATTGGAGGGGACAACTGGGGGCGTTTAATAGGCACCTTTGCAAAAATGGAGGAAGTTTATTTCCTAAATTGGGGTTGGACCCCCAAACATTTGTTGCAACAGGCGCCCCTGCTGGAAAGGTTAGTGAAGGGAAATATGCATGGAGGAGAAAAAAGGGGCAATCTAAAGCTTCCAGCATGCATGGGGACAAAGGGGACATTCTCAGCATATTACAATCATGGTAATTAGGGAAGGATGAAAGAAATACTATACATTAGCATATATGGAATACATAAAATGTGATGTTAAAGGAGAAAACTTACCCTAATATAGTCCTCCTGCAGGACTTGTATAATGGCAGAACAGGTGTCTGGGATTATGAGGCCCAGAGCCTGGGGGGAGATGCCTGTCGTGAACTTCAAGTCCTGAAGACTTCTCCCTGTCGCCAGATAACGTAAGGTGGCGATGAGCCTCTGCTCAGCACTGATGGCTTCCCGCATAACGGTGTCCTGCCTGGTAATATAGGGGGACACCAAAGCCAACAGTTCCTGAAAAACGGGGTCAGACATCCACAGAAAATTCCTGTAGTCCTCAGGATTATTCTCGACGATCTCCCGCAGCAGAGGCATATGGCAGAATTGGTCCCGCTGGAGCAACCAATTCTTGGTCCATGAACTCCTCCTCACACCATTCATGGACTGGTCTTAGTCCAAAACAAGCAGACCAACACCAAGCGCACGCACAGCACGAACTTGACGACGAGAACGTCCAGGCGACATGGCTAGGAAACGGTCGTCTGATCAGAACGTACAGAACAGAACGCACTTTAGAACAGCAAGGCCTATGAATAACGAACTGAAAATCAGAAACGAGTGGGCAAGAACGCACTGTAAAACAGATACGACCTGCCTAGACGCCCTGAAAGTCAAGATACGAACCCACAAGCACAAACTGAACCTCAGAAAACGAACTGAAAAGCACGAAGACTGAAAAGCGCGAATTGTCTCTTCCCAAACTTTTACTTCACACGCGGTAACATGAGATCAGCAAAAGCAGCCCAAGGGGTGGCGCCAAGAAAATCGATCTTCCCCTTTATAGTGCCGTCGTACGTGCTGGACGTGAGCGCGGAGAACAACGAGGAAATTGGGAAATGTCAGTGTGTACGCATAGAAAGCTTGACGAGAAACTCGTCAAGGTTAACAAGAATCTCGTCGAAAAAAACGACGTGATTTTAACGACGAGAAACTCGGTCGTGTGTACGAGGCTTTAGGCTGCAAAACTTAGGCCTCAGGAGATGAACCTTGGAGCGACACCATTGGTCTTCCTGAAATGAAATTTTAAACACCCGCCTCCCTCAACTGGTTAAGAACATATCTGAACTTTGGGATATGCTTTTCAAACTTTATGCTATTCAACAAAAATATCATCCACATATGTTAAACTTTCCCTTGAAGGTACATCAGGCCTTGGCCTTATGTAAAATAACAAACAAAAACAAAATCAAATTCAAAATTTAAATTTATATAACCAAATAACATTCTGATCCAGTTGTACTATTTCTTACCACCTTTAATTGCCAGCTTGTATGGGTCTTCAGGACTTACCTGAATGTTCCACCATCATTGGGCATCATTTAGTGTAGTGAAGTACTTAGCGCTTTGTATTTTTACATCAAGCATTGGTCAATATATAGCACAGCTTAGCCGTACATATATACTCGTTTATTTAGCTGTCTTAGATCAGCATATAAACACAATGACCATTTGGTTTAAGAATATCAAGTATAGGATTATCATAAGATCCGGTGCACTGATCCTACAACACCCCTCTCCTCGAAAGTCTTAATGGTCTCCACTAGCGAAACATAGCAAACTAGGAAAAGACAGCAATGTTTGATTTAAAACACAGGGTGCGTTTTCACTTGGATCAGATTGAATCCTGGCAATGTGTATGTCTATTATACCACATCACAGGAATCTTTTCACAAACATATTTGAACTCCATGAAAACTTTTATATTTCATGAGTGTGATTTACTGAAATCTTTTCTATATACATCCTGTCTGCGAAACATTTTAATGCAGCAGGGTTCTTAAATTTCTGGCCTATTTATACATGGCCGGGTAATAAAAAAAATGTATTAGTACCTGTCTGAAGAATGACTTCATATGGTACTAATATGCTTACTGCATATGGCAGTAGCCAAGATTACTCAAGGGCTTCATGTTCATTTATAGGGATGAGCTTCGTGTTCGAGTCGAACATACGTTCGACTCGAACATCGGCTGTTCGATCGTTCGACGAAGATCGAACGATTTGGGCCGTTCGCGCCAAATTCGAGTGACGCGAACGGCCCACAATGCACTACGCCATCGCAGTGTCATCCAGGCGCTGTGATTGGCCAAGCATGCACTGTGACCCCGCATGCTTGGCCAATCACAGCGCCGGCAGCGAGGAGAGCAATGATTGGCCACAGGCAGGATGCCTGTGGCCAATTATTGCTGATGGGGTTTAGTACACGCCCCACACTATAAAAGGCCGCCAGCGCGGCGGCCTTGTGTAGTGTGTTCCGGAGCAGGGAAAGAGAAGCATGGGCAGGGACAGTGTCATTTTTTTTCCTTTACTAATCCTGGATTCCTTGTGTTTAGGGACAAATAAGGATAGGTAGGGAGAGTGTCAGTGACAGTGTGCTATTCTGTGCTAATCCTTGTTTGTAGGGACAGAGAGGTACAGTGAGGGAAACTGACAGTGTGCTATTCTGTTCTAAAACTATTTTGCTGAACCATATTTTCAATCCTTGAGTTGAGGGACAGAGAGGTACAGTGAGGGAAAGTGTCAGTGTGCTATTGTGTTCTAAAACTATTTTGCTGAACCATATTTTCAATCCTTGAGTTGAGGGACAGAGAGATACAGTGAGGGAAAGTGTCAGTGTGCTATTGTGTTCTAAAACTATTTTGCTGAACCATATTTTCAATCCTTGAGTTGAGGGACAGAGAGGTACAGTGAGGGAAACTGACAGTGTGCTATTCTGTTCTAAAACTATTTTGCTGAACCATATTTTCAATCCTTGAGTTGAGGGACAGAGAGGTACAGTGAGTGAAACTGACAGTGTGCTATTCTGTTCTAAACCAATTTTGCTGTTCCATATTTTCAATCCTTCAGTTGAGGGACAGAGAGGTACAGTGAGGGAAAGTGTCAGTGTGCTATTGTGTTCTAAAACTATTTTGCTGAACCATATTTTCAATCCTTGAGTTGAGGGACAGAGAGGTACAGTGAGTGAAACTGACAGTGTGCTATTCTGTTCTAAACCAATTTTGCTGTTCCATATTTTCAATCCTTGAGTTGAGGGACAGAGAGGTACAGTGAGGGAAAGTGTCAGTGTGCTATTGTGTTCTAAAACTATTTTGCTGAACTATATTTTCAATCCTTGAGTTGAGGGACATAGAGGTACAGTGAGGGAAAGTGTCAGTGTGCTATTGTGTTCTAAAACTATTTTGCTGAACCATATTTTCAATCCTTGAGTTGAGGGACAGAGAGGTACAGTGAGTGAAACTGACAGTGTGCTATTCTGTTCTAAAACTATTTTGCTGAACCATATTTTCAATCCTTGAGTTGAGGGACAGAGAGGTACAGTGAGGGAAAGTGTCAGTGTGCTATTGTGTTCTAAAACTATTTTGCTAAACCATATTTTCAATCCTTGAGTTGATGGACAGAGAGGTACAGTGAGTTAAACTGACAGTGTGCTATTCTGTTCTAAATCAATTTTGCTGTTCCATATTTTCAATCCTTGAGTTGAGGGACAGAGAGGTACAGTGAGTGAAACTGACAGTGTGCTATTCTGTTCTAAACCAATTTTGCTGTTCCATATTTTCAATCCTTGAGTTGAGGGACAGAGAGGTACAGTGAGTGAAACTGACAGTGTGCTATTCTGTTCTAAAACTATTTTGCTGAACCATATTTTCAATCCTTGAGTCGAGGGACAGAGAGGTACAGTGAGTGAAACTGACAGTGTGCTATTCTGTTCTAAACCAATTTTGCTGTTCCATATTTTCAATCCTTGAGTTGAGGGACAGAGAGGTACAGTGAGGGAAAGTGTCAGTGTGCTATTGTGTTCTAAAACTATTTTGCTGAACCATATTTTCAATCCTTGAGTTGAGGGACAGAGAGGTACAGTGAGTGAAACTGACAGTGTGCTATTCTGTTCTAAATCAATTTTGCTGTTCCATATTTTCAATCCTTGAGTTGAGGGACAGAGAGGTACAGTGAGGGAAACTGACAGTGTGCTATTCTGTTCTAAAACTATTTTGCTGAACCATATTTTCAATCCTTGAGTTGAGGGACAGAGAGGTACAGTGAGTGAAACTGACAGTGTGCTATTCTGTTCTAAATCAATTTTGCTGTTCCATATTTTCAATCCTTGAGTTGAGGGACAGAGAGGTACAGTGAGGGAAACTGACAGTATGCTATTCTGTTCTAAAACTATTTTGCTGAACCATATTTTCAATCCTTGAGTTGAGGGACAGAGAGGTACAGTGAGTGAAACTGACAGTGTGCTATTCTGTTCTAAACCAATTTTGCTGTTCCATATTTTCAATCCTTGAGTTGAGGGACAGAGAGGTACAGTGAGGGAAAGTGTCAGTGTGCTATTGTGTTCTAAAACTATTTTGCTGAACCATATTTTCAAAAATTGAGTTGAGGGACAGAGAGGTACAGTGAGTGAAACTGACAGTGTGCTATTCTGTTCTAAACCAATTTTGCTGTTCCATATTTTCAATCCTTGAGTTGAGGGACAGAGAGGTACAGTGAGGGAAAGTGTCAGTGTGCTATTGTGTTCTAAAACTATTTTGCTGAACTATATTTTCAATCCTTGAGTTGAGGGACATAGAGGTACAGTGAGGGAAAGTGTCAGTGTGCTATTGTGTTCTAAAACTATTTTGCTGAACCATATTTTCAATCCTTGAGTTGAGGGACAGAGAGGTACAGTGAGTGAAACTGACAGTGTGCTATTCTGTTCTAAAACTATTTTGCTGAACCATATTTTCAATCCTTGAGTTGAGGGACAGAGAGGTACAGTGAGGGAAAGTGTCAGTGTGCTATTGTGTTCTAAAACTATTTTGCTGAACCATATTTTCAATCCTTGAGTTGATGGACAGAGAGGTACAGTGAGTGAAACTGACAGTGTGCTATTCTGTTCTAAGTCAATTTTGCTGTTCCATATTTTCAATCCTTGAGTTGAGGGACAGAGAGGTACAGTGAGTGAAACTGACAGTGTGCTATTCTGTTCTAAACCAATTTTGCTGTTCCATATTTTCAATCCTTGAGTTGAGGGACAGAGAGGTACAGTGAGTGAAACTGACAGTGTGCTATTCTGTTCTAAAACTATTTTGCTGAACCATATTTTCAATCCTTGAGTCGAGGGACAGAGAGGTACAGTGAGTGAAACTGACAGTGTGCTATTCTGTTCTAAACCAATTTTACTGTTCCATATTTTCAATCCTTGAGTTGAGGGACAGAGAGGTACAGTGAGGGAAAGTGTCAGTGTGCTATTGTGTTCTAAAACTATTTTGCTGAACCATATTTTCAATCCTTGAGTTGAGGGACAGAGAGGTACAGTGAGTGAAACTGACAGTGTGCTATTCTGTTCTAAATCAATTTTGCTGTTCCATATTTTCAATCCTTGAGTTGAGGGACAGAGAGGTACAGTGAGGGAAACTGACAGTGTGCTATTCTGTTCTAAAACTATTTTGCTGAACCATATTTTCAATCCTTGAGTTGAGGGACAGAGAGGTACAGTGAGTGAAACTGACAGTGTGCTATTCTGTTCTAAATCAATTTTGCTGTTCCATATTTTCAATCCTTGAGTTGAGGGACAGAGAGGTACAGTGAGGGAAACTGACAGTATGCTATTCTGTTCTAAAACTATTTTGCTGAACCATATTTTCAATCCTTGAGTTGAGGGACAGAGAGGTACAGTGAGTGAAACTGACAGTGTGCTATTCTGTTCTAAACCAATTTTGCTGTTCCATATTTTCAATCCTTGAGTTGAGGGACAGAGAGGTACAGTGAGGGAAACTGACAGTGTGCTATTCTGTTCTAAAACTATTTTTCTGAACCATATTTTCAATCCTTGAGTTGAGGGACAGAGAGGTACAGTGAGTGAAACTGACAGTGTGCTGTTCTGTTCTAAACCAATTTTGCTGTTCCATATTTTCAATCCTTGAGTTGAGGGACAGAGAGGTACAGTGAGGGAAACTGACAGTGTGCTATTCTGTTCTAAAACTATTTTGCTGAACCATATTTTCAATCCTTGAGTTGAGGGACAGAGAGGTACAGTGAGGGAAACTGACAGTGTGCTATTCTGTTCTAAAACTATTTTGCTGAACCATATTTTCAATCCTTGAGTTGAGGGACAGAGAGGTACAGTGAGGGAAAGTGTCAGTGTGCTATTGTGTTCTAAAACTATTTTGCTGAACCATATTTTCAATCCTTATGTTGAGGGACAGAGAGGTACAGTGAGTGAAACTGACAGTGTGCTATTCTGTTCTAAACCAATTTTGCTGTTCCATATTTTCAATCCTTGAGTTGAGGGACAGAGAGGTACAGTGAGGGAAAGTGTCAGTGTGCTATTGTGTTCTAAAACTATTTTTCTGAACCATATTTTCAATCCTTGAGTTGAGGGACAGAGAGGTACAGTGAGTGAAACTGACAGTGTGCTATTCTGTTCTAAATCAATTTTGCTGTTCCATATTTTCAATCCTTGAGTTGAGGGACAGAGAGGTACAGTGAGGGAAACTGACAGTGTGCTATTCTGTTCTAAAACTATTTTTCTGAACCATATTTTCAATCCTTGAGTTGAGGGACAGAGAGGTACAGTGAGTGAAACTGACAGTGTGCTATTCTGTTCTAAATCAATTTTGCTGTTCCATATTTTCAATCCTTGAGTTGAGGGACAGAGAGGTACAGTGAGGGAAACTGACAGTGTGCTATTCTGTTCTAAAACTATTTTGCTGAACCATATTTTCAATCCTTGAGTTGAGGGACAGAGAGGTACAATAAGTGAAACTGACAGTGTGCTATTCTGTTCTAAACCAATTTTGCAGTTCCATATTTTCAAACCTTGAGTTGAGGGACAGAGAGGTACAGTGAGGGAAAGTGTCAGTGTGGTATTGTGTTCTAAAACTATTTTGCTGAACCATATTTTCAATCCTTGAGTTGAGGGACAGAGAGGTACAGTGAGTGAAACTGACAGTGTGCTATTCTGTTCTAAATCAATTTTGCTGTTCCATATTTTCAATCCTTGAGTTGAGGGACAGAGAGGTACAGTGAGGGAAACTGACAGTGTGCTATTGTGTTCTAAAACTATTTTGCTGAACCATATTTTCAATCCTTGAGTTGAGGGACAGAGAGGTACAGTGAGTGAAACTGACAGTGTGCTATTCTGTTCTAAACCAATTTTGCTGTTCCATATTTTCAATCCTTGAGTTGAGGGACAGAGAGGTACAGTGAGGGAAAGTGTCAGTGTGCTATTGTGTTCTAAAACTATTTTGCTGAACCATATTTTCAATCCTTGAGTTGAGGGACAGAGAGGTACAGTGAGTGAAACTGACAGTGTGCTATTCTGTTCTAAATCAATTTTGCTGTTCCATATTTTCAATCCTTGAGTTGAGGGACAGAGAGGTACAGTGAGGGAAACTGACAGTGTGCTATTCTGTTCTAAAACTATTTTGCTGAACCATATTTTCAATCCTTGAGTTGAGGGACAGAGAGGTACAGTGAGTGAAACTGACAGTGTGCTATTCTGTTCTAAACCAATTTTGCTGTTCCATATTTTCAATCCTTGAGTTGAGGGACAGAGAGGTACAGTGAGGGAAAGTGTCAGTGTGCTATTGTGTTCTAAAACTATTTTGCTGAACCATATTTTCAATCCTTGAGTTGAGGGACAGAGAGGTACAGTGAGTGAAACTGACAGTGTGCTATTGTGTTCTAAATCAATTTTGCTGTTCCATATTTTCAATCCTTGAGTTGAGGGACAGAGAGGTACAGTGAGGGAAACTGACAGTGTGCTATTCTGTTCTAAAACTATTTTGCTGAACCATATTTTCAATCCTTGAGTTGAGGGACAGAGAGGTACAGTGAGTGAAACTGACAGTGTGCTATTCTGTTCTAAACCAATTTTGCTGTTCCATATTTTCAATCCTTGAGTTGAGGGACAGAGAGGTACAGTGAGGGAAAGTGTCAGTGTGCTATTGTGTTCTAAAACTATTTTGCTGAACCATATTTTCAATCCTTGAGTTGAGGGACAGAGAGGTACAGTGAGTGAAACTGACAGTGTACTATTCTGTTTTAAATCAATTTTGCTGTTCCATATTTTCAATCCTTGAGTTGAGGGACAGAGAGGTACAGTGAGGGAAACTGACAGTGTGCTATTCTGTTCTAAAACTATTTTGCTGAACCATATTTTCAATCCTTGAGTTGAGGGACAGAGAGGTACAGTGAGTGAAACTGACAGTGTGCTATTCTGTTCTAAATCAATTTTGCTGTTCCATATTTTCAATCCTTGAGTTGAGGGACAGAGAGGTACAGTGAGGGAAACTGACAGTGTGCTATTCTGTTCTAAAACTATTTTGCTGAACCATATTTTCAATCCTTGAGTTGAGGGACAGAGAGGTACAGTGAGTGAAACTGACAGTGTGCTATTCTGTTCTAAACCAATTTTGCTGTTCCATATTTTCAATCCTTGAGTTGAGGGACAGAGAGGTACAGTGAGGGAAAGTGTCAGTGTGCTTTTGTGTTCTAAAACTATTTTGCTGAACCATATTTTCAATCCTTGAGTTGAGGGACAGGGAGGTACAGTGAGTGAAACTGACAGTGTGCTATTCTGTTCTAAATCAATTTTGCTGTTCCATATTTTCAATCCTTGAGTTGAGGGACAGAGAGGTACAGTGAGGGAAACTGACAGTGTGCTATTCTGTTCTAAAACTATTTTGCTGAACCATATTTTCAATCCTTGAGTTGAGGGACAGAGAGGTACAGTGAGTGAAACTGACAGTGTGCTATTCTGTTCTAAACCAATTTTGCTGTTCCATATTTTCAATCCTTGAGTTGAGGGACAGAGAGGTACAGTGAAGGAAAGTGTCAGTGTGCTATTGTGTTCTAAAACTATTTTGCTGAACCATATTTTCAATCCTTGAGTTGAGGGACAGAGAGGTACAGTGAGTGAAACTGACAGTGTGCTATTCTGTTCTAAATCAATTTTGCTGTTCCATATTTTCAATCCTTGAGTTGAGGGACAGAGAGGTACAGTGAGGGAAACTGACAGTGTGCTATTCTGTTGTAAAACTATTTTGCTGAACCATATTTTCAATCCTTGAGTTGAGGGACAGAGAGGTACAGTGAGTGAAACTGACAGTGTGCTATTCTGTTCTAAACCAATTTTGCTGTTCCATATTTTCAATCCTTGAGTTGAGGGACAGAGAGGTACAGTGAGGGAAAGTGTCAGTGTGCTATTGTGTTCTAAAACTATTTTGCTGAACCATATTTTCAATCCTTGAGTTGAGGGACAGAGAGGTACAGTGAGTGAAACTGACAGTGTGCTATTCTGTTCTAAATCAATTTTGCTGTTCCATATTTTCAATCCTTGAGTTGAGGGACAGAGAGGTACAGTGAGGGAAACTGACAGTGTGATATTCTGTTCTAAAACTATTTTGCTGAACCATATTTTCAATCCTTGAGTTGAGGGACAGAGAGGTACAGTGAGTGAAACTGACAGTGTGCTATTCTGTTCTAAACCAATTTTGCTGTTCCATATTTTCAATCCTTGAGTTGAGGGACAGAGAGGTACAGTGAGGGAAAGTGTCAGTGTGCTATTGTGTTCTAAAACTATTTTGCTGTTCCATATTTTCAATCCTTGAGTTGAGGGACAGAGAGGTACAGTGAGGGAAACTGACAGTGTGCTATTCTGTTCTAAAACTATTTTGCTGAACCATATTTTCAATCCTTGAGTTGAGGGACAGAGAGGTACAGTGAGGGAAAGTGTCAGTGTGCTTTTGTGTTCTAAAACTATTTTGCTGAACCATATTTTCAATCCTTGAGTTGAGGGACAGGGAGGTACAGTGAGTGAAACTGACAGTGTGCTATTCTGTTCTAAATCAATTTTGCTGTTCCATATTTTCAATCCTTGAGTTGAGGGACAGAGAGGTACAGTGAGGGAAACTGACAGTGTGCTATTCTGTTCTAAAACTATTTTGCTGAACCATATTTTCAATCCTTGAGTTGAGGGACAGAGAGGTACAGTGAGTGAAACTGACAGTGTGCTATTCTGTTCTAAACCAATTTTGCTGTTCCATATTTTCAATCCTTGAGTTGAGGGACAGAGAGGTACAGTGAGGGAAAGTGTCAGTGTGCTATTGTGTTCTAAAACTATTTTGCTGAACCATATTTTCAATCCTTGAGTTGAGGGACAGAGAGGTACAGTGAGTGAAACTGACAGTGTGCTATTCTGTTCTAAATCAATTTTGCTGTTCCATATTTTCAATCCTTGAGTTGAGGGACAGAGAGGTACAGTGAGGGAAACTGACAGTGTGCTATTCTGTTCTAAAACTATTTTGCTGAACCATATTTTCAATCCTTGAGTTGAGGGACAGAGAGGTACAGTGAGTGAAACTGACAGTGTGCTATTCTGTTCTAAACCAATTTTGCTGTTCCATATTTTCAATCCTTGAGTTGAGGGACAGAGAGGTACAGTGAGGGAAAGTGTCAGTGTGCTATTGTGTTCTAAAACTATTTTGCTGAACCATATTTTCAATCCTTGAGTTGAGGGACAGAGAGGTACAGTGAGTGAAACTGACAGTGTGCTATTCTGTTCTAAATCAATTTTGCTGTTCCATATTTTCAATCCTTGAGTTGAGGGACAGAGAGGTACAGTGAGGGAAACTGACAGTGTGATATTCTGTTCTAAAACTATTTTGCTGAACCATATTTTCAATCCTTGAGTTGAGGGACAGAGAGGTACAGTGAGTGAAACTGACAGTGTGCTATTCTGTTCTAAACCAATTTTGCTGTTCCATATTTTCAATCCTTGAGTTGAGGGACAGAGAGGTACAGTGAGGGAAAGTGTCAGTGTGCTATTGTGTTCTAAAACTATTTTGCTGTTCCATATTTTCAATCCTTGAGTTGAGGGACAGAGAGGTACAGTGAGGGAAACTGACAGTGTGCTATTCTGTTCTAAAACTATTTTGCTGAACCATATTTTCAATCCTTGAGTTGAGGGACAGAGAGGTACAGTGAGTGAAACTGACAGTGTGCTATTCTGTTCTAAACCAATTTTGCTGTTCCATATTTTCAATCCTTGAGTTGAGGGACAGAGAGGTACAGTGAGGGAAAGTGTCAGTGTGCTATTGTGTTCTAAAACTATTTTGCTGAACCATATTTTCAATCCTTGAGTTGAGGGACAGAGAGGTACAGTGAGTGAAACTGACAGTGTGCTATTCTGTTCTAAATCAATTTTGCTGTTCCATATTTTCAATCCTTGAGTTGAGGGACAGAGAGGTACAGTGAGGGAAACTGACAGTGTGCTATTCTGTTCTAAAACTATTTTGCTGAACCATATTTTCAATCCTTGAGTTGAGGGACAGAGAGGTACAGTGAGTGAAACTGACAGTGTGCTATTCTGTTCTAAACCAATTTTGCTGTTCCATATTTTCAATCCTTGAGTTGAGGGACAGAGAGGTACAGTGAGGGAAAGTGTCAGTGTGCTATTGTGTTCTAAAACTATTTTGCTGAACCATATTTTCAATCCTTGAGTTGAGGGACAGAGAGGTACAGTGAGTGAAACTGACAGTGTGCTATTCTGTTCTAAACAAATTTTGCTGTTCCATATTTTCAATCCTTGAGTTGAGGGACAGAGAGGTACAGTGAGGGAAACTGACAGTGTGCTATTCTGTTCTAAACCAATTTTGCTGTTCCATATTTTCAATCCTTGAGTTGAGGGACAGAGAAGGACACTCGTAGAAATTATCAGTGTGCTATTCTGTGCTAAATCTTGTTTGTAGGGAGGGACAGAGTAGGACAGTGAGGGAAAGTTTCAGTGTGCTATTCTGTTCTAAAACTTTTTTGCTGAACCATATTTTCAATCCTTGTGTTTAGGGACAGAGAAGGATAGGCAGGGGACAGTGTCAGTGTCATTGTTGCTAAGCCTCCTGCACAATATACACCTGAAGGTAGCCCTTATTGCTGTTTTTCCCATCTCCCTGCAGGCCATCCATTAAAATGTCTGGAAGGCAACCAAGGAGAGGCAGACAGTCAGGAGGCAAAAAAAGAGGGCAAGCAGGCTCTGTGTCTGGGGGCAACAGTGCTGGTCGTGTACGCGGTGCATTGTCATCAGCACATGGCCATGGGACACGCTTGTCCTTGTTTTCGGCCGCTGGACATGTTGAGCCACATCATGCCGAAGACTTGGTAGAGTGGATGACCAAGCCCACCTCATCCTCCTCATCCTCTCTCACCCAGGCTCAGGGTACTGGCAAAGCAGCTGCCAAAGCGTCCTCTTCTCTGGTATCATTATCTTCATTAGTCAATCCTTCCCTAGACCCACCATGCCCTCCTCCTGAGGAGTCCCCCGAACTGTTTGAGCACAGTGTTGGGTACATGCTCCAGGAGGATGCCCAGCGTTTGGAAGGATCTGATGATGATACCCAGCTAGAGGAAGGCAACAGCGTGAGAGCAGAGAGAGGGGATGCTCAAGAAGGACACCAATCTGGCAGTCATGTTCCAGCAGCTGCAGCATACTGCCAGATTGGCTCCAGTGATGAGGAGGGAGGGGATGATGAGGTCACTGACTCCACGTGGGTGCCTAATAGGAGAGAGGAGGAGGAGGAGGATGAGGAGGAGGCACATCTCCAACGAGGCAGGATGCCCTTGAGTGGCCAGCGTATGGGCAGCACACAGACGGAATCACACCGCAGAGCTCCGCCTGTGCAGGGCGCTGCCTCTGCCCGTCATTCAAAAAGTTCTTTGGTGTGGGCCTTTTTTGAGGCGAGTGCATCAGATCGCACAGCTGCTGTTTGCAACATATGTCTGAAGCGTATATCGCGTGGCCAAAACATCAGCCGCTTGGGCACCACATGCTTGATCAGACATATGTTGACCTGCCATGCAGCTCGTTGGCAAGCCTACCTTAAAGACCCACACCAAAGAACAAAGCTGACCTCTTCTTGCACCGCATCAGCTGGGATCTCCAACCCCACTATACCTTCACTCCTCTCTGAAACCTGCTCTGAGAGGAATGAAGGTGTAGAATTAGGTGTGTCACAGCCAAGTACTTGCGGGCACTCTGCTAGCAGTACACCAACGTCCGATTCTAGCAGGCAAATTTCCCTGCCCCAGCTGCTGGACCGTCGAAAGAAGTTCACTCCCAGCCATCCACAAGCCCAGCGGTTGAATGCTAGCTTGGCTAAATTGCTAGCGCTTCAACTGCTGCCTTTTCAGTTGGTAGACTCGGCCCCCTTCCGTGAGTTTGTGCAATCTGCGGTTCCTCAGTGGCAGGTTCCCAAACGACACTTTTTCACACGGAAGGCTATTCCGGCTCTCTACAGGCATGTGGAAGGCAATGTCTTGGCCTCGCTGGACAGGGCGGTCAGCGGTAAGGTGCATATTACCGCTGACTCATGGTCCAGCAGGCATGGACAGGGACGTTACCTTTCTTTCACGGCCCATTGGGTCACTCTTTTGGCAGCTGGGAAGGATGCAGGACAAGGTGCAGTAGTGTTGGAGGTTGTTCCACCGCCACGCCTCCAAAATGCTACTACTGGTTGTGACACACCTCTCTCCTCCACCCCCTCCTCTTCTTCTTCCTCCATGGCCTCTTCCTGTGGTTTGTCCTCGGAACCAGCGGTGCTCCGTAGGCGTTCAAGGGGCTACGCAAGTACGCAGGCAAAAAGATGCCATGCCGTGCTTGCGCTGGTGTGTTTGGGGGACAGGAGCCACACTGGGGCAGAGGTCCTGTCTGCTCTGCAGGGGCAGGCCGAGAGGTGGTTGACGCCACACCAGCTTAAGCCAGGAATGGTGGTTTGTGACAATGGCACCAACCTCCTCTCCGCCCTCCGACAGGGACAACTGACCCATGTGCCCTGTGTGGCTCACGTCCTTAACCTGGTGGTGCAGCGGTTCTTGGGCAGGTACCCGGGCTTACAGGATGTCCTGAGGCAGGCCAGGAAAGTCTGGGTGCATTTCCGCAGATCTTATAATGCCAGTGCTCGCCTGGCTGAGCTTCAAAAGGAGTTGAACCTGCCCAAGAACCGCCTTATATGTGACATGCCCACCAGGTGGAACTCAACGTTGGCCATGCTGCAGCGGCTGCACACACAGCAGAGGGCCATCAATGAGTACCTGTGCGACTACGGCACCAGGACAGGGTCAGGGGAGCTCGGGTTTTTTTCACCACGCCAGTGGGGCATAATCAGGGATGCATGCACTGTCCTGGCACCATTTGAGGAGGCCACGAGGATGGTGAGCAGTGACAGTGCATGCATCAGTGACACTGTACCTCTTGTCCACCTGTTGGAGCACACGCTGCGTGGAATAATGGACAGGGCACTTGAGGCAGAACAGAGGCAGGAAGAGGAGGACTTCCTTGCCTCTCAAGGCCCCCTTTACCCAGACAGTGTTCCTTCTGTCCCACCCATCGCACAGGAAGAGGAGGAGGAGGAGGAGGAGGAGGATTGTGTCAGCATGGAGGTGGAGGCTGGCACTCAGCATCATCAGCAGCAGTCTTTTAGGGATGATTTACAGTCCCAAGAAACCAGTGGACTTGTACGTGGCTGGGAGGAGGTGGCTGCGGATCATGTCGTCCTTAGTGACCCAGAGGACTCCGGACTGAATGCCTCAGCTAACCTACGCTGCATGGCCTCCCTGATCCTACAAAGTCTGTGGAAGGATCCTCGTATTCTTCGGATCAAGGAGAGGGACCATTATTGGCTGGCCACTCTCCTTGATCCACGGTACAAGGGTAAGGTTGCGGACCTTATCGTACCGTCGCAGAGGGAGCAGAGGATGAGACAACTCCGGGAGGCCTTGCAGAAAGGTCTGTGCAACGCGTTCCCAGAGACTGGGAGGTTACAAACTCCTGGTCCTGGACAACGAGTTGCTGAGGCTTCGGGCAGTCAAAGAAGGAGCGGTGGGGAAGGTGGCCGTCTGACCTATGCGTTCAGACAATTCTTTAGTCCGCAGCCCCAAAGTATGATCGGTTCCAGCAACCATCGCCAGCGTCTGATATACATGGTGCAGGAATACCTAGGGGCAAGGTCAGACTTGGACACCTTCCCCACCGAAAATCCTCTGGCTTACTGGGTCTTGAGGATGGATCACTGGCCAGAGCTTGCACAGTATGCAATTGAGCTACTGGCCTGTCCTGCATCCAGCGTTCTTTCAGAACGCACATTCAGTGCTGCTGGAGGATTTGTCACGGATCACAGGGTGCGCCTGTCCACCGACTTGGTTGATCGACTGACTTTCATCAAGATGAACCAGTCTTGGATCACCACCAGCTACCACACACCAGATGCTGATATAACAGACTAATTGATTTTAAAATGTCACATCCCTTCAAGACTGATGCTGATGCTGAGTGCCTGTGCTGTTATGTTGACTGGCTATCCTCCTCCTCCTCCTCAATGATACGATTAACGATGATAGCTTGGAAGATCATTTTGGTTTATGGGTGACGCCACCAGTGGCTAAGGCCCAATTTTTCAGCCCCTGTTTAACAGGGGCGTGTAATTAAAATTTTTGATGCAATACTTTGCAACAGGCCTCATTGCTGTGCTCCAAGTACAGTATCTGTGAGGGGTTGCAGTGTTGTGCCACCAGTGCCTAAGGCCCAATTTTTCAGCCCCTGTTCAACAGGGGCATGCAATTATAATTATTGATCTAATAATTCACAGCAGGGAGCATTGCTGCGCCCACCAAGAGTAACTGTCAGGCCTTACAGTGTTGTGGCACCAGCACCACCATCACCACCACCACCACCACCAAAGGCCCAATTTTTCAGCCCCTGTTCAACAGGGGCATGCAATTATAATTATTGATCTAATAATTCACAGCAGGGAGCATTGCTGCGCCCACCAAGAGTAACTGTCAGGCCTTACAGTGTTGTGGCACCAGCACCACCATCACCACCACCACCACCACCAAAGGCCCAATTTTTCAGCCCCTGTTCAACAGGGGCATGCAATTATAATTATTGATCTAATAATTCACAGCAGGGAGCATTGCTGCGCCCACCAAGAGTAACTGTCAGACCTTACAGTGTTGTGGCACCAGCACCACCATCACCACCACCACCACCACCAAAGGCCCAATTTTTCAGCCCCTGTTCAACAGGGGCATGCAATTATAATTATTGATCTAATAATTCACAGCAGGGACCATTGCTGCGCCCACCAAGAGTAACTGTCAGGCCTTACAGTGTTGGGGCACCAGCACCACCATCAAAGGCCCAATTTTTACTACCACTGATCAACAATTATATGTTATTACAATTCCTGATATTATACTTGACAGAAGGGCGTTCCAGCACCCACCAAAAATAACTGTGAGTGCTTTCAGTGTTGTGCCAACACCAACACCTAAGGGGCCAATTTCTGCAGAGTATATACGGAAGGTCCCTACTTTCAAACATCCAACTTACAAACTACTACTACTTGCAAACGGAAGAAGACAACAGGAAGTGAGAGGAAATCTACCCCTTGGAAGGAAAATTCTCTCCTGTAAGAATTAATATGGGAGAAAGGTGTCTCCTCTCTACTGATGCTTTATCACCAATCCTTGTTTCAATAAAAACACCACATTTCAAAAACAGTTGTCATTGGGACGCAAAGTGAGGTGAAATGTTCTGAACAGGGGCACAGACAGCAAAAAAAATGTGACAGGGGTGATAACCGTTCCCTATGTTTTACAAAAAACAAAAAAAAAGGAATTTGCCATGGAGCTCCACTTAAACAATGCAGCTGTTCAAAATTATAAACAGATTCTACATAAGAACAAACCTACAGTCCCTGTCTTGTATGCACCGCCTGTATACGGCTGTTCAGAGTATATAGGTCCTTTTTTATTTTGTGTGCGGGGTTCCCCTTAATATCCATACAAGACCCAAAGGGGCTGGTAATGGGCTGGGGTAGGGGGGGGGGTTGATGGGGTAGCTATGCCATTTTTCCTAAAGATTTTCATCCATATTACCGGGACCAGACATTGCATTAAAGCCGCAAGCAGTTTTAAATGACTTTTTTCCCTTTAGAAATGTTATTTTGTGCAGGGACAGTTCTAAACACGGGAAACACGTGGCACTTCACAGGCATACTTTAGACACCCCCCAGGTACAATATTTAAAGGAATATTTGACTTTTTTTTTTCACTTTATGCATCATTAAAATGACTGCTCCCGGAAAACGTCCGTTTTTAAAACTTCTTTTTGCATTGATACATGTCCCCTGGTGCAGAAGCCGGGTTCCCAAACTCTGTTTTGGACAATAACATGGATAATAGTCATTATAATTAGCACTTTAGAATCCGAACGTTCGCATCCATTGTATTTAATAGGGTTCTAATGTTCGCAGCGAACTTTCGGTCCGTTCGCGGGTTCTGGTGCGAACCGAACCCGGGGGTGTTCGGCTCATCACTAGTGATGAGCCGAACACCCCCGGGTTCGGTTCGCACCAGAACCCGCGAACGGACCGAAAGTTCGAACGAACATTAGAACCCTATTAAATACAATGGATGCGAACGTTCGAATTCTAAAGTGCTAATTATAACAACTATTATGCATGTTATTGTCATAAATAGGGTTTGGGAACCCGGGTTCTGCACCAGGGGACATGTATCAATGCAAAAAGAAGTTTTAAAAACGGTCGTTTTTCGGGAGCAGTCATTTTAATGATGCATAAAGTGAAAAAAAAAAAGTCAAATATTCCTTTAAATATCGTACCTGGGGGGTGTCTAAAGTATGCCTGTGAAGTGCCACGTGTTTCCCGTGTTTAGAACTGTCCCTGCACAAAATGACACTTCTAAAGGAAAAAAAAGCCATTTAAAACTGCTTGCGGCTTTAATGTAATGTCTGGTCCCGGTAATATGGATGAAATTCTTTAAGAAAAATGGCATAGCTACCCCATGACCCCCCCCCCCCCTACCCCAGCCCATTACCAGCCCCTTTGGGTCTTGTATGGATATTAAGGGGAACCCCGCACATAAAATAAAAAAGGCCCTATATACTCTGAACAGCCGTATACAGGCGGTGCATACAAGACAGGGACTGTAGGTTTGTTCTTATGTAGAATCTGTTTGTAATTTTGAACAGGTACATTGTTGAAGTGTAGCTCCAGCCCAAAAATCTATTTTTAAACTTTTTGGGAAACATAGGTAAGGGTTATCACCCCTGTAACATTTGTTTTGCTGTCTGTGCCCCTGTTCAGAACATTTCACCTCACTTTCCGTCCCAATGACAACTGTTTTTGAAATGTGGTGTTTTTCTTGAAACAAGGATTGCTGATAAAGCATCAGTACAGATGAGACCCCTTTCTCCCATATTTATTCTTACAGGAGAGAATTTTCCTTTCTAGGGGTAGATTTCCTCTCACTTCCTGTTGTCTTCTTTCGTTTGCAAGTAGGAGTCGTTTGTAAGTTGGATGTTTGAAAGTAGGGACCTGCCGTATATACTCTGCAGAAATAGGCCCCTTAGTTGTTGGTGTTGGCACAACACTGTAAGCACTCAGTTACTCTTGGTTGGTGCTGGAACGCCCTGCTGTCAACTATTATATCAGGAATTTTAATTACATATAATTGTTGAACAGTGGTAGTAAAAATTGGGGCTTTGATGGTGGTGCTGGTGCCACAACACTGTAAGCCCTGACAGTTACTCTTGGTGGGTGCAGCAATGGGCCCTGCTGTGAATTATTAGATCAAGAATTGTAATTACATGCCCCTTTTGAACAGGGGCTGAAAAATTGGGCCTTTCGTGGTGGTGGTGGTGGTGGCGTTGCCACAAGACTGTAAGCCCTCAGAGTTACTCTTGGTGGGTGCAGCAATGGACCCTGCTGTGAATTATTAGATCAAGAATTGTAATTGCATGCCCCTGTTGAACAGGGGCTGAAAAATTGGGCCTTAGGCACTGGTGGCACAACACTACAACCCCTCACAGATACTGTACTTGGAGCACAGCAATGAGCCCTGTTGCAAAGTATTGCTTCAAAAATTGTAATGACACGCCCCTGTTAAACAGGGGCTGAAAAATTGGGCCTTAGGCACTGGTGCCACAACACTCCAACCCCTCACAGATACTGTACTTGGAGCACAGCAATGAGCCCTATGGCAAATTATTGCTAAAAAAAATGTAATTACACGCCCCTGTAAAACAGGGGCTGAAAAATTGGGCCTTAGCCACTGGTGCGGCACCCATAAACAAAAATGATCTTCCAAGCTATCATCATCAATCGTATCATTGAGGACTCGGAGGAGGAGGATAGCCAGTCAACATAACAGCACAGGCACTCAGCATCAGCATCAGTCTTGAAGGGATGTGACATGTTAAAATCAATTAGTCTGTTATATCAGCATCAGGTGTGTGGTAGCTGGTGGTGATCCAAGACTGGTTCATCTTGATGAAAGTCAGTCGATCAACCGAGTCGGTGGACAGGCGCACCCTGTGATCCGTGACAAATCCTCCAGCAGCACTGAATGTGCGTTCCGAAAGAACGCTGGATGCAGGACAGGCCAGTAGCTCAATTGCATACTGTGCAAGCTCTGGCCAGTGATCCATCCTCAAGACCCAGTAAGCCAGAGGATTTTCGGTGGGGAAGGTGTCCAAGTCTGACCTTGCCCCTAGATATTCCTGCACCATGTTTATCAGACGCTGGCGATGGTTGCTGGAACCGATCATACTTTGGGGCTGCGGACTAAAGAATTGTCTGAACGCATCGGTCAGACGGCCACCTTCCCCACCGCTCCTTCTTTGACTGGCCGAAGCCTCAGCAACTCGTTGTCCAGGACCAGGAGTTTGTAACCTCCCAGTCTCTGGGAACGCGTTGCACAGACCTTTCTGCAAGGCCTCCCGGAGTTGTCTCATCCTCTGCTCCCTCTGCGACGGTAACATAAGGTCCGCAACCTTACCCTTGTACCGTGGATCAAGGAGAGTGGCCAGCCAGTAATGGTCCCTCTCCTTGATCCGAAGAATACGAGGATCCTTCCGCAGACTTTGCAGGATCAGGGAGGCCATGCAGCGTAGGTTTGCTGAGGCATTCGCTCCGGAGTCCTCTGGGTCACTAAGGACGACATGATCCGCAGCCACCTCCTCCCAGCCACGTACAAGTCCACTGGTTTCTTGGGACTGTAAATCATCCCTAAAAGACTGCTGCTGATGATGCTGAGTGCCAGCCTCCACCTCCATGCTGACACAATCCTCCTCCTCCTCCTCCTCCTCTTCCTGTGCGATGGGTGGGACAGAAGGAACACTGTCTGGGTAAAGGGGGCCTTGAGAGGCAAGGAAGTCCTCCTCTTCCTGCCTCTGTTCTGCCTCAAGTGCCCTGTCCATTATTCCACGCAGCGTGTGCTCCAACAGGTGGACAAGAGGTACAGTGTCACTGATGCATGCACTGTCACTGCTCACCATCCTCGTGGCCTCCTCAAATGGTGCCAGGACAGTGCATGCATCCCTGATCATGCCCCACTGGCGTGGAGAAAAAAAACCAAGCTCCCCTGACCCTGTCCTGGTGCCGTAGTCGCACAGGTACTCATTGATGGCCCTCTGCTGCGTGTGCAGCCGCTGCAGCATGGCCAACGTTGAGTTCCACCTGGTGGGCATGTCACATATAAGGCGGTTCTTGGGCAGGTTCAACTCCTTTTGCAGCTCAGCCAGGCGAGCACTGGCATTATAAGATCTGTGGAAATGCACACAGACTTTCCTGGCCTGCCTCAGGACATCCTGTAAGCCTGGGTACCTGCCCAAGAACCGCTGCACCACCAGGTTAAGGACGTGAGCCACACAGGGCACATGGGTCAGTTGTCCCTGTCGGAGGGCGGAGAGGAGGTTGGTGCCATTGTCGCAAACCACCATTCCTGGCTTAAGCTGGCGTGGCGTCAACCACCTCTCGGCCTGGCCCTGCAGAGCAGACAGGACCTCTGCCCCAGTGTGGCTTCTGTCCCCCAAACACACCAGCGCAAGCACGGCATGGCATCTTTTTGCCTGCGTACTTGCGTAGCCCCGTGAACGGCTACGGAGCACCGCTGGTTCATAGGACAAACCACAGGAAGAGGCCATGGAGGAAGAAGAAGAGGAGGGGGTGGAGGAGAGAGGTGTGTCACAACCAGTAGTAGCATTTTGGAGGCGTGGCGGTGGGACAACCTCCAACACTACTGCACCTTGTCCTGCATCCTTCCCAGCTGCCAAAAGAGTGACCCAATGGGCCGTGAAAGAAAGGTAACGTCCCTGTCCATGCCTGCTGGACCATGAGTCAGCGGTAATATGCACCTTACCGCTGACCGCCCTGTCCAGCGAGGCCAAGACATTGCCTTCCACATGCCGGTAGAGAGCCGGAATAGCCTTCCGTGAGAAAAAGTGGCGTTTGGGAACCTGCCACTGAGGAACCGCACATTGCACAAACTCACGGAAGGGGGCCGAGTCTACCAACTGAAAAGGCAGCAGTTGAAGCGCTAGCAATTTAGCCAAGCTAGCATTCAACCGCTGGGCATGTGGATGGCTGGGAGTGAACTTCTTTCGACGGTCCAGCAGCTGGGGCAGGGAAATTTGCCTGCTAGAATCGGACGTCGGTGTACTGCTAGCAGAGTGGCCGCAAGTACTTGGCTGTGACACACCTAATTCTACACCTTCATTCCTCTCAGTGCATGTTTCAGAGAGGACTGAAGTTATAGTGGGGTTGGAGATCCCAGCTGATGCGGTGCAAGGAGAGGTCCGCTTTGTTCTTTGGTGTGGGTCTTTGAGGTAGGCTTGCCAACGAGCTGCTTGGCAGGTCAACATATGTCTGGTCAGGCATGTGGTACCCAAGCGGCTGATGTTTTGGCCACGCGATATACGCTTGAGACATATGTTGCAAACAGCAGCTGTGCGATCTGATGCACTAGCCTCAAAAAAGGCCCACACCAAAGAACTTTTTGAATGACGGGCAGAGGCAGCGCCCTGCACAGGCGGAGCTCTGCGGTGTGATTCCGTCGGTGTACTGCCCTTACGCTGGCCACCAAAGGGCATCCTGCCTCGTTGGAGATGTGCCTCCTCCTCATCCTCCTCCTCCTCCTCTCTCCTATTAGGCACCCACGTGGAGTCAGTGACCTCATCATCACCTCCCTCCTCATCACTGGAGCCAATCTGGCAGTATGCTGCAGCTGCTGGAACATGACTGCCAGATTGGTGTCCTTCTTGAGCATCCCCTCTGTCTGCTCTCACGCTACTGCCTTCCTCTAGCTGGGTTTCATCATCAGACCCTTCGAAACGCTGGGCATCCTCCTGGAGCATGTACCCAACACTGTGCTGAAACAGTTCGGGGGACTCCTCAGGAGGAGGACATGGTGGGTCTAGGGAAGGAGTGACTGATGATGAGTCTGACATTGATACCAGGGAAGAGGACGCTTTGGCAGCTGCTTTTCCAGTACCCTGAGCCTGGGTGAGAGAGGATGAGGAGGAGGAGGAGGGCTTGGTCATCCACTCTACCAAGTCTTCGGCATGATGTGGCTCAACATGTCCAGCTGCCGAAAAGAAGGACAAGCGTGTCCCATGGCCATGTGCTGATGACAATGCACCGCGTCCACGACCAGCACTGTTGCCCCCAGACACAGAGCCTGCTTGCCCTCTTTTATTGCCTCCTGACTGTCTGCCTCTCCTTGTTTGCCTTCCAGACATTCTAATAGATGGCCTGCAGGGAGATGGGAAAAAAGCAATAAGGGCTACCTTCAGGTGTCCTTCTCTGTCCCTGGAAACAAGGACTTTGACAGTGAAAGAAACTGACACACTCTCCCTACCTACAGTTTTCTGTCCCTAGAAAAAATGTTTTTTTTAAGCACAATTTAGCACAAGGAGAATTCACTCACTGTCCTTCCAGGTCCCTGGAAACAAGGACTTTGACAGTGAAAGAAACTGACACACTCTCCCTACCTACAGTTTTCTGTCCCTAGAAAAAATGTTTTTTTTAAGCACAATTTAGCACAAGGAGAATTCACTCACTGTCCTTCCAGGTCCCTGGAAACAAGGACTTTGACAGTGAAAGAAACTGACACACTCTCCCTACCTACAGTTTTCTGTCCCTAGAAAAAATGTTTTTTTTAAGCACAATTTAGCACAAGGAGAATTCACTCACTGTCCTTCCAGGTCCCTGGAAACAAGGACTTTGACAGTGAAAGAAACTGACACACTCTCCCTACCTACAGTTTTCTGTCCCTAGAAAAAATTTTTTTTTTAAGCACAATTTAGCACAAGGAGAATTCACTCACTGTCCTTCCAGGTCCCTGGAAACAAGGACTTTGACAGTGAAAGAAACTGACACACTCTCCCTACCTACAGTTTTCTGTCCCTAGAAAAAATGTTTTTTTTTAAGCACAATTTAGCACAAGGAGAATTCACTCACTGTCCTTCCAGGTCCCTGGAAACAAGGACTTTGACAGTGAAAGAAACTGACACACTCTCCCTACCTACAGTTTTCTGTCCCTAGAAAAAATGTTTTTTTTAAGCACAATTTAGCACAAGGAGAATTCACTCACTGTCCTTCCAGGTCCCTGGAAACAAGGACTTTGACAGTGAAAGAAACTGACACACTCTCCCTACCTACAGTTTTCTGTCCCTAGAAAAAATGTTTTTTTTAAGCACAATTTAGCACAAGGAGAATTCACTCACTGTCCTTCCAGGTCCCTGGAAACAAGGACTTTGACAGTGAAAGAAACTGACACACTCTCCCTACCTACAGTTTTCTGTCCCTAGAAAAAATGTTTTTTTTAAGCACAATTTAGCACAAGGAGAATTCACTCACTGTCCTTCCAGGTCCCTGGAAACAAGGACTTTGACAGTGAAAGAAACTGACACACTCTCCCTACCTACAGTTTTCTGTCCCTAGAAAAAATGTTTTTTTTAAGCACAATTTAGCACAAGGAGAATTCACTCACTGTCCTTCCAGGTCCCTGGAAACAAGGACTTTGACAGTGAAAGAAACTGACACACTCTCCCTACCTACAGTTTTCTGTCCCTAGAAAAAATGTTTTTTTTAAGCACAATTTAGCACAAGGAGAATTCACTCACTGTCCTTCCAGGTCCCTGGAAACAAGGACTTTGACAGTGAAAGAAACTGACACACTCTCCCTACCTACAGTTTTCTGTCCCTAGAAAAAATGTTTTTTTTAAGCACAATTTAGCACAAGGAGAATTCACTCACTGTCCTTCCAGGTCCCTGGAAACAAGGACTTTGACAGTGAAAGAAACTGACACACTCTCCCTACCTACAGTTTTCTGTCCCTAGAAAAAATGTTTTTTTTAAGCACAATTTAGCACAAGGAGAATTCACTCACTGTCCTTCCAGGTCCCTGGAAACAAGGACTTTGACAGTGAAAGAAACTGACACACTCTCCCTACCTACAGTTTTCTGTCCCTAGAAAAAATGTTTTTTTTAAGCACAATTTAGCACCAAGGAGAATTCACTCACTGTCCTTCCAGGTCCCTGGAAACAAGGACTTTGACAGTGAAAGAAACTGACACACTCTCCCTACCTACAGTTTTCTGTCCCTAGAAAAAATGTTTTTTTTAAGCACAATTTAGCACAAGGAGAATTCACTCACTGTCCTTCCAGGTCCCTGGAAACAAGGACTTTGACAGTGAAAGAAACTGACACACTCTCCCTACCTACAGTTTTCTGTCCCTAGAAAAAATGTTTTTTTTAAGCACAATTTAGCACAAGGAGAATTCACTCACTGTCCTTCCAGGTCCCTGAAAACAAGGACTTTGACAGTGAAAGAAACTGACACACTCTCCCTACCTACAGTTTTCTGTCCCTAGAAAAAATGTTTTTTTTAAGCACAATTTAGCACAAGGAGAATTCACTCACTGTCCTTCCAGGTCCCTGGAAACAAGGACTTTGACAGTGAAAGAAACTGACACACTCTCCCTACCTACAGTTTTCTGTCCCTAGAAAAAATGTTTTTTTTAAGCACAATTTAGCACAAGGAGAATTCACTCACTGTCCTTCCAGGTCCCTGGAAACAAGGACTTTGACAGTGAAAGAAACTGACACACTCTCCCTACCTACAGTTTTCTGTCCCTAGAAAAAATGTTTTTTTTAAGCACAATTTAGCACAAGGAGAATTCACTCACTGTCCTTCCAGGTCCCTGGAAACAAGGACTTTGACAGTGAAAGAAACTGACACACTCTCCCTACCTACAGTTTTCTGTCCCTAGAAAAAATGTTTTTTTTAAGCACAATTTAGCACAAGGAGAATTCACTCACTGTCCTTCCAGGTCCCTGGAAACAAGGACTTTGACAGTGAAAGAAACTGACACACTCTCCCTACCTACAGTTTTCTGTCCCTAGAAAAAATGTTTTTTTTAAGCACAATTTAGCACAAGGAGAATTCACTCACTGTCCTTCCAGGTCCCTGGAAACAAGGACTTTGACAGTGAAAGAAACTGACACACTCTCCCTACCTACAGTTTTCTGTCCCTAGAAAAAATGTTTTTTTTAAGCACAATTTAGCACAAGGAGAATTCACTCACTGTCCTTCCAGGTCCCTGGAAACAAGGACTTTGACAGTGAAAGAAACTGACACTCTCCCTACCTACAGTTTTCTGTCCCTAGAAAAAATGTTTTTTTTAAGCACAATATAGCACAAGCACAAAACACACTGACACTCTCCCTACCTATCCTTCTCTTTCCCTAAACTAAAGGAATCCAGGTTAAGCAAGAAAGAAATAAAAGTCACTGTCCCTGCCTATGCTGCTCTATCCCTGCTCCGGAACACACTACACTAGGCCGCCGTGCTGGCGGCCTTTTATAGTGTGGGGCGTGTACTAAACACCCTCAGCAATAATTGGCCACAGGCATCCTGCCTGTGGCCAATCATTGCTCTCCTCGCTGCCGGCGCTGTGATTGGCCAAGCATGCGGGGTCACAGTGCATGCTTGGCCAAACACAGCGCCTGGATGACACTGCGATGGCGTAGTGCATTGTGGGCCGTTCGCGTCACTCGAATTTGGCGCGAACGGCCCAAATCGTTCGATCTTCGTCGAACGATCGAACAGCCGATGTTCGAGTCTAACGTATGTTCGACTCGAACACGAAGCTCATCCCTACTCATCACTATTCATTTATGAAACTACTTGGATTTTATTTTACTCTGGACCACAGTGGTATTTACCAGATCCATGTGTATAGCAAAGCGATGTAATATATCGTTGCCAATGTACACATGATATTTTGGGTCATTGATTATCAGGAATAAGTGATTGACTGATTATTTATTTATCCTGATGGGTTTGAATACCTAAAGATTTACTTTAGGATTGATCAACTATTTTAATAACTTTCTACTAATGTGATTATATTCCTTGCATAAATATGAACCTTATTATCATTCCCCAGGTCACTAACCTGTTAGGGAACATACCATACAATCCCAGTAGGAATTACGTATAATTACTAAGCTCAATGGAGTCAGCATATACTGTATGGATGTGAGCATTGAGAATATCACCTTCAAAGCAAATCTCTCAACTATTTTCCAGGGGACATACCTTTTGTATGAACCTCCTGTCTAACCCTTTCTGGGGGAAGTGGAGTTGCCTGTACACAAGGTGCCATCTAGAATTTAACTATTCCTGAGATGGATATCAACTATACTCACTGATTGTGAGAGAACTGAGAAGGTTCATATGTATGGCCTTGTCACTTGAGACCATATAACATTTAAAATAAAATCACAATAGGATTAAAAAAAGTTTTTTTTTTAATAGATCAATACCAATATGTAATCGATCATTGGGCATATTAACTATAAATGCGGGAATGTAAATTACTTAATTCCCTTTTAAGTTGAAGTTCAACTCGGCTTTTTATTTTTATTTGATTTCAGGGCAGCGCCTAAAATGTTTACAACGTCAGCTTTAAACATAATTTTAGCTGATGTTACTTTTCAGAAAATAAATTCTTGGATTTATTATAAATGTTTCTGAAACAAAATAATTGCTTAGATAATTATCTAATAACTTCTTATGGTATCCTTTTTTTATAAAATACCTGTAAGGAAAACAATATATAAAACCAGAAAAACAATTTAAATGACAGGTAACAGTTTTGGTTACACTTTGTCAGCTGTGTGTGTTTGTATAAAGAGCAAGTTGCCCCACACAGGCTGACATGCATTCCTGAAACCTGTCAGCTCTAAACAAGGTTTTGGCTGCAAAGATAAAATCAGTCTCCTCCCACTTTTGTAAAGGAGGGGCTGGAACTCATTTTTAGAGTAAAGAAAAAAAAATGTCTTTAAACATGTTACTCTACTCATGTTTCTTTCTTTTGGTCAATTACAGACATTTAAATATTTAAACACCTCAGCTAGATTTCCCTTTTTAGTTTTTAAAACTGGGTGTAACTTTTGATTGGGGAATTGGAATTTTTAACAATTCCAGCCTAATTATATTTTGTAGCTTCAATTTATCCCTGCTCCTTTTTAAGCTATAATTTGGGAAGGCTATTTAAATTTATTCTTGAAGCTTCTTTACTGTTCTGTAGAACAGCAAAAAGGATGGTGCTCTATTAGCCAATCCAATCCATTTTTGGGATAGTAATCCCAGTCATAAACAACTTTAATTTTATTTGGCAAAGCCTCATCAAACAGTTGGAAAAATCCATGGCTTTCAAAATCTGGGTTTTTCTTAGCCAAGTAATGGGCTTTCTTGAAAACTTTAAAAAGTTCTCTGGTACTTTGATTGGGCTTACAATCCAAAGTACACATGGTCCTTCTTGCAGTAATAACTGACTTACAGGGACCAAGTTCTGTCTTAATTTCTCTGATAGAAGACATCCCCTGATATTTTGCAAACTCTACGGTTTTTCTGTGATGCATACCAATTTCATTCTCTGCATCAGCAGGACCGGCTGCACTAAAAATAACTTTAGTATTTGTCATTTTTCAATATTGCAACTAACAATGGCAATAGCAAAAACACAAAAAAATTATTAATTTTACATTTTTTTTTATTTATTTTTAAATGGCAATAAAATATATATAACTTTGCACAAATATATCACTTGTTTCAAACGTTGACAGATCTCAAGCGGTGCCTCCATATATGTCAGAAACATTGACGCATCTCAGCATAGTGCCTACAATATGTCAGAATGTTTATACTGAAATATAAAAATATTATTGTACTTATGGAAATAGGTAAATCTTAATTTTGGAGATTCCCAATTGCCTACAATATCAAACAAGAAATTATAAGTTCTTTATATCCATGCTAGTTTGAAGACAAGTAACACAAATGAATATTGCTTAAAATATTATATATATATTTATTAACCAAAGTACAGTGCAAATTAAAATCAGGTGTAAGTCGTGATCAAACCAATGAATGGATATACTTCTACAATCAGAGATAAATGATGGATTATGTTCAGATAATATTTACATACATTTCTATGCAAGCTCTATATGACAAGGTATATTCACAGTTCAATACTTAAATGATACTTGTACATCTAAAACTTGGTAGACATGTGCGATTAGTTTCGTACAAATCGAAAATTCGTACGAATTTTTCGAAATTCGTACATTTGTACGAATCCGAATTACAAATTTTTTCGAATACAAATTCTGTACGAAATACGAAATTTCGAAAAATTCGTACGAAATTTCGTATCCAAATTATCCAAATCCAAACTATCAAATAAGATATGAAAATTCGACAAAGCGATAGGTAAATATTTTTTGGTCGAATGTGACTAACCTTAACTCTATTAGTCCAAGATTATTCTACATAGAGAGAAAAGATTCGACATAGAGAGAAAATATTCGACATTATAGAGAGAAAAGATTTGACATAGAGAGAAAAGATTCAACATTATAGAGAGAAAAGATTTGACATTATAGAGAGAAAAGATTGCTGCTGGAATTGGGTGGGGAAGTACATTTGCGGTTGAATCATTCGTTCGTTCCGATTCGACATTATAGAGAGAAAAGATTTGACATTATAGAGAGAAAAGATTTGACATTATAGAGAGAAAAGATTGCTGCTGGAATTGGGTGGGGGAAGTACATTTCCGGTCGAATCATTTGTTCGTTCCGGTCGAATCGTTCGTTATACGTGTCGTACAAAATTCGTATTTCGTACGAATCCGAATTGAATTCCGTACACGAATTACGAATTACGATTTTTTTTTAACACGAAACGGAACGGAACGGAACGAAACAAATTTTTCGATGGCTCCCATGTCTAAAACTTGGTAGCTCTTGAAATGTAACCTTCCGTGACTTTACGGCTTTAGAGAAAACAAACTTGTTTACATTATGTTATCTTTCTCAAGACAAACAGATCTCCTAATTACACTTCTTGAAAATACGGACAACATGTTGTCCTGTGGACAATTCTTGGTAATTTAGCCAAGAATGTCTATTCAAACACAAAGCTATCTCTAATGCATTGCTTGTTTAAACATATCCCAACATCAGGCCATTCACTAAGATTCACAATAATATTGTGATATATATAAATATGTATTTATATGTATTTATATATATATATATATATATATATATATATATATATATATATATATGTGTGTTTCTTCTTTAATTGCCTCCGTAAGATGTCATACTGCAGTTAGAAATCTCCAGAACCAATTAACGCTTACTAAAATAATAGAATGGCCCCATTTGGTATCTGCTCAAATCATCTATTGCATGTAGGATAAAAGATTTATACGTTACCAATAATTGAGAGTTCTGTCTGTTTGAGAAGCAAAGTCCCAAGAGGGACTTCTTTCACCATTGCTACATGTTTGCGTTAAGATCGCCCCCTCCAGCTTCCATCAGATCTAGACCCCCGAGAGAGATCTTTTCAGAGAGTCAGTGCCTTCAGAGATCATCTCTTCTACAGGTCCTCCTCCTGCTATCTCAGCTGCTACTTTTATCTGACTCCAAAAGTGGGTGTGTATCCTATCACTAGGTAACTGTTTTGGAAGGTTATCTTAGCAACCAAATATATGCCATCTTGAACAATGCCGTTTTTAACCTGTAGGGGCAGTGGTGTATAAGTAATAATTCCTAATGTTAGGGTCACTGAGTTCAATTAAAATTTCTGATTACCCTTTGGTCTAACTTAGTAAAACACACTTAATTGTCTAAGGGTGTCAAAACACATGTCATGTATCCCAGCTATCTCTGCGTCACTTCAGATTTACAGGTGTGAATGTTTATTATCAACACTGACCCAGGCCATTTGTTAATGTTTTGGGAAATTCCTTGAAACTAACCACTGGAATGTATGTTTAAGCAGTTTCTAATGCTACCCCACTAATATAGTAGCATGTATACAACTCCTTAATACTAATCTATATATATGCATACATGTATTACTAGTATAGATACTTTGTGAAGATACTTAAAATAAACCTTATTTAAGATATACAGTACACAGCTTATTTGTGAATAAACCCTTTGATCTCGTTATGTAAATACAATAATACACAGTTTGTGCTAGCCCGTATCCATACCCCCATGTCTCTAAGTGTCAAACCTTTGAATTACCACCCGGGGAGGCTGGTATATTTTCTTAAATGTTCAAAAGCTTTGAGTTTATGGTCTGGGAAAGAGATACAGAAAAACAATGCCTTCTTGTGAGACAGGAAATTAATTTAAAGATAGCGAACGTGGGTTAACCTCTTAAAGAGAAAGTAGAAACCAAAGTGTTGTTGTATTGTTCACAACCCATCATGAACTATGAGCTTAACTTTAGAGACAAAATGGCTGTCCTCTCGCTCATAATATACATGAATATGAACCATATGAAAAACACATACTATGCATCATATAAAGGCCTAGATGTATATTCCTTTTAACCCCAAATGTTCTGGCAAAACCCCCCCCACGTTTCTTGTATTCTGACGAATAGTCACGGACATACTAAGAAACGGGTCTGAAGAAATATCACAGTTGTTTAAAAGATATGGCCATATTATTATTTTTCCTTATACTTGAAGAACGTTCCTCTCTTCATCCATATGATAAAGAATGTTCTTGTATGACTTGGATCTTTGTTGATGAGTTCAAGTCTTTTTAAAATCAAAATGAACTGTTGCAGTGGTGGTGTCACCCCCCCTTTTCAAATGTGATAGAAACAAGTCTGTTAAACCAGCAATTGAAGAAACTCTTCAGAGAATCCGCTCTTGTAGGGTTACAAGCTGAAAATGGGATTCAATATCCCTTCTTTCAATGGATATTCGGGGATTCAAGCAAACAAGGGACTTCTGCAACAAATCTTTCTTTCCGGAAATACGAATCCTTGAGCGTCTTGCTTCATGACTCCTGATGAAGGATTCGATATGGTGATAGGTTCCATCCGGAACTGGGCATCACGGATTAACATCATCCAAACAATCGCTGTGTCTTTTGGTGGTCAACTTCGTCTTTACCAATCAACGATCTGGTCTGGAGTGTGGTTTGGTGACAGGTTCCCTCCGGAACTGGACGCCAAAGATTAACATCATCCATGCGATCGCGGTGTCTGTTGGCAGTTCACTTCGCCTTTACCAATCAACGATCTGGTCTGGAGTGCCAATCACTTTCTATTTGAGTAAATAGACAGTATGAATACATATTCTTATTAATTAATATTTACATTTTCTAACTATGCTATATATATATGATATAGCGATTGGTTAACTATATTTTAATTAACTAAGATCATCAATGATCTAATGATGATATTATTCTGCCATGATTGGCAGGATCAACATTAATGCCGAAGTATAAGATTGGAAGATCTGTAAGTTAGGAGAGAAATATCACAATGTCTTATTATTACATTAAATTCTATTGATCCTATAAGTCTCTTCTTATACATTACCTTCCAGCATTCTTAGTTGGAACCTAGGATGACAAGCATACAATTGAATATTTTATACCATACCCAAACATGTCCTCAATTCACTGATATTGGCAGATACTCTTGACCTCATCACAGTCTCCATTTTCTTCTTGTGGTGAGACTTAGGCTGCAAAACTTAGGCCTCAGGAGATGAACCTTGGAGCGACACCATTGGTCTTCCTGAAATGACATTTTAAACACCCGCCTCCCTCAACTGGTTAAGAACATATCTGAACTTTGGGATATGCTTTTCAAACTTTATGCTATTCAACAAAAATATCATCCACATATGTTAAACTTTCCCTTGAAGGTACATCAGGCCTTGGCCTTATGTAAAATAACAAACAAAAACAAAATCAAATTCAAAATTTAAATTTATATAACCAAATAACATTCTGATCCAGTTGTACTATTTCTTACCACCTTTAATTGCCAGCTTGTATGGGTCTTCAGGACTTACCTGAATGTTCCACCATCATTGGGCATCATTTAGTGTAGTGAAGTACTTAGCGCTTTGTATTTTTACATCAAGCATTGGTCAATATATAGCACAGCTTAGCCGTACATATATACTCGTTTATTTAGCTGTCTTAGATCAGCATATAAACACAATGACCATTTGGTTTAAGAATATCAAGTATAGGATTATCATAAGATCCGGTGCACTGATCCTACAACACCCCTCTCCTCGAAACTCTTAATGGTCTCCACTAGCGAAACATAGCAAACTAGGAAAAGACAGCAATGTTTGATTTAAAACACAAGGTGCGTTTTCACTTGGATCAGATTGAATCCTGGCAATGTGTATGTCTATTATACCACATCACAGGAATCTTTTCACAAACATATTTGAACTCCATGAAAACTTTTATATTTCATGAGTGTGATTTACTGAAATCTTTTCTATATACATCCTGTCTGCGAAACATTTTAATGCAGCAGGGTTCTTAAATTTCTGGCCTATTTATACATGGCCGGGTAATAAAAAAAATGTATTAGTACCTGTCTGAATAATGACCTCATATGGTACTAATATGCTTACTGCATATGGCAGTAGCCAAGATTACTTAAGGGCTTCATGTTCATTTATGAAACTACTTGGATTTTATTTTAATCTGGACCACAGTGGTATTTACCAGATCCATATGTATAGCAAAGCGATGTAATATATCGTTGCCAATGTACACATGATATTTTGGGTCATTGATTATCAGGAATAAGTGATTGACTGATTATTTATTTATCCTGATGGGTTTGAATACCTAAAGATTTACTTTAGGATTGATCAACTATTTTAATAACTTTCTACTAATGTGATTATATTCCTTGCATAAATATGAACCTTATTATCATTCCCCAGGTCACTAACCTGTTAGGGAACATACCATACAATCCCAGTAGGAATGATTCGACCGGAAATGTATCTCTAATGCATTGCTTGTTTAAACATATCCCAACATCAGGCCATTCACTAAGATTCACAATAATATTGTGATATATATAAATATGTATTTATATATATATATATATGTTTCTTCTTTAATTGCCTCCGTAAGATGTCATACTGCGGTTAGAAATCTCCAGAACCAATTAACGCTTACTAAAATAATAGAATGGCCCCATTTGGTATCTGCTCAAATCATCTATTGCATGTAGGATAAAAGATTTATACGTTACCAATAATTGAGAGTTCTGTCTGTTTGAGAAGCAAAGTCCCAAGAGGGACTTCTTTCACCATTGCTACATGTTTACGTTAAGATCGCCCCCTCCAGCTTCCATCAGATCTAGACCCCCGAGAGAGATCTTTTCAGAGAGTCAGTGCCTTCAGAGATCATCTCTTCTCCAGGTCCTCCTCCTGCTATCTCAGCTGCTACTTTTATCTGACTCCAAAAGTGGGTGTGTATCTTATCACTAGGTAACTGTTTTGAAAGGTTATCTTAGCAACCAAATATATGCCATCTTGAACAATGTCGTTTTTAACCTGTAGGGGCAGTGGTGTATAAGGAATAATTCCTAATGTTAGGGTCACTAAGTTCAATAAAAATTTATGATTACCCTTTGATCTAACTTAGTAAAACACACTTAATTGTCTAAGGGTGTCAAAACACGTCATGTATCCCAGCTATCTCGGCGTCACTTCAGATTTACAGGTGTGAATGTTTATTATCAACACTGACCCAGGCCATTTGTTAATGTTTTGGGAAATTCCTTGAAACTAACCACTGGAATGTATGTTTAAGCAGTTTCTAATGCTACCCTACTAATATAGTAGCATGTATACAACTCCTTAATACTAATCTATATATATGCATACATGGGTTTATACATGTATTACTAGTATAGATACTTTGTGAAGATACTTAAAATAAACCTTATTTAAGATATACAGTACACAGCTTATTTGTGAATAAACCCTTTGATCTCGTTATGTAAATACAATAATACACAGTTTGTGCTAGCCCGTATCCATACCCCCCATGTCTCTAAGTGTCAAACCTTTGAATTACCACCCGAGGAGGCTGGTATATTTTCTTAAATGTTCAAAAGCTTTGAGTTTATGGTCTGGGAAAGAGATACAGAAAAACAATGCCTTCTTTTGAGACAGGAAATTAATTTAAAGATAGCGAACGTGGGTTAACCTCTTAAAGAGAAAGTAGAAACCAAAGTGTTGTTGTATTGTTCACAACCCATCATGAACTATGAGCTTAACTTTAGAGACAAAATGGCTGTCCTCTCGCTCATAATTTACATGAATATGAACCATATGAAAAACACATAATATGCATCATATAAAGGCCTAGATGTATATTCTTTTTAACCCCAAATGTTGTGACAATCAGTTACTCCTTCCCTAGCCCCACCATCATGCACGGAGGAGTCCCCCGAACTGTTCGACCACAGTGTCGGGTACATGCTGCAGGAGGATGCGCAGCGTTCTGAAGGCTCCCATGATTGTATCCAGCTAGAGGAAGGCAGTAACGTGAGCCCAGAGAGAGGGGGTGCTCAAGAAGGACAACAAACTGGCAGTCATGTTCCCCCAGCTGCAGCATACTGCCAGGTTTGCTCCAGTGACGAGGAGGGAGGGGATGATGAGGTCACTGACTCTACGTGGGTGCCTGATAGGAGAGAGGAGGAAGAGGAGGAGGAGGCACATCTCCAATGAGGCAGGATGCCCTCCAGGGGCCCAACTTAAGGGCAGCCAACCAACTGCGTCACACCGCAGAGCTCTGCATGTGCAGGTCGCTGCTGACTCCGCGCGTTTTTCCAAAAGTTCTTTGGTGTGGGACTTTTTTGATACGTGTGCAGCAGATCGCACCGTTATTTGCAACATATGTCTGAAGCGTATCAAGCGTGGCCAAAACACCAGCCGCTTGGGCACCACATGCTTGACCAGACATGTGTCGAAGTTCCATGCAGTCCATTGGCAAGCGTACTTAAAAGACCCGCAGCAAAGAAAAAGGCAGACCTCTCCTTGCTCCTCATCAGCTGGGATCTCCATCCCCACTATACCTTCAGTCCTCTCAGAAACCTGCACTGAGAGGAATGAAGGTGTAGAATTAGGTGTGCCACTGCCAAGTACCTGCGGGAAATCTGCTATTAGTACACCAATGTCCGATTGTAGCAGGCAAATTTTCCTGCCCCTGTTGCTACACCAGCGAAATAAATTCAATCCCAGCCATCCACATGCCCAGCGGTTGAATGCTAGCTTGGCTAAATTGCTAGCACTTCAACTGCTGCTTTTTCAGTTGGTAGACTCTGCCCCCTTCAGTGAATTTTGGAATGAGCGGTACCTCAGTGGTAGGTTCCCAAACGCCACTTTTTTTCACGGAAGGCGATTCCGGCTCTCTACCGGCATGTGGAAGGCAATGTCTTGGCCTCGCCGGACACGGCGGTCAGCAGTAAGGTGCATATTACCACTGACTCATGGTCCAGCAGGCATGGACAGGGACGTTACCTATCTTTCACGGCGCACTGGGTGACTCTGCTGGCAGCTGGGAAGGATGCAGGACAGGGCGCAGTAGTGTTGGAGGTTGTTCCACGCCTCCAAAATACTACTAGTGGGGATTCTGCCACACCTCTCTCCTCCACCCCCTCCTCTTCTTCTTCCTCCATGGCCTCTTCCTCTGCTGATTTGTCCTCAGAACCAGCGGTGCTCCGTAGGCGTTCAAGGGGCTACGCAAGCACGCAGGCAAAGAGATGCTATGCAGTGCTTGAGCTGGTGTGCTTGGGGGACAGGAGCCACATTGGGGCAGAGATTCTGTCAGCTCTGCAGGGGCAGGCTCAGAGGTGGTTGACGCCACGCCAGCTTCAGCGAGGAATGGTGGTTTGCGACAATGGCACCAACCTCCTCTCCGCTCTCCGAAAGGGACACCTGACCCATGTGCCCTGTTTGGCTCACATCCTTAACTTGGTGGTGCAGTGGTTCTTGGGCAGGTACCCGGGCTTACAGGATCTCCAGAGGCTGGCCAGGAAAGTCTGTGTGCATTTGCGCCGGTCATATAATGCCAGTGCTCGGCTGGCTGACCTCCAAAAGGAATTTAACCTGCCCAAGAACCGCCTAATCTGTGACATGCCCACCAGGTGGAACTCAACGTTAGCCATGCTGCAGCGGTTGCACATGCAGCAGAGGGCCATCAATGAGTACCTGTGCGACAATGGCACCAGAACAGGGTCAGGGGAGCTTGTTTTTTTTTCGCCACGCCAGAGGGTCATGATCAGGGATGCATGCACTGTCCTGTCACCATTTGAGGAGGCCACGAGGATGGTGAGCAGTGACAGTGCATGCATCAGTGATACTGTCCCTCTTGTCCACCTGTTGGAGCACACGCTGCATGGAATAATGGGCAGGGCACTTGAGGCAGAACAGAGGGAGGAAGAGGAGGACTTCCTTACCTCTCAAGGCCCCCTTTATCCAGACAGTGTTTCTGCGGGCCCGCCGATCACACATGAAGAGGAGGAGGAGGAGGATTGTGTCAGCATGGAGGTGGAGCCTAGTACTCAGCATCAGCAGTAGTCTTCAAGGGATCATTTACAGTCCCCAAAAACCCATGGACTTGTACGTGGCTGGGAGAAGGTGGCTGCGGATCATGTCGTCCTTAGTGACTCAGAGGACTCTGGACCGAATGCCTCAGCAAACCTACGCTGCATGGCCCCCCTGATCCTGCAAAGCCTGCGAAAGGATCCTCGGATTCGTGGTATCAAGGAGAGGGATCATTACTGGCTGGCAACCCTCCTTGATCCACGTTACAAGGGTAAGGTTGCGGACCTTATCCAGCCGTCGCAGAGGGAGCAGAGGATGAAACATCTTCGGGAGGCCTTGCAGAAAGGTTTGTGCAACGCGTTTTCAGAGCCTGGGAGGTTACAAATTCCTGGTCCTGGACAACGTGTTGCTGAGGCTTCGGTCCGTCACAGAAGGAGAAAGTGGCCGTCTGACCGATGCGTTCAGACAATTTTTTAGTCCGCAGCCCCAAGGTATGATCGGTTCCAGCAACCATCGCCAGCGTCTGATTTACATGGTGCAGAAATACCTAGGGGCAAGAGTAAGAGACTTGGACACCTTTCCCACCGAAAATCCTCTGGGTTACTGGGTCTTGAGAATGGACCACTGGCCAGAGCTTGCACAGTATGCAATTGAGCTACTGGCCTGTCCTGCATCCAGCGTTCTCTTGGAATGCACATTCAGTGCTGCTGGAGGCTTTGTAACCGATCACAGGGTGCGCCTGTCCACCGACTCGGTCGATCGGCTGACCTTCATAAAAATGAATCAGTCTTGGATCACCAGTGTAACGGCACCCCAAGTATGAAAGGGGTTAACGCCGTTTAGGATATTCCCTCTCTGGACACACATCCACTGCTGATCCTCCACAGTCAGGCGACCGCTTCCCATAGGATTAATCCTTCCAAACATACGAGACAAACACTCTGTATGAAGTTTCCAACTGGACTGACAATCTTTAATGACAAACTCCCAGTTTTATACACACAGAGAGGAGATTCTTACATTCTCCTCAGACAATACACCTTTGACCAGACCTAATTTACATGAGCTAATTAACTACAGTGATGACTCAGACACATGACCTTTAGGCTAGCCTCACTGTCTCCCAATACACATCTGACATCTTAGCAGACACAGGTGGGGGCTGGATGTGGTGACATTAGCATCTAACAGTATGTGTCCCAACATCATGAAGGAGTCACTTTTCAGTTAACCTGTTGAGTTCATAATCAAACAGTAAATAGTTCTTTACAGATATCCTGGGGAATATTGTGTAAAAATATCACTGTTCCATTTTAAAGCAATCCAAGACATATTCTTAATGTCCATTATTTTCTTGCTCACCCTGTGCCCAAAATGACCCCTGTCACAACCAGCTACCAAGCACCTGATGCTGATGTAACCAAATAATTAGTTTTTTAATGTGAGATCCCTTCAAGGCTGCCTATGCTGATGCTGAGTGACTATCCTGTTATGCTGAGTGATTATCCTCTTCCTGCTCAATGTTCATGTTGATAACTTGTAAGAACATTTTTGGTTCTGGGCACCGCCACCATTGGCTAATGCCGCGTACACACGATCATTTTTCACATCGTTAAAAATGCAATTTTTTAAATTAGGCATTAAAAACGATCGTGTGTAGGCTCCAGAGTATTTTTAACAACGTGAAAAATGGCCTAAAAAAATGAGAACCTGCTCTATTTTTTCACGTCGTTTTTCACGTCGTTTTTTTTTAAACGACGTGAAAAACGGTAGTGTGTGTGCTTTTACGAGGGGAAAAAAACGCGCATGCTCAGAATCAAGTATGAGACGGGAGCGCTCGTTCTGGTAAAACTAGCGGTCGTAATGGAGATAGCACATTCGTCACGCTGTAACGGACTGAAAAGCACGAGGCTGAAAAGCGCGAATCGTCGCTCAACAAACTTTACTAACATGAAGGGTGGCGCCATTCAAACGGAACTTCCCCTTTATAGTGCCGTCGTACGTGTTGTACGTCACTGCGCTTTGCTCGAGCGTTTTTTTTTAATGAACATGTGTATGCAAGACAGGCTTGAGAGGAAACAAGAAAAATCACATTGAGAAAAACGTTGTTTTTGAAAATGACATTAAAAACGATTGTGTGTACGCGGCATAAGGCCCAATTTTTCTGCCCCTGTTTAACAGGGGCGTGTAATTACAATTTTTGTTGCAATACTTTGCAGCAGGGCTCATTCCTGCGCTCCAACTAGAGTATCTGTGAGGGGTTGCAGTATTGTGGCACCAGCACCAGTGCCTAAGGCCCAATTTTTCTGCCCCTGTTCAACAGGGGCATGTTATTACAATTCTTGATCTAATATTTAACAGCAGGGCCCGTTCCTGCGCCCACCAAGAGTAACTGTGAGGGCTTACAGTGTTGTGGCAACACCACCACAAAGTCCACCACCAAAGGCCCAATTTTTCTGACCCTGTTCAACAGGGGCATGTAATTACAATTCTTGATCTAAGATTTCACAGCAGGGCCCGTTCCTGCGCCCACCAAGAATAACTGTGAGGGCTTACAGTGTTGTGGCAACACCAACACCTAGGGCCCAAATTTCTGCATAGTATATAGGGCAGGCCCCTACTTTCAAACATCCGACTTACAAACGACTCCTACTTACAAACGGAGGGAGACAACAGGAAGTTAGAGGAAATCTACCCCTAGGAAGGGAAATTCTCTCCTGTAAGAGTTAATATGGGAAAAACGTGTCTCCTCTCCACTGGTGCTTTATCACCAATCCTTGTTTGCCTAAAAACACCAAATTTTCATAATTAAATTGTCATTGGGACAGAAAGTGAGGTGAAATCTTCTGAACAGGTGCACAGACAGCAAAACAAATGTTACAGGGGTGATAACCCTTCCCTATGTTTTCCAAAAAGCTTAAAAATAGATATTTTGGCTGGAGCTACACTTAAAAAATGTACCTGTTCCAAATTACAAACAGATTCTACTTAAGAACAAACCTACAGTCCCTGTCTTGTTTGCACCACCTGTATACTGCTGTTCAGAGTATACAGAGCCTTTATTTAATTTGGGTGCGGGGTTCCCCTTAATATCCATACAAGACCCAAAGGGGCTGGTAATGGGCTGGTAATGGGCTGGGGGGGGGGGTGGTACCCATGCCGTTTTTCTCAATAATTTTCATCCCTATTGCCGGGACCAGACATTACATTAAAGCCGCAAGCAGTTTTAAATGACTTTTATTCCTTTAGAAATGTCAATTTTTGCAGGGACAGTTATAAACACGGGAAACGCGCGCCACTTTACAGGCATACTATAGACACCCCCCAGGCATGATATTTAAAGGAATATTTCACTTTTATTTTTTCACTTTAAGCATCGAGAAAAATCACTGCTCCTGAAAAAAACTGCAGTTTTTAAAACTTTTTTTTGCATTGATACATGTCCCCTGGGGCAGGACCCGGGTCCCCAAACCCTTTTTAGGACAATAACTTGCATATTAGGCTTTAAAATTCACACTTTTGATTTCTCACATTCGAGTCCCATAGACTTTAACGGTGTTCGAAAGTTTGCGGAACTTTCGGTCCTTTCGCATGTTCCGGATGCAAACCGAACCGGGGGGTGTTCGGCTCATCCCTATATGGGACATGCTTTTTGGCAAAGTAATTGCTATATCTTAGCATATGTGTGCTTTTTGAATATGGAGAATAGCCATTCGGTGCTTTTTACGAAAACTGGAGCACAGAGAATCAGGTGCAGTTGGTCATACTAACCAATCAGCTTCTATATTCAGCTTGTTTGGGGTTGTACTTGTCTCCATTGACGTTTGTGTAGCGGACCCCTAAATCTGGGGGTTGCTATGCCTGAAATTTAGAGGGTTGCCTGAGCAGTAGTCTGGCTCAGGCTGTCTAATTTCTATAAATTGGCTTCTGCTTTGATGAAATATTGCCTGGTAGTACAGTTCCCTGTTGCCTGTAGGTGGCGTTGTCATTCCTGGCACAGGTAGAACCACAGGAGCTATCACAGCATCATTGGGTGTCTTCTCTCGGCAGCCGTGCGGTGGGCGTGGTCAATCCGCTGTGCATGCCATGAGGCATGAGGTGATTCCAGGGGGAACCCTGGTGGAGCAGTTCTCGCCCCATGACCCTCCAGGTCGGGGGTGTGTCAGTCTCGGGCACCTTTGGCCCGAGGCTGCATCGTTGCAGGTAGGACCGGCACCTTTAGCTGAGGCCTACACCCGAAGAGGAGTCCCAAGGTACCCAAGTGGGGGTGACACGCTCTGAAGCAGAGGAAGCTGGGGGAGGATCGGTCCCAAGGGGACAGTGAAGGAGTCACTGTCTCGGGAGAGGCCTGGCATGCCTATCAGAGGGAAGGATTCCATTATTATTCAAGAGCCCTTGTAACGTGCCCATTGGCCTCAAAGTTCTAAAGTGTTACAAGTGCTGGGAAGTTCGGGACGCAAGGATTCTGTGGTAGAGGATCCCTGATCGTATCCCAAGGAAACTCAGAGTATTTGTCCGTGCTTCACTCTGGCTGCTAGAACCGTGAGAGGGATCTATCCGGGTGAGCAAGGCCCACTCAGGACCGAGTGGCGACGAGTAGTAGTTAAGTGCCGCGTGCCTGAACCTGCCTCCCTACCCAACTCCATTTCTATCTTCAACTTTTCTACTAAAGTTATATGCAAGAGAAAATAAACTTGTCTGTTGGAGTTTAATATTGTCTGGACATTGGCCTTCTTATTAGAGAGAGAATGGACTTTTCCCTACACTCTAGGAACGAGAACCAGCGGAAGGAGGTAACTCGCTGCAGAACCCAAAAACTGTATAACACCGCTCAACCTCTGATCAGGAGGGTACGGCATTGTGGCACTGTGTGTCTTATCCCGCAGGTGAAGGTAAGCGGGTAAAAGGGATCTGTGTGCTACATGTGGGGGCTCGAGTCCGGGATCTGCAGCTACCCCTGGAAGTTGGACTATTTTTCTCTCATGTCTGTGTGTTCTGTGAAGGTCGGCCATTAAAGAAAAGTTGGGCTGCGTCACTTTATTAGAGAAAATGGAGGTCAGGCCTGTACTTTGACTTTCGCTCTAACTACATAGTTCGTGGGCGTGTCCTAAAAGAAGAAAAGCCTGCAAGCTACGTGCAGAGAAGAAAAAGGGGGAGGAGCCCCCGCCAATTGTGAGTGGCACGTGGTGCATTTGGCGCCAAGGGACAGTAAGAGCCTGGACTAGTAAGGAGAAGCAACATGTCTACTACCCCATGGATTTCTGCTTCACCAGGAACTCGGATGTTCCCAGCTACCTCTGCCATGGACGTTGCTCCTCTCACTGCCCCCCCTGACAGATACAGGGATCCGGCTCAAGCCTAGGGGCCGCTTCGCACTTTATACTTGCAGAGATGCAGAGGCCCTGGGCGTGCTCTGTCCCAAGTGCAGTGGTTTGGCTGTGCAGATACGGCCATTCGGAAGGTGTTTGACCTGCAGGAGTTTTTGTTTGAGGTGGACCAGCCCATCGAGTCACCCCGAGCCTACCGGGTCAACTGTATTATGGGGACTGTTACTTCTGAGGAGGAAAACTGCGCCCTTACAGCCAAACCCACGCGCACCCCCGCGGCTGCAACGGATGCCAAAGATGGAGTTCGGGCCACCACGGAGCCAGCGACGGACGCCACAGCGGATGCTGTTTCCGTCACTACAGAGACCTCCATCCCACCCACCAAAAGGAAAGTGGGATACGTTAAGGCCTCCCGCGACCGCAGTAGAAGCCTACCCCAGCGCCTGCCTGAACTGGATCTTCGTAGCGGAGGGATCTCCGGAAAATCCACGTCAAGGAACGATAAGAAGGCTGGGGGAACTGTGACAAGTTTGCCGGGGAAGGGAAAGAAGCCCATACCCTATACTACTGGGGATGTGTGGACAGCCAACCCGCGGGAACTGTTGCCATCTGGGGACAATGTGTCCGTGTCCACCAGAAACTATGTGCCTGCCGAGGAGAATGACACTTCGGATCTGGACTCATCGTCCGATGTGGGTGACGATGTGGAGATCGATGAGATCTTCATCAGGAAGGGTTGGGACAAGATTCCGGTGACCCCGTCTCGCAGCCTTAGAAAGGGATGGCCCATGGACTCTGGGGAAACAACACCCCAAGTGAAAGCCCCTGCTTTGGAGGAGAAGGTTGTTCCCACACCCGCCTTGCCCGCACCTGCATTGCCTGCACCTGCATCGCCCTTGCCCACCACTACAGAGGGGCGTCTGCCGTTGCGGCTGCCTTTGCCAATGTCCGATGTAGTGTCGGTCAGGAGATCCCCAGATGCTATTGTTCTACCTGGAGCAGGAGACCGTGCAACCCTGCCACACATTGCCCGGTTGCAGCGGCTCCTGAATAGGAAAGTTGCCAAGGAGTACGGTTGGGAGTACCCTTATGTTCCCAGAGAACTTCTCTTTGAAATTGAGGCCTACCGAGAGAGATGGTATCCTGACTTTGTGTGGGATCACTTGGAAGTACCTAAAGCCTGCAGGTACTTCATATGTTCAGCCGTCATGGCTGATCGTTTTAAAGGTTGCCGCCGAGAATGAAACTACGGTCGGCACATACATGCGGACCGAGTGGTAATTTGCAACAAGGAGAGAGAGGACGCTGTGTACTCTGTAGAGACACTGGACAGACAGTGGAAGACTCTCATTCTCCCTGATCCTTATTACTATCTCTAGAGTGGGAACTTGTGTTTGTTTTTCTTATTACCCGCTCTAGGGACCAGCTGCCCTGGATTCAATAACTTTGCCCTCTGTTACAAGGGGGATCTACTCAACTGAGGAACCGGAGAACTGTTGTTGTTTTTCTCTCCCTCCTCAACTCCACAAAAGAAGAGAAATAGTTTCTTTCTTGAACTGAACATTGGGGTAGATTAGTCAGGGCCACAGCAGGAAACCACTGTGATCAAGATGGAGGGTTTCAGTACAGCAAATCCATTCCCACGCGCAATTGTGGAGAGTGTAGTGACTTGTGCTGCCACCAGGTGGTAGTGGTTTGCAGAACTATAATGTATGCTCAGTGATGCTAGGCTTAGCAATTCATGCTTTCAGAGGACAATCATTTCTTTCCGAAGAGATGATTTTCTTCTGTATCTGTTAGGAAGTAGGATGTTTTATTGTATGTTTTTTTTTCTCTCCCTCTGCAGGTGATCTGCTATCAACTCCACCGGAGGATGGGTGGGGTAGATATGTTAGGAGGGGCGGGATTGTCAAATGTAAAATGATGGGTTTACTTAAGAATGTGACATTGAGAATGGGATGTCAAAATTGTGTATTGATATGTGTTTTCCTCTTTTCTTTCCCTACCCCAATCCCAAAATATTTTGAATAAATCAGAGCCCACTCAGGATTGAGGGGGGTCTTCTGATCTATTCCTGCCACTGGGGACAGTAGCTTATTCAGAAGGGGGTGTGTGTAGCGGACCCCTAAATCTGGGGGTCGCTTTACCTGAAATTTAGAGGGTTGCCTGAGCAGTAGTCTGGCTCAGGCTGTCTAATTTCTATAAATTGGCTTCTGCTCTGATGGGATATTGCCTGGTAGTACATTTCCCTGTTGCCTGTAGGTGGCGCTGTCATCCCTGGCTCAGGTAGAACCACAGGAGGTATCACAGCATCATTGGGTGTCCTCTCTCGGCAGCCGTGCGGTGGGCGTGGTCAACCCGCTGTGCATGCTGGGAGAGGGTACAAAAGGGGCAGCTGCCATGAGGCGTGAGGTGATTCCAGGGGGACCCCTGGTGGAGCAGTTTATGCCCCATGACCCTCCAGGTCGGGGGTGCATGTGTGTGTGTCAGTCTCGGGCACCTTTGGCCCTAGGCTGCATCGTTGCAGGTAGGCCCAGCACCTTTAGCTGAGGCCTACGACCGAAGGGGAGTCCCAGGGTACCCAAGTGGGGGTGACCTGCTCTGAAGAAGAGGAAGTCGGGGGAGGATTGGTCCCAAGGGGACAGTGAAGGAGTCACTGTCTCGGGTGAGGCCTGGCATGCCTATCAGAGGGAAGGATTCCATTATTCTTCAAGAGCCCTTGTAACGTGCCTATTGGCCTCAAAGTTCTAAAGTGTTACAAGTGCTGGGAAGTTTGGGACGCAAGGATTCTGTGGCAGAGGATCCCTGATCGTATACCAAGGAAACTCAGAGTATTTGTCCGTGCTTCACTCTGGCTGCTAGAACCGTGAGAGGGATCTATCCAGGTGAGCAAGGCCCACTCGGGACCGAGTGACGACGAGTAGTAGTTAAGTGCCGCGTGCCTGAACCTGCCTCCCTACCCAACTCCATTTCTATCTTCAACTTTTCAACTAAAGTTATATGCAAGAGAAAATAAACTCGTCTGTTGGAGTTTAATATTGTCTGGACATTGGCCTTTTTATTAGAGAGAGAATAGACTTTTCCCTAGACTCTAGGAACGAGAACCAGCGGAAGGAGGTAACTCGCTGCAGAACCCAAAAACTGTATAACACCGCTCAACCTCTGATCAGGAGGGTACGGGCATTGTGGCACGGTGTGTCTTATCCCGCAGGTGAAGGTAAGTGGGGAAAATGGATCTGTGTGCTACATTTGTAAAGGTCCTTCTCACAAAACTCTCCAGCTGGAGTACCTACAAGACCAGTCTTTTGCATGAGCGACATGGCAGGTGTGAGAACCACTGGATCTTCAGAATCACTTGAAATTGAAGTCAAAGGTCTGGCGTTAATGATAGCTGTAACCTCTGCCATAAATGTCACTAAACATTCGTGAGTAAGCCTTGCAGTTCCTACTTGCAAGAAGATAGAGTCAAGAATTCTGCGGGCTATGCCTATCATCCTCTCCCAAACACCTCCCATGTGAGAAGAGTGAGGTGGGTTGAAGATCAACGTGCAGTCTTGCTGACTCAAGTATCTTTCTACACTGAGAACGTCCAAGTTGGAAGGAATTTGCAGTTCTTTTACTGCTCCTACAAAGTTAGACCCTCTGTCAGAGCGAATGAGTTTTTCTGATTTCAATGAAACGTCTAAAAGCATTAATGAAACTTGAAGTGTCCATTGACTCAGCTTTTTGAATTTCTAGGTTTGTCTCTGTTGCAATTAGTTCAGCTAGCTCTGTAGCCAATACTGCAGCACAAAGTTCCAGACTGGGTATGGTGTGTTCGGGAAGTGGTGCAAGTTTTGCTTTCCCCATTAAAAATCCTATGTGGCATTGTCCTTTAGTGTCTATGGTTTTCAGGTAAGCTACAGCAGCAATTGCTTTAACAGAAGCATCTGAAAACACACAAAGTCTTTGCATCTGAACGTCTGCAGATGACAGAGGAGCATATGGGTGATGAATTTTAGGGTTGGATAGAGCTGTTAGTGAGTCCTTCCACTCTAGCCAAAAGTTCTTCCTGTCGGTGGGGAGAGGGTGGTCCCAATCTAACGACTCACAGGTTAAGTCTCTGAGTAGTGCCTTACCCTGGATGGTAACAGGTGCTGTAAAGCCTAAAGGATCAAACAGGCTGTTTATGGTAGACAGGACACCTCTACGGGTAAAGGGTTTTTCTTCTGTGTTTACTTGGAAAGTAAAGGTGTCAGATCTTAAGTCCCAAAGCAAACCAAGGCTGCGTTGCATGGGAAGTGAGTCTGTGCCTAGATCTAAGTCATTTAACTCGTTAGAATCATCTTGGACAGGAAAGGCTTCTAAAACTTCTCTATTGTTGGAAGCAATCTTGTGGAGTCTTAAGTTGGAACAAGCAAGCATTGCCTGAGTTCTTTTGAGGAGACTGATTGTGGCTTCATTTGTGGGTAGTGATTTCAAGCAATCGTCTACATAGAAATCCTTGTCCACAAATTGTCTGACATCTGACCCATACTCTAACTCTCCCACTCTAGCAGAGTGTCTGAGGCCATATATAGCAACTGCAGGGGAAGGACTGTTGCCAAATATGTGCACCCTCATGCGGTATTCTGTGATGTCTTTAGAGGGGTTGTTGTGCCTGAACCAGAGACACCTCAGAAAGTTTCGGTGTTCTTCTTTAACAAAAAAGTAATAGAACATTTGCTGTATGTCTGCCATGAATGCGACTGAATCCTTGCGAAAGCGAAGAAGTACTCCTATTAGTCTGTTGTTCAGGTCAGGGCCAGAGAGAAGGACATCATTTAGAAAGACACCCTCATGCTTGGCGCTGGAATCGAATACCACTCTAATTTGCCCTGGCTTCTTAGGGTGATAAACCCCAAATATGGGTAAGTACCGACATTCTTCTGAGGCATTGAGGTTTTGGGCTATCTCAGCATGACCATTCTGGAATATTTTGTCCATGAAGGAAAATAAATGTTCTCTCATCTTTGGTTTCCTTCGAAGATTGTGTCTTAGGGAAGTGAGGCGTTTATATGCTAGTTCTCTGTTGTTAGGCAAACATTGTCTTTGTGGCCTAAAGAGAAGAGGTGCAACCCAGCTATTAGTCACGTCTTTCTCCATACTCCTTTCCATAACTTCTAGGAAGAGCCTATCCTCAATAGACATTGCTACCTGGTTATCTTCCTTTGTTCTATTGAACACTGCGCTTCCTAAGTCGCTTTGGTCATCGTCATAGGTATTGCTGTCACAGAGGGGACTTAGGAAAGGAAGAGGTATAGGGCTGTTGTGTGGTAGCTCCTTTATGAGCATGTGATTTTGACTGGATTGGAAAAGAGAAGGAAGACCATTCTCGAGGGTACTAGTGAGCAGGTTATTAACAGATGCCGATTTGTGTGCACCTCCCAGGCAAACATCACCTATAATGACCCACCCGAGATCCAGTTTTTGGGCATATGGTTCGTTTTGAGGACCGTTGATCAGCTTTCTTACTTTGTGGACTTGCAAGATATCTCTCCCTAGGAGTAAGATTATCTGAGCCTGATCATCTAGTTCTGGTATGAGATGTGCTATGTGATTCAAGTGAGTCTGGTGATCTGCTGCGTCTGGTGTGGGAATCTCTGATCTGTTATCTGGCATCTGGTTGCACTCTATTATGGTCGGTAAGGGTAGGCATGTCTTACCATCCAAAGATTCAATTTGTAGGCCGTCAGTTCTTCCCCCCGCCGTTTCCACTGTACCTGCACAGGTCCTAAGGGAGTAAGGGCTGCTGGGGCCTTTAAGGTTTAGAATGTCAAAAAACACAGATCTAGCTAGTGACTTATTACTCTGATCATCCAAGATGACCCCTTACCCCTTACCAATTCACATAGGGGGGGGCGGGATCTGGGGGTCCCCTTTGTTAAAGGGGTCTTCCAGATTCCGATAAGCCCCCCGCCCGCAGACCCCCACAACCACCGGGCAAGGGTTGTGGGGATGAGGCCCTTGTCCCCATCAACATGGGGACATCCTCCCCATGTTGAGGGCATGTGGCCTGGTACGGTTCAGGAGGGAGGGGGGCCGCTCTCTCGTCCCCCCCTTTTCCCCTGCGGCCGGCCAGGTTGCGTGCTCAGATAAGGGGTCTGGTATGGATTTTTAGGGGGACTCCACGCCATTCTTTTTTATTTGGGGTGGAGTTCCCCTTAAAATCCATGCCAGATCTGAAGGGCCTGGAATGGATATTTGGGGGAACCCCACGTCAATTTTTTTTTACATTTGCGGCGGGGTTCCCCTTATTATCCATTCCAGACCTGAAGGGCCTGGTAATTGAATTCTGAGGAACCCCCACGCTTTTTTTTTTATTTTTTATCAATGACTTTTGAATGTATTGCCGGGAGCCGACAATTCATTATAGCCGCGAGTGAGTTTTAAATGACATTTTTTCTTTCAAAAATGACATTTTTTGCAGGGACAGTTCTAATGCCCCATACACACGATCGTTTTTCATGCCGTTAAAAATGCCATTAAAAAAAATGGCCATTAAAAATGATCGTGTGTAGGCTCCAGAGCATTTTTAACGACGTGAAAAACGGCCATTAAAAATTTCGAACATGCTCTCTTTTTTCACGTCGTTTTTCATGTCGTTTTTTTTAACGACGTGAAAAACGATAGTGTGTATGCTTTAACGACGTGAAAAAACCACGCATGCTCAGAATCAAGTATGAGACAGGAGCGCTCGTTCTGGTAAAACTAGCGTTCGTAATGGAGATAGCACATTCGTCACGCAGTCACGGACTGAAAAGCACGAGACTGAAAAGAGCGAATCGTCGCTCAACAAACTTTACTAACATGAAGGGTGGCGCCATTCGAACGGAACTTCCCCTTTATAGTGCCGTCGTACGTGTTGTACGTCACTGCGCTTTGCTTGATCGTTTTTTTAAATGATCGTGTGTACGCAAGACAGGCTTGAGAGGAAACATGAAAAAAAACGACGTGAAAAACGGCAAGAAAAAAAATGGCAAGAAAAACGATCGTGTGTATGGGGCAAAAGCACGGGAAACATGCGCCACTTTACATGCATATCATACACACCCCCCAGGTACGAAATTTAAAGGAATATTTCACTTTTATTTTTTCATTTTAAGCATTATTAAAATCACTGCTCCCGAAAAAACGGCCGTTTTTAAAACTTCTTTTTGCATTGATACATGTCCCCTGGGGCAGGACCCGGGTCCCCAAACACTTTTTAGGACAATAACTTGCATATAAGCCTTTATAATTAGCACTTTAGATTTCTCCCATAGATTTTTCGAATTTGCCGCGAACACCCCAATTTGTTCGCTGTTCGGCGAACGGAGCGAACAGGCAATGTTCGAGTCGAACATGAGTTTGACTCGAACTCGAAGCTCATCCCTATCAGCAAGTGCCAAGTTAGGGAGCCAGCAGGACAGCAGAGGTGACGCTTGTGGAGTGCCAAGCCAGGAACCTAACATGTCAGCAAGGATGAGACTTGAGGAGTATCTGTAAGTGCCAAGCCAGGGACCCAGCAGGGAAGCGGTGGTGATGCTTGAGGAATATACTGAGTGAGAAGATTGGAAGAGCTCAGGGGATCCAGTGGCGGTGGATCAGGGAGTCTAGTGAAAGACGAGAGCTCAGTTGAGTAAAGTTCTACAATAGGAGATTGTAGAAGAAGTGAAAGAGTTCATTGCAACCTTTTTTAGAAACTGTTATAAGACTGTTGCCATAGGAGACAGCCTTCCTACTCATGCAGATGTGGTGTCTAGCTGGATACCTTTCCCTGCATGGCTGTCTGCCTATAGAAGTCTCGGAGTCTGCCAATTAACATTGCATCTACTTAAGGGTGTCCTGGTCCCAGCCCTCTCTCCCACAGTTCTGTTTAAGAGACAATAAATCTCTTTGCATTCAAGAAGTGTCTGGCGCCCATCAATCCACCTTGCATTACACCCATTATGCCATGTAACACACTCTACACAGAGGGATCTCAGCCGTCCCTAACTCTGGAGGTCACCATTAGGCCTAGAGAGGCCCGGGACTTTGCTACACTAGCAATTAGCTTGGGAGGAAGGGGTCTGGGTGGGGCAAAGAGTGGGGAGAGGGAGCTATGTTCGGCTTACACGCCATATTACTGCTAATACACAAAGGCAGTAGAATTAGCAGACAGATTTATACACCCTGTTCCAAATTATTATGCCAATGATATTTTTCTCATTTACCTAAATAATTGATGTAAACAACAGTCAGCATAATTCTCAAATTATCAACTATTAAGAGTATAATTCAAATTTTATTGAACAAACCTCCTAATGATAACAGTTTGTTTTTTCAAAATAAAAAAACTTACAATGCACTGTTCCAAATTATTACGCACAGTGAAGCCTCGTACACACAAACGAGTTTCTCGTCAAGAAACGACAAGAAAACTGCCGAGATAGCTTTCTTGCCGAGAAATTTGTTCGTGTGTATGGTTTCTCGTCAAGAAAACCGACAAGAATCTCGACGAGAAATATAGAGAACCTGCTCTCTATTTTCTCGTTGAGATTCTCGTCAGCCTGTTTCTCGACGAGAAAATTGTGTGTGTGTACACTTACCTGTCCGCCGGGAAGCCCACGCATGCTCGAAATGACTTTGACGCATGCGCGGTAGCTTCCTAGGCATAGATAGGGTGTAGCAAGATGGCGGCGACGGCATCGAATGTGACGAGCGCACGCTCGTCGTAGTCGATGACGTCACCGCATTCGCTCCATTCAAAGAACCGCGGGTTCTTTGAAAGGGGCGTCTGTACACTCGGCCGGGACAAGTTTCCTGTCCAAGAATCTCGTCAAGAAAAACGACGTGTTTTTTCTTGACGAGATTTTCGGCCGTGTGTACGAGGCTTAAGTTTCAAAACACTTTATAGGTTGTAAAGAACTGAAAATTGTCATTTGTTGTGTTTACAGCATATTTACTGAAATCAAAAGCTATTTCAATCAAACTTTGAACAACATTTTAATTTTTTTAACATTTTAACTGGTCAGTGTCATGTTACATTTTAACATAGGACCCCTTATTTGATAGCAGCTTCACAAGTCTTGCATCCATTGAACTTGTGAGTTTTTGGACAGTTTCTGCTTGAATTTGTTTGCAAGATGTCAGAATAGCCTCCCAGAGCTGCTGTTTGGATGTAAACTGCCTCCCACCCTCATAGATCTTTTGCTTGAGAATGCTCCAAAGGTTCTCAATAGGATTGAGGTCAGGGGATGATGGAGGCCACACCATGACTTTCTCTCCTTTTATCCCCATAGCAGCCATTGATGCAGAGGTATTCTTTGCAGCATGAGATGGTGCATTGTCATGCATGAAGATGATTTTATTATGGAAAGCATAGTTCTTCCTTCTGTACCAGGGAAGGAAGTGGTGAGTCAGGAACTCCACATACTTTGCAGAGGTCATCTTTACACCTTCGGGGACCCTAAAGGGGCCTACCAGCTCTCTTCCCATGATTCCGGCCCAAAATATGACTCCACCACTGCCTTGCTGACGTCGCAGTCTTGTTAGAACAGGGTGGCCGCCCACCAACCATCCACTATTCCATCCATCTGGACCATCCAGGGTTGCACGGTACTCATCAGTAAACAGGACTGTTTGAAAATTAGTCTTCATGTATTTTTCTGCCCAATGCAGCCGTTTCTGCTTGTGAGCATTGGTTAGTGGTGGCCGAATGGAAGGTTTATGCACAGTTGCAAGACCCTGGAGGACTCTACACCTTGATGTCCGTGGGACTCCAGAGGCACCAGCAGCTTCAAATATCTGTTTGCTACTATGTAATGGTGTTTTAGCAGCTGCTCTCTTCATCCGATGCATGGATCTGGCAGAAATCTTTCTCAATGTGCCTTTATCTGCACGAAACCCGTCTGTGTTCTGAATCAGCCACAAATCTCTTAATAGTGCGATGATCACGCTTAAGTTTTCGTGAAATATCTAATGTTTTCAGACCTAGTCCAAGGCATTGAACTATTTCACTCTTTTCGGCAGCAGAGGGATCCTTTTTCTTCCCCATAATGCTTGAAAATGGTGCTCTGCTTACAAATGTGGAACGCCCTCCTTTAGTCGTTTTTCCTTTAATTGGGCTCACCTGGCAATCTAATTATCACAGGTTTCCGAGATTGTTTTCAGTGATCAAAAGAGCCCTGAGACACAATGCCATCCATGAGTCAAACTGAAAAACAAAATATTTAGGGCCAGTTCACACCAGACGCAGTTCTGTGTGCTTTTTTTTTGCACAAAATGCATGCACAGTATTTTCCATGTATTCCAATGGCTCTAGTTGGCTCTAGTTCACACCATGCAGTCAGTTTCCGGTCAGTTTCTGCACCGGAAACTGACCGGAAACTGACTGCATGGTGTGAACTAGACAGTGGCGTCTCCATCTTTCATATTTAGGGGGGGGCACATGGGGGACAGGGACAAAAGTAGGGGGGCCAACTATAAAATGCAATTATATATATATATATATATATATATATATATATATATATATTGTGACAGCAGGAAGGTAAAGTCACCTGGTTGCATCCAGGGGGGTAGATATATTTCGCCCAGATTCAGGCTTTACGCCGACTTATACAACTAGGTGGAGAGTTGTATAAGGCTAGTGGGCTCATGGATGACTCATACCTCTAGGGAGAGGGCTGGGCGTCGTGCAGACAGGGAGTTGATGAGGCCAGCTGAAGCTTGTCAGCTCATTTAGGCCTCTATAAAAAACTCCCAGATTCATTAGGTGTTTGCTCATGCCTGGAACCAGACCTGTGTGGACTGTCTAGGGAGAGTGAACCCCTGTGCGGTGAGGCAAAGCCTGTGTGGCTATTTGTTTGGACTTTTACTAAACCAGGGACTTAGGGACTAGGACAGCACCAGGCTGATCCCAGTTGTTAGTTTAGGAAACCTGCATGTTTAGTCAGAGGTCAAACTGACCAGGATTTATTTTGTTTATGTTTCTTTTTGGCTTTGCTGTGTTTTTGTCACTGTACATAGAGAAATAAACCGCACCTTTTGATTTTGAAAACCACAACCTCCGTCTGCTGGCCCTGTTTTTGTGTGGGGAGCCCAACCAGGGGGTCACACACACCCGCTACCGAGTTAACCCCCTCACAGTTGGTGGAGAACCAGTGGCAGTTTTTTTTAAGCCAGCATGGAGGAGATACTGAAACAGCTGGCTCTAGCAAATGCCAATCAACAGCAGACAAATGCAGGTTTGCAAAGGAGCCTTGCAGCCCAGCAGCAAGCTCATCAACAAGCCCAGCAGCAATCTGAGGCCCGCTTCATAGACCTGTTACAGAAGCAAGAGCAGAGACTACAACAAATGGAAGCAGTAATGCAGCAACGTCCGCAGACCAGTGAGGAAAGCCGTCCCACTAATACCGCGTCCTTTGGGGTGAGTCGTTTATTGACAAAAATGACTGGAGAGGATGATCCAGAGGTATTTTTGACCACATTTGAAAGGACTGCTGAAAGAGAAAAGTGGCCTGAGGAGCAGTGGGCTGGACTGGTGGCTCCTCTGTTAACTGGTGAATCGCAGAAGGCTTACTATGACCTAGAGCCTGACCAAGAAAAAGACTATGTGATGCTAAAAGCTGAAATATTGGCAAGGCTGGGTGTCACCCTGGCTGTCCGGGCTCAGCGTGTGCATAACTGGACTTTCCAGCTTGGAAAACCCCCCAGGTCTCAAATGTATGATCTCATTCACCTGAGCAGGAAGTGGCTACAGCCAGAGACTTTGTCCGCACCAGAGATTGTGGAACGTGTTGTAATGGATCGGTTTTTGAGAGCTCTTCCTACTGCCATCCAAAAGTGGGTAAGCCATGGAGACCCAGAGACGGCCGGTGGTCTTGTGGATCGTGTAGAGAATTACTTGGCTACAGAGAACCTGACGGCCTCTTCCAGAGACTCTCGGACTTTCCACCCTAAGACCAGACCATCCCCAGGGGCGGATAAGAGGATTCCAAGGGGTGAGGGTGGAGAGAGTGAGAGGGTGGGAGCTCTACCCAAAGTTTGGCGAGAACAGCCTGGGAAGTCAGGGGCTCAAGAGGCAGCCAAATGGATTGTTTGCTACCGCTGCCGGCAAGCGGGACATATTGCAGCAAATTGCCCGGTTGTGGAGGAACCCACGCAATGTGACTTTCTGATGGACAGACGTCAGTCGCTGTGTGCGACAGTCGCATGCACTGCCATTCGGGGAACTGAGAAACATTTATGCAAAATGTGTATTAATGGTAGAAATGTTGTGGTATTACTGGATTCAGGTAGCCTTGTGACCCTGATAAAGGCTGAATTAGTTAAAACAGAGGTCTCTGGGAATAGCAAGGTAGCTGTTATTTGTGTGCATGGGGACACCCGAGAGTATCCAGTGACTACAGTGTGTTTCGAGACCCCCAAAGGTACCCTCTCTCATCCAGTGGGGTTAGTATCTCAATTACCGCATGATGCCATTGTGGGAAGGGATTTTCCGAAGTTCTGGGAACTGTGGGATGATCCTGAGCCCCCCACTGGTGCCCCTATGTACCAGGAATGTGATAGCCAGAACTCCTCTGAGAGTGGTGAGGACTCTCCAGAATTTCCCTTGTCAGTATTGGCAGGGGAGACTCAAGAAACTGGAGAGGAGCCCACCTCCTCAGACGAAAACCTACCGTCTGTGGAGTTTTCTGATCTGGAGGTTCACAGGGAAAATTTTGCCACAGAACAGTTAAAAGACCCCGCCCTAATAAAGGCACGGGAAAACGTAGTGGAAATAGATGGCGAGTTAGTGAACCCAGATAATACCTGCACTTACCCATACTTCAGCGTAGAGAAGGACCTACTGTATCGGGTGGCAAAAAGGGCAGAAGAAACCGTTGAGCAGCTTGTGGTGCCCAAACCTTACAGGAAGTTGGTGTTGGAGTTGGCCCATGGGCACATTCTTGGAGGTCATCTGGGGACAGAGAAAACCCGAGAGAGGGTATTACAGAGATTCTATTGGCCTGGGGTGATGAAGGACATAGAAAATTATTGTTCCTCCTGCCCTGTGTGTCAGAGGTCGGCCCCGATGCCACATTTCCGTAGCCCGCTGGTCCCTCTACCCATCATTGAGGTCCCGTTTGAGAGAATCGCAATGGATTTGGTAGGTCCTATAATCAAGTCCGCTAGGGGGCACCAGTACATATTGGTTATAATGGACTATGCCACCCGTTATCCAGAAGCGATCCCTCTCAGAAATACCTCGGCCAAAACCATAGCCAAAGAGCTATCTCTTGTTTTTAGCCGGGTGGGTATTTGTAAAGAACTGCTTACGGACCAAGGTACACCCTTTATGTCCCGGGTTATGAAAGAGCTGTGTAAATTGCTCAAAGTGACGCAATTGCGTACATCTGTGTATCACCCCCAAACCGATGGGCTGGTTGAAAGATTCAACAAAACCCTAAAACAAATGTTGAAGAAAGTGGTGGATAGAGATGGAAAGGATTGGGACTGTCTACTTCCTTATTTGATGTTTGCTATTAGGGAGGTGCCCCAATCCTCTACGGGATTCTCCCCCTTTGAGTTACTGTATGGGAGACACCCAAGAGGGCTGTTGGATATTGCCAAGGAAACTTGGGAAAGTGAGAGTTCTCCCCACAGGAGTGTGATTGAGCATGTCGCCCTGATGCAAGATCGAATTGCACAGGTAATGCCCATCGTGAAGGAACATTTGGCCCAAGCGCAGTTGGCACAGCAGAGAGTGTACAACCGTGGAGCAAAGACCCGTACCTTTTCCCCGGGGGATAGGATATTGGTACTTGTCCCTACGGTTGAAAGTAAATTCCTTGCCAAATGGCAAGGCCCCTACGAGATAATGGAAAAAGTGAGCGAAGTGAATTACAAGGTCAGACAACCAGGAAGGCGAAAGCCCGAACAGATATATCACGTTAATCTGTTGAAAGCCTGGAGGGATAGAGAGTCCCTAGTCGCAGAAACTTGGTCACCAGCTCAAACTGGTTGCGTGATTCCGGAGGTTGGAATAGCAGCCACCTTGTCACAACCCCAACAACAGGAGGTTAAGGAGTTTGTGCTTCGCAACAAGGAGGTGTTCTCTGAGCTGCTGGGACAAACATCTGGGGTAGAGCATGATATTATTACCCCGCCCGGTGAAAGGGTGAAGTTAAAACCCTATCGGATCCCAGAGGCCCGACGGGAGGCAATACGGGAGGAAGTACAGAAAATGCTGAACTTAGGGGTGATAGAGGAGTCCCAAAGTGATTGGTCTAGTCCCATTGTGTTGGTGCCTAAACCGGATGGGAGCTGGCGATTTTGTAACGATTTTCGTCAGTTGAACAAAGTTACAAAATTTGACACCTACCCCATGCCACGTATAGATGAGTTGATCGACCGGCTGGGAACAGCCCGATACATGACGACTCTTGACCTCACAAAAGGGTATTGGCAAATTCCCCTGGCCAAGTCGGCCAAAGAGAAAACCGCATTTGTAACCCCAGACGGGGCGTTCCAATATAAGAGAATGCCGTTCGGGTTACAGAATGCGCCGGCCACATTCCAGCGGAAAATGGACCAGATACTGAGGCCCCATCGGAAGTATGCTGCGGCTTACCTGGATGACGTAATTGTCCATAGCACAGATTGGGCCTCACATCTGCCAAAAGTGCAAGCAGTCCTAGACTCTATCCGGGAAGCGGGGTTTACGGCTAACCCCAAGAAGTGTACCATTGGGCAGGAGGAGGCCAAATATCTTGGGTACACCATTGGCAGGGGAGTAATAAAACCCCAACTCAACAAAGTCGAGGCCATCCAGAGTTGGCCACATCCCAACAGCAAGAAGCAGGTACGAGCCTTTCTGGGAATCGCGGGTTATTATCGGCGCTTCATTCCCCACTTTGCTTCTAAGGCTGTGCCCCTAACCAACCTGACGAAAGGGAAAGGGTCGGTCATGATTAAATGGACCCCCGAGGCGGAGGCAGCATTCCAATTCTTGAAACAAGCCTTATGTAGCCAGCCAGTGTTGTACTCACCCGACTTCTCTAAAGACTTTGTCGTACAAAGTGATGCGTCAGATGTGGGGTTAGGAGCAGTATTGTCCCAGGTCTGGAACGGGGAAGAGCACCCAGTCATTTACCTCAGCAGGAAGTTGAAGTCCCATGAGGTAAATTACGCCACCGTTGAAAAGGAGTGTTTAGCGGTGAAGTGGGCTCTAGATTCCCTTCGGTACTACCTGCTAGGTAGGCACTTTGACTTGGTTACGGATCACGCTCCTTTAAAGTGGATGGCTCAAAACAAGGAGACAAATAGAAGAGTGAATAGGTGGTTCCTGGCCCTACAGGAATTCAACTTCACAGTAAAGCATCGCCCTGGCGTTCAAATGGGGAATGTGGATGCTTTGTCTCGAGTACATGAATGCCTGATTGCTGGTGTTCCAACCCCAAGGTTAAAACAAGAGGGGGGGGTATGTGACAGCAGGAAGGTAAAGTCACCTGGTTGCATCCAGGGGGGTAGATATATTTCGCCCAGATTCAGGCTTTACGCCGACTTATACAACTAGGTGGAGAGTTGTATAAGGCTAGTGGGCTCATGGATGACTCATACCTCTAGGGAGAGGGCTGGGCGTCGTGCAGACAGGGAGTTGATGAGGCCAGCTGAAGCTTGTCAGCTCATTTAGGCCTCTATAAAAAACTCCCAGATTCATTAGGTGTTTGCTCATGCCTGGAACCAGACCTGTGTGGACTGTCTAGGGAGAGTGAACCCCTGTGCGGTGAGGCAAAGCCTGTGTGGCTATTTGTTTGGACTTTTACTAAACCAGGGACTTAGGGACTAGGACAGCACCAGGCTGATCCCAGTTGTTAGTTTAGGAAACCTGCATGTTTAGTCAGAGGTCAAACTGACCAGGATTTATTTTGTTTATGTTTCTTTTTGGCTTTGCTGTGTTTTTGTCACTGTACATAGAGAAATAAACCGCACCTTTTGATTTTGAAAACCACAACCTCCGTCTGCTGGCCCTGTTTTTGTGTGGGGAGCCCAACCAGGGGGTCACACACACCCGCTACCGAGTTAACCCCCTCACAATATATATATCCTGGGGCCCTTTACTACGATCCCACAATGGGCCCTTTCACATGTTCTGCAGTGAGCTCCCTTCCTACTATACTGGGCCCCCCCAGGGTGGCAGAAAACAAGAGATATATGTCACCAGCACACCAAGAAAATATAAGGGTCCAAAGTAGTGGGAGAACTATCAGGGTTGCAAAGGTTGTCTTGCCACGGGCCCTGGTGTTCTGCCACTGTGGGGTTCCCCAGCTGTCCTGTCCCTGCTATTGACAGCGCTGGTCTGGCATCTGTCTCCTTGGCAGCGGCGGTAGTCTATTAGGACCTAGTGCTGGTGACATTATGGGTGCATGCAGGGGAAGGCTGGCACTATTGGTTATAGAGAGCCGAGCCCCCAGCTGGTCACCTAGCAGCAGTAATGCTGTATAACCTTCTCTGTTGGCCTGCTGATTGGGATGTGATCCAGGTGATGCTCCCAGTCAGATCTAAGAAACACAGTATTTATTGGCATCAAGAGTACAACCACATATATATAATCAACCGTATGTTCAGCAGCCATGTGGGCTCTATGCCTGCAAAGTGTGGGCTTTGATCAATAAAATCACTGATATTTAACACTAAGATTTGACTAGAAGCATCACCTGTATTGCATCACAATCAGCATGTCAGAGAAGGCTCCACTGCTTCTAAGCAACCTGCAGAGAGCTCAACTGTCTACAACCAATAGAGATGGGCTCGGGTGTGTTTGAAATCCCACATAACCGATCCCGCCAGGAAGCAGACACTCCACAGTGCTAATCACAGCCAGTGAGACATTTCCTGATCTGTGCAGCTGCGGACCGGGGAATGTCTCACTGCCTGTGATTAGCGCTGTGCAGTGTGGGCTTCCTGGCAGGCTCTGGCATGTGGAATTTTGAACATGCCCAGCCAATCTCTAACAACAAATTTTTCTGGCCCTCCTGTACATCAGCCCCATAAAGTAACCAGCACTGGGTTCCAACGTGCTGCCGCCGCTGCCATGGAGACAGAGACCAGTGCTGTGAATAGCCGGGACAGGACAGCAACTCTGGTTGTTCCAGCACTGGTCCACACTGGGAGGATTCCCCCATCCACCTATAATGTGCAGATGGGGGAATTGGATCATTTCTTTTTTTTTTTCATTCAACCTAATAGTTGAATGAAAAAAAGTGATCAATGTATGGGCTGCCTAATAGCTAAGACCAGCCATAGACAGTTTAAATCTCAGCTGGTTCAGCAGGAACTGGCTGAGATTTGAACCATTAATGAGCAGATTCTCTTATGATTATCACTAGTGGTTGCTATAGCCACTAGTGATAATCACTGTTTGTCGGGAGAATACAATTGCTGGGCAGGAGGGATATTCCCCTGTCAGCACTGTCTGTGTTGATGGGGGAATCATGCAAGTTTCTTTCCTGCAATCTGTGGATGCAGGAAAGAAATTTGCACCGTATATTACCTGCCTAACTGAAAGTGAAAGTAAATTGTAAATGTCTTGAAAGAACAGGAGAGGGGGAGGGAGACAGATGGGGGGAGAGAAGGGATGGCGATAATGCAGTTCAGTGATTACAGTGTACTGCAGTCTGCAGTGCACACACTTACCCACGGTCCAGGCTAGAATCTCAGGCATCAGGAATGCTGCTGATTTTCATATTTCCCACCCACACATCCCCTCTTTTCAGATAAAGCACGCCGGGATAGTATGGGCGGGACTGGAAGGAGGAGGAGCTGTATTCCTCCCTGCTCGTATGTGAGGAGAGTGGGGGGGGTGGCTGGACTCGCTGGGCTGTGAAAGAGTGTCATAGACTTGCAGTCACCACTCTCGGAATTTACAGGCTGGTTCTCCTGTCCTATAGATGGGAGAAATCAGTCTGTTTTTTCAGTAACTGAGATGAAGGCTTGGGCCCCCCTCCCCCCCCCACAGTGCTCGTGGAGTTCTTCCTGCAACTCGCTCTTCTCCGTGCCAATGAGGATGCAGGGGAAGAAGCAGATCGGGCGGCTGTGGTTGTGTAAGCGCTCATTATGCAGTGTCAGTGAGCAGAGGGAGGGGGGAGGAATCCCCCACAGGAGCTGACTGGGGACACTCTCCCTCTCAGGAGAGACTGTGTTACTCCAGTGGCGGCCTGAGCAAAATACAAAAAATGACAAAAAATAATTTTTTTTTTAATTTTTTTGGGGGGGGCACAGCATAATGTTGTGGGGGGTCAGGGTCCCTCTGCCCCCCCGCCCTAGGAACGCCATTGGAACTAGAGCCAACAGGAGCCATTGGAATACATGGAAAACACTGTGCATGCATTTTTAGTGCTGAAAAAATGCACACGAAACTGAACGGAACTGCGTCAGGTGTGAACTGGCCCTTAATCTTTGTGACACTGAAATTGAATTTGCATAATAATTTGGAACAGGGTGTAGTCTAAGAGGAAGCTAATAACTAATGGGAAAATACAAATTGTTGTTTCTTCCTTATTGAGTCACACATTCTGACATTCTGACATTAATCCTTCTACTAGAACCTTTTATTATGAAATTCTATTAAAAAGGGTGTTCAATCAAGCTCCAGGAAGGGATTTCACGTTATTAGGTTGATTTCCTTAACACTTCTTTAATGTCACAAACTGTAATAATTTTCATAATATTTTGTACTGTTCGGTATTATTTGCATTTATGCGATCAGTTCAGCTCAGCAACCTGTGATTTAATTTTAAAAATAAAGTATGTATAGTGTGCTGGATATATTTTCTCAGATAAGACACAGATAAACTATGTGCTATCCTCTTTATCATGTGAACATTCTATTTTTTTATGGGTTTTTTTTATGACTTTCACACAGTCTTTTGTTCAGCAGAGGATCAGTGAGCAGATGCCCTGCTGAATCGTAGCTGAACGGGACAGATATCAGTTTTTGTACATCCATGCCCATTCAGTTTGTGTTTGCATTTTGATATCGGAGAAAGGCAGACCCATGACGGTTCTATGAGCAGTTGGATGTAAACAAACTTGTGTCCATTTACATCAAGCTACTTCCAATCTGTCATGTTAGGTCTGGAAAAATGGAAAAGAATGCAGTCCTTGTAGTCCGGACTACTAACCCTAAACATTGGGGGTTATCAATTTTTTTTCTTTTTTTCTCTCTCCATCCATTCAATCTAATTTTGTTGAAATTATTTCCATACAAATTTATACAAAAAATGATATTATCCACATACCACAGACAATCGGGGAAAAACATATTGCATTATAATAATGTACATAGCATAAAACATGTTACATATAGATGTGTGTAAACATCTTACATAAACCCTTACCCAAAAATGGCATAAACTATAGGGATGAGCCGAACACCCCCCAGTTCGGTTCGCACCAGAACTTGCGAACAGGCAATAAATTAATTCGAACATCCGAACACCGTTAAAGTCTATGGGACTCGAACATGAAAAATCTAAAGTGCTCATTTTAAAGGCTTATATGCAAGTTATTGTCATAAAAAGTGTTTGGGGACCCGGGTCCTGCCCCCGGGACATGTATCAATGCAAAAAAAAGTTTTAAAAACTGAGGTTTTTTCGGGAGCAGTGATTTTAATAATGCTTAAAGTGAAACAATAAAAGTCAAATATTGAGCTTATCGGAATCTGGAAGACCCCTTTAACAAAGGGAACCCCCAGATCCCGGCCCTCCCCTATGTGAATTGGTAAGGGGTACATTGTACCCCTACCATTTCACAAAGAAAGTGTAAAAAATTGTAAAAAAACACACAGACACCGTTGCGATAAGTCCTTTATTAAAAATAAAAAACAATTAAATAAAATAAAGATTCCAGCGGTGGTAATCCACTCTCGGTCTCCACTCTAACGCTGTCGGTATCCTGCGATGGATGCTCTCCTCTCCGGGGTCCAGCAGTGGATGATCTCCTCTCCATCCAGGTCCAGGCTCCAGCGATGAGATGTCCAGCGTAGCGCATCCTGTCTCCACTGGAGACACCCCGGGAATATCATCACCGCAGCCTGACAGGTTTCGTATGTAGCTGAGGATGGGGCCACCCATCACGTGACCCCGTCCCCCTCTGACGCAAGGGGAAACCCGGGCTTACCAAGTGACGTGCGGTGGGGGGCGGGGTCACCCGCACGTCACTGGGTAAGCCCAGATTTCCCCTTGCGTCAGAGGGGGGCGGGGTCACATGATGGGTGGTCCTGTCCTCAGCTACATATGAGACCTGTCAGGCTGCGGCGACGATATTCCCGGGGTGTCTCCGGTGGAGACAGGATGCGCTACGCTGGACATCTCATCGCTGGAGCCTGGACCTGGATGGAGAGGAGATCATCCACCGCTGAACCCCGGAGAGGAGAGCATCCATTGCAGAATACCGACAGCGTTGGAGTGGAGACCAAGAGTGGATTACCACCGCTGGAATCAGTTTTTTATTTTTATTTTTTTATTTTTAACAAAGGACTTATCCCAACGGTGTCTGTGTGTTTTTTTTTACAATTTTTTACACTTTCTTTGTGAAATGGTAGGGGTACAATGTACACCTTACCAATTCACATGGGGGGGCGGGATCTGGGGGTTCCCTTTGTTAAAGGGGTCTTCCAGATTCCAATAAGCCCCCCCGCCCGCAGACCCCCACAACCACCAGGCAAGGGTTGTGGGGATGAGGCCCTTGTCCCCATCAACATGGGGACATGGTGCTTTGAGGGGTCACAGACCACCAAAGCATTCTCCCCATGTTGAGGGCATGTGGCCTGGTACGGTTCAGGAGGGGGGGGCGCTTTCTCGTCCCCCCTCTTTTCCTGCGGCCTGCCAGGTTGCGTGCTCGGATAAAGGGTCTGGAATGGATTTTTGGGGGGAACTCCATGCCATTTTTTTTAAATTTGGGGTGGAGTTCCCCTTAAAATCCATACCAGACCTGAAGGGGGGAACCCCACGTCATTTTTTTTTTAAATTTGACGCAGGGTTCCCTTTAATATCCATACCAGACCTGAAGGGCCTGGTAATTGAATTTGGGGGGACCCCCACGCATTTTTTTTTTATCAATGACTTTCAATTACTTTTCTCTGTATTGTCGGGAGCCGACAATTCATTACAGCCATGAGTGCTTTTAAATGACTTTTTTCCTTCAGAAATTACACTTTGTGCAGGGACAGTTCTAAGCACAGGAAACAAGCGCTGCTTTACAGGCATACTATACACATCCCCTAGGTACGAAATTTTAAGGAATATTTCACTTTTATTGTTTCACTTTAAGCATTATTAAAATCACTGCTCCCGAAAAAACTGCAGTTTTTAAAAGTTTTTTTTGCATTGATACATATCCCCTAGACTTTTACAGGGTGTTCCGCGGCTTTTCAAATTTGCCGCGAACACCCTAAAATTGTTCGCTGTTCGGCGAACAGGCAATGTTCGAGTCGAATATGAGTTCGACTCGACCTCGAAGCTTATGCCTAATAAACTAATTAGGATACTATTGGGGAAAGTCTACCAATATAAGAACTCATATATTACAAGGAAAATTAAAGAGGTACACAGAACTACAAAAAAAAAAGATCTACAACTATACAAGATATTCTGTTCAAGCTTTGCTCTTTAGAGACTTTACATAAAAACTCCAAGACCCCAGAGTTATTGACTGATAAATCTTCAACAAGGACATCACTACTGCAGTCTCTAGAGGTCTTACATAGCAGCAGCCAACGTAGATATGCTCTAGGAATACAGGTTTGGAAATAAATCTGGGAGACCACTTGCTTGGTCCTTACACTCCTCCCAGACCTTTATACCAAGCATTACATTGCCATCAGGGGAAATTACTTTGGATACGCCATACACAGGAGTATACTGTATACTGTACATGAAACTACCATTCCAAAACTGGATAAGGATATTGGGAAATCCTTGGATTTTCCATTTTTGCTTGAGGAACTATTAGAAGCGATTACTAATACACCATCAGGTAAAAGTCTTGGCTCTGATGGATTCACACCGAAATTTTACGAGACCTATAAGAAACATATAACACTGTTTATGCTTCGGGTGTTTGACATTGGGGGTTTTCAATACCATCTCCGAGCCACATTAATGCTATTTTATTGTCTCTACCATGGTGACAGCAATTCACACCTTCAACTGTGTAGCCTGAACAATTAAAACCTGCTCCATGGTATCTGACACCATCATAACCATCTTATGAAAATAAAACGGGATGGTTTCACCAGCTTTCATACTATTTATTTTATTTTTGTACAGTCAGTATCTCGTAATTTTTAGTCCAAGACTTGGTAAGTATTTTGAAGATTGAATTTTTCCACTTTTTGGGGGGAAAATAAAGAAAGTACATACAATTTTTCTTAACAACTTACAGTATACTTACAGTTACACCCCAATACATATTTTCTCACTCCTCCTGTGTATGAAGATATTACATATGTGATTTTTTTTCGCAACCTAGTCACATGAAGGGGACAAAATCCAAGGGACACCTTTAGGCTTTCAAGGGCATAAATTAGGTATCTGATCTTCTGGTTACCTATCACATTTTTGGAAGGCCTGAAATGTCAGGACAGTAGATACACTCGCAAAATGACCACATTTTTGAAAGCAGACCCCCTAAAGTATTTACTTAGACACAGTGGGGCTGATTTACGAACCGTTTGCGCCTTGAGTTGTGGCGCACGCGCAACAGGGTTTTGGTATTTACGGAACTGGTGCGCCGGTAACGCAGCGCTATTCCATTTACTAAAGTGCTGTCGGCGCACGGTAGGAGGCGCATGGTGCGCCACTACGGACCTGGCGCACGGCATCTTCAAATCAAAATAGAAAGAAGCTGGAAGTGCCAATATTATGGGGTGTAAATAAAGGGAAAATGCAGCGCTGCTAAGTGAAGGTGAAACAGCTGCTAGCACTAAAGAAATAGAAATTGTATATAGGAATGAAGATAAAAAGTGCAGCGCTGGTGAATGCAGATCATAAAATGAAATCAAACACGTGACAAATGAAACATCACGTGTACAGTGGACAATAAATATAAATGTCAATATAAAGTGTAAAATACCACTAAAAGAAAGTTCCTTGATAAATATTCAAAGTCAACATATAAAAGAGAGAATCTATGTAAAGAAAAAACACTGAGTGCATTAAATGACAAAGAGTTCCTAAGAAGGACATCCGAAATAGTGTATCAACACAGAGATCTCCAATATATGGGTGAGATAAATCAAAAAAACAGTCAGGCTCCAATGGGAGAGTCCATGTAGAAGACAGCTACAAAGGGTGGTAAAACAGTGTCCAAGAAGGAGGAGGGATGGAGCAGGAGGATAGAAGCAATCTTGGTGATAAGGAAATAAAAACACACAGAGAGCCTGGATCCAATATCAATGAATTAAAGATGGGTACTCTTACCATGTGATGTGGACCCAGACACTGGTTAGGGGTGGGTCAAAACAGCGAGGGTAAGAGTGACGGTGATACGGCTTCCACTGGTGGTTGTCTCCTGATGATTGCCAATCCGATCCATCCGTCTGTTCCAGGAATCACTTCCACAGTGAGCGTAAAAGCTCAGCATCCGTGTTCTCAGGTCTCAGAGAGTTAGTAATGTATACCGGTAATTGTTACCCCTCCAGGGGTTGGTAGCATATGAAGAGCATGAAGAGCATGCACTTGCTCCCTGTACACTGGCTGCTCCTGCTGGGCTCCTGCAAGAGTGCTGCATTGACAGGGGCGAGGTGGTCAGGGCGGGCATGCAGAGCAAAGCAGCGGCCGCCCTGACCACCTCGCCCCTGTCAATGCAGCACTCTTGCAGGAGCCCAGCAGGAGCAGCCAGTGTACAGGGAGCAAGTGCAACCCCACAGCTTACAGAACGGGACAGCAGGAGAGAGCTTACTGAGAAGGCACCCACAGGGAAGGAGGAGCGGACAGTGCAGGCCAGGGACTCCAGAAGAGGAGGTTCTTCAAGTCACCAGACCAGCGCAGAAGTTCCCAGAAGATTTGAATAAAGCTTAACAGTCTGTCCAAGTACTGGCAAACCTCTGGAATAAATTCGCCGAGGGACAACTTTGGATAGCTGGAAGAAGGTGAAAGGATCAAGGCCTTAGAAATGCATTCATGTGTCTATGCTGTGTTCTGCGAGAGGGTCACTGGCTAGCTGTGTTGATTGAAGTCTGCTCTGTGTCTCTGCCTCTGTTTTTGTCTATTTCCATGCTCTTCATATGCTACCAACCCCTGGAGGGGTAACAATTACCGGTATACATTACTAACTCTCTGAGACCTGAGAACACGGATGCTGAGCTTTTACGCTCACTGTGGAAGTGATCCCTGGAACAGACGGACGGATCGGATTGGCAATCATCAGGAGACGACCACCAGAGGAAGCCGTATCACTGTAACTCTTACCCTCGCTGTTTTGACCCACCCCTAACCGGTTTCTGGGTCCACATGACATGGTAAGAGTACCCATCTTTAATTCATTGATATTGAATCCAGGCTCTCTGTGTGTTTTTATTTCCTTATCACCAAGATTGCTTCTATCCTCCTGCTCCATCCGCTTCTATCCTCCTACTCCATCCCTCCTCCTTCTTGGACACTGTTTTACCACCCTTTGTAGCTGTCTTCTACATGGACTCTCCCATTGGAGCCTGACTGCTTTTTTGATTTATCTCACCCATATATTGGAGATCTCTGTGTTGATACACTATTGGGGATGCCCTTCTAAGGAACTCTTTGTCATTTATTGCACTCAGTGTTTTTTCTTTACATAGATACACTCATTTATATGTTGACTTTGAATATTTATCAAGGAATTTTATTTTAGTGGTATTTTACACTTAATATTGCCATTTATAATTATTGTCCACTGTACACTTGATGTTTCATTTGTCAAGCGTTTGATTTCATTTTATGATGAATATTATGGGGTGATGTGAGGAAGTATAGTGACAACTGCCCAAGTAACAAATATGGTCAAAATAGATTGTGAAACAAATTTTTAAAGAACAAGCCTGCTGCGCCTGCAAGTACGTTTAGAACTGCGTGAGGTCTTTTTGTACACTGCGCATGCGCAAGCGGCATTTGCGCATGCCCAAGTGCGTTGGTTCACTGCGCCGGCAAAATCTTAGTAAATGTCAAGTAACGAAAAGGCATTTGCATAAGTTGAACAGGCGCACCTCTAAACGCTGGTTCACAGTTTTTTTTAAGGATATTTGAACACAGGTCATGTTAGCGTGTTACGTTGTTAACATGTTACATGTACCTTGTTAAAAATATGTAAAAATACTCTCGCTACTCTATCTCCTCATAAAAGGACATTTAACCATCCCCCTCTAATGCATATGTTATCTTTGGACTAGCTTGTGTTTTTAAAGGGGAACTCCACACTCCAATGTTCGTGTCTCCTCCTTCTAATGCATATAAATCTTTGGGGCTAATATTTGCTTTTAAAGGGGAACTCCACACTCCAATGTTCGTGTCTCCCTCTTATAATGCATATAAATCTTTGGGGCTAGTTTTTGCTTTTAACCACTTCAGCCCCGGACCATTTTGCTGGTCAAAGACCAGATGCCTTTTTGCGATTCGGCACTGCAGCGCTTTAACTGACAATTGCACGGTCGTGCAACGTGGCTCCCAAACAAAATTGACGTTCTTTTTTTCCCACAGATAGAGCTTTCTTTTGGTGGTATTTGATCACCTCTGCGGTTTTAAATTTTTGCGGTATAAACAAAAATAGAGCGACAATTTTGAAAAAAATTACATATTTTTTACTTTTTGCTATAATAAATATCCCCAAAAAATATATAAAAAAACATTTTTTTCCCTCAGTTTAGGCCGATACGTATTCTTCTACATATTTTTGGTAAAAAAATTGCAATAAGCGTTTATTGATTGGTTTGCGCAAAAGTTATAGTGTCTACAAAATAGGGGGTAGTTTTATGGCATTTTTATTAATATTTTTTTTTTTACTAGTAATGGCGGTGATCAGCGATTTTTATCGTGACTGCGACATTATGGCAGACACATCGGACACTTTTGACACATTTTTGGGACCATTGTCATTTTTACAGCGATCAGTGCTATAAATATGCACTGATTACTGTGAAAATGACACTGGCAGTGAAGGGTTTAACCTCTAGGTGGCGCCATAGGGGTTAAGTGTGACCCAATGAGTGATTCTTACTGTAGGGGGGCGTGGCTTGATGTGTGACGTCACTGATCGTAGTTCCCTATGACAGGGAACAGACGATCACTGACATGCCACTAGAAAGAACGGGGAAAGGTTTGTGTACACTTACCTCTCCCCGTTCTTCAGCTCTGTGACGATCGCGGGACACTGGCGGCGATCGGGTCCGCGGTGGCGGTCATGGAGCTTCGGACCGGGTCGCAAGCTCCCCACCGGCAGCGCGTGCGCGACCCACGGACAGGTTCTTAAAGGGGACGTACCTGTACTCTCTTGTGCCTGTCCGTGCCATTCTGTCGACGTACATCGTCGTGCGGCGGTCCTTAAGTGGTTAAAGGGAAACTCCACACTCCAATGTCCGTGTCTCCTCCTTCTAATGCATATATATCTTTGGAGCTAGTTTTTGCTTTTAAAGGGGAACTCCACACTCCAATGTTCGTGTCTCCCTCTTATAATGCATCTCAATCTTTGGGGCTAGTTTTTGCTTTTAATGGGGAACTCCACACTCCAATGTTCGTGTCTCCCTCTTATAATGCATCTCAATCTTTGGGGCTAGTTTTTGCTTTTAATGGGGAACTCCAGACTCCAATGTTCGTGTCTCCCTCTTATAATGCATCTCAATTTTTGGGGCTAGTTTTTGCTTTTAAAGGGGAACTCCACACTCCAATGCTTTTGTCTCCCCTTCTAATGCAAATGTTATCTTTGGGCTAGTTTTTGCTTTCAAAGGGGAACTCCACACTTCTAATGCATCTAAATCTTTAGGGCAATTTTTTATTTTTAAAGGGGAACTCCACACTCTGTGAGCTGCCTTCACCAATCCAAACCACATACTATTTCACAGTAAACAACAGGGCCAGCTAGGAAAGGTGCGAGAACAGGGATCACCCAACTCCCTCCCGAACCATACAAGGCCACATGGACTCAACATAGCTGGCTGCCTTTGGGGCATGTTGGGCTCAGCCCAATACCAATTACAAAGCACCTTGTACTCACTAGTTTAAAGGGGCTTTCCACATTTAGTAAAGACCCCCTGTCTGCAGCCCCCCACAACCCCAGCCTAGGCTTGTGTGGAAGAGGCCCTTGTCCCCCTGAATATGTGAACAAGGTGGTTGACTTTTGGGGTGCCCAAGCCCCTTCTGCTCCCAAGCATACACCCCCCTTTCATGGGCTGGCTTGCTGTGTTTGGCTAGGGGTTTGTTAGTGCGTGGGAGGGGCACACTATTTTTAGATTTTGGGTAGGTATTTTTCATGTGGGGGCTTCTCATATTAAGCCTTTCCAGACCCAAATGGCATTGTATGTATTGGGGGGGGGGGGCAGGGAATTTTTTGTTTTGTGTTTAAACCTTGCAGCTGCAATGTAGATTTGTCAGTTTTCTCTAAAGCCATACATCTTTGAAGCCTCATTTTGGATACATGCTACAGATGCACCACTTTACAGGCAGAGTAACCCCCCCCCCCCACCCCCAAGTTACTAGCTTTAGCCCAGGTTCACACTGCGGGAGTGAAGCCGTGCAAGTTCAGCTGAACTCGCACAATTTTACTTATACCTGTCAGTCCTGATTTTGGCTGCGATTATAGTGACATCTGTGAAGGTTTTGGTGGGCAAAAATCCCCAAAAATTGTACAGAAAATACTTTTTGAAATTGGTGCAGTGCCGCAGATGCGGTGTCGCACTGATTAGGACGGTGCCATTGACGGGAATAGCTGGCAAATGCTGCCTATTTGGCATGCGTTTTGACATGTCAAATTACACCAGTGTGAACCAGGGCTCAGGGCTAGTTCACTCCATAGAAACGCAGTCCAGATGCTTTTCTGCAAGTGCGTTTATGATGCATTTTTGATGCGTTTTACAGCGTTACAGTACAGTCCAGTGCATGTAAAATGCAGCATGTTCTACTTTTTTTTCTGGAAATGGAACGCACTGGAACAAACACTGCCATTTCGAACCATATAACCAACTTTCCATGCATTTTTGAGGCATAAAAAACATAATGGACTGCATGTGGTGTGAACTGGCCCTTAAGCAATTTGGCATATTTAAAGGCACTTCTCCTTGTTTCGTTTTTGGTGTTGTCCAAATTGGTGACATTGATATATGTCCCTTAGGGTGGGACTTGGGCCCCCATACCCATTTTAAAGCCAATAACTAGAAGATAAGCCAGCCAAGTGGGGACTTGCAAAATTAACAAGTCATTTCCCATAGACTGTAATGGTATTTGTTGTATAACTTTTGCCCATGTTAGGCTCTTTGTTTGCCCCCCTGGACCGGGGGGTGTTTGTCCCATCTCTAATTTAGCAGCATGCTGGATGATGTGCTTAATTTTGGACAGGGGGGGTGGCTTATTTTCTGCTAGCTGAAATAGTTTTGGTCTGGGCATGCTCAGGGACTTAGATTTTTTCCGGCGCCTTTTGGTGTGTGAAAAGCATTTCTGTTGGTCTGAGCATGCTCAGGGACTTCGTTTTTTTGGTGCTTTTTGTGTGTGAACAGCACCTGGATGTTTCTGGGCATGCTCAGAGAGTGTGTTTTTTAGGTTAGTAATTTAAGGACATCCTTAACAGGTGTACCCACTTTGAAGTTCAGTCTCTGGCTGGGTTCACACTAGTGCGACACGACATCTGTCCTACTTTGGATCCGACTTTGCCCTGCGACATGAAGCCGACATATGTCCGACTTTCAATGAACGGGGATCCGACTTGGATCCCCGCCAATATCAGGCACTGTGTTTGGTATGAATCTTGAGGGGGAACTCCAGGCCAAATTTTAAATAAAAAAAAAACGGCGTGGGTTCCCCTCCAGAGGCATACCAGGCCCTTGGGTCTGGTCTGGATTTGAATGGGCGCCCCTACGCTGAAAAAACGGCGTGGGGGTCCCCCCAAAATCCAAACCAGACCCTTATCCGAGCACACAACCTGGCCGGCCGCAGGGGAAGAGGGGGGGGACGAGAGAGCGGCCCCCCCTCCCTCCTAAACCGTACCAGGCCACATGCCCTCAACATGGGGGGTTTGGTGCTCTGGGGCAGGGGGGCGACCTGCGGCCCCCCCACCCCAGAGCACCCTGCCCCCATGTTGATGAGGACAGGGCCTCTTCCCGACAACCATGGCCGTTGGTTGTCGGGGTCTGCGGGCGGGGGGCTTATCGGAATCCGGGAGCCCCCTTCAATAAGGGGGCCCCCCGGATCCCGGCCCCCCCACCCTATGTGAATGAGTATGGGGTACATCGTACCCCTACCCATTCACCTGGTGGAAAAAAATTGCAATAAAAAAACACTACACAGGTTTTTAAAGTAATTTATTACACAGCTCCGGGGGTCTTCTTCCGACTCCGGCGCTCTTCTTCCGACTTCCGGGGGTCTTTTCCGACTTCGGGGGTCTCCGGTGTCATCTCCGCGCTCTCCGGTTCTTTCTTCCGCCGGGCCTCCGCTAACTTCTTTTTAGCTCTTTTGCTAACGGAGGCCCGGTCTTCCCGTTGTCTCGTCCGGCTCTCCGTTGTCCTTCTGCCGGCCCCTCCACTAACTTCTTGGTAGCTCTTTCGCTAGTGGAGGGGCGCGGTCTTCCCGTCGTCGCCGTCGGCGTCTTCTTCCCTCTTCTCCTCCTCGATGTTGACGCGTCGCTTCCTCCCGCTGTAATACTGGCTCTCCGCTCTGCTCCGCAATAATATAGGCTTTTTATGACGTCACAGTCACATGTTCCCATGACGTCACAGTCACATGCTCCGGGGCCATGTGCCCCGGAACATGTGACTGTGACGTCATGAGAAGCCTATATTAATGCGGAGCGGAGCGGAGAGCCAGTATTACAGCGGGAGGAAGCGACGCGTCAACATCGAGGAGGAGAAGAGGGAAGAAGAAGCCGACGGCGACGACGGGAAGACCGGCCCCTCCACTAGCGAAAGAGCTACCAAGAAGTTAGTGGAGGGGCCGGCAGAAGGACAACGGAGAGCCGGACGAGACAACGGGAAGACCGGGCCTCCGTTAGCAAAAGAGTTAAAAAGAAGTTAGCGGAGGCCCGGCGGAAGAAAGAACCGGAGAGCGCGGAGACGACACCGGAGACCCCCGAAGTCGGAAAAGACCCCCGGAAGTCGGAAGAAGAGCGCCGGAGTCGGAAGAAGACCCCCGGAGCTGTGTAATAAATTACTTTAAAAACCTGTGTAGTGTTTTTTTATTGCAATTTTTTTCCACCAGGTGAATGGGTAGGGGTACGATGTACCCCATACTCATTCACATAGGGTGGGGGGGCCGGGATCCGGGGGCCCCCTTATTGAAGGGGGCTCCCGGATTCCGATAAGCCCCCCGCCCGCAGACCCCGACAACCAACGGCCAGGGTTGTCGGGGAGAGGCCCTGTCCTCATCAACGTGGGGGCAGGGTGCTCTGGGGTGGGGGGGCCGCAGGTCGCCCCCTGCCCCAGAGCACCAAACCCCCCATGTTGAGGGCATGCGGCCTGGTACGGTTCAGGAGGGAGGGGAGCCGCTCTCTCGTCCCCCCCTCTTCCCCTGCGGCCTGCCAGGTTGTGTGCTCGGATAAGGGTCTGGTTTGGATTTTGGGGGGAATTCCCACGCCGTTTTTTCGGTGTAGGGGCGCCCCTTCAAATCCAGACCAGACCCAAGGGCCTGGTATGCTCCTGGAGGGGGAACCCATGCCGGTTTTTTATTTAAAATTTGGCCTGGAGTTCCCCCTCAAGAGCAGCAGAGCACAAGTCGCATGCCAAAGTCGGATCATGCAAGACTGCGGTCCGACTTTGATCCGACTTCAATGATAGTCAATGGGCTGAAGTCGGATCAAAGTCGGACCAAAGTAGTACAGGGAGCATTCTCAAAGTCGGACCGACATGTGTCGGACCAGTTAAGACGGCTCCCATAGGGAAACATTGATTTTCACACGTCATGCGACATGAGCTCCCAATGTCGGAGCGTTTGTCGCCCCAGTGTGAACCAGGCCTCTACATTGGGTGAACTTGCATTTGTGTGTTTCATGGACTGTGCATGTGTTTTCACTTGCCTCATTAGCACACAAACCTATGTTATATAAAGCTTGCAGATAGCACCTTGCCCTGAAAAGAGGCAACATTGTGTGTGTGGCCGGCATGAGAGTACATTTGGGTGTCCTTATCGAGTTTGTAACACATGTATTTTCGCTTTGTATTTTATTTCTTATGTATTTGCAAAACAGATGTGTTTTCCAGCAAGTTTTATTTTACTTAGCTTTTTATTTTTATTTTTTTTGGTGGGGAGTATTTTCACATGAAATGTTATTGATGTTGGCAATGTTTGTCGTTTTTAGGTTGTTCACTTTGATTTAATTGTCTGTGCTGCATTATTTTGCAATTTTTTTCTCAAGATGTTGTGACTAATGTTATAATCCTTAATAGATGTCCTTTTATCTCCTGTTACTTTCCAATGCAAAATCGTCAAACCTCAAAAACCATATTCTGTTAGTGTCTCAAATTAACATACATGTTAAATAGATAGGAGCAAGGAAAATGGTTTTTTTTAGTGGTGCAGAAATAACAAAGTATCAAGCAAATTATGATAAAATATTTTTATTTTGACACCAAAACAAAATTAGAGACAATAGTAAAAAGTGGTATAGAAGGTGATTATTGCAAACAATACAGTTGAGTTGGACAGTTGGATGGCCTAACTCCCGACATGTTTCGCCCCTAATTCGGGCTTCTTCAAAGGGGAAGCACTGTCCAATAGGTGATGTACACCTTCTACAAAATACAGAAAACACACACAAATACATATACAAACCATTAATAATAATAATCAAACAGTGAAACAAATATAATAATAATAATAATAATGAAATCTATGCATGCACAATTCGCCCCCCTAAGGTCAAGCCCCTTACCTCTCTCCACACTCCAGTCGGCCCAAGTGGCCGCGCCCCCAGCGGCAGCGCCGGATCCCCGCCCAATGCACATCCAAAGATCACAGAGGGTAGCAAAAAAACAGCAAGGGAAGGGGAAGCGACCTGTGGTTTGAGCAATACCTGGAGTTAAAGATAAAATATGTCCAGTGAAAGATCAATACACATGGACCAAAACAAAAACCACATATGTCCACATATATGTGGCCCCAGAAACCACACTGCCTAGGCAGTGCGTCTCCCGGCAATAAGATTACCCAGAGATGAAATTAAGGTAATAACGATGGTAACTTACACACGCTAAAAAGGATAATAAACTTGATTCCTGGGACAGCACGGAAGGGCGACCCACATATGTGCAAGCAGCAATTCCCAACCACTGAAAAGATAGATTGTAATGTATGTTAAGAAAAGAGTTAATGAAGCTCCAACACACTTGTGAGAGCAGACTCGGAAAGAAGTACGCTTAGTCACTAGATAGAGTTTAAACAGGGGCAAACCATGCCTCCAAATCAAACTTCTCAAGAAGAGAGTACTGAGGTAAACATACTTAAATGAAACAGAGAAAGAGAGAGAGAGCAGAGAAGGGAAAGGCCTGCATAATATCATCAATGAAAAACTTTTTACCTTGTGAACATATGGCAATCGTATAGTTCCAGGGGCTCAGCAGCATCTCTGCACTGAAATCCCTGGTCTATATATACCCTCCATCCGGTCACATGGACAGGAAGCGGACACAGGCTGTACTGCACATGCACCGACGCTGCTGCATGGTGTCATTCCACATCTCCACTCTGAAACAGAGTTGGGGAGAGCAAAGAGACAGGAAGTAGTGGAGCACTTTTGTGGTGGAATAGGAGAAGATACCCTGAAAGGGGCTTTCCAAGGAATGAATGTTGCAGTGGAAGGCCTGCATGCCGGTCAGCAAAATGGGCGTCCAATCGTAACTGGAACGCCCTTGGGTGTCCATATGATCCTGGAAAAGTGCTAAGCAGAGTCCAGGGCAGCCACCAGAGGCAGCGCCATCCCGAGCAGTCCGGTGAATGAAGAGAGAGGCTTGGTACCAATAGCTGCACCCGGGTGGCGAAGAAGCATGCATATAATGAAACATTTGAAAAAATAACCAAAATTAACAGCAAAGTGCAAACAAGAAAAATTAATATAAATGTGTATTTATGTGAATATGTAATGATACAATACACGTAAATTATATAATATCGTCATATTTATAAAAATATATCATACTCTAAACTTTTAATTGCATATATAAAGAAATAAAAATATATATATATGTATTTTTAATGTATATACAATGTTACTTTTATTAAAAGAAAAAGGGGGCCATTCATATTTATCTATCTAAACAGATATATTAAATCCATATATAGATCACTAGGTGAAATATAATCCATATGATTGGTAGACTAATGCAACCAATATAGCAGTGGACCATAGATTTCACATAGACTTGTAGGCCAAAGGAAGGACTAGAAGGTGGAATTAGTCCTAAAGCACGTGGGGAATAAAGAAGGTGTAAGGGAGAGATGTTATCCCAATTCAGTACTGACCAAAATACTGGATAGGAGCGCGTAAGAAAAGGGAAGGAAGGGTATGAAGGGAAAGGAGAAGGAAAAGGGAAAGGGAAATAGAAAGGAAAGGGAAAGAGAAAGGAAGGATGAAAAGATGGAAAGAAGGGAAAGGGAGTGGGAGAAAAAAGTAGGAAAGGGAAAGGAAGGGCAAGCAAAGCTGTAACGGAGATAAGGGAGGCAGCAAGGGAAACAATATGCAATGTTCATAAAAAAGGTTTATAACTCAACATTTCATTCAGTCCAGGATAAGTTGTTGCTTTTAGCAAAAAAATCCATCGAGATTCCAATTGCAAAAGTTTCTGCCTCCCCTAACATCCGGAGGGATATGTTCCAAGGCCATGAATTTAATGGTGTCCAATCTGAAGTCATGAATAGGGATGGGCCCGGTGCTCGATTCGAACCCATGTTCGAATCGAGCACCGGGCGTTCGCTCGCTCGTCGAGCCCAGAACTATTTGGGCCGTTCGCATCACATTCGTGTGATGCGAGCGGCCCCGCAATGCATTGCGGCCGGCGCGGCCGGCGCAGTGCATTGCTGGCTGATGATTGGCCAAGCATGCACTGTGACCCCGCATGCTTGGCCAATCACAGCGCCCGAAACTCGGAGAGCAATAATTGGCTACAGGCAGGACGCCTGTAGCCAATTACAGCTCAGGGGCTTTAGTACATGCCCCACCATTTAAAAGGCCGCCACGCCATCGGCCCCGGTCACATGAGTTCCGGCTTTAGGAGAGATCAGTCTGCTGATTCTGTCTTTGCTTGATACTGAAAGATTTGCTCTTCTTTGCTAAACCATTGGCTATTTCTTTGCTAAACCATTGCTACCTAATTCATTGATCGTTCATTGCTGCTGATTGCACAGTTAGCGTGTTATTAGCTGCTGCTGGGGATTAGTCTGCTGCGTGCTTACTGTTAGTACAGTATTGCAGTAGTACCAACCGCAGTGCTGTTAGCACAGCATTGCACCCCAACAGCACCCATAGGACTTCTAGTGTGTTAGTGGCAGCAAACAGAGCTCCTATATTTTCTTCTCAGCAGCACCCATAGGACTTCTAGTGTGTTAGTGGCAGCAAACAGAGCTCCTATATTTTCTTCTCAGCAGCACCCATAGGACTTCTAGTGTGTTAGTGGCATCACACAGAGCTCCTATATTTTCTTCTCAGCAGCACCCATAGGACTTCTAGTGTGTTAGTGGCAGCAAACAGAGCTCCTATATTTTCTTCTCAGCAGCACCCATAGGACTTCTAGTGTGTTAGTGGCAGCAAACAGAGCTCCTATATTTTCTTCTCAGCAGCACCCATAGGACTTCTAGTGTGTTAGTGGCATCACACAGAGCTCCTATATTTTCTTCTCAGCAGCACCCATAGGACTTCTAGTGTGTTAGTGGCAGCAAACAGAGCTCCTATATTTTCTTCTCAGCAGCACCCATAGGACTTCTAATGTGTTAGTGGCATCACACAGAGTTCCTATATTTTCATCTCAGAAGCACCCATAGGACTTCTAGTGTGTTAGTGGCATCACACAGAGCTCCTATATTTTCTTCTCAGAAGCACCCATAGGACTTCTAGTGTGTTAGTGGCAGCAAACAGAGCTCCTATATTTTCTTCTTAGCAGCACCCATAGGACTTCTAATGTGTTAGTGGCATCACACAGAGTTCCTATATTTTCATCTCAGAAGCACCCATAGGACTTCTAGTGTGTTAGTGGCATCACACAGAGCTCCTATATTTTCTTCTCAGAAGCACCCATAGGACTTCTAGTGTGTTAGTGGCAGCAAACAGAGCTCCTATATTTTCTTCTCAGCAGCACCCATAGGACTTCTAGTGTGTTAGTGGCATCACACAGAGCTCCTATATTTTCTTCTCAGCAGCACCCATAGGACTTCTAGTGTGTTAGTGGCAGCAAACAGAGCTCCTATATTTTCTTCTCAGCAGCACCCATAGGACTTCTAGTGTGTTAGTGGCATCACACAGAGCTCCTATATTTTCATCTCAGAAGCACCCATAGGACTTCTAGTGTGTTAGTGGCATCACACAGAGCTCCTATATTTTCATCTCAGAAGCACCCATAGGACTTCTAGTGTGTTAGTGGCAGCAAACAGAGCTCCTATATTTTCTTCTCAGCAGCACCCATAGGACTTCTAGTGTGTTAGTGGCATCACACAGAGTTCCTATATTTTCATCTCAGAAGCACCCATAGGACTTCTAGTGTGTTAGTGGCATCACACAGAGCTCCTATATTTTCTTCTCAGAAGCACCCATAGGACTTCTAGTGTGTTAGTGGCAGCAAACAGAGCTCCTATATTTTCTTCTTAGCAGCACCCATAGGACTTCTAATGTGTTAGTGGCATCACACAGAGTTCCTATATTTTCATCTCAGAAGCACCCATAGGACTTCTAGTGTGTTAGTGGCATCACACAGAGCTCCTATATTTTCTTCTCAGCAGCACCCATAGGACTTCTAGTGTGTTAGTGGCATCACACAGAGCTCCTATATTTTCATCTCAGAAGCACCCATAGGACTTCTAGTGTGTTAGTGGCAGCAAACAGAGCTCCTATATTTTCTTCTCAGCAGCACCCATAGGACTTCTAGTGTGTTAGTGGCATCACACAGAGTTCCTATATTTTCATCTCAGAAGCACCCATAGGACTTCTAGTGTGTTAGTGGCATCACACAGAGCTCCTATATTTTCTTCTCAGCAGCACCCATAGGACTTCTAGTGTGTTAGTGGCATCACACAGAGCTCCTATATTTTCATCTCAGAAGCACCCATAGGACTTCTAGTGTGCTAGTGGCATCACACAGAGCTCCTATATTTTCTTCTCAGCAGCACCCATAGGACTTCTAGTGTGTTAGTGGCAGCAAACAGAGCTCCTATATTTTCTTCTCAGCAGCACCCATAGGACTTCTAGTGTGTTAGTGGCATCACACAGAGCTCCTATATTTTCATCTCAGAAGCACCCATAGGACTTCTAGTGTGTTAGTGGCATCACACAGAGCTCCTATATTTTCTTCTCAGCAGCACCCATAGGACTTCTAGTGTGTTAGTGGCAGCAAACAGAGCTCCTATATTTTCTTCTCAGCAGCACCCATAGGACTTCTAGTGTGTTAGTGGCATCACACAGAGCTCCTATATTTTCTTCTCAGCAGCACCCATAGGACTTCTAGTGTGTTAGTGGCAGCAAACAGAGCTCCTATATTTTCTTCTCAGCAGCACCCATAGGACTTCTAGTGTGTTAGTGGCATCACACAGAGCTCCTATATTTTCATCTCAGAAGCACCCATAGGACTTCTAGTGTGTTAGTGGCATCACACAGAGCTCCTATATTTTCTTCTCAGCAGCACCCATAGGACTTATAGTGTGTTAGTGGCAGCAAACAGAGCTCCTATATTTTCTTCTCAGCAGCACCCATAGGACTTCTAATGTGTTAGTGGCATCACACAGAGTTCCTATATTTTCATCTCAGAAGCACCCATAGGACTTCTAGTGTGTTAGTGGCATCACACAGAGCTCCTATATTTTCTTCTCAGAAGCACCCATAGGACTTCTAGTGTGTTAGTGGCAGCAAACAGAGCTCCTATATTTTCTTCTTAGCAGCACCCATAGGACTTCTAATGTGTTAGTGGCATCACACAGAGTTCCTATATTTTCATCTCAGAAGCACCCATAGGACTTCTAGTGTGTTAGTGGCATCACACAGAGCTCCTATATTTTCTTCTCAGAAGCACCCATAGGACTTCTAGTGTGTTAGTGGCAGCAAACAGAGCTCCTATATTTTCTTCTCAGCAGCACCCATAGGACTTCTAGTGTGTTAGTGGCATCACACAGAGCTCCTATATTTTCTTCTCAGCAGCACCCATAGGACTTCTAGTGTGTTAGTGGCAGCAAACAGAGCTCCTATATTTTCTTCTCAGCAGCACCCATAGGACTTCTAGTGTGTTAGTGGCATCACACAGAGCTCCTATATTTTCATCTCAGAAGCACCCATAGGACTTCTAGTGTGTTAGTGGCATCACACAGAGCTCCTATATTTTCTTCTCAGCAGCACCCATAGGACTTCTAGTGTGTTAGTGGCAGCAAACAGAGCTCCTATATTTTCTTCTCAGCAGCACCCATAGGACTTCTAATGTGTTAGTGGCATCACACAGAGTTCCTATATTTTCATCTCAGAAGCACCCATAGGACTTCTAGTGTGTTAGTGGCATCACACAGAGCTCCTATATTTTCTTCTCAGAAGCACCCATAGGACTTCTAGTGTGTTAGTGGCAGCAAACAGAGCTCCTATATTTTCTTCTTAGCAGCACCCATAGGACTTCTAATGTGTTAGTGGCATCACACAGAGTTCCTATATTTTCATCTCAGAAGCACCCATAGGACTTCTAGTGTGTTAGTGGCATCACACAGAGCTCCTATATTTTCTTCTCAGAAGCACCCATAGGACTTCTAGTGTGTTAGTGGCAGCAAACAGAGCTCCTATATTTTCTTCTCAGCAGCACCCATAGGACTTCTAGTGTGTTAGTGGCATCACACAGAGTTCCTATATTTTCATCTCAGAAGCACCCATAGGACTTCTAGTGTGTTAGTGGCATCACACAGAGCTCCTATATTTTCTTCTCAGCAGCACCCATAGGACTTCTAGTGTGTTAGTGGCATCACACAGAGCTCCTATATTTTCTTCTCAGCAGCACCCATAGGACTTCTAGTGTGTTAGTGGCATCACACAGAGCTCCTATATTTTCATCTCAGAAGCACCAATAGGACTTCTAGTGTGTTAGTGGCAGCAAACAGAGCTCCTATATTTTCTTGTCAGCAGCACACATAGTACCTATAGTGTGTTAGTGTCAGCACCCATAGGACCTACAGTGTGTTGTGAGCACACATAGGAGTTCTATTTTTTATACTATATACACTACCGACTACAATGGCTGGAAGACCGCCAAGGAGAGGCAGAGCGTGCCGAGGCAAGAACACAGGGCATGCAGGCTCTGTTTCTAGAGACAACAGTGCTGGCCGTGGACGTGGTCGTGCATCGTCATCAGCACGTGGCCATGGGACACGCTTGTCTTTGTTTTCGGCAGCTGGACATGTGGAGCCGCATCATGCCGAAGGCTTGGTAGAATGGATGACCAAGCCCTCCTCATCCTCCTCATCCTCTCTCACCCAGGCTCAGGGTACTGGCAGAGCAGCTGCCAACGCGTACTCAATGGCATCATCAGCCACCCCTTCCCTAGACCCACCATGTCCTCCTGAGGAGTCCCCCGAACTGTTTGAGCACAGTGTTGGGTACATGCTCCAGGAGGATGCCCAACGATTCGAAGGCTCGGATGATGATACCCAGCTTGAGGAAGTCAGTAGTGTGCGCGCAGAGAGAGGGGATGCTGAAGGACAGCAATCTGGCAGTAGTGTTCCACCAGCTGCAGCTTACTGCCAGGTTTGCTCTAGTGGTGAAGAGGGAGGGGATGATGAGGTCACTGACTCCACGTGGGTGCCTGAAGGGAGAGAGGAGGAGGAGGAGGAGGATGCAGCGTCACATGTCCAACGAGGCAGGATGCCCCCTGGAGGCCAGCTAGAGGCCAGCACAGCAACTGTACCACACCGCAGAGCTCCGCCTGTGCAGGGCGCTGCCTCTGCACGTTATCACAAAAGTTCTTTGGTGTGGGCCTTTTTTGAGACGAGTGCATCAGATCGCACCACTGCTATTTGCAATATTTGTCTCAAGCGTATCTCGCGTGGCCAAAACATCAGCCGCTTGGGCACCACAAGCATGAGCAGACATATGTCGACCTGCCATGCAGCTCGTTGGCAAGCACACATAAAAGACCCACACCAAAGAACAAAGCGGACCTCTCCTTGCTCCTCATCAGCTGGGATCTCCATCCCCACTATATCTTCAGTCCTCTCTTAAAGCTGCTCTGAGAGGACTGAAGGTGTAGAATTAGGTGTGTCACAACCAAGTACTTGCAGTACACCGACGTCCGATTGTAGCAGGCAAATTTCCCTGCCCCAGCTGCTGGACCGTCGAAAGAAGTATACTCCCAGCCATCCACATGCCCAGCGGTTGAATGCTAGCTTGGCTAAATTGCTAGCACTTCAACTGCTGCCTTTTCAGTTGATAGACTCGGCCCCCTTCCGTGAGTTTGTTCAATGTGCGGTTCCTCAGTGGCAGGTTCCCAAACGCCACTTTTTCTCACGGAAGGCGATTCCGTCTCTCTACTGGCATGTGGAAGGCAATGTCCATGCCTCGCTGGACAGGGCGGTCAGCGGTAAGGTGCATATTACCGCTGACTCATGGTCCAGCAGGCATGGACAGGGACGTTATCTTTCTTTCACGGCCCATTGGGTCACTCTATTGGCAGCTGGGAGGGATGCAGGACAAGGTGCAGTAGTGTTGGAGGTTGTTCCGCCACCACGCCTCCAAAATGCTACTACTGGTTGTGACACACCTCTCTCCTCCACCCCCTCCTCTTCTTCTTCCTCCATGTCCTCTTCGAGTGCTCTGTCCTCGGAACCAGCGGTGCTCCGTAGGCGTACAAGGGGCTACGCGAGTACGCAGGCAAAAAGATGCCATGCCGTGCTTGCGCTGGTGTGTTTGGGGGACAGGAGCCACACTGGGCCAGAGGTTCTGGCAGCTCTGCAGGGGCAGGCCGAGAGGTGGTTGACGCCACGCCAGCTTAAGCCAGGAATGGTCGTTTCTGATAATGGCACCAACCTCCTCTCCGCCCTGCGACAGGGGCAGCTCACCCATGTGCCCTGTATGGCTCACGTCCTCAACCTGGTGGTGCAGCGGTTCTTGGGCAGGTTCCCAGGCTTACAGGATGTCCTGAGGCAGGCCAGGAAAGTCTGTGTGCATTTCCGCCGATCTTATAATACCAGTGCTCGGCTGACTGAGCTGCAAAAGGAGCTGAACCTGCCCAAGAACCGCCTAATATGTGACATGCCCACCAGGTGGAACTCAACGTTGGCCATGCTGCAGCGACTGCACACGCAGCAGAGGGCCATCAATGAGTACCTTTGCGACTACGGCACCAGGACAGGGTCAGGGGAGCTTGGCTTTTTTTCCCCACGCCAGTGGAGCATGATCAGGGATGCATGCACTGTCCTCTCACCATTTGAGGAGGCCACGAGGATGGTGAGCAGTGACAGTGCATGCATCAGTGACACTGTACCTCTTGTCCACCTGTTGGAGCATACGCTGCGTGGGATAATGGACAGGGCACTTGAGGCAGAACAGAGGCAGGAAGAGGAGGACTTCCTTGTCTCTCAAGGCCCCCTTTATCCAGACAATGTTCCTTCTGTCCCACCCATTACACAGGAAGAGGAGGAGGAGGAGGAGGAGGAGGATTGTGTGAGCATGGAGGTGGAGCCTGGCACTCAGCATCAGCAGCAGCAGTCTTTTAGGGATGATGTACAGTCCCAACAAACCAGTGGACTTGTACGTGGCTGGGAGGAGGTGGCTGGCGATCATGTCATCCTCAGTGACCCAGAAGACTCCGGACCGAATGCCTCAGCTAACCTACGCTGCATGGCCTCCCTGATCCTGCAAAGCCTGCGGAAGGATCCTCGTGTTCTTCGGATCAAGGAGAGTGACCATTACTGGCTGGCCACTCTCCTTGATCCACGGTACAAGGGTAAGGTTGCGGACCTTATCTTGCCGTCGCAGAGGGAGCAGAGGATGAGACATCTCAGGGAGGCCTTGCAGAAAGGTCTGTGCAACGCGTTCCCAGAAACTGGGAGGTTACAAACTCCTGGTCCTGGACGACGAGTTGCTGAGGCTTCGGTCAGTAGCAGAAGGAGCGGTGGGGAAGGTGGACGTCTGACCGATGCGTTCAGACAATTTTTTAGTCCGCAGCCCCAAGGTATGATCGGTTCCAGCAACCATCGCCAGCGTCTGATATACATGGTGCAGGAATACCTAGGGGCAAGGTCAGACTTGGACACCTTTCCCACCGAAAATCCTCTGGCTTACTGGGTCCTGAGGATGGATCACTGGCCAGAGCTTGCACAGTATGCAATTGAGCTACTGGCCTGTCCTGCATCCAGCGTTCTTTCCGAACGCACATTCAGTGCTGCTGGAGGATTTGTCACCGATCATAGGGTGCGCCTGTCCACCGACTCGGTTGATCGACTGACCTTCATAAAAATGAATCAGTCTTGGATCACCACCAGCTACCAGACACCTGAAGCGGATATAACGGAATAATTTATAATGTCACATCCCTTCAAGACTGCCTATGCTGATGCTGAGTGACTGTCCTGTTATGTTCACTGTCTATCCTCTTCCTCCTCCTCAATGATCCATGCCACCACACCAGTGCCTAAGGCACAATTTTTCAGCCCCTGTATAACAGGGGCGTGTAATTACAATTTTTTAAAAAGATGCTTCGCAACAGGTGTGACTGCTGTGCTCAGAGTACAGTATCTGTGAGGGGTTGCAGTGTTGTGGCACCAGCACCAGTGCCTAAGGCACAATTTTTCAGCCCCTGTTGGGGCGTGTAATTACAATTTTTAGGCAATGCTTTGCAACAGGTCTCATTGCTGTGCTCAGAGTACAGTATCTGTGAGGGGTTGCAGTGTTGTGGCACCAGCACCAGTGCCTAAGGCACAATTTTTCAGCCCCTGTATAACAGGGGCGTGTAATTAAAAAATTTTTAAAAGATGCTTCGCAACAGGTGTGACTGCTGTGCTCCAAGTACAGTATCTGTGAGGGGTTGCAGTGTTGTGGCACCAGCACCAATGCCTAAGGCACAATTTTTCAGCCCCTGTTTAACAGGGGCGTGTAATTACAAATCTTGATCTAATAGTTCACAGCAGGGCCCATTCCTGCGCCCACCAAGAGTAACTATGAGGGCCTACAGTCTTGTGGCAACACCGTCCACCACCACCACCACCACCAAAGGCCCAATTTTTCTGCCCTGTTCAACAGGTGCATGCAATTACAAATCTTGATCTAATAACTCACAGCAGGGCCCATTCCTGCACCCACCAAGAGTAACTGTGAGGGCTTACAGTCTTGTGGCAACACCGTCCACCACCACCACCACCACCACCAAAGGCCCAATTTTTCTGCCCGGTTCAACAGGTGCATGCAAGTACAAATCTTGATCTATTAACTCACAGCAGGGCCCATTCCTGTGCCCACCAGTCTTGTGGCTACACCAACATCTAATAGGGCAAATTTCTGCAGAGTATATACGGCAGGCCCCTACTTTCAAACATCCAACTTACAAACGACTCCTACTTGCAAACGGCAAGAGAAAACAGGAAGTGAGAGGAAATCTACCCCAAGGAAGGAAAATTCTATCCTGTTAGATTTAATTTGGGAAAAAGGTATCTCCTCTCTACTGATGCTTTATCACCAATCCTTGTTTCAATTAAAACCCCACTTTTCCAAAAACATTTGTCATTGGGACGGAAAGTGAGGTGACATGTTCTGAACAGATGTGCAAAGACAGCAAATGTTACAGGGGTGATAACCCCTCCCTATGTTCTCCAAAAAGCTTAAAAATTGATTTTTTTGGGATGTAGCTACACTTCATAATGTACCTGTTCAGATTCTACTTAAGAACAAACCTACAGTCCATGTCTTGTTTGCACCACCTATATACTGCTGTTCAGAGTATATAGGGTTGTAGGTATAGGGTTTTATTTTGGGTGCGGGGTCCCCCTTAGTATCCATACAAGACCCAAAGGGGCTGGGGTGGGGGGGGGGGGTGATGGGGTAGCCATGCCATTTTTCTCAAGGATTTTCAGCCATATGGCGGCCAGGACAAGACATGACATTAAAGCCACAAGTGGTTTTAAATGGCTTCTTTTTTTCCTTTACAAATGTCATTTTGTGCAAGGACAGTTCTAAACACGGGAAACACATGCCACTTCACAGGCATACTTTAGACACCCCCCAGGTACCATATTTAAAGGAAAATTTCACTTTTTTTTTTTTCACTTTATGCATCATTAAAATGACTGCTCCCGAAAAAACTTTAGTTTTTAAAATTTCTTTTTGCATTGATATATGTCCCCTGGGGCAGGACCCGGGTCCCCAAACCTGTTTTATGACATTAACATGCATATTGGCCGTTGTAATTAGCAATTTTGATTTCGAACGTTCGCGTCCATTATAACGAATAGGGTTCGAAAATTCGCGCGAACTTTCGGTCCGTTCGAAGGTTCTGGTGCGAACCGAACCCGGGGGTGTTCGGCTCATCCCTAGTCATGAAATAAACCGACATGGCGACTGATCAGAGTTTCCATCCTTCGTTTTTTTATCAAAGATACATGATCATTAATTTGTTTGAAAAAGGGACGTTTTGTTTTCCCTATGGTACATTGCATCATGTAAACAATGCCTGTAGTTTGACATGTTATTCTATGTTTAATCCTATGAGTACATCCATTAGGTAACTTGACTTTGTTACTGTTTAGCAAGAAACGACAGTTGTCGCACTTCCTACATGGGAAGGACCCAGGAGATGCGACAGCTGCCGATGGAGTTTTATTATGACTCTGAGTCAGCCGATCCCTGAGAGATTTAGCTCGTCTGTAAGTAATTTGAGGTTCTTTCTCAATGTATTTACATGCTATGGGATCTGCCAGTAGAAGTGGCCAATATTTGTTAATAATCTGTCTCACCTGTTTGTGCTGTCTATTATAGGATGTTATAATTCTAACAGGTTGATTTTTACATTAATTTTTTTTCTGATGAATCAACGTGTCCCTAACATGTGCTTTGGCTCTATTAAAGGCTTTTTTTTCCGGGTACTGTGATTATAGCCCCTATCACGAAGGAGAGAATACAATAGATTTGCTTCTTTCAAAAAATCCTCATCCCTGCTGCAGTTTCGCCGCAGCCGCAAATATTGGCTGTAGGGGATACTGCTGATCAGGGGTTTTGGATGAGAACTAGAGGCATGTAGTATAGCATTGGTTGCAGAAGGTTGATACATACATGTTGTTTTTCTTTTTTTGCTTTTTTCTAAGTCCTGTTTTTTTGACCAATAAATTTATGTGTGTTCTTTTCATGCAATGGATTTCCCAGCTGCAGCTTAACTAGGCTGATTGGCATGTCTTAGACAAATCACAGTTTTTATTGATTTTGTCTTTTTTAAATTGACGTTCCTGGAGCTTTCATGGTAACATATGCATGGATTGTATGTATGCTGCCATGGAGAGTCACCATGAAAGTTAAATTTCAGAGAGGTAAGTATTACAATTCCTTTTTTATTGCAGTGGTTTTCAGCCTCAGTCCTCAAGTACCCCAGACAGGATATGTTTTGTGAATTTATCTGATCCAAAATAGCTGTCCACAATACCAAGCCATTGATTGTGATTTAAAGCACCTGTGCATGATGAAGGTAAACATGCAAACATGGCCTGTTGGGGGTACTTGAGGACAGGCTTGATAAGGGCTGAACTAAAATAGAGCTCAAGACAATCCTATTCTAATTGTGGGCATTTGAGGGAAATTAAATGTGATTTTTTTTGTGACATTTTTATTTTTTTAGGTTGGCCTTTGTGTCCCTGTTCTTAAAACTGGCTTTGCTTCCTGTCACTTAGCCAAACAGGAAGTGAGAGTAAAACCCTACCACTCTTTCCTTGGGGACACACAGGTCAATCTAACTAGTGTCCCCATGCAGTACAAGTGTAGTTGCTGAAAAATCTGAGGGGAAGCACTGATGATTTTAACATCCAATCATGTAGAAGCAAAGATTGTTGTTTTTGTTTTTTCCTTGCATGTCCCCCTCGGATCTCCAGCAAGTGCACTTGTAGTGCAAAGTTGATTTGCCTTTAGTAACTAAACCCCAAAGTCCAGGATACCTAATAATTTGGGGTGTACACAGCAAAATGCTGGAGTGCAATTTACATAATGGGGAAAATATTTTGATTAACCTGTGTGTCCCCAAGGAAAGACATTGGTAGGGATTTACCCTCACTTCCTGTGTGGCTATGTGACAGGAAGTGAATCATTTTGAAGGATAAACTGACAAAAATTGGGAGTTCTCTTTACCCTATCAGGGGTGCAGAGATCCCCAAAAACTGAGCAGACTTCTAATCCCTCTGCACTCTATCCCCAAGCAAAAATAAGAAAGGATTTAATTTATTTTAACTTTGCACAGACACATTCCTAAGTACAACTGTGATGCATGTCAATGGGCCATTTAGCCCCTTTTTAACCACTTGAGATCAGCGCTATAGCTGATTGATGGCCACAGCGCGGTCCTCAATTGCCGGGAGTCCGTCAATAGACGTCCTCCCCTTCACGCGCACGCTGTTGTCACTGAGGCTCGGGTGATCACAGATCCGAGTAAGGGGCCGATCCCTGCCTATTACCACGTGATCAGCTGTCAGCCAATGACAGCTGATCACGTGATGTAAACAAAAGTTCGCGCTGACTGCGTGAGCACAAAAAACAAACAAACACCGGCTTATGCACAAGGGACATCAGGCCCGAAGAGGAAGAGGCAACTCTGCCTCATCTGTGACAATAATTAGCCCCTGCCAGTGCCACCTGTAACGAGCCCCTGCTCAATCGGTTCCACTCTCCCGACACTCCTCTGCTACTATTGGATCAGATTGCAGATCACAACGTCTGATGGTTCGGTCATCCGATGCTCCGGGATTCGAACTACGGCTATGTGACGTTTGAATCCATTTGTGATAGTTAAGAACAAACACCAGGCAGGCTGTATGTAAGTTCAAACAGGAATGACACACTTGATTGAGAAATACAATTCAGGATACTGCAGTAACCACAGGAGATCCACCCACAACATCACACAATGGTTACATAACGAGCCCCCAATACACATTATTCTGAGTGTCAATACATCCCTTAGCAGACAAAAGGACTCCGAGACCTGACCTTTGAGTTCCCTAGACTGGCCGACTCCTAACTTACAATACACATTATCATAAATACACCTTCACACAATTGCAGGGTCAATTAGCACAAGCCACAATTAGATGCAGAGCTTCTTCAGTATTCCAAGGTTCATGACACCACCTATCAATGCCCACCACTGGTGCCAATCAGTGCCACCTAGCAGTGCTGCATATCAGTGCCCATCACTGCCAACTATCATTGATACCTAGCAGTGCCAACTATCAATGCCACCTCTCAGTGCCCACCCTTGCCGCCTTATTGGTGCCCATCAGTGCGGTCTCATCAGTGTACATTAATGAAGACGAAAACTTACCTTTTGTCTAAATTTGATAACAAAATATTTGTAAAAAGAAAAAAAAAAATTTTGAGGGGTTTACTTGGTCTTTTTTTTTTTCGCAAATAAATCAAACAAATGCAGAGGTGATCAAATACCATCAAAATCAAGCTCTATTTGTGGGAAAAAATATGACTAAAATTAATTTGGTTACAGTGTTGTATGACCGCGCAATTGTCATACTAAGTGCATCAGCGCTGAAAGTTGAAACTTGGTCTGGTCAGGAAGGGGGTTTAAGTGCCCAGTAAGCAAATGGTTAATATAAAGCATCAGTTGCCTTTCACTATAAATATGTGCACGAGGGGGGCGTGGCCTAGCGAGCGAGCCGGATAGACGTGTGTTAGCAGAGCTCCGGCGAACTCAGGGACGATAGCGGCACAAATCGACCATCCACAGCGGACTCACCGATACAGACAGCGGGCACAGCACCGAGTCTCACTAATCATGTCCGGGAAGAGAATAAAGGACAAAAAGCTGCAGCGCCTGACGGATTTTTATCCCACGAGCGGCAAGGCCGAGGGGCAAGATGGCGCTGAGGCCTACTTATCTCCGGAAGCCTCGAGGCATCAGCGATCCTCACAAAAACGTAACCGTTCCCAAATAAGAGACTCCTCGGATGATGGAGGGCACTATCCTTCAACCCCTTCCACCTGCAGCCCAGCAAAGACCAAACCTAGGCTAGATGCCGAGGGATTAGATATAGTGGGGAGCCCGGCCTCAGTCTCAGGGGATGATACCAGAGAACTCCCAGAGTCCATCGAATCTTTCCCCACACAAAACTTGCCGGTCATGGACACCGTCTTAAAAGACATGCTTTTATCACTACGAAGTACCCTGCAATCGGATATGGCAGGATACCTGCATCGTACCATCAGAGATATACAAGAGGTGGGGAACAGGGTGGATCACATAGAGTCTAAGATGGGGGAATATGCTTCTGCCATAAATGAGCTAGTGGATGCCCATGAGGAAGCTGAAGCAGATTCCGAATGGATCAAAGCTAAAATGGCAAACTTAGAGGACAGATCCAGAAGGAACAATCTAAAGATAAGAGGGATTCCTGAATCTGTACTGCAATCAGATCTAGCCCCCCACACTGCCGCCATATTCAAATCCCTCGTACCATCACTTACGGATTTAGACATAACCATCGACAGAATCCATCAACTACCTAAACCCTCCCACCTGCCTGACCAAATACCCAGAGATGTAATTCTTAGACTACACTTCTTTCATGTTAAGGAGCAACTTATGTCTGTAATGAGAAAGCAAGACCAGATTCCTGCACAGTGCCAAAACCTGCAATTTTTCGCGGATTTGTCGCAATACACATTACAGAAATGCAAAAGCCTGAACACAGTGACAAAATCACTACGCAATCACAAAATCGTGTATAGATGGGGCTACCCCACGAAACTAACGGTTACCAGAAATAACCACACATACACCGTGAATTCCCTGGAGAAGGGTATTGCTCTCTTGAGAGAGAATGGGATATCTTACCAGACCTACAAGAGGATCCTGCTTCAGCCAGTAACCCCCGCCGACTCTCCCAAGAGTGGAAAGCAGTCACCACCAAAAATGCCTCTTCCCACTCCTAAACATTCTAGGATGGAATTGCAAATGAACCTTGTCCCTGACCATTGGAGTCGCTAGAACAGAACTTATCCCCCAATAATAACCAACAGCGATAAGCTGTCATCGGGTACCAATACCCCCAAGTTGAGTTACATTAAGATGAATGTAACAAAGTTGACTGTTAACCTCTTCTTGTTCTCCTCCTGTTGTTTGTTTCCTATTTTCTTTTCTATTTTTTTTTTCTTTTTTTTTCTCTTCTCTCTCCCCAACTGTTTGTTTTGTGCACATGGGATGTGGTCGACACAGCTCCGAGTTCAACGTCATATCTACAAAGCGAGAAATCACCTGGAAGATAACAGCGGAAACATCAATCACCAACAGAGACATTAACCACCTGCAACCCTTTACGGTACCGACAACACCTCAGCGGATTCAAACAAGTAAGTCCTATCGCCAACACAACACCTTCAGCACAACAATTACATATAGACCAAGTGTTGAGATAGAGACTTCATCTCAGTTTCAAGACTTACTCTATACATAGACTATGTCTGTTAACATAGTTTCTATTAACACCAAGGGGCTCAATCACCCCATGAAACGCAAGTCTCTGTGGCAAGAAGCACTGTTACACAAAGGAGACATTCTATGTGCTCAGGAGACACATTTTTGCAGGAGAGCACCACCAAAATGTACACATAAGAACTTCCCATCTGTATTTACAGCTAATGCTGACTCCAAAACTAAAGAAGTCCTGATAGCCGTTCGTGACTCAGTAGCGTTTACGTTACATCAGGAGATCCAGGACCCCTTGGGCAGATACCTGATTCTAGTCTGAACGATTAACTCCGCACCATATACTCTAGTGACTGCCTATTCCCCTAACAAACACCAGGTGCAATTCTTCAACAAACTGATGAGAAGAATCAGGAAATGCCAAAAAGGCCCACTTATCCTGTGTGGGGACTTCAACCTTACCCCGGATCCAACAATGGACTCAACGTCCAAACCCATGCGCAGCCCCCCTTCATTAAGTTCTTCTCTCAGGAAATATGATGTTTACGATGCCTGGAGGTGTTTACATGGTAATGAGAGAGACTTTACTTTCTTCTCTGCACCCCACAAGGTATACACCAGGATTGATCTTGCCATAGTTGACCAACAGATCCTGCTAAACACCAAAGATGTCCGCATCAACTCTATAACATGGTCAGACCATGCATCAATTGTATTGACACTTACCAACTCCACCTATCCCAGACCTAGCCCAGTGTGGAGGTTGAACACTTTTTTACTGCAACAGACTGCCACTAAAGAGCAAATTGTAAAACATCTAAATAATTTTTTTAAAGACAATGCTAATTCTGTGCAATGTCCCTTTATAATGTGGAACGCCCATAAGGCGTTTATAAGGGGTATGTTTATTCAAATAGGCGCAAGGGTGAGGAGGCGGAGGCAGCAGCGAACAGTAGAGCTAACAAAACAGATCTCAGAATTGGAAACCCAAAACAAGGCATTGTTTGACCAAAGTATCTCCCAAAAATTTACGCAACTTAGGTATGAACTCAGGCTACATCTCTTAGATAGCTTCGAAAAAGCCACCAAAAGACTTAAAATGAATTACTACGCTAATGGTACTAAGGCAGGGAAACTCCTAGCTCAGAATCTCCAAGGCCATAGATACAAGTCTAGAATTCCGTTCATTTTACATCCAGCTACCAACCAGAAAGAATTCCATCCTCAAGAAATTGCGGATGCTTTCAGCCACTATTACGGATCCCTATACAATTTAAAAGATGACGCCACCACTATACAACCGACCCCTGAGGTCATTAATGATTTCTTGGGGAAACTGCCAATACCCAAATTGTCACCTCAGCAATTACAATCTCTTAACCATCCATTCTCTGAAGAAGAAATTCAGAAAACTATAGACTCCTTACCCATGAATAAATCTCCGGGATCAGATGGGTTTTGCAGTGAATATTATAAAGAATTAAAAAATATATTGACCCCCTTCTTGGCCCCGGTGTTCGCATCAGCAGCTGCCTCGGCCTCTTTCCCTCCAGAGATGTTAGAAGCTCTAGTGGTCGCCCTACCAAAGCCAGGAAAGGAGCCCACTGCCCCGTCCAACTTTAGGCCAATCTCATTATTAAATATTGATTTGAAACTGTACGCTAAACTCTTAGCCTCTCGCCTACTGGATATTTTACCCACTCTAATTCATCCCGAACAGTCAGGCTTTACCAAACATAGACAAACCTCTGATGCGACTAGACGCATGATTAATATAATACATCTAGCAAAAGTGCAACGAAGGCCTTCTCTGCTCCTAACATTAGATGCGGAGAAGGCCTTCGATCGAATACACTGGTTCTATCTAGCCAAAGTATTGGAATCATTTGGGTTCAAAGGCCCTATATTTTCAGCCATTATGGCTTTATACTCCAAACCTTCAGCCAAAGTCTTTATGTCTGGCACTATATCCACACCATTTAATATTACAAACGGGACCAGACAAGGATGCCCTCTATCCTCCCTAATTTTCAACCTGTTAATGGAACCTTTAGCCATTTACATCAGAAACCACCCAAAAATACTAGGATTCCCCATAGGCCGAGATAGTCACTCTATAAGTCTCTTTGCTGACGACAGCATCATGATATTGACAAAAGTGGGCTCCTCTCTGGCGGCGACTCGTGAAGCCTTAAGCTTATTCAACAAAGTCTCCTATTACAAGGTTAATGACAACAAATCATATATCCTGGGTCTAGGAATAGATAATCTCACATGTGATAGTCTCAAAAAGCAGTTCCCATACAAATGGGCCACGGAAGGCATAAATTACTTAGGGGTGACACTGACCGCAGACACAAATAAGATTATGGAAGCTAACTACACTTATTACCTATTAAATCTACCTCAAAAATTGCAATCTTTATCTAAGACAGAATCAACCTGGTCGGGGCGTCTAGCGGCATTTAAGATGATGCTACTCCCCCAGCTTCTATATCTATTTAGAACTCTTCCTATACCAGTGCCAAACAATTTCTTTGCCCGGGCGCAGTCCATGATCAATGGATTCCTCTGGCAAGGAAAAAGAGCCAAATGTGCATTCCACAAACTGATTAAAACAAGAGGAGCAGGAGGAGTGGGGCATGTGTTATTAAAAGATTACTACTATGCAGCAATTCTAGCACAACTAAAATCCTGGTTCCCTGGCAGCCATGCAACGAGATGACAAGCTCTGGAAATGTTCCAAGCTCCTACTCATAGACTAAATGACTTGCTACTGACCTATGAGCACATGCCCCGCTGCTCCTTAAAATTCTCACCTACTATGGAAGCCTCCCTATCTACATGGAAAGTACTTCTAAATTTACCCGAAACAGACATCCCTATGAAATCTATTCCTGTACCTATCACAAGCTTAGCGCTACTGATACCTGACCTGACTATTAACCACTGGGTACATAAGGGGATCAGTTCCATTGATGATCTTTACATAGGCCCTGCGTTAAAATCCTTCAGAGCACTACAGATCGACAATAACTTAGAACCTAGAGACCAGTTTACATACTTACAAATCTCCCATCTATTGACATCCAAATCGAACATTAATACGAAAGTCCCCTGGAAAATCTACCTATACCTGACTAACCCCAAGACTGCCAGTAAGGGTATTTCCCTATTCTATGATCTTCTACATCTTAAATCGATTTGTATCAAATCTCCTACAATGAGAACTTGGGAAATCGATCTTAATATGTCATACACCATTGAACAGTGGCAACAGGCCATCTCGTCCATCTACAAAGCCACTAAATGTGTAAATCTATGGGAACTTCACCAAAAGATATACCTGAGATGGTATTTAACCCCCACACGGTTAGCAGGGTTCAACCCTGACGCGTCTCCATTATGTTGGAGGAGTTGCGGCCACAGAGGTTCTATTTCACATATCCTATGGGCGTGCCCCAAAATACAAAATTATTGGCTCAACGTCTTTCGCATTATTAACAACGTCACTAAACATCAGTTCCCTAATAACCCCAGTATGGCCATACTATCTTTGGGAATTGAGACAATACCCCACCCTATGAGAAATATAACTATCCAGATCCTCACTAGCGCCCGATTAGAACTCACAAGACGCTGGCTAAAAGTAGAGACCCCCACCCTCAAAGATGTGATAAAAACCACAAACCTACATATTTCTTACGAACTTATGTTCGCGGCCTCTCAAGGCAATTATACATCCAAGTGTCATACTTGGAATCCTTGGGTCGAGTGGTACCGTAGTTATGATACCACCTGAAAACAATCCGTCAACCGCTAAATAGAACACTTTCTCCCTGGCTAGGGAGGGGGAACCCACATCCCGTGTGTACCACATCCCTCCACCCCCCTTCTATTTCTTTCTACTTTTCTCTTATCCACTTATTATTTTATCCTTCATCCTACCGATACATCATATGCAAAGAACTGCTTTATATTACCAAACATATGTTCACAAACCTTCATCTTTTAGTTGGTCCGTTCTACACCGAAGCTAACTGCACACATGACACACCATGACCACAACTAATATACTGGAACAACAATTCAAAGACGTAGGATAAGAGTCCCACAAAATAAAAATTAATAAATAAGGGTGTGGGGTCGTTCCCTTGGCGCAGTGTGCACCCGAATGGGGCGCTAGGGGGATGGATTACATATCCTAGAACATATCTATGAATAGACTTTATCTTACAGTTTCAGAGATAGATATACCCTTACTTTATCACCAAGTATAGCGAAATAAAAGGATAAGCAGTATTGATAAATGTTGAAATGAAAAGGATGTATATCTCTATGTTATGTTAATACTAAATATCGAGTACTTCTTCTGCTATAGTCGATACTCTTGTTAATGTTTTGGATGCATTACCAATAAAAATCGATTGAAATTAAATATGTGCACGAGCGCCGTGTGTGCGAGAGCCTCATGGGCATGTACTTGCGGCGCGCGCCTGTTTCTGGAATGGGCGGAGACCATATATAAAGTTGCTAGTCCTGCTGGGAGGATCTATGCAAACATGCCTGGATCGCTGTTCTCCATGGCTGAGATGATTGTAATTTGTAAAGTAAGCTTTTAAAATTATTATTTTAACATGGGCTGGTGTTTGTCTGGGTCATGTGTGTATTTCTAAATGCTTAGGCCTCAAATCGTGCCCGCGTGCGCACGGGCGTGCGCACGGGCCACGTGAGCATGTACTGGCGGCGCGCACCTGTTTCTGGAATGGATGGACCCATACAGGAAGGACACCACGCCCCTACAGGAAGTTGGTACTCCTGCTGGTCCTTTTAAGCTCACCATGCCTCGATCTATTTTCTCTAAATCAGAGATGATCCTGCTTTCCAAAGTAAGTTTTACAATAATTAGTTTTACATGGGCTGGTGTTTGTCTGGATCATGTGTGTATGTCTAATGCTTAGGTTAGGCCTCACAACACACACCTATGTATTTTTGCCAGATTCACTTCAGGACCTATGTATATATTGCTTCCTGCTTCTGTATGTGGAGATATCTATATATAGATATATATATCTATATATATCTATATATATATATATATATATATATAGATATATATATATCTATATATAGAGAGAGATAGATAGATATAGATATATATCTATATATCTATATATATATATATATATATATATATAGATAGATAGATGAGATACACACACACACCTACATTATATCTGTTAATCTTTTTACAAGTGATTATAAGCCTTTCAAAGTATTTACAAGTCTCTCCGGCGCCCCCCCACCTCTGGCCACAAACGGTTGATTTTGAGTAACGTATGTGTTGTTTACCCTGGGTGTGCCAGTTGTAGATCTTTTTTCCTTTTTCTCTTGTCCTAGCCACAGCCGGTCGCAGACAGCCACAGGTCATGTTGACGATATCCCCTGAGGGCAGGAGGACTGCCTGCCTCAATTTTTTGCCTGCAGGGGCACCGATATATCGGCCCCAACTCATTATTCATGTTAAGCACTATTTGATCAGCCTGGTGTGTTTTGATCTATATCTCTCTCTATCTTGATGTATAATAAAAATGTCTCATCTCTTCTTTCTGTAGACCCAGATCAGGAGCAGGAGGATGGTGAGGACCAGCAGGATCAGCAGGGGGAAAACTCTCCGAATCAGTGTAAGTTGCTTGCACTTGATTGGGTTTGTATGTAGGGACAGTTGGTTTACTTGCCAAACTGTTATGCCTTGTACACACGACCGGTTTTCCTGGCAGGAAAGCTGCCATGAGAGCTTTTGGCTGGGAAAACCGGTCGTGTGTATGCTTCATCGCAATTTTTCCGCCAGGATTCACTGCAGCCTTTTTCACGGCAGATATCCTATGGGAAACACTGTGATGGAGCATACACACGGCCGGGTTTATGGAGCATACTCACGGCCGGGTTCCCAGACCAAAGCTCTCACCGCAGTTTTCCCAACAAGAAAACCTCTGGTGTGTACAAGGGGAAAGCTAACGAGCAGTTTTTCGGTCCCCCCCCCCCCGGTTTTCTCTGCAGACTTTTTACCGCCAAAAAAAACAAACGTGAGTACAAGGCATTAGTTTAGGTGGTTTGTTAGGGAGGGATTTGGCATGCCTTCTCAGCATTGATGTCCCCAATCTGGATGGGCAAACACTTTGGCGTGAGCATGAGTTGTGGCCAAAGATTTGCCTGTTTGGCTGTTCCCCAAACACACAAATTTGCAGGGTTGTTTGCTGGGTGTTCACCCCGAAAAACACCCTGCAATGCACTGAGCGCTTCACAGTGCATTCTGAGTTTATTGGAACCACTTTGTCATGGATATGCAGTAGTGTTTGTCTGTCAGCTTACCTTCCTTCCCATGTGTTCATCTTAGAGGCCAGAACCCTTTCACGTGACTTCCTTTATAATCTCCTCCCAGCCTGACTCCACCCCAGGCCCTATCACAGAACACTATATTAACCTGTGCACTGCAAGTCTGCTTTGCTGATCAACGTGTTTGTTAGGCATTGTGTGTTTGGGTTCCTGCCTGCCGTGTGCTACGTCTGTCTCTCTGTTTCGTTATTGGCTTGTCCCCGACTATCCCTGTCTGCTCGTGACCCTTGACCTTCGGCTTGTCTTTCGTTATCCTTGTCTGCTTGTGGCCCTTGACCTTCAGCTTGTTATTCGTTACTCTTATATCTTGTGCTGCTGCTTCCCCTCTTGTCCCCTTATCCTACGGGGCGTGAGCTAGGAGACTCTAGGGGCTGCGACCTGGACCCAGCCTGCAGCATAACATCCTCACCACTAGAGGCTCTGGAGAAGACCTGCTGGGTCTTAGACTCCGCGCCCTGGGGAATCTTGGCTCTAGCTTCCTATAGGATCCCGGTTGTGCTCCTCTGGTCCCGCTTTCCACAACCACCCAGTTTCCTATCTGCAGCAGTCAGCCATAGGGTTCACTACCTTGCGGTGCACTCCTGTCCCCCTACGGTGTGCATCTGTCACCTGGCCATAGGTGACCTGACAGTTTGATCAGCCATGAACCCGGCTGACATGCCGCTCCCCGCGGATGATCCTTTGCAGGGCATAGTCCGCAGACTTGAGACCCAGGAATCTAATCAGACCCAGGTCATGCGATTCCTTCAGGATTTGGCGTCCCGTTTTGAACAGGTTCAGGCCTCATTAGGACCCCTGGTTCAACAACCTCAACCGCTACCAGCGGCTGCACCTATTCCGGTCGCAGCCACACATTCACTACAACTGCCAGCTCCGTCCCGTTTCTCTGGGGACTCCAAGGCCTGCAGGGGGTTCCTTAGCCAATGCACAATTCATTTCGAGCTTCAGCCTCAAAACTTTCTGTCTGATAGGGCAAAGGTAGCCTATATAATTTCCCTCCTCTCCGGTGAAGCTTTAGCCTGGGCAGCCCCTCTGTGGGAACTGAATGATCCAGTGGTTTCTAGCCTGTCTGGCTTCTTGAAACTTTTTAGGAATATCTTTGAAGAACCGGCTCGTGTCTCTTCAGCGGCCAGCGCCCTTCTACGTCTCCGCCAAGAGTCTGCTTCAGTGGGACAGTATGCCCTTCATTTCCGCATACTGTCGGCTGAGTTGAGCTGGAACAATGAGGCCTTAGTCGCAACATTTTTGCATGGCCTCTCTGATAGAGTGAAGGATGAATTAGCAGGAAGAACCATCCCCACTGATCTGGGCGGAGTTATCTCCTTGTGTAACCAGATCGATATTTGCTTTCAGGAGAGGACCCTAGAAAAGCAACGCCAGCACTCCTTGGTTCTTAGTCAGCCTGAGCTCCCCTCTCTTCGACCCGTAGAGCATCTCCTACCAGCTGAGGAACCCATGCAGCTGGGTCGGACCAGGCTATCCCCCGAGGAACGTGCTAGGCGCAGAACTCTTGGTCTGTGTCTTTACTGTGGGGGCAAAGGCCATTTTCGTGACACTTGCTCTCTTTGTCCAGAAAAACGTTTGGGTCCACTTCATCTGGAAAGTGGAGTATTGGACCCAGAAATATCACCTTCCCCTTCTCGTCTTCTGCTTTCTGTGTTCCTTCATGTTGGTGCTTCTTCTCATTCGGTCTCAGCATATCTGGATTCCGGAGCCAATGGTAATTTCATGGACTGGGAAATCGCATCGTCCATGAGACTTACTCTTTTGCCCCTCACCACGCCATTGGTGGTCTTGGCAATAGATGGTACTGTTCTCCCAGGGGGACCTATCCGCTTCCAGACCCTCCCTGTTAAGATGTCGGTAGGGACACTCCACCAGGAGTGGATATCCTTCCTTATCTTACCCAAGGCCTCAACGCCTATAATTTTGGGTCTCCCATGGTTACAGCTCCATTCTCCTCATGTGGACTGGACTACTGGACAGATCCTGGCTTGGGGTTCCTCCTGTTCCTCGTCCTGCCTACCCAAGGTTGCCCCCTGTGAACCTGAGCCGGTCATTCATTCCAGGTCGCATAACCATTTACGTTTCTCTGTCCCTAATCACCCTTGGACGCACAACCAGGATAGCTTGTCTACAAGTCCTGCAGTCGCTACGCCTTGCGATGCGATTCAGGTAGTCGCTACACCTGACTCTGCTATTCACTCGGCCTCTGTACTAGTTATGCCAGTCCAGCCCATGCCTACTTTTTCTTGTTTAGGACATTCTGCTTGTCTTTCAGCTATTCAGCTTGACTCCTGTGACATGTCATCCTCTAACCAACCTGACTTCAGGGTTCCACTGACATCTGCCCAGTCTGATAATCCTGTGCTAGATGACCAGTTCATCTTTAAGGGTCTAGGGGACCCTCCTCAGATTTCTGTTGATCCTCTCATGCCCTTGCTTATTCCTAGAGAGCCTTTGGTCCTCAATAGATCTTCTTGTCATCTCCCTACCTCGGTTCTGGTCTCTGAGGATAATCGAAAGTATGAGGTTAGACAAGTTCTGGATTCTCGGCTCTGCAGAGGTATTCTTCAGTACCTTGTGCATTGGAGAGGTTTTGGTCCTGAGGAGGCGTCTTGGATCGCTCCATCTGATGTCGTTGCACCTCATCTGTTGAAGAGGTTTCATCTGAGATTTCCCTTTAAGCCTGGGCCCAGGCAGGGGAGGGCCCATAAGAGGGAGGGTACTGTCATGGATATGCAGTAGTGTTTGTCTGTCAGCTTACCTTCCTTCCCATGTGTTCATCTTAGAGGCCAGAACCCTTTCACCTGACTTCCTTTATAATCTCCTCCCAGCCTGACTCCACCCCAGGCCCTATCACAGAACACTATATTAACCTGTGCACTGCAAGCCTGCTTTGCTGATCAACGTGTTTGTTAGGCATTGTGTGTTTGGGTTCCTGCCTGCCGTGTGCTACGTCTGTCTCTCTGTTTCGTTATTGGCTTGTCCCCGACTATCCCTGTCTGCTCGTGACCCTTGACCTTCGGCTTGTCTTTCGTTATCCTTGTCTGCTTGTGGCCCTTGACCTTCAGCTTGTTATTCGTTACTCTTATATCTTGTGCTGCTGCTTCCCCTCTTGTCCCCTTATCCTACGGGGCGTGAGCTAGGAGACTCTAGGGGCCGCGACCTGGACCCAGCCTGCAGCATAACATCCTCACCACTAGAGGCTCTGGAGAAGACCTGCTGGGTCTTAGACTCCGCGCCCTGGGGAATCTTGGCTCTAGCTTCCTATAGGATCCCGGTTGTGCTCCTCTGGTCCCGCTTTCCACAATCACCCAGTTTCCTATCCGCAGCAGTCAGCCATAGGGTTCACTACCTTGCGGTGCACTCCTGTCCCCCTACGGTGTGCATCTGTCACCTGGCCGTAGGTGACCTGACACACTTCAACCGGGAGAGACACAAAAACATTACCAGAGGCAGAGGGTTCCCATGATCCAGCAATGTTTGAGAGGAATGACTCTTTGCTTTTGTGCTCCTCATGGCCTACAACACAGCTAGTGTGGAATGAGCATGGTTTGTTCCCTAGTTGCAAGTCCAGGGTCTGGCCAAATTTTGTTTTGACATAGCATTTCTCAGACCTGGTTAGTCAAACATTTGTCTTTTTGAGGGGAGAGTAAAGTAGAAACTTGCAACAGTTTTAAAATGTGTTTTTTGTGTTTCTTAACCTCTTGAGATCCGGGCCATATACAAATGACAGCCTCAAGGTGGATCTACAAATCCGGGAGGCCGTCAATAGATGGCCTTGGCTATTCTGGCCACTGGGGGGCGCGCGAGATGTCGATGCGCGTGCCTGGCAGCCGGGATGTCTGCCAGGCACCCACGATCGGCCGGTACACAGACAAGGATGTGGATCTCTGTGTGTAAACACAGAGATCCACGTCCTGTCAGGGAGAGGAGACCGTTGCTGTGTCCCTTGTACATAGGGACACAGATCGGTCACCTGCCCCAGTCAGTCCCCTCCCCCACACAGTAGTAATCACTCCCAGGGCACACATTTAACCCCTTCCTCGCCCCCTAGTGTTAACCCCTTCCCTGCCAGGGTCAATTTTACAGTAACCAGTGCATTTTTATAGCACTGATCGCTGTAAAAATGACAATGGTCCCAAAATGGTGTCAAAAGTGTCCGATGTGTCCGCCATAATGTCGCAGTCACAATAAAAATCGCTGATCGCCGCCATTACTAGTAAAAAAAAAAATATTAATAAAAATGCTATAAAACTATCCCCTATTTTGTAGACGCTATAACTTTTGCGCAAACCAATCAATAAAGCTTATTGCGATTTTTTTTTACCAAAAATATGTAGAAGAATACATATCGGCCTAAACTGAGGAAAAAAATATTAAAAAAATAAAAATTGGGATATTTATTATAGCAAAAAGTAAAAAATGTTTTTCAAAATCGTTTTTTTGTTTATAGCGCAAAAAATAAAAACCACAGATATGATCAAATACCACCAAAAGAAATCTCTATTTGTGGGAAAAAAAGGATGTCAATTTTGTTTGGGACCCACTTTGCACGACCGCGCAATTGTCATTCAAAGCGTGACAGCGCTGAAAGCTGAAAATTGGCCTGGGCAGGAAGGGGGTTTAAGTGCCCAGTAAGCAAGTGGTTAATATAGCTGGTGATTCTGGTGGCGGGGTGAAGGAGACAGAGGGGACAGAGCTGGAGCCACCACAGTTGGCCTCCCCAGAGGAAACCTGTAAGTTGGAATGTTAACTTTCATTTTTATTTAACCTAAAGTTGTAGAGTGCAAAATCTGTCTCACTTCTGCATAGAAACCAAACATCTTCTCACCTCAACTTGTTCAAATAAGCTTTAGCAAGAAAACATGGAAGAAGATTTGTTTCTATGCAGAAGTGAGACAGATTTTGCGCTCTCCAGATTAGTAAATAAACACCTTAGAACCCATTCACACAGGGGCGGCACGACTTGTCCCGCGACTCTGCCAGGCGATCTAAAGACGACTTCAAAGGTGACTTCAAAAATGACTTCTGTATTGAAGTCAATGGAAGTCGCCCTGAAGTAGTACAGGAACCTTTTTCTAAGTCGGAGCGGCTTGAGTCGCTCCGATTAAAACGGTTCCATTGTACAGAATAGGACGTGACTTGACAGGCGCCTGATGAGTCGCCCCTGTGTGAATGGGGTCTGAGTGTATTGGAGGAGGAGGAGGATGAGGACATCCCTGATCCTGCAAAGCCTGCGGAAGGATCCTCGTATTCGTGCGATCAAGGAGAGGGATCATTACTGGCTGGCAACCCTCCTTGATCCACGTTACAAGGGTAAGGTTACGGACCTTTTCTTGCCGTCGCAGAGGGAGCAGAGGATGAAGCATCTTCGGGAGGCCTTGCAGAAAGGTCTGTGCAACGCGTTCCCAGAGACTGGGAGGTTACAAATTCCTGGTCCTGAACAACGTGTTGCTGAGGCTTCGGTCAGTCAAAGAAGGAGCGGTGGAGAAGGTGGCCGTCTGACCGATGCGTTCAGACAATTTTTTAGTCCGCAGCCCCAAGGTATGATTGGTTCCAGCAACCATCGCCTGCATCTGGTTTACATGGTTCAGCAATACCTAGGGGCAAGATCAGACTTGGACACCTTTCCCACCGAAAATCCTCTGGGTTACTGGGTCTTGAGGATGGATCACTGGCCAGAGCTTGCACAGTATGCAATTGAGCTACTGGCCTGTCCTGCGTCCAGCGTTCTTTCGGAACGCACATTCAGTGCTGCTGGAGGCTTTGTAACCGATCACAGGGTGCACCTGTCCACCGACTCGGTCGATCGACTGACCTTCATAAAAATGAATCAGTCTTGGATCACCACCAGCTACCAGGCACCTGATGCTGATGTAACAGAATAATTTTCTTTGAAATGTCAGATCCCTTCAAGACTGCCTATGCTAATGCTATCCTGACTATCCTGTTATGCTGAGTGACTATCCTCTTCCTCCTCAATGATCATGCTGATAGCATGTAAGAACATTTTTGTTTCTGGGCACCACCACCAGTGGCTAAGGCCCAATTTTTCAGCCCCTGTCTAACAGGGGCGTGTAATTACAATTTTTGATGCAATACTTTGCAGCAGGGCTCATTGCTGCGCTCCAACTACAGTATCTGTGAGGGGTTGCAGTGTTGTGGCACCAGTGCCTAAGGCCCAATTTTTCTGCCGCTGTTTCACAGGGGCGTGTAATTACAATTTTTAATGCAATACTTTGCAGCAGGGTTCATTCCTGCGCTCCAACTAGAGTATCTGTGAGGGGTTGCAGTGTTGTGGCACCAGCACCAGTGCCTAAGGCCCAGTTTTTATGCCCCTGTTCAACAGGGGCATGTAATTACAATTCTTGATCAAATAATTCACAGCAGGGCCCATTCTTGCACTCACCAAGAGTAACTGTGAGGGCTTACAGTGTTGTGGCACCAGCACCACCACCAAAGGCCCAATTTTTCTGGCCCTGTTCAACAGGGGCATGTAATTACAATTCTTGATCTAATATTGTACAACACCTAAGGGCCAAATTTCTGCAGAGTATATACGGCAGGCCCCTACTTTCAAACATCCAACTTACAAACGACTCCTACTTGCAAACGGAAGGAGACAACAGGAAGTGAGAGGAAATCTACCCCTAGGAAGGGAAATTCTCTCCTGTAAGAGTTAATATGGGAAAAAGGTGTCTCCTCTCCACTGATGCTTTATCACCAATCCTTGTTTCAATAAAAACCCCAAATTTTCAAAAAACATTTGTCATTGGGACGGAAAGTGAGGTGAAATGTTTTGAACAGGTGCACAGACAGCAAAACAAATGTTACAGGGGTGATAACCCTTCCCTATGTTTTACAAAAAGCTTAAAAATTGATTTTTTTGTCTGGAGCTACACTTAAAAAATGTACCTGTTCCAAATTACAAACAAATTCTACTTAAGAACAAACCTACAGTCCTTGTCTTGTTTGCACCGCCTGTATACTGCTGTTCAGAGTATATAGGGCCTTTTTTTAATTTGGGTGCGGGGTTCCCCTTAATATCCATACAAGACCCAAAGGGGCTGGTAATGGGCTGGGGGTGGGGGGGTACCCATGTCATTTTTCTCAATGATTTTCATCCATATTGCCGGGACCAGACATTACATTAAAGCTGCAAGCAGTTTTAAATGACTTTTTTTCCTTTAGAAATGTCATTTTGTGCAGGGACAGTTCTAAACACGGGAAACAGGGACTTTAACGGCAATTTAACAAAAAAATAAGTATAAAGTAGTTTAATCTGAATGTTTAAGAAGTCAAGCATGTGGCAACATGTAATTCACTGTAGAATAAAATATTCATAGACAATAGAAATACATAAAACCATGAAATACAAATTGTTCTCCAATCTGTGGTTGGGCCTGACGCGTTTCAGGGAGAGTTCCCGTTCCTCAGGGGCGTGTCCTTGTTGGAGATTTTTATAGCATCTAAAAAGATATACAGAGACATGGTCGTTAACAAATAACAAGGGACAAATGAGCATCGTTGAAGAAGAAGGTGAAAAACAACTGGCAAACAAATGTGAGACATGTGACAGAGAATGTATAACAAAACTTGAACCACTAAGTAAACTTTCTAACCTGATACAGCTGGCAATGAACTAGTCCAGGTGGTAGTAAACAGGTAATGAACAACTGAAAAAATGTCCTAATAAAGACAATGGTTGACTGAACAATGGACTAAATAAATAATTTACTTAGTGGTTCAAGTTTTGTTATACATTCTCTGTCCTATGTCTCGCATTTGTTTGCCAGTTGTTTTTCACCTTCTGCTTCAACGATGCTCATTTGTCCCTTGTTACCGACCATGTCTCTGTATATCTTTTTAGAAAAATCTCCAACAAGGACACGCCCCTGAGGAAAGGGAACTCTCCCTGAAACACGTCGGGCGCAACCACAGATCGGAGAACAATTTGTATTTCATGGTTTTATGTATTTGTCTAGTTAGTCTATTAAAATCCTGACCATAGATAGGAATATATATCTATATGAGTACCTGAATTCCTTTTTGGGAGAATATGGCGTGTAGACAGGTCTATATAAAGACAGGGTGTTGGCTTAAATGGGATCAGCTGAAGAGCATATGTAAAATTGGTGCTGGTGTACCTGTGTGTTTGAATGTGAAAAAATATATATCACTATAAATCAGCAATAGCATTAATCATTGTGTGTTATAAATTATTTTGACATATTAAAAGAGTATATAGATTAAAAAAATTAATTAAGAAAAATTGAGTGTGTAACTATTATGTTTGATAGAGTGTATTCGATAATCACCATAGATCAGTGTTTCTCAACTCCAGTCCTCAGGGCACCCCAACAGGTCATGTTTTCAGGATTTCCCTCAGATGAAACGGCTGTGGTAATTGCTAAGGCAGTAAAACTGATCAAATCACCTGTGCAAAATAATGGAAATCCTGAAAACATGACCTGTTGGGGCGCCTTGGGGACTAGAGTTGAGAAACACTGCCATAGTTGACTTGAAAGTGCTTGATGTGAATGATGTGACAACGTATAGTTGCAAAGCAGAGATCCCAGGTTCCTATGTCTAACAGGCTTCTCCGATAGAGTAGGGTTCTGTAATTAGGAAAATAGTGATGGCAACATTTAGTTCTAGAGATATGGTATCCCCCATCTGTTAAGGAAAGCAAGTCAAAGACTGCATTGGTACTTACTATTGACGCCAAAGGGAAGAGTAAGGATGTGTCCTCAACGTGGCACACAGCTGGTGAGTCAGCTGCTGTGTCTGCTTATATCTGTGTCAAAGTGAAGGTCCCGCCCGCTGACGTCCACGATGCTGCGTTTCTGACGTCACCGGGTATTATCCCATGGTGCGCATGCATCGGTGGACGCATGCGCAGTCATCTCAAGTGGTAGATGCACATAGAGCGCTCCACCATGTAGACAGTTGTGCCCCAAAGCGGCAGTAGTCGCTGGGGCACCTCCCACAGGACAAGAGTCCCCAGATGGCGGCACCACATATGATCCACAAAACGGTCAGCGGCGCAGATCCCGGGCCGATGCCGTGGATGCCATATCGAAAAGGGGCATGCCCTACCTCAATGTCAGAGAACAGTGAGACTGTCTGAATCCCCCCAGTAGTGAAACAGCAGAGCTGCATTCCACTGTGTCAGCCGCTGTGTCACTCTGGGGGGAGGCTTCAAAACGATGGATACATAATATAGAATACGTATCATTATGATACAAAATTGGTAACATAAATACATTCAATATTTTTAATATAAAAAACATACACATATAACAAATATATATGTAGCGGCCTCCAACCTCTCTCCCTGTCATCACATCATCTGTCTCTGGTTTTTGTCTAGGGGTACCTTGGTTGAGAGAGTGCGGGGTCACCACACCAAGTTCCCACCACAGATGTGTGTGTGGTGTGAGAAAATCCTCTTTACCTTCGGGTCGGTGTTCTGCATCAGAGCCTCCTCCTCCTTTTGCACAGTGTCTGCCAGAAAATGAGCCCCACACCATTAGAGTCCAACACTCCTTTTTTTATCCAATATCAGAGTAAAACACAGTCAATTGGACTCACTCAACGAGTAGAACAGACAGGGGGGGGGTGTGGATACGAGTAGGCCCAGACACAATTAACTCTTCTTCTTTCCTTCTTGAAAGTGTATTGCGGTCCCTTGGTGAGGGAGATATCCCTCCGGGCGGTCTCCGGAGGCTCACCCGTCACTGGCAATATGCTGCACCAGGTCTTCAGGCGAGTACCCCCTCCGGTCCCTTACGCCACTGGATTCGGGGAGCCCACTCCCGGGGTCCCCCTAGGAAATCCATCCCTCGCGGAACCCAGCGAAGGACACTGGGCCCCAGACCTCCATCCGAGTACCTCACCCCAGGCTAAAGGTGCCTGGGATGGAACACGACCTCCGAACGTCCTCTAGGCCTAGGCCGCCTAGACTCCCGACACGAACCACCGCCCTCAGGCTGAAGGTGCCTGGGACTCGACCCCGTGACAAAGATGGCTGGCCCCTCTATACCCTCTCCCAGCAAGCACGGCGGGTTCCCCGCCCTACCATACAACCACTGAGAGAGGACAAAAAGGGGTACGGCACACAGCAATGGTTCAACCCCAGCCCAAGGCGACAGCGCCACCCGCTGGGCTGCAGGGAACTGCACATTACTGGTGTCTCTGCCAGTTCTAAAAACACAGGGAAAGTGCATACCCGCTACACTTACATACAATACATTAAAGATTATATGCATAGAAAAGTTGAATCCTTAAAAATTTGAATTAGAATAGTTAGAAGAAGAAATAGAAAGCACTTATTTGTAGAGTCGGCTCTAGGTGTGTTATCCACCTTGAAAGAGTATATGGAAGTGCTAAAGGTATCAGAAGAAATAGATCTGCGCCTTTGTCCCATTAAATATTGTATAGGAAGAAGAGGCTTAAATGGACTATGTTGGCACCATATGTGAAACTGATATACAGTCAAAGATATAAATGTAAAAGATTTTTATTATAAAAGGTATAAAGAATTTATATATTTTTTCTTCATGTACATATTTATAGATTAAAGATAATTTTGTGACAATCACGAAACCACTCACTGTAGGCATACCATTGTTGCCAATGGAATATCATACATATATAGTTGCATAGTATACAGGGCTCAACATGTTTCGTGTTTTATGATTCCGTAGAATCCGCTTCTTCAGGCGCTAAGTACAAGCAATATTGTTCAGTAGATAAATATGAGTTTTGTCACGTAACTATAAACAAGAAAGGACATAATTAATATAATTGAAAAATGTGGATATATGATGCTTATATTTTACAATAACAAATGTGCATCCATCACATGAACCATAAACCCAGACAGAACCCCAAAGTCTCACCATGGGAGCTGGGCCACACAGTGGCCGAGATGTGGATCAATAAAATGGGTCCGCCCTGGAGTACACGGGACCCTACCAGAGAACACAGATTTCCAAAGGTAGGTATCTAAATAAAAATGATCAATATATATGTCAGGGTATCATCCCATTCTTGGCCAGACTGAGCCGGCCAAATGGTGAATGGTGTACAACATGAGTGTTAATTTTCATATATAGGTATAACTATACCTCCTAAGAAGACACATCCGATTCATCCCAAAGGCATCAGACGCATGGAGCAGCTAATAAAGAAGATAATTGACCCCTATGGGTACAGGGAGGTCTTTAACCACTTCCCGCCCAGTCAATAGTGAATTGACGTCCGGGAAGTGGTTGCATTATCGATACTGGACGTCATATGACGTCCTGCAGGATAATGCCTTGCGCGCGCCCGCGGTGGAGCGCAGGTGATCGGGGACGGCATGTGTCCCTCGGACACAGCGCTTCCCCGATCACGGTAAACAGCCAATTTCATTGGCTGTTTACCATGTGATCGGCTGTGTCAAAGTCACAGCCGATCACCTGTCAAAACAAACTCGGCAGCACACTCCGTGCGCGCCGCCACAGGCTTGCAGAGCGGGGATCGGGGAAGGCGAGTGTCCCTTGGACACAGCGCGTCCCCGATCAGAGTAAACAGCCAATGAATTGGCTGTTTACCACGTGACCGGCTGTGTCCAATCACAGCCGGTCACAAATGTAAACAAACTCCACAGGAGTTACTACCTGATCCCTGCTCTCTCCTCACACACCGATCTGTGAGGAGAGAGAAGAGATCAGTAAGTTAGCTCAGTGTAGTTTGTCTACATAAGTTTACAGTGCACAACACGCCCCCCCATAAAGAGGACCTGTCACACAGCCCAGCACATCAATCAGCCCAGCCAATCAGCCCATCTGTCAATCAGCCCATCTGTCAATCAGCCCATCTGTCTATCAGCCCATCTGTCAATCAATCAGCCCATCTGTCAATCAATCAGCCCATCTGTCAATCAATCAGCCGATCTGTCAATCAATCACCCCACCTGTCAATCAATCACCCCATCTGTCAATCAATCAACCCATCTGTCAATCAATCAATCAGCCCATCTGTCAATCAATCAATCAGCCCATCTGTCAATCATCTGTCACAGGCCCACCTCCATCGGTACCGCCATTGGCACCGCCACACAGGCTACCAGTACCGCCATCGGTACCAGTACCACCACCAGTACCGCCACCAGGCCCAGCATCTATACTGCCACACAGGCCCGCTACCAGTATCACCACTAGTGCCGCCATCGGTACCACCACCAGTACCACCACCCATACCCCCGTCGGTAGTGCCACCACCACCTGTACCACCACCTGTACCGCCATCGGTACCATCACCACCCGTACCACCATTGGTACCACCACCACCTGTACTGCCATCGGTACCACCACCACCTGTACCGCCATCGGTACCACCACCACCCATACCGCCATCGCTACCACCACCACCCGTACCGCCACCTGTACCGCCATCGGTACCCGCCGCCACCACCACCACCCGTATCGTCATCGGTACCACCACCACCTGTACCGCCATTGGTACCACCACCACCCATACCGCCATCGGTACCACCACACAGGCCCACCACTAATACCTCCATCGGTACTACCACACAGACCGCCACCACTACCACCAGCAGTACCATTACACAGGCCCACCAATAAGCACTGCCATAATGTTCCAAAGGGTTTACACACCTGAGGAGGCATATGCCATTCTTGCCATGTCGGATGATGAGAGCAGCGGGGAGCTCCCATTATCCGATTCTGGTTCGGAATACGAGCCAGTGGAGGATAGTGGCTCAGAGTCCGAGTCCCCGGAGGAAACCGTCCCTCCCAAAAGAATGCGATCGGCACCAAGATCAGCACCAAGATCAGGAGAACTGCCCACCACCAGCAGCGCCATACCCCAGGAAGAGGAGCCCAGTACAAGCAATGGAAATGCACGCCCAATCCTACCTTCCCGATGCCCTGGCAAACCCCTTATGGTTGCCTGCCAACTCAGGATCCGCTATCATCCCCCCTTTCACCGCACAGCCAGGTGTGCAGCCCGACACTACAAATTTTTCTAAATTTGATTATTTTTGTTTATTTTTCCCACAAGATTTGCTGCAGAATATAGTGGATCAAACGAATCTGTATGCATCCCAATTTATTGCTGCCAACCCCGATTCTTCCTACGCCCGCATGTTCCAGTGGCGGCGTCTAACATTGGAGGAATTTAAATTATTTTTGGGCCTTATGTTCAATATGGGGCTTACAAAAAAGAACAAAGTCCATTCATATTGGTCCAAACGCCCCATCCAACACATGCCCATATATTCCGCTGTCATGTCCAGGAAAAGATACGACATGATTATGCGCTTTCTCCACTTCAATGACAATTCACAGTGCCCTCCCCGAGATCATCCCAACTACGACAAATTGTACAAGATACGCCCCCTAATCAATGCCTTTTCCCAGCGATTTGAAGAAGTTTTCATCCCAGACCAAAAAATTTGTGTGGACGAGTCCCTCGTACATTTCACCGGCCGACTGCAGTTCAAGCAGTACATACCAAGCAAGAGAGCCAGGTATGGGTTAAAATTAAATAAATTATGTGATCGAGCCACTGGATACGTCTGCAAATTCAGGATCTACGAAGGCAAAGACTCCCAGCTCCAGCCCCGTGATTGCCCCACATATATTGGAACCAGTGGGAAAATTGTCTGGGAGTTGGCATACCCCCTGTTCGGAAAAGGTTACCATTTATATGTTGATAATTATTATACCAGCCTGCCCCTTTTTCGCCACCTTTACAGTAAACAAACCCCGGCCTGCGGTACCTTCAAAAAAAAAACGGAAGGGATTCCCACAAGATTTAGTGACAAAAAAATTGCGACCTGGAGAATCGGCATCCATGAGGAACGAGGAGGTGTTGGCCATGAAGTGGAGGGACAAGAAAGATGTCCACATCCTCTCTACGATCCACAATGACACCATGGTGGAGATCCCAAGAAGACGCGGCTCCATTGTAAAGCCCGAATGTGTCCACGACTACAATTTGTACATGGGGGGGGGGTGGATTTAAACGACCAGATGCTACAGCCCTACTTATCAACCAGAAAGTCCCGTTATTGGCACAAAAAAGTTGCGTTTCACCTGTTTCACATGGCCCTTTTTAATTCGTTTGTCTGCTACCAAAAAGCAACTCAAAATCACCGACTCCACTACCTCCAATATATCGAAGATATAATCGATGCCCTCATTTACCAACAAGATCCCGCCCCAGGAAGCATTCGCTCTGATAGTGTGAGTCGGCTTCACGAGCGACACTATCCCTTTAGCATCCCCCCCACAGAATCTGGAAGAAGACGCCAAAAGAAATGCCGTGTATGCAGCAGAGGAGGAGTAAGAAGAGACACCAGCTATTATTGTCCCGATTGTCCCTCCCAACCTGGCCTGTGCATCGGAAATTGCTTCAAAAATTATCATACATCCATTAGTTCCCCTTATTATTAACAGACTGCCATTTCCCTATTTGCCTGCTACCATGTTACTAACTACCTTCCATGTTAATTAACTGACCCTGGCCTGTTTACCGACGATGTCTTTGCTTGCCGATTTAAACCACGTTTCTGACCTCCACGTGCACCAACCTCAGCCTGTTTACCGACGATGCCTCTGCCTGCCGATTTAAACCACGTTTCTGACTTCCACGTGTACCGACCTTGGCCTGTTAATCGACCATGTTTTTGCCTGCCACTTGGACTGATCTTTTGGCCATCTACTTTTAGTACACAGGGGTCTCACATATGTGAGGGGCTTCAGAATAGCGTTCTGAGTAGAGAAAACCAGTTTTTCGTTTTCTGTGCTCCAAGAACAGGGTCTGGTTGCCCGGAGGCTTCAAAGCGATTTGGGTGGGAGAAGCCTCTACCCTTGTCCCCCTGGCCCTAAGCTTGATGGTCCTTCCTGCTGCCTGGATTAATAATTTGGCTGTGCTGACCATATTACTGCCTGTAATGACCCATGACATTATGGACCATGTTTCTTCCTGCTGCTTGGACCAATACTTTGGCTGTGTTGACCATATATCTGCCTGCTGCCTCTACTGACTTTGGACAGCATTTCTGCCGGGACACCTCTGCCTGCTACCTGGACCTGTGCTTTGGCTGTGCTGACAGTATCTCTGCCTGTGCGAACTATGGACAGTATTCCTGCCTGCTGCCTGGATGATTGCTTTTGCTGTCGCTGACCTCATCCCTGCCTGCTGCCTGGACCGATGCTCTCCTCTGTGGACCACTGCACTTCTAAAACCACAGGTAATCTTTTGTTATTTGGTATGTACCTGCTATGTGTTAGATATATGAAGGGCCTTCAAAAATGTGATCGGTAGTCAGAAAATGATATGTGCAATTAATGCTGCTAGAATGCCTGGAGGTGCTACTTGGATGTTGGGCCTCTGTATGTGGCCAGGCTGTGTAAAAGTCTCAAACATGTGGTATCGTCATACTCAGGAGGAGTAGCAGAATGCATTTTGGGGTGTAATTTTTGCTATGTACATATTATGTGTTAGAAATATCTTATAAATTGACAACTTTGTGTAAAAAAAATGCATTTTAATTTTTTCTCTACATTTTCCAAAACCTTCTGGAAAAAAATGAACCGTTCAAAAGACTCATAATGCCTCATAGATTATACGTTGGGGTGTGTGCTTTCCAAAATGGGGTCATTTTGTGGAAAATTCTATTGTCCTGGTGCTCCAGGGCCTTCAAAATTGTAATAGGTGGTTGAGAAAGGATATGTGCGATTTATGCTTGTAGAACGCCTGAAAGTGCTACTTCAATGTTGGGCCTCTGTATATGGCCAGGCTGTGTAAAAGTCTCACACATGTGGTATCGCTATACTCAGGAGGAGTAGCAGAATGCATTTTGGGGTGTTATTTTTGCTATGTATATGCTATGCGTTAGAAATATCTTATAAATGGACAACTTTGTGTAAAAAAAATGCATTTTCATTTTTTCTCCACATTTTCCAAAACCTTCTGGAAAAAAATGAACCGTTCAAAAGACTCATAATGCCTCATAGATTATACGTTGGGGTGTGTGCCTTCCAAAATGGGGTCATTTTGTGGAAAATTCTATTGTCCTGGTGCTCTAGGGCCTTCAAAATTGTAATAGGTGGTTGAGAAAGGATATGTGCGATTTATGCTTGTAGAACGCCTGAAAGTGCTACTTCAATGTTGGGCCTCTGTATATGGCCAGGCTGTGTAAAAGTCTCACACATGTGGTATCGCTATACTCAGGAGGAGTAGAAGAATGCATTTTGGGGTGTTATTTTTGCTATGTATATGCTATGCGTTAGAAATATCTTATAAATGGACAACTTTGTGTAAAAAAAATGCATTTTCATTTTTTCTCCACATTTTCCAAAACCTTCTGGAAAAAAATGAACCGTTCAAAAGACTCATAATGCTTCATAGATTATACGTTGGGGTGTGTGCTTTCCAAAATGGGGTCATTTTGTGGAAAATTCTATTGTCCTGGTGCTCCAGGGCCTTCAAAATTGTAATAGGTGGTTGAGAAAGGATATGTGCGATTTATGCTTGTAGAACGCCTGAAAGTGCTACTTCAATGTTGGGCCTCTGTATATGGCCAGGCTGTGTAAAAGTCTCACACATGTGGTATCGCTATACTCAGGAGGAGTAGCAGAATGCATTTTGGGGTGTCATTTTTGCTATGTATATGCTATGTGTTAGAAATATCTTATAAATGGACAACTTTGTGTAAAAAAAATGCATTTTCATTTTTTCTCCACATTTTCCAAAACCTTCTGGAAAAAAATGAACCGTTCAAAAGACTCATAATGCTTCATAGATTATACGTTGGGGTGTGTGCTTTCCAAAATGGGGTCATTTTGTGGAAAATTCCATTGTCCTGGTGCTCCAGGGCCTTCAAAAGTGTAATAGGTGGTTGAGAAAGGATATGTGCGATTTATGCTTGTAGAACGCCTGAAAGTGCTACTTCAATGTTGGGCCTCTGTATGTGGCCAGGCTGTGTAAAAGTCTCACACATGTGGTATCGCTACACTCAGGAGGAGTAGCAGAATGTATTTTGGGGTGTAGTTGCAATTATGCATATGCTGTGTGAGAGAAAAAAACTGTTAATATGACCAGTTTGTGTAAAAAAAAAAAAAAAAAAATTAAATTTTCCCAAGAATTGTGGGAAAAAAATACAACTTCAAAAAACTCACCACGCCTCTTAGTAAATACCTTGGACTGTCTACTTTCCAAAAAGGGGTAATTTTGGGGTATTTGTACTTTCCTCGCTTGTTAGTGTCTCAAGAAATGAGATATCCCTTCAGTACATCAGGCGTGATCAGATGTGATAAATTTTCAGTGATTGCCACCATAGTTTGTAGACTCTATAACTTTCACAAAGACCAAATAATATACACTAATTTGGGTTCATTTTACCAAAGATATGTAGCAGTATACATTTTGGCACAAATTTATGAAGAAAAATTACTTATTTGCAAAATTTTACAATAGAAACTTAAAAAAAGTGTTTTTTTTTAAAAAAAATTGCTGTTTTTTTGCTTATATCGCAAAAAATAAAAAACCCAGTGGCGATTAAATACCACCAAAAGAAAGCTCTATTTGTGAGAAGAAAATGATAAAAATTTTGTTTGGATACAGTGTAGCATGACTAAGTAATTGTCATTCAAAGTGTGAGAGTACTGAAAGCTGAAAATTGGTCTGGGCGGGAAGGTGCATAAGTGCATGGTATTGAAGTGGTTAAACAATAAATAGCAAAGATGTTAAATAACACTTCACTATACATTTAATCTGTCTAGTTAGTCTATTAAAATCCTGACCATAGATAGGAATATATATCTATATGATTACCTGAATTCCTTTTTGGGAGAATATGGCGTGTAGACAGGTCTATATAAAGACAGGGTGTTGGCTTAAATGGGATCAGCTGAAGAGCATATGTAAAATTGGTGCTGGTGTACCTGTGTGTTTGAATGTGAAAAAAATATATATCACTATAAATCAGCAATAGCATTAATCATTGTGTGTTATAAATTATTTTGACATATTAAAATTAAAAAAGTATATTGATTAAAAAAATTAATTAAGAAAAATTGAGTGTGTAACTATTATGTTTAATAGAGTGTATTAGATAATCACCATAGATGACTTGAAAGTGCTTGATGTGAAAGATGTGACAACGTATAGTTGCAAAGCAGAGATCCCAGGTTCCTATGTCTAACAGGCTTCACCGATAGAGTAGGGTTCTGTAATTAGGAAAATAGTTTAATATGTCAAAATAATTTATAACACACAATGATTAATGCTATTGCTGATTTATAGTGATATATATTTTTTTAAAGGAATTCAGGTACTCATATAGATATATATTCCTATCTATGGTCAGGATTTTAATAGACTAACTAGACAGATTAAATGTATAGTGAAGTGTTATTTAACATCTTTGCTATTTATTGTTTAAAGACCTCCCTGTACCCAGAGGGGTCAATTATCTTCTTTATTAGCTGCTCCATGCGTCTGATGCCTTTGGGATGAATCGGATGTGTCTTCTTAGGAGGTATAGTTCTACCTATATATGAAAATTAACACTCATGTTGTACACCATTCACCATTTGGCCGGCTCAGTCTGGCCAAGAATGGGATGATACCCTGACATATATATTGATGATTTTTATTTAGATACCTACCTTTGGAAATCTGTGTTCTCTGGTAGGGTCCTGTGTACTCCAGGGCGGACCCATTTTATTGATCCACATCTCGGCCACTGTGTGGCCCAGCTCCCATGGTGAGACTTTGGGGTTCTGTCTGGGTTTATGGTTCATGTGATGGATGCACATTTGTTATTGTAAAATATAAACATCATATATCCACATTTTTCAATTATATTAATTATGTCCTTTCTTGTTTATAGTTACGTGACAAAACTCATATTTATTAGACATGTGCACTGCCGAAAAATTTGTTGTTTTAGTTTTTTTAGTTTTTTTTCGGAAATTCGAACATTCGGGAAATCCGAAAAATTCGTTTTTTTCCTTTTATTAGCTTTTTTCGGAAATTCGGGAAATTAGAAAAATTTGTTGTTTTCTTTTTGTTTTTTTTTTTAGTTTTTTTGCTTTTTTCGGAAATTCTGGAAATTCCAAAAATTCGTTTTTTCCGTTTTCGTTTTTTTGCCTTTTTCGAAAATTCGGGAAATTCAAAAAAATCGTTTTTTTCTTTTTCGTTTTTTTGCTTTTTTCGGAAATTCAGAAAATTCAAAAAAATTGTTTTATCCGTTTTCGTTTTTTTCGTTTTTTTTGCTATTTTCGGAAATTCGGGAAATTCGGAATACCGAATACAGAAATTCGGGAAATTCGGAATACCGACATTCAAAAAAATTGTTTTATCCGTTTTCGTTTTTTTCGTTTTTTTTGCTTTTTTTTGGAAATTCGGGAAATTCGAAAAATTCGTTTTTTTCGTTTTTTTGCTATTTTCGGAAATTCGGGAAATTCGGAATACCGAATCTCCGAAATCTCCGAAAAAAGCAAAAAAAACAAAACGCTTTTTTTGGAAGTTCGGGAAATTCGAAAAATTTGTTGTTTTTGTTTTTTTGCTTTTTTCGGAAATTCGGGAAATTCGGAATACCGAATCTCCGAAATCTCCGAAAAAAGCAAAAAAAACAAAAAACGAATAAAACGAAAAAACATTTTTTTTCGAATTTCCGAAAAAAGCAAATAAACGAAAAAAAAATCCGAAATTTTGAATTTTCGAAATTTCAAATTTCCGACATTCGGAAATTGGAAATTTCGAAAATTCGAGATTCGAAAATTCGAAATTGCAAAATTCGAAAATCTAAAATTCGAAAATGGGAAATTTGAAAAGTTGAATTTCCGATTCTTTTGAATTTCCGAAATTCGTTTTTTTAGTTTTTCTGCTTTTTTCGGGAATTGGAAAAACTCTTTTTTTTTTGTTTTTTTGCTTTTTTCGGAAATTCGGAATTCCGAATTTCCCAAATTTCCGAAAAAGCAAAAAAACGAAAGAAACGAAAACGAAAAAATTGGAAATTTTGAAAATTCGAGATTCGAAAATTCGAAATTGCAATTTTTTTTTGCTTTTTTCGGAAATTCCCAAAAATTCGTTTTTTTCGTTTTATTTGATTTTTTTTTTGCTTTTCCGAAAAAAGCAAAAAAACAGAAAAAAAAACAAAAACGAAACAAAAAAAAATCGAAAATCCGAATTTCCGAAATTCCGAATTTCGGAAAGAGTTTTCTTGGAGAAAGGAATAGAGCATTCAGGGTCGGAGATAAAGCAATGTATAGTATTGCGAGAGCAAATCTGAAAAGAGGCATAAAAGAAGCAAAATTAGCCTATAAAAAGAAAATTGAGGACTATTTTAATGGAAACGATGCGAGGGAGGGCTTGACACAACATAGTATACAGTACTTGACACAACATAGAGGAACTAAAAAAATGGAAGGGAAATCTAGTGCTTCACTGGTTGAAGAATTAAATAGGTTCTTCACACGGTTTGAGGTTGTGTTACCAAACCAGGATATAGGGTGTCCTTTAGGTCCAGGAAACTGTACATTCACTATACAGGAATATGAGGTGAGGCAGGCGTTTAAGGCTATAAATGCGAGGAAATGATCAGGTCCAGACGGAATCCCAGGGAGAGTAGTTAAGGCCTGTGCTGATCAATTAGCTGGAGTCTTTGCCAAGATCTTTAATCGATCACTATCATCTGCTGTTGTTCCGGCATGTTAAAAATCAGCCACTATTATTCCAATTCCAAAGAAGTCAACTGTGGGAAGTTTAGACAATTATAGACCAATAGCACTGACCTCAGTACTAATGAAGTGCTTTGAGAGGTTGGTCTTGAAATATATCAAAACTAGACTACCGGGTAGTTTAGATCCTTATCAGTTTGCATATAGGGCAAATAGAAGCACAGAAGATGCGATAGCTTTAGCACTGCATGGGGCACTTGGACATCTGGAGCATTCAGGAAACTACATAAGGATGTTGTTTATAGATAACAGCTCTGCCTTTAATACCATCATTCCAGATCGATTGTTTGAAAAAATGCAAAAATTGGACCTGCCACCCTTTATTTGTTTTTGGATAAGGGATTTTTTGGTCCATCGCTCACAGGTGGTCAAATTGGATACGTTTGTTTCTTCTAAGCGAGAAATAAGTACTGGAGCACCACAGGGTTGTGTTTTAAGTCCCTTTCTCTATGCACTGTACACATATGACTGCACCCCCTATTATGAGACCAATAGTATAGTTAAGTTTGCGGATGACACTACCGTAATCGGTTGTATCACTGGAGACGATGAGGAGCAATACAGGAGAGAGGTTGATAGGATAGTGGAATGGTGTACAGCAAATAACCTGATCCTAAACACAGGGAAAACAAAGGAACTGATTGTAGATTTCAGAAGGAACAGGCCTGAACCAGCACCGCTTTTTATTTAAGGCGTGTGCGTGGAGCGGGTCTCTACCTTTAAGTTTTTGGGAACATGCATTTCTGAAAACTTATCGTGGACAATCAACGTTAAAGCCATTATTAAGAAATCGCAACAGCGTTTATATTTTTTGCGACTCCTTAGGAAAAATGGCTTGGGAAGGAAGGTACTAGAGACCTTCTATCGCTCTGCCATTGAGAGTATATTAACGTATTGTATTCTAGTGTGGTACCTTAGTTGTACACAGGCAGATAAAAATGCTCTAAAGAGAGTGGTTCGAACATCGCAGAAAATTGTAGGGTGTGAACTTGTTTCTCTAGATGAAATATACGAGACTCGTTGCCTTTGTAGATCAGGAAAAATAGTGAGAGACCTGACTCATCCTGGTTGTCATTTATTTGAATTATTGCCATCTGGGAGACGTTTTAGGGTGATTAAAACAAGAACAAAAAGATTTTAAAGAGTTTCTTCCCCAGGGCTGTTAAGGCTATCAATGCAGGAATGAAATGAAAGGAGGTCACATAGTCTTATTTTATTGTCTTGCTTAGTTTTTAATATGAGGACACTTTTTATACTTTTATAATATGGGGACACTTTTATATATAAATTCTGTGTGGTAAATGCATGGTTGATAATTAGGATGTATGAATAATGTGTGGAGTAGAAATGTAATTTCATTGTGAATTTGTTTTTTTTTTGTTTTTTTTACAATGACAATAAATCAAATCAAATTCGGAATTTCGAAAATCCGAATTTACAAAATTCCGAAATTCGGAAATTCGAAATTTCGGAAATCCGAAAATCCGAAAATTCGTAAATTGAAAAATTTGGAAATCCAAAAATTCGTAAATTGAAAAATTCGTAAATTTCGGAATTACAAATTTTTCTAAATTCGTTAAAAACGAATTAGAAACAAAACAAATTGCACATGTCTAATATTTATCTACTGAACAATATTGCTTGTACTCCTGAAGAAGCAGATTCTACGGAATCATAAAACGTGAAACATGTTGAGCCCTGTATATTATGCAACTTTATATGTATGATATTCCATTGGCAACAATGGTATGCCTACAGTGAGTGGTTTTGTGATTGTCACAAAATTATCTTTAATCTATAAATATGTACATGAAAAAAAAAAAATTCTTTATACCTTTATAATAAAAATCTTTTACATTTATATCTTTGACTGTATATCAGTTTCACATATGGTGCCAACTAGGGATGAGCCGAACACCCCCCGGTTCGCACCAGAACCTGCGAACGGACCGAAAGTTTGCGCGAACGTTAGAACCCTATTAAATACAATGGACGCAAACGTTAAAAATCTAAAGTGCTAATTATAACGGCTAATATGCATGTTATTGTCCTAAAAAGGGTTTGGGGACCCGGGTTCTGCCCCAGGGGACATGTATCAATGCAAAAAGAAGTTTTAAAAATGGACGTTTTTCGGGAGCAGTCATTTTAATGATGCATAAAGTGAAAAAACAGTGAAATATTCCTTTAAATATCGTACCTGGGGGGTGTCTAAAGTATGCCTGTGAAGTGCCACATGTTTCCCGTGTTTAGAACTGTCCCTGCACAAAATGAAATTTCTAAAGGAAAAAAACCCATTTAAAACTGCTTGCGGCTTTAACCACTTAACGACCGCTCACTGTATATGTACGTCGGCAGAATGGTACCGACAGGCACAATCACGTACAGTGTACGTGATCGCCTTTGTACAGTTGGGGGGTCCGATCGGACCCCCCTCCTATACAGTGAGCGGCCGTTTATCGTTGGGGAGCGATCGGAGATGAGGGGACGGCCATTCGATTCCGGCCACCCCCTCGCGATCGCTCCTGGCGAAAGAAAATGCTCCCTCTTCCTGTGTAATGTAAACACAGGCAGAGGAAGTGATGTCATCTCTCCTCGTGTCGGTCTTTTCGTTCCCGGCGCCGAGGAGAGAAGAAGCAGGTTAGTGCACCAACAGTCCACTGACACTTAGGTACACATAGGCACATATTTCACCCCCCAGTCACCCCCAGATCACCCCCCAGGTCACCCCCCAGCCCCCAATCACAGTGTCACTGATTGCAGTGATCATTTATTTGACTGATCACTGCATTTAGTGTCATCTGTGACAGTAAAAAGTTGCAGGGCAGTTAGGTTTAGGCCCCTTTAGGTCCAGGGTAGCCCCCTAACCCCCCCTAATAAAGGTTTAACCCCTTGATCGCCCCCCAGGTAACCCTTTCACCCCCTAACGCCAGCGTCACTAAGCGATCGTATTTTTGATCGCTGTATTTAGTGCCGGTGGTGCCCTAGATAGCCAGTTATTTATTTTTAGTTTCGCCGCAGGTGTTTATAGCGTCAGGTACCCCCATATATTATTTTAACCCCCTGATTGCCCCTAGAGTTAACCCTTTCACCAGTGATCACCGTATAAGCGTCACTGGTGACACTGGTTACCCAGTTAGTTATTTAGTTATTTAGGTAGCCCGTCAGGTTTTTATATAGCGTCGGGTACCCCCATATTTAACCTAATAAAGGTTTTAACCCCCTGATTGCCCCTAGTTAACCCTTTCACCAGTGATCACCATATAAAGGTTACGGGTGATGCTGGTTGGTTAGTTTGCTTTTTATAGCATCAGGGCACCCGCCGTATATAATCCAATAAAGGTTTAACCCCCTGATCGCCCGGCGGGTGAGATCAATTAGGTTTTAGCGCCAGAGAGGGTCTGCGTCGCCCCAGGCAGCGTTAGGTTAGTGCCAGTAACGCTAACACCCACGTGCAAAGCATACACCTCCCTTAGTGGTAAAGTATCTGAACAGATCAATATCTGATCTGATCAGATCTATACTAGCGTCCCCAGCGGTTTAGGGTTCCCAAAAACACAGTGTTAGCGGGATCAGCCCAGATACCTGCTAGCACCTGCGTTTAGCCCCTCCGCCCAGCCCAGCCCAGCCCAGCCCACCCAAGTGCAGTATCGATCGATCACTGTCACTTACCAAACACAACACACATAACTGCAGCGTTCGCAGAGACAGGCCTGATCCCTGCGATCGCTAACAGTTTTTTTTAGTAGCGTTTGATATATTTGCTGACGACAGTCAGGTGCTTTTTTTCCTGTGAATCTTACTAGTGTACCCCTAAATTTAGAGCCCAAAATGGCAAGTCGAAGGTACACTAGTAAAGAGGCCTACGAGATTCTGAGCATGACAGATAGTGAAGAGGAGGTCACGCATCTGTCAGATTCAGGCTCAGAATATCTTCCCGTAGAAGACAGTGACGTCAGCGGCCCCACGTCAGATAGCTCTGACGATGAAGTTGAGGTCCCTGCTAAGGTCAGGTGTACCCGATCCCGATCTTCTGAGGTTGTTGAGGAGCAAGAACCGCAGGGCTCTCATATCATGGAGCAGAGTAGTACTAGCGCCGCTATTCCTTCTGGTGAATTGGCAAGCACCAGCGGCCTAGTACAGCCTGGGCGTACATCCAGCACTGCAGTATCACGTGGTGACGTGGCGAGTCCCATTAGTGCAGTTCAAGCTGGCGAGGTGGCAAGCGCAAGTAGTGTCCCGCTGCCACCAATAAGAAGACAAAGGCAGGCCCGTCGTACCCATAGTGCCCTTCCTGCAGAATTCGCCTATCCTGATTGGGTCCCCACCACTTCTGCAGAACCCGTACTTCCCCCGTTCACTGCCCAACCCGGTATTCAGGTGGAAACAGCTGATTTTATGCCAATTGATTATTATTCGCTGTTTTTCACGGAAGATCTCTATAGATCTATTGTGGACCAGAGTAATTTATATGCTGGTCAATTCATCGCCGCTAATCCCCAGTTGCCTTCCATTGCCAAAGATTGGAAACCAATTACGGTTTCCGAATTTAAGACCTTTCTGGGCCTTTCCCTCAACATGGGCACACATAAATTCCCGTCATTGCGTGCTTATTGGTCCACGCACCCAATTGACCACATGCCCGTGTTCTCTGCCTCCATGCCCAGGAAACGATACGAGCAGATTTTGCGGTTCATGCACTTCAACGACAATGAACTTTGTCGTCCACGTGGGGACCCTGAATACGACCGGCTCTATAAAATTCGGCCCCTCATAAACCACTTCAACAAACGTTTTGCAGCCTTGTTTACTCCCGATCAAGTTGTCTGCGTTGATGAGTCCCAGATTAAATTTTCTGGCCGCTTGGCTTTCAAGCAGTACCTTCCCAGCAGGCGTGCCAGATACGGGGTCAATCTCTATAAGTTCTGTGACAGGGCAACAGGCTATGTATGGAGCTTTATGGTTTGAGGGAAAAGATAGTCAGGTTGAGCCGGTCAACTGCCCGGATTACATAGGGAGCGATGGCAAGATAGTGTGGAAATTGGTGTCACCCTTATTTGGAAAGGGGTACCACTTGTATGTGGACAATTATTACACGAGCGTGCCACTGTTTAGTCACTTGTTTGATCATCAGATTGGAGCATGTGGCACCGTGCGACCTAATCGCCGGGGCTTTCCCCAGCGGCTTGTAGATGCCCGTCTTAGGCTGGGGGAGAGAGCCTGCGTAAAGTGTAATAATTTGCTCGCTATGAAGTGGAGGGACAATAAGAATGTTTTCCTTCTTACCTCCTTTCATGCAGACACGACAGTCCAAATTCCTACGGCGACTGGTGTTGAGGAGAAACCCCTCTGTGTCCACGAATATAACAAAAATATGGGAGGGGTGGACCTCAACGACCAGTTGTTGGCGCCGTATCTAATTGACCGTAAGTCGAGACGCTGGTACAAAAAAGTGTCTCTATCCTTATTCCAATTGGCTTTGCTGAATGCTCATGTGCTATACAGAGCTTCAGGCGGGACTTTATCTCTTCTAAAATTCTTCTAAAATTCCAGAACCAAAAATAGTTGTCATTTTATTGTTCTCTCTCTCCCTCTCTCTATTTTCTCTCTATTGTTCTGCTCTTTTTTACTGTATTCCATTCTGCAATGTTTTATCATGCTTGCTTTTCAGGTATGTAATTTTTTGTTTTCAGGTGCGCTTTCAGGTTCAACTGCAGCGCGAAATTATTTATCTTGACAGCAACAGCGTTTGCTCCCACGATACATAAAGCCGTGACTCCAGTGCTGTAGGAGGTGATTTCACCACCACAGTTAAAAAAAAAGAGCATATATGCCGAAGCATGGGGTCAGCAGGGGCGGAGGAGCGATTTTGCTCCTAATTCCCGCGTACATACGGTCGAAATTCCGACGGAGGCTTGCCCGTGGAAAAGTCCGACCGTGTGTACACGGCATAACCTTTTTGCAGGAGGATGCCCCCATGCTTCAGCATATATATATATTTTAGGCACAGGTTGCGTTAAAAAATGTTTTTATTTTTTACTAGGTTTTGTTTTGGTATTTGCTTTGCAGGTATGGTATGGTAAGGTCTTACTGTTCTACTGTAATGTTACTTTGTTTTAATGTTAACCATCATTTGCTTAGCAGGTACACCATTCAGTTGCAGAGCGGATCTATTTATCTTGACAGCAACAGCGTTTGCTCCCACGATACATAAAGCCGTGACTCCAACGCTGTAGGAGGTGATTTCACCACCACAGTTAAAAAAAAGAGCATATATGCCGAAGCATGGGGGCAGCAGGGGCAGAGGAGCGATTTTGCTCCAAATGCCGCGTATATACGGTCGAAATTCCGACGGAGGCTTGCCCGTGGAAAAGTCCGACCGTGTGTACGCGGCATAACCTTTTATGCCGCGTACATACGGTCGAAATTCCGACGAAGGCTTGCCCGTGGAAAAGTCAGACCGTGTGTACGCGGCATAACTTTTTTGCAGGAGGATGCCCCCATGCTTCGGCATATATGCCCATCATTAGAAGTGGGTGGATGAAGGGAGGTATTCTAATGGTGGGCATACCCACCGATCAATCTCTTTTTTTCGTTCAGCCAACAGGCTGCATGAAAAAAAAGGTTACAATACATGTCCAACAAGGACCAGCAACGTACTAGTATGTTGCTGGACTTTGAATGTTTATACCAGAATGATGCCTGCAGGTTTAGGTATCATCTTGGTATCATTCTTTTCAGCCAGTGGCCGGCTTTCATGTAAAAGCAATTCTAGCAGATAATTAGCCTCTAGACTGCTTTTACAAGCAGTGGGAGGGAATGCCCCCCCCCGGATATAAACAGCGCGATTGAGAAATTGGGAAAGCATTTTATCACACCGATCTTGGTGTGGTCAGATGCTTTGAGGGCAGAGGAAAGATCTAGGGTCTAACCCCCCAATGTTTTTCAAAAAAAGAGTACCTGTCACTACTTATTGCTATCATAGGGGATATTTACATTCCCTGAGATAACAATAAAAATGGTAAAAAAAAATAAATATGGAAGGAACAGTTTAAAAATAAAATAGAAAAGCAAAATAAATAATAAAAAAAAAATAAAAATAAAAAAAAAGCACCGCTGTCCCCCCTGCTCTTGCGCAAAGGCGAACGCAAGCGTCGGTCTAGCGTCATATGTAAACAGCAATTGCATCATGCATGTGAGGTATCACCGCGAAGGTCAGATCGAGGGCAGTAATTTTAGCAGTAGACCTCCTCTGTAAATCTAACGTGGTAACCTGTAAAGGCTTTTAAATGCTTTTAAAAATGAATGTAGTTTGTCGCCGCTGCGCGTTTGTGCGCAATTTTAAAATGTCGTGTTTGGTATCCATGTACTCGGCCTAAGATCATCTTTTTTATTTCATCAAACATTTGGGCAATATAGTGTTTTTTAGTGCATTAAAAATAAAAAAAGTGTGTTTTTCCCCCAAAAAATGTGTTTGAAAAATCGCTGCGCAAATACTGTGTGGAAAAAAAATGCAACACCCACTATTTTAATCTCTAGGGCCTTTGCTTTAAAAAATATATAATGTTTGGGGGTTCAACATAATTTTCTTGCAAAAATTTTTTTTTTTTCATGTAAACAAAAAGTGTCAGAAAGGGCTTTGTCTTCAAGTGGTTAGAAGAGTGGATGATGTGTGACATAAGCTTCCTAATGTTGTGCATAAAATGCCAGGACAGTTCAAAACCCCCCCAAATGACCCCATTTTGGAAAGTAGACACCTCAAGATATTTGCTGAGAGGCATGTTGAGCCCATTGAATATTTTTTTTTTGTCCCAAGTGATTGAATAATGACAAAAAAAAAAAAAAATTTACAAAAAGTTGTCACTAAATTATATATTGCTCAAACATGCCATGGTTATATGTGGAATTGCACCCCAAAATACATTCTGTTGCTTCTCCTGAGTACGGGGATACCACATGTGTGAGCCATTTTGGGAGCCTAGCCGCGTACAGGACCCCGAAAACCAAGCACCGCCTTCAGGATTTCTATGGGTGTAAATTTTTGATTTCACTCCTCACTGCCTATCACAGTTTCGGAGGCCATGGAATGCCCAGATGGCACAAAACCCCCCAAATGACCCCATTTTGGAAAGTAGACACCCCAAGCTATTTGCTGAGAGGTATGTTGAGTATTTTGCAGATCTCGCTTTTTGTCACAAAGTTTTGAAAATTGAAAAAAGAAAAAAAAAAATATGTCTTTCTTCATTTTCAAAAACAAATGAGAGCTGTAAAATACTCACCATGCCTCTCAGTAAATAGCTTGGGGTGTCTACTTTCCAAAATGGGGTCATTTGTGGGGGTTTTGGGCTATCTTGGCATTTTATGGCCTTCAAAACTGTGATAGGTAGTGAGGAGTGAAATCAAAAATTTGTGCCCTTAGAAATCCTGAAGGCGGTGATTGGTTTGAGGGGGGCCGTACGCGGCTAGGCTCTCAAAAAGTCCCACACATGTGGTATCCCCATACTCAGGAGAAGCAGCCAAATGTATTTTGGGGTGCAATTCCGCATATAACCATGGTATGTTTGAGCAATATATCATTTAGTGACAACTTTTTGTACATTTATTTATTTTTTTCTTTTTGTCATTATTCAATCACTTGGGACAAAAAAAAAATATTCAATAGGCTCAACATGCCTCTCAGCAATTTCCTTGGGGTGTCTACTTTCCAAAATGGGGTCATTTTGGGGGGTTTTGTGATATCTTGGCATTTTATGGCCTTCAAAACTGTGATAGGTAGTGAGGAGTGAAATCAAAAATGTATGCCCTTAGAAACCTTGAAGGCGGTGCTTGGTTTTTGGGGTCCCGTACGCAGCTATGCTCCCAAAAAGTCCCAACACATGTGGTATCCCCTTACTCAGGAGAAGCAGAAGAATGTATTTTGGGGTGTAATTTCACATATGCCCATGGCATGTGTGAGCAATATATCATTTAGTGACAACTTTGTGCAAAAAAAAAAAGTTTGTCATATTCTCGCAACTTGTGGCAAAATATAAAATATTCCATGAACCCAACATGCCTCTCAGTAAATAGCTTGGGGTGTCTACTTTCCAAAATGGGGTCATTTGGGGGGGTTTTGTGCTATTTTGGCATTTTATGGCCTTCAAAACTGTGATAGGTAGTGAGGAGTGAAATCAAAAATTACGCCCTTAGAAATCCTAAAGGCGGTGCTTGGTTTTTGGGGCCCCATACGCGGCTAGGCTCCCAAAAAGTCCCACACATGTGGTATCCCCGTACTCAGGAGAAGCAGCAGAATGTATTTTGGGGTGCAATTCCACATATAACCATGGCATGTGTGAGCAATATATAATTTAGTGACAACTTTTTGTACATTTTTTTTTATTTTTTTTATTTTTGTCATTATTCAATCATTTGGGACAAAAACAAAATATTCAATGGGCTCAACATGCCTCTCAGCAAATAGCTTGGGGTGTCTACTTTCCAAAATGGGGTCATTTGGGGGGGGTTTGTGCCATCTTGGCATTTTATGGCCTTCAAAACTGTGATAGGTAGTGAGAAGTGAAATCAAAAATTTATGCCCTTAGAAACCTTGAAGGCGGTGCTTGGTTTTTGGGGTCCCGTATGCGACTAGGCTCCCAAAAAGTCCCACACATGTGGTATCCTCGTACTCAGGAGAAGCAGCAGAATGTATTTTGGGGTGTAATTTCACATATGCCCATGGCATGTGTGAGCAATATATCATTTAGTGACAACTTTGTGCAAAAAAAAAAAAAGTTTGTCATATTCCCGCAACTTGTGGCAAAATATAAAATATTCCATGGACTAAACATGACTCTCAGTAAATAGCTTGGGGTGTCTACTTTCCAAAATGGGGTCATTTGGGGGGGTTTTGTGCTATTTTGGCATTTTATGGCCTTCAAAACTGTGATAGGTAGTGAGGAGTGAAATCAAAAATTTGTGCCCTTAGAAATCCTGAAGGCGGTGCTTGGTTTCGGGGGCCCGTACGCGGCTAGGCTCTCAAAAAGTCCCACACATGTGGTATCCCCGTACTCAGGAGAAGCAGCCAAATGCATTTTGGGGTGCAATTCCGCATATAACTATGGTATGTTTGAGCAATATATCATTTAGTGACAACTTTTTGTACATTTATTTATTTTTTTCTTTTTGTCATTATTCAATCACTTGGGACAAAAAAAAATATTCAATGGGCTCAACATGCCTCTCAGCAATTTCCTTGGGGTGTCTACTTTCCAAAATGGGGTCATTTTGGGGGGTTTTGTGCTATCTTGGCATTTTATGGCCTTCAAAACTGTGATAGGTAGTGAGGAGTGAAATCAAAAATGTATGCCCTTAGAAACCTTGAAGGCGGTGCTTGGTTTTTGGGGTCCCGTACGCAGCTATGCTCCCAAAAAGTCCCACACATGTGGTATCCCCGTACTCAGGAGAAGCAGCAGAATGTATTTTGGGGTGTAATTTCACATATGCCCATGGCATGTGTGAGCAATATATCATTTAGTGACAACTTTGTGCAAAAAAAAAAAGTTTGTCATATTCCCGCAACTTGTGGCAAAATATAAAATATTCCAGGAACCCAACATGCCTCTCAGTAAATAGCTTGGGGTGTCTACTTTCCAAAATGGGGTCATTTGGGGGGGTTTTGTGCTATTTTGGCATTTTATGGCCTTCAAAACTGTGATAGGTAGTGAGGAGTGAAATCAAAAATTTACGCCCTTAGAAATCCTGAAGGCGGTGCTTGGTTTTTGGGGCCCCGTACGCGGCTAGGCTCCCAAAAAGTCCCACACATGTGGTATCCCCGTACTCAGGAGAAGCAGCAGAATGTATTTTGGGGTGCAATTCCACATATAACCATGGCATGTGTGAGCAATATATAATTTAGTGACAACTTTTTGTACATTTTTTTTTCTTTTTGTCATTATTCAATCATTTGGGACAAAAAAATAAAATATTCAATGGGCTCAACATGCCTCTCAGCAAATAGCTTGGGGTGTCTACTTTCCAAAATGGGGTCATTTGGGGGGGTTTTGTGCCATCTTGGCATTTTATGGCCTTCAAAACTGTGATAGGTAGTGAGAAGTGAAATCAAAAATTTATGCCCTTAGAAACCTTGAAGGCGGTGCTTGGTTTTTGGGGTCCCGTACGCGACTAGACTCCCAAAAAGTCCCACACATGTGGTATCCCCGTACTCAGGAGAAGCAGCAGAATGTATTTTGGGGTGTAATTTCACATATGCCCATGGCATGTGTGAGCAATATATCATTTAGTGACAACTTTGTGCAAAAAAAAAAGTTTGTCATATTCCCGCAACTTGTGGCAAAATATAAAATATTCCATGGACTGAACATGCCTCTCAGTAAATAGCTTGGGGTGTCTACTTTCCAAAATGGGGTCATTTGGGGGGGTTTTGTGCTATTTTTGCATTTTATGGCCTTCAAAACTGTGATAGGTAGTGAGGAGTGAAATCAAAAATTTGTGCCCTTAGAAATCCTGAAGGCGGTGCTTGGTTTTCGGGGGCCCGTACGCGGCTAGGCTCTCAAAAAGTCCCACACATGTGGTATCCCCGTACTCAGGAGAAGCAGCCAAATGTATTTTGGGGTGCAATTCCGCATATAACCATGGTATGTTTGAGCAATATATCATTTAGTGACAACTTTTTGTACATTTTGTTTTTTTTTGTCATTATTCAATCACTTGGGACAAAAAAAAATATTCAATGGGCTCAACATGCCTCTCAGCAATTTCCTTGGGGTGTCTACTTTCCAAAATGGGGTCATTTTGGGGGGGTTTGTGCTATCTTGGCATTTTATGGCCTTCAAAACTGTGATAGGTAGTGAGGAGTGAAATCAAAAATTTATGCCCTTAGAAACCTTGAAGGCGGTGCTTGGATTTTGGGGTCCCGTACGCAGCTATGCTCCCAAAAAGTCCCACACATGTGGTATCCCCGTACTCAGGAGAAGCAGCAGAATGTATTTTGGGGTGTAATTTCACATATGCCCATGGCATGTGTGAGCAATATATCATTTAGTGACAACTTTGTGCAAAAAAAAAAAAGTTTGTCATATTCCCGCAACTTGTGGCAAAATATAAAATATTCCAGGAACCCAACATGCCTCTCAGTAAATAGCTTGGGGTGTCTAATTTCCAAAATGGGGTCATTTGGGGGGGTTTTGTGCTATTTTGGCATTTTATGGCCTTCAAAACTGTGATAGGTAGTGAGGAGTGAAATCAAAAATTTACGCCCTTAGAAATCCTGAAGGTGGTGCTTGGTTTTTGGGGCCCCGTACGCGGCTAGGCTCCCAAAAAGTCCCACACATGTGGTATCCCCGTACTCAGGAGAAGCAGCAGAATGTATTTTGGGGTGCAATTCCACATATAACCATGGCATGTGTGAGCAATATATAATTTAGTGACAACTTTTTGTACATTTTTTTTTTCTTTTTGTCATTATTCAATCATTTGGGACAAAAAAATTTAATATTCAATGGGCTCAACATGCCTCTCAGCAAATAGCTTGGGGTGTCTACTTTCCAAAATGGGGTCATTTGGGGGGGTTTTGTGCCATCTTGGCATTTTATAGCCTTCAAAACTGTGATAGGTAGTGAGAAGTGAAATCAAAAATTTATGCCCTTAGAAACCTTGAAGGCGGTGCTTGGTTTTTGGGGTCCCGTACGCGACTAGACTCCCAAAAAGTCCCACACATGTGGTATCCCCGTACTCAGGAGAAGCAGCAGAATGTATTTTGGGGTGTAATTTCACATATGCCCATGGCATGTGTGAGCAATATATCATTTAGTGACAACTTTGTGCAAAAAAAAAAGTTTGTCATATTCCCGCAACTTGTGGCAAAATATAAAATATTCCATGGACTGAACATGCCTCTCAGTAAATAGCTTGGGGTGTCTACTTTCCAAAATGGGGTCATTTGGGGGGGTTTTGTGCTATTTTGGCATTTTATGGCCTTCAAAACTGTGATAGGTAGTGAGGAGTGAAATCAAAAATTTGTGCCCTTAGAAATCCTGAAGGCGGTGCTTGGTTTTCGGGGGCCCGTACGCGGCTAGGCTCTCAAAAAGTCCCACACATGTGGTATCCCCGTACTCAGGAGAAGCAGCCAAATGTATTTTGGGGTGCAATTCCGCATATAACCATGGTATGTTTGAGCAATATATCATTTAGTGACAACTTTTTGTACATTTTTTTTTTGTCATTATTCAATCACTTGGGACAAAAAAAAAATATTCAATGGGCTCAACATGCCTCTCAGCAATTTCCTTGGGGTGTCTACTTTCCAAAATGGGGTCATTTTGGGGGGTTTTGTGCTATCTTGGCATTTTATGGCCTTCAAAACTGTGATAGGTAGTGAGGAGTGAAATCAAAAATTTATGCCCTTAGAAACCTTGAAGGCGGTGCTTGGTTTTTGGGGTCCCGTACGCAGCTATGCTCCCAAAAAGTCCCACACATGTGGTATCCCCGTACTCAGGAGAAGCAGCAGAATGTATTTTGGGGTGTAATTTCACATATGCCCATGGCATGTGTGAGCAATATATCATTTAGTGACAACTTTGTGCAAAAAAAAAAAGTTTGTCATATTCCCGCAACTTGTGGGAAAATATAAAATATTCCAGGAACCCAACATGCCTCTCAGTAAATAGCTTGGGGTGTCTACTTTCCAAAATGGGGTCATTTGGGGGGGGGTTTGTGCTATTTTGGCATTTTATGGCCTTCAAAACTGTGATAGGTAGTGAGGAGTGAAATCAAAAATTTACGCCCTTAGAAATCCTGAAGGCGGTGCTTGGTTTTTGGGGCCCCGTACGCGGCTAGGCTCCCAAAAAGTCCCACACATGTGGTATCCCCGTACTCAGGAGAAGCAGCAGAATGTATTTTGGGGTGCAATTCCACATATAACCATGGCATGTGTGAGCAATATATAATTTAGTGACAACTTTTTGTACATTTTTTTTTCTTTTTGTCATTATTCAATCATTTGGGACAAAAAAAGAAAATATTCAATGGGCTCAACATGCCTCTCAGCAAATAGCTTGGGGTGTCTACTTTCCAAAATGGGGTCATTTGGGGGGGTTTTGTGCCATCTTGGCATTTTATGGCCTTCAAAACTGTGATAGGTAGTGAGAAGTGAAATCAAAAATTTATGCCCTTAGAAACCTTGAAGGCGGTGCTTGGTTTTTGGGGTCCCGTACGCGACTAGACTCCCAAAAAGTCCCACACATGTGGTATCCCCGTACTCAGGAGAAGCAGCAGAATGTATTTTGGGGTGTAATTTCACATATGCCCATGGCATGTGTGAGCAATATATCATTTAGTGACAACTTTGTGCAAAAAAAAAAGTTTGTCATATTCCCGCAACTTGTGGCAAAATATAAAATATTCCATGGACTGAACATGCCTCTCAGTAAATAGCTTGGGGTGTCTACTTTCCAAAATGGGGTCATTTGGGGGGGTTTGTGCTATTTTGGCATTTTATGGCCTTCAAAACTGTGATAGGTAGTGAGGAGTGAAATCAAAAATTTGTGCCCTTAGAAATCCTGAAGGCGGTGCTTGGTTTTCGGGGGCCCGTACGCGGCTAGGCTCTCAAAAAGTCCCACACATGTGGTATCCCCGTACTCAGGAGAAGCAGCCAAATGTATTTTGGGGTGCAATTCCGCATATAACCATGGTATGTTTGAGCAATATATCATTTAGTGACAACTTTTTGTACATTTTTTTTTTTGTCATTATTCAATCACTTGGGACAAAAAAAAAATATTCAATGGGCTCAACATGCCTCTCAGCAATTTCCTTGGGGTGTCTACTTTCCAAAATGGGGTCATTTTGGGGGGTTTTGTGCTATCTTGGCATTTTATGGCCTTCAAAACTGTGATAGGTAGTGAGGAGTGAAATCAAAAATTTATGCCCTTAGAAACCTTGAAGGCGGTGCTTGGTTTTTGGGGTCCCGTACGCAGCTATGCTCCCAAAAAGTCCCACACATGTGGTATCCCCGTACTCAGGAGAAGCAGCAGAATGTATTTTGGGGTGTAATTTCACATATGCCCATGGCATGTGTGAGCAATATATCATTTAGTGACAACTTTGTGCAAAAAAAAAAAAGTTTGTCATATTCCCGCAACTTGTGGGAAAATATAAAATATTCCAGGAACCCAACATGCCTCTCAGTAAATAGCTTGGGGTGTCTACTTTCCAAAATGGGGTCATTTGGGGGGGTTTGTGCTATTTTGGCATTTTATGGCCTTCAAAACTGTGATAGGTAGTGAGGAGTGAAATCAAAAATTTACGCCCTTAGAAATCCTGAAGGCGGTGCTTGGTTTTTGGGGCCCCCGTACGCGGCTAGGCTCCCAAAAAGTCCCACACATGTGGTATCCCCGTACTCAGGAGAAGCAGCAGAATGTATTTTGGGGTGCAATTCCACATATAACCATGGCATGTGTGAGCAATATATAATTTAGTGACAACTTTTTGTACATTTTTTCTTCTTTTTGTCATTATTCAATCATTTGGGACAAAAAAAGAAAATATTCAATGGGCTCAACATGCCTCTCAGCAAATAGCTTGGGGTGTCTACTTTCCAAAATGGGGTCATTTGGGGGGATTTTGTGCCATCTTGGCATTTTATGGCCTTCAAAACTGTGATAGGTAGTGAGAAGTGAAATCAAAAATTTTTGCCCTTAGAAACCTTGAAGGCGGTGCTTGGTTTTTGGGGTCCCGTACGCGACTAGACTCCCAAAAAGTCCCACACATGTGGTATCCCCGTACTCAGGAGAAGCAGCAGAATGTATTTTGGGGTGTAATTTCACATATGCCCATGGCATGTGTGAGCAATATATCATTTAGTGACAACTTTGTGCAACAAAAAAAAGTTTGTCATATTCCCGCAACTTGTGGCAAAATATAAAATATTCCATGGACTGAACATGCCTCTCAGTAAATAGCTTGGGGTGTCTACTTTCCAAAATGGGCTCATTTGGGGGGGTTTGTGCTATTTTGGCATTTTATGGCCTTCAAAACTGTGATAGGTAGTGAGGAGTGAAATCAAAAATTTGTGCCCTTAGAAATCCTGAAGGCGGTGCTTGGTTTTCGGGGGCCCGTACGCGGCTAGGCTCTCAAAAAGTCCCACACATGTGGTATCCCCGTACTCAGGAGAAGCAGCCAAATGTATTTTGGGGTGCAATTCCGCATATAACCATGGTATGTTTGAGCAATATATCATTTAGTGACAACTTTTTGTACATTTTTTTTTTTTGTCATTATTCAATCACTTGGGACAAAAAAAAAATATTCAATGGGCTCAACATGCCTCTCAGCAATTTCCTTGGGGTGTCTACTTTCCAAAATGGGGTCATTTTGGGGGGTTTTGTGCTATCTTGGCATTTTATGGCCTTCAAAACTGTGATAGGTAGTGAGGAGTGAAATCAAAAATTTATGCCCTTAGAAACCTTGAAGGCGGTGCTTGGTTTTTGGGGTCCCGTACGCAGCTATGCTCCCAAAAAGTCCCACACATGTGGTATCCCCGTACTCAGGAGAAGCAGCAGAATGTATTTTGGGGTGTAATTTCACATATGCCCATGGCATGTGTGAGCAATATATCATTTAGTGACAACTTTGTGCAAAAAAAAAAAGTTTGTCATATTCCCGCAACTTGTGGGAAAATATAAAATATTCCAGGAACCCAACATGCCTCTCAGTAAATAGCTTGGGGTGTCTACTTTCCAAAATGGGGTCATTTGGGGGGGTTTGTGCTATTTTGGCATTTTATGGCCTTCAAAACTGTGATAGGTAGTGAGGAGTGAAATCAAAAATTTACGCCCTTAGAAATCCTGAAGGCGGTGCTTGGTTTTTGGGGCCCCGTACGCGGCTAGGCTCCCAAAAAGTCCCACACATGTGGTATCCCCGTACTCAGGAGAAGCAGCAGAATGTATTTTGGGGTGCAATTCCACATATAACCATGGCATGTGTGAGCAATATATAATTTAGTGACAACTTTTTGTACATTTTTTTTTCTTTTTGTCATTATTCAATCATTTGGGACAAAAAAAGAAAATATTCAATGGGCTCAACATGCCTCTCAGCAAATAGCTTGGGGTGTCTACTTTCCAAAATGGGGTCATTTGGGGGGGTTTTGTGCCATCTTGGCATTTTATGGCCTTCAAAACTGTGATAGGTAGTGAGAAGTGAAATCAAAAATTTTTGCCCTTAGAAACCTTGAAGGCGGTGCTTGGTTTTTGGGGTCCCGTACGCGATTAGACTCCCAAAAAGTCCCACACATGTGGTATCCCCGTACTCAGGAGAAGCAGCAGAATGTATTTTGGGGTGTAATTTCACATATGCCCATGGCATGTGTGAGCAATATATCATTTAGTGACAACTTTGTGCAAAAAAAAAAGTTTGTCATATTCCCGCAACTTGTGGCAAAATATAAAATATTCCATGGACTGAACATGCCTCTCAGTAAATAGCTTGGGGTGTCTACTTTCCAAAATGGGGTCATTTGGGGGGGTTTTGTGCTATTTTGGCATTTTATGGCCTTCAAAACTGTGATAGGTAGTGAGGAGTGAAATCAAAAATTTGTGCCCTTAGAAATCCTGAAGGCGGTGCTTGGTTTTCGGGGGCCCGTACGCGGCTAGGCTCTCAAAAAGTCCCACACATGTGGTATCCCCGTACTCAGGAGAAGCAGCCAAATGTATTTTGGGGTGCAATTCCGCATATAACCATGGTATGTTTGAGCAATATATCATTTAGTGACAACTTTTTGTACATTTTTTTTTTTGTCATTATTCAATCACTTGGGACAAAAAAAAAATATTCAATGGGCTCAACATGCCTCTCAGCAATTTCCTTGGGGTGTCTACTTTCCAAAATGGGGTCATTTTGGGGGGTTTTGTGCTATCTTGGCATTTTATGGCCTTCAAAACTGTGATAGGTAGTGAGGAGTGAAATCAAAAATTTATGCCCTTAGAAACCTTGAAGGCGGTGCTTGGTTTTTGGGGTCCCGTACGCAGCTATGCTCCCAAAAAGTCCCACACATGTGGTATCCCCGTACTCAGGAGAAGCAGCAGAATGTATTTTGGGGTGTAATTTCACATATGCCCATGGCATGTGTGAGCAATATATCATTTAGTGACAACTTTGTGCAAAAAAAAAAAGTTTGTCATATTCCCGCAACTTGTGGGAAAATATAAAATATTCCAGGAACCCAACATGCCTCTCAGTAAATAGCTTGGGGTGTCTACTTTCCAAAATGGGGTCATTTGGGGGGGTTTGTGCTATTTTGGCATTTTATGGCCTTCAAAACTGTGATAGGTAGTGAGGAGTGAAATCAAAAATTTACGCCCTTAGAAATCCTGAAGGCGGTGCTTGGTTTTTGGGGCCCCGTACGCGGCTAGGCTCCCAAAAAGTCCCACACATGTGGTATCCCCGTACTCAGGAGAAGCAGCAGAATGTATTTTGGGGTGCAATTCCACATATAACCATGGCATGTGTGAGCAATATATAATTTAGTGACAACTTTTTGTACATTTTTTTTTCTTTTTGTCATTATTCAATCATTTGGGACAAAAAAAGAAAATATTCAATGGGCTCAACATGCCTCTCAGCAAATAGCTTGGGGTGTCTACTTTCCAAAATGGGGTCATTTGGGGGGGTTTTGTGCCATCTTGGCATTTTATGGCCTTCAAAACTGTGATAGGTAGTGAGAAGTGAAATCAAAAATTTTTGCCCTTAGAAACCTTGAAGGCGGTGCTTGGTTTTTGGGGTCCCGTACGCGACTAGACTCCCAAAAAGTCCCACACATGTGGTATCCCCGTACTCAGGAGAAGCAGCAGAATGTATTTTGGGGTGTAATTTCACATATGCCCATGGCATGTGTGAGCAATATATCATTTAGTGACAACTTTGTGCAAAAAAAAAAGTTTGTCATATTCCCGCAACTTGTGGCAAAATATAAAATATTCCATGGACTGAACATGCCTCTCAGTAAATAGCTTGGGGTGTCTACTTTCCAAAATGGGGTCATTTGGGGGGGTTTTGTGCTATTTTGGCATTTTATGGCCTTCAAAACTGTGATAGGTAGTGAGGAGTGAAATCAAAAATTTGTGCCCTTAGAAATCCTGAAGGCGGTGCTTGGTTTTCGGGGGCCCGTACGCGGCTAGGCTCTCAAAAAGTCCCACACATGTGGTATCCCCGTACTCAGGAGAAGCAGCCAAATGTATTTTGGGGTGCAATTCCGCATATAACCATGGTATGTTTGAGCAATATATCATTTAGTGACAACTTTTTGTACATTTTGTTTTTTTTTTGTCATTATTCAATCACTTGGGACAAAAAAAAAAATATTCAATGGGCTCAACATGCCTCTCAGCAATTTCCTTGGGGTGTCTACTTTCCAAAATGGGGTCATTTTGGGGGGTTTTGTGCTATCTTGGCATTTTATGGCCTTCAAAACTGTGATAGGTAGTGAGGAGTGAAATCAAAAATTTATGCCCTTAGAAACCTTGAAGGCGGTGCTTGGATTTTGGGGTCCCGTACGCAGCTATGCTCCCAAAAAGTCCCACACATGTGGTATCCCCGTACTCAGGAGAAGCAGCAGAATGTATTTTGGGGTGTAATTTCACATATGCCCATGGCATGTGTGAGGAATATATCATTTAGTGACAACTTTGTGCAAAAAATAAAAGTTTGTCATATTCCCGCAACTTGTGGCAAAATATAAAATATTCCAGGAACCCAACATGCCTCTCAGTAAATAGCTTGGGGTGTCTACTTTCCAAAATGGGGTCATTTGGGGGGGTTTGTGCTATTTTGGCATTTTATGGCCTTCAAAACTGTGATAGGTAGTGAGGAGTGAAATCAAAAATTTACGCCCTTAGAAATCCTGAAGGCGGTGCTTGGTTTTTGGGGCCCCGTACGCGGCTAGGCTCCCAAAAAGTCCCACACATGTGGTATCCCCGTACTCAGGAGAAGCAGCAGAATGTATTTTGGGGTGCAATTCCACATATAACCATGGCATGTGTGAGCAATATATAATTTAGTGACAACTTTTTGTACATTTTTTTTTCTTTTTGTCATTATTCAATCATTTGGGACAAAAAAAGAAAATATTCAATGGGCTCAACATGCCTCTCAGCAAATAGCTTGGGGTGTCTACTTTCCAAAATGGGGTCATTTGGGGGGGTTTTGTGCCATCTTGGCATTTTATGGCCTTCAAAACTGTGATAGGTAGTGAGAAGTGAAATCAAAAATTTTTGCCCTTAGAAACCTTGAAGGCGGTGCTTGGTTTTTGGGGTCCCGTACGCGACTAGACTCCCAAAAAGTCCCACACATGTGGTATCCCCGTACTCAGGAGAAGCAGCAGAATGTATTTTGGGGTGTAATTTCACATATGCCCATGGCATGTGTGAGCAATATATCATTTAGTGACAACTTTGTGCAAAAAAAAAAGTTTGTCATATTCCCGCAACTTGTGGCAAAATATAAAATATTCCATGGACTGAACATGCCTCTCAGTAAATAGCTTGGGGTGTCTACTTTCCAAAATGGGGTCATTTGGGGGGGTTTTGTGCTATTTTGGCATTTTATGGCCTTCAAAACTGTGATAGGTAGTGAGGAGTGAAATCAAAAATTTGTGCCCTTAGAAATCCTGAAGGCGGTGCTTGGTTTTCGGGGGCCCGTACGCGGCTAGGCTCTCAAAAAGTCCCACACATGTGGTATCCCCATACTCAGGAGAAGCAGCCAAATGTATTTTGGGGTGCAATTCCGCATATAACCATGGTATGTTTGAGCAATATATAATTTAGTGACAACTTTTTGTACATTTTGTTTTTTTTTTGTCATTATTCAATCACTTGGGACAAAAAAAAAATATTCAATGGGCTCAACATGCCTCTCAGCAATTTCCTTGGGGTGTCTACTTTCCAAAATGGGGTCATTTTGGGGGGTTTTGTGCTATCTTGGCATTTTATGGCCTTCAAAACTGTGATAGGTAGTGAGGAGTGAAATCAAAAATTTATGCCCTTAGAAACCTTGAAGGCGGTGCTTGGATTTTGGGGTCCCGTACGCAGCTATGCTCCCAAAAAGTCCCACACATGTGGTATCCCCGTACTCAGGAGAAGCAGCAGAATGTATTTTGGGGTGTAATTTCACATATGCCCATGGCATGTGTGAGGAATATATCATTTAGTGACAACTTTGTGCAAAAAATAAAAGTTTGTCATATTCCCGCAACTTGTGGCAAAATATAAAATATTCCAGGAACCCAACATGCCTCTCAGTAAATAGCTTGGGGTGTCTACTTTCCAAAATGGGGTCATTTGGGGGGGTTTTGTGCTATTTTGGCATTTTATGGCCTTCAAAACTGTGATAGGTAGTGAGGAGTGAAATCAAAAATTTACGCCCTTAGAAATCCTGAAGGCGGTGCTTGGTTTTTGGGGCCCCGTACGCGGCTAGGCTCCCAAAAAGTCCCACACATGTGGTATCCCCGTACTCAGGAGAAGCAGCAGAATGTATTTTGGGGTGCAATTCCACATATAACCATGGCATGTGTGAGCAATATATAATTTAGTGACAACTTTTTGTACATTTTTTTTTCTTTTTGTCATTATTCAATCATTTGGGACAAAAAAAGAAAATATTCAATGGGCTCAACATGCCTCTCAGCAAATAGCTTGGGGTGTCTACTTTCCAAAATGGGGTCATTTGGGGGGGTTTTGTGCCATCTTGGCATTTTATGGCCTTCAAAACTGTGATAGGTAGTGAGAAGTGAAATCAAAAATTTTTGCCCTTAGAAACCTTGAAGGCGGTGCTTGGTTTTTGGGGTCCCGTACGCGACTAGACTCCCAAAAAGTCCCACACATGTGGTATCCCCGTACTCAGGAGAAGCAGCAGAATGTATTTTGGGGTGTAATTTCACATATGCCCATGGCATGTGTGAGCAATATATCATTTAGTGACAACTTTGTGCAAAAAAAAAAGTTTGTCATATTCCCGCAACTTGTGGCAAAATATAAAATATTCCATGGACTGAACATGCCTCTCAGTAAATAGCTTGGGGTGTCTACTTTCCAAAATGGGGTCATTTGGGGGGGTTTTGTGCTATTTTGGCATTTTATGGCCTTCAAAACTGTGATAGGTAGTGAGGAGTGAAATCAAAAATTTGTGCCCTTAGAAATCCTGAAGGCGGTGCTTGGTTTTCGGGGGCCCGTACGCGGCTAGGCTCTCAAAAAGTCCCACACATGTGGTATCCCCGTACTCAGGAGAAGCAGCCAAATGTATTTTGGGGTGCAATTCCGCATATAACCATGGTATGTTTGAGCAATATATCATTTAGTGACAACTTTTTGTACATTTTGTTTTTTTTTGTCATTATTCAATCACTTGGGACAAAAAAAAAATATTCAATGGGCTCAACATGCCTCTCAGCAATTTCCTTGGGGTGTCTACTTTCCAAAATGGGGTCATTTTGGGGGGTTTTGTGCTATCTTGGCATTTTATGGCCTTCAAAACTGTGATAGGTAGTGAGGAGTGAAATCAAAAATTTATGCCCTTAGAAACCTTGAAGGCGGTGCTTGGATTTTGGGGTCCCGTACGCAGCTATGCTCCCAAAAAGTCCCACACATGTGGTATCCCCGTACTCAGGAGAAGCAGCAGAATGTATTTTGGGGTGTAATTTCACATATGCCCATGGCATGTGTGAGCAATATATCATTTAGTGACAACTTTGTGCAAAAAAAAAAAGTTTGTCATATTCCCGCAACTTGTGGCAAAATATAAAATATTCCAGGAACCCAACATGCCTCTCAGTAAATAGCTTGGGGTGTCTACTTTCCAAAATGGGGTCATTTGGGGGGGTTTTGTGCTATTTTGGCATTTTATGGCCTTCAAAACTGTGATAGGTAGTGAGGAGTGAAATCAAAAATTTACGCCCTTAGAAATCCTGAAGGCGGTGCTTGGTTTTTGGGGCCCCGTACGCGGCTAGGCTCCCAAAAAGTCCCACACATGTGGTATCCCCGTACTCAGGAGAAGCAGCAGAATGTATTTTGGGGTGCAATTCCACATATAACCATGGCATGTGTGAGCAATATATAATTTAGTGACAACTTTTTGTACATTTTTTTTTTCTTTTTGTCATTATTCAATCATTTGGGACAAAAAAATAAAATATTCAATGGGCTCAACATGCCTCTCAGCAAATAGCTTGGGGTGTCTACTTTCCAAAATGGGGTCATTTGGGGGGGTTTTGTGCCATCTTGGCATTTTATGGCCTTCAAAACTGTGATAGGTAGTGAGAAGTGAAATCAAAAATTTATGCCCTTAGAAACCTTGAAGGCGGTGCTTGGTTTTTGGGGTCCCGTACGCGACTAGACTCCCAAAAAGTCCCACACATGTGGTATCCCCGTACTCAGGAGAAGCAGCAGAATGTATTTTGGGGTGTAATTTCACATATGCCCATGGCATGTGTGAGCAATATATCATTTAGTGACAACTTTGTGCAAAAAAAAAAAGTTTGTCATATTCCCGCAACTTGTGGCAAAATATAAAATATTCCATGGACTGAACATGCCTCTCAGTAAATAGCTTGGGGTGTCTACTTTCCAAAATGGGGTCATTTGGGGGGGTTTTGTGCTATTTTGGCATTTTATGGCCTTCAAAACTGTGATAGGTAGTGAGGAGTGAAATCAAAAATTTGTGCCCTTAGAAATCCTGAAGGCGGTGCTTGGTTTTTGGGGGCCCGTACGCGGCTAGGCTCTCAAAAAGTCCCACACATGTGGTATCCCCATACTCAGGAGAAGCAGCCAAATGTATTTTGGGGTGCAATTCCGCATATAACCATGGTATGTTTGAGCAATATATCATTTAGTGACAACTTTTTGTACATTTTATTTTTTGTCATTATTCAATCACTTGGGACAAAAAAAAATATTCAATGGGCTCAACATGCCTCTCAGCAATTTCCTTGGGGTGTCTACTTTCCAAAATTGGATCATTTTGGGGGGGTTTGTGCTATCTTGGCATTTTATGGCCTTCAAAACTGTGATAGGTAGTGAGGAGTGAAATCAAAAATGTATGCCCTTAGAAACCTTGAAGGCGGTGCTTGGTTTTTGGGGTCCCGTACGCAGCTATGCTCCCAAAAAGTCCCACACATGTGGTATCCCCGTACTCAGGAGAAGCAGCAGAATGTATTTTGGGGTGTAATTTCACATATGCCCATGGCATGTGTGAGCAATATATCATTTAGTGACAACTTTGTGCAAAAAAAAAAGTTTGTCATATTCCCGCAACTTGTGGCAAAATATAAAATATTCCAGGAACCCAACATGCGTCTCAGTAAATAGCTTGGGGTGTCTACTTTCCAAAATGGGGTCATTTGGGGGGGTTTTGTGCTATTTTGGCATTTTATGGCCTTCAAAACTGTGATAGGTAGTGAGGAGTGAAATCAAAAATTTACGCCCTTAGAAATCCTGAAGGCGGTGCTTGGTTTTTGGGGCCCCGTACGCGGCTAGGCTCCCAAAAAGTCCCACACATGTGGTATCCCCGTACTCAGGAGAAGCAGCAGAATGTATTTTGGGGTGCAATTCCACATATAACCATGGCATGTGTGAGCAATATATAATTTAGTGACAACTTTTTGTACATTTTTTTTTCTTTTTGTCATTATTCAATCATTTGGGACAAAAAAATAAAATATTCAATGGGCTCAACATGCCTCTCAGCAAATAGCTTGGGGTGTCTACTTTCCAAAATGGGGTCATTTGGGGGGGTTTTGTGCCATCTTGGCATTTTATGGCCTTCAAAACTGTGATAGGTAGTGAGAAGTGAAATCAAAAATTTTTGCCCTTAGAAACCTTGAAGGCGGTGCTTGGTTTTTGGGGTCCCGTACGCGACTAGACTCCCAAAAAGTCCCACACATGTGGTATCCCCGTACTCAGGAGAAGCAGCAGAATGTATTTTGGGGTGTAATTTCACATATGCCCATGGCATGTGTGAGCAATATATCATTTAGTGACAACTTTGTGCAAAAAAAAAGTTTGTCATATTCCCGCAACTTGTGGCAAAATATAAAATATTCCATGGACTGAACATGCCTCTCAGTAAATAGCTTGGGGTGTCTACTTTCCAAAATGGGGTCATTTGGGGGGGTTTTGTGCTATTTTGGCATTTTATGGCCTTCAAAACTGTGATAGGTAGTGAGGAGTGAAATCAAAAATTTGTGCCCTTAGAAATCCTGAAGGCGGTGCTTGGTTTTTGGGGGCCCGTACGCGGCTAGGCTCTCAAAAAGTCCCACACATGTGGTATCCCCGTACTCAGGAGAAGCAGCCAAATGTATTTTGGGGTGCAATTCCGCATATAACCATGGTATGTTTGAGCAATATATCATTTAGTGACAACTTTTTGTACATTTTGTTTTTTTTTGTCATTATTCAATCACTTGGGACAAAAAAAAAATATTCAATGGGCTCAACATGCCTCTCAGCAATTTCCTTGGGGTGTCTACTTTCCAAAATGGGGTCATTTTGGGGGGTTTTGTGCTATCTTGGCATTTTATGGCCTTCAAAACTGTGATAGGTAGTGAGGAGTGAAATCAAAAATTTATGCCCTTAGAAACCTTGAAGGCGGTGCTTGGTTTTTGGGGTCCCGTACGCAGCTATGCTCCCAAAAAGTCCCACACATGTGGTATCCCCGTACTCAGGAGAAGCAGCAGAATGTATTTTGGGGTGTAATTTCACATATGCCCATGGCATGTGTGAGCAATATATCATTTAGTGACAACTTTGTGCAAAAAAAAAAAGTTTGTCATATTCCCGCAACTTGTGGCAAAATATAAAATATTCCAGGAACCCAACATGCCTCTCAGTAAATAGCTTGGGGTGTCTACTTTCCAAAATGGGGTCATTTTGGGGGGGTTTTGTGCTATTTTGGCATTTTATGGCCTTCAAAACTGTGATAGGTAGTGAGGAGTGAAATCAAAAATTTACGCCCTTAGAAATCCTGAAGGCGGTGCTTGGTTTTTGGGGCCCCGTACGCGGCTAGGCTCCCAAAAAGTCCCACACATGTGGTATCCCCGTACTCAGGAGAAGCAGCAGAATGTATTTTGGGGTGCAATTCCACATATAACCATGGCATGTGTGAGCAAT